>CM052802.1:64336243-64463223 GCA_028533885.1 Nasua narica
TGTTCCCCTTTCTCCACATCCTCTCCAGCATTTGTTGTTTACTGTCTTGTTGATTTTGGCCATTCTAACTGGCATAAGGTGGTATCTCAGTGTGGTTTTGATTTGAATCTCTCTGATGGCTAAAGATGAACATTTTTTCATGTGTCTGTTAGCCATTTGTATGTCTTCTTTGGAGAAGCGTCTGTTCATGTCTTCTGCCCATTTTTTGATGTGATTATCTGTTTTGTGAGTGTTGAGTTTGAGGAGTTCTTTATAGATCTTAGATATCAGACCTTTGTCTGTAGTGGCATTTGCGAATATCATCTCCCATTCTGTGGGTTGCCTGTTTGTTTTGTGGACTGTTTCCTTTGCTGTGCAGAAGCTTTTTATCTTGATGAAGTCCCAAAAAGGTTCATTTTCACTTTCGTTTCCTTTGCCTTTGGAGACATGTCCTGAAAGAAGTTGCTGTGGCTAATGTCATAGAGATTACTGCCTATGTTCTCCTCTAGGGTTTTGATAGATTCCTGCCTCAAGTTGAGGTCTTTTATCCATTTCGAGTTTATCTTCCTGTATGGTGTAAGAGAATGGTCAAGTTTCATTCTTCTACTTATAGCTGTCCAATTTTTCCAGCACCATTTATGTTATTAGACTTTTAAAGTGGTTCATTTTTATACTTCCTGTCTCTATTGATACTCTCTACTTGGTGAGACATCATCCTCCTACTTTCTTTTAGCTCCTTAGACATGATTCCCAATAGATCTCGGAAGATTTTTTAAATAGCTGATTTAGTCTTTATCTAGTACGTCCAATATCTGAGCTTCTTCAGGGACAGTTTGTATTGATTTTTGTTGTTATTGTTGTTCTCATATACAGGGCATACTTTCTTTTTTCTTTGAAAGTCTAGAATGTTTGTTGCAAACTAGATATTTAAAATAACATAGTGTGGCAACTCTGGAAATAAAATTCTGCCCCTTGCTCAGGGTTTGTTATTGTTGATGCTATTTGTTGTTGTTTGTTTCATGACTTTTCTGAACTAATTTTGAAAAGTCTGCATTATTTTCATGCTGCTAAAGTCTCTGCTTTGTTAGCATAGTGGTCACCTAGTAATTAGACATCTGGACTTAAATATCTAGAAACAACAAGTTTACCAGTCTTTGCTGAAGAGCTGGGTATGTGTGTTGGGACATGCCTTCAGTATCTAGCTGGGCAGTTGACAACTTTGCCCTAGCCTTTACTTTCTGTACAGCCTAACATTAATCAGAGATGAGAGCTCAGGACTTTCTCGGGTCTTTCCCAAACATATACACAGGTCTTGGTATGCATAGACACCTATATGTGTACAGAGCCTTCTAAATTCCCGGGAATATATCAGAACTTTTCAATGACCCTGTAGACTTCTCACCCTTTACATTTCCCTTTTAAACTTTTTGGTTAGCCTATTGTTTGCTCCAACTGTTATATACTACCTCAGCTGGTCACAAAACTTAACAATTGCTCCTAAGTGGGTGCCGGGGTGGTTCAGTCATTAAGCGCCTGTCTTTGGCTCAGGTCATGATCCCAGGGTTCTGAAATGGAGCCCTCATCAAGCTCCCTGCTCAGTGGGAAGCCTGCTTCTCCTTCTCCTGCTCCCCCTGCTCATATTCCCTCTCTCGCTGTCTCTCTCTCTGTCAAATAAATAAAACTTTAAAAAAAAAATTGCTCTTAGGTGTTTTCAACAAACACACCATCACAAGGGAAAAGGCCCTTCACAGTGGCAAGGGGGAGTGCCACTCCCCCTTGAAATAGTTAAATAAAGTTAAATAAAGCTAGTCTTGAAATGATTCTCTTCCAGAGAACCAACACACAGGTCACATAATGACAATTCTTCGAATTGTTGAAGGAGCTCTAACCCCATTCTGTCCTTTCCAAGGGCTACCACACTGCTGGTTTTCCTCTTGTTCATGGGCCATCGGTTTTCAAATTACCATGGAACCGAAGAGTGGAGCACAGGAATAGAATAAGTTAAAATGCCACAGGGATTCCTGGATGGCTCAGTTGGTTAAGCACCTGCCTTCAGCTCAGGTCATGATCCCAGCGTCCTGGGATCGAGTCCCACATCCAGCTCCTTGCTCCAGAGGGCGCCTGCTCCTCTCTCTGCCTCTGCCTGCCTCTCTGTCAAGCAAATAAATAAAATCTTAAAAAAAAAAAATGCCACAAAGTTCACTGTTCTTATTGAGATTCAGCTGTTTTGTTTAATAAATGCTTCCAGGAGTGTTGCAACCCTTAAGTTAATTTCCAAAGTTCAGAAAGAAGTTGATTCTATCTTTTGCCAGTTTTCTTGCTGCTTTCAGTTTTTTGCAGAAAGCAGTTTTCTTGCTGCTTTCAGAATTTTCAAAGGTTCTTGTTCTGCCATTTTGCTGATGTCACTTTATTACAGAGTTTTAAATGCATTTTTAAATGCAAAGTTTAACAATGATTATTTTGTTTTCAACTGTGCATATTCTCTCTGGATGATGATGATAATGATGATATAATACTAGTACTAATATTATTACTAATATAACATTGAGGACAATGTGCCAAGCACCATTCTGATCATTTTAAATGTATTTTCTCAATTAATCTTCAAAATAATCCTTTTAGGCAGGTACTTTTACTATCCCAGTTCAGAGACAAAGAAAATGTGACAGAGTCTAAGTAACTTGCCTAAAATCAATAAGAACTAAGTGGTAGGAACTGGATTTGAGCCCAAGCTGTCTGGCTCTAGAATCAAGGGCTGTGAGGCAACACAGAATAATAGGGATTACCAGAATGAGAAAAAAAACAAAACACCTCAGTATTTCAAAAACCTTAACCCACGACATAGGCTTTTGTTTTATTAAACTCTAGATTACTTTAGCAGTAAGATGCATTTATACCAGATTTTTTGATCATCATATCAAATAATTTTAATATCTGTATAAAAGTAAATTATTAAATATACAATAGAAGATTCTTTCATTTTCAGCTTTATTAGAATTTTCATATAAACAATCTAACAAATCAAGAACAAAACCCTTTATCAGACATAATCGTTGCCTTCTGTTTGAGAAAATAGGATCGCTATACCTTTGAGATTCCTTCCAGTGCTGCAATCTTGTTGAGGCGTTGGTTCAGTTTGTTCATTTTCAATTCAACAAAAAATGTCAGAGTGTTTACTTTGAGCTAAACACAGAGGATTGTGATGGTGAATAAAGCAGGTTCTGCTATCGTGAGGGTCATGGTATGGTGGGAAAGAGCCATGAAGCAATGACCGGTGTGATTAGAACTATGAAACAGGAAGCACAGATATCACAGGTTCAATGCTAAGAGATCTGAGCTCCCACGGAAGATTAGAAAGGGCATTTTTGGGGATTTGACATTTAAAATGAGACCTGAAGGACTGGATGGCATGATAGGAAGTCCAGGCAGAGAAAGCAGACAAGTGAAGGCAACATAGGGTGGCCAGAAAACAGAAACTAGGAGGAGAGGCAGACATGGAGGAAAAAGGACTTGGCTGAAGGATCTTGTTTGCTCAAAAGCATTTGTTTAGATGGGCTAAAAGTCCCCAAAGAACAACATGTTATATTTATATGTAAATACTCTAAGCTTAACATTAGGAAACTGTCCAATGGCAGGATATATGGCAGGATCCTGCTTTCTGGTTGTTAGTTTTCAATGAAGAATTGCGTGCATTCTCTGTTAAGCTAAAATCTATCTGGAGATGGTGCTAAGATTGAGGGATAAAAGGTTCATGAACAAAGTGGTAAAAGTGAGCCAGAATGTAACACTTGAAAGAGAGGGAGAAAGAACAAATCATGCCTGTAAGCAACAATACAACTGAACTCATTCCAAGGTTCTCTCTAACCAGACTATCTTCTCTGGTCAGGTATTTTGTTTAAAGAATTTTATTTATTTATGTATTAATTAATTAATTTTTTTGAGAGAGAGTACACAGCTGAAGGAGGGGCAGAAAAGGAGGGAGAAGGAAAGAATCCCAAGCAGACTCTGCATATGAGTGAGGAACCTCATGTGGGGCTTGATCCCACGACTCCAAGATCATGACCTGAGCCAAAACCAAGAGTCTGACACTCAACCAACTGAGCCACCCCGATGTCCCAGTCAGGTATTTTTATAACACATCATCCATTATCTTCATGACGCCTCTCTGAGGTATAACATTTACTTCTTTATTATGAGGAAACCAAAGTTCAGAAATACACCTGATGTCAGTTAATAAGTACTTATTGAGTGTCTACCACATGTTGGTTTATCAGTGAACTCATACTCATGAAACTTACATTCTGGAGGAAACTTGTATGTGTTCACTCAGCTGATAAAACTAAACCAAGATTTTTCTAACTAGAAACACTAGAGTCTCCTTCTATTACACTACACTGAATAAGAAAGGACTATTTTTTTTCTTTAAAATGATATAGAGGGGCGCTGGGTGGCTCAGTGGGTTAAAGCCTCTGCCTTCGGCTCAGGTCATGATCTCAGGGTCCTCGGATTGAGCCCCACATCACGCTCTCTGCTCAGCGGGGACCCTGCTTCCTCCTCCCTCTCTGCCTGCCTCTCTGCCTGCTTGTGATCTCTCTCCTCTCTATCAAATAAGTAAGTAAAATCTTAAAATATATATATATAAATAAAATGATATAGAAGGGTACACCTGGGTGGCTCAGTTCGTTGAGTAACTGCCTTCAGCTCCAGTCATGATCCTGAAGTCCCGGGATCAAGTCCCACATCAGACTCCCTGCTCAGCGGAAAGTCTGCTTCTCCCATTGACCCTCCCCCCTTCTTGCACTCTCTCTCATTCTCTCTCAAATGAATAAATAAGATCTTTTAAAAAAAATAAAATAAAATGATATAGAAGGCCCCTGAGTGATTCATTAACAAGAAATTTTACTTAAGTTGGTTTGACTAAGCTCTCTCTTTTTTGCTGGTAATTACCACAAGTACCTTGACTTTTAGATATAATATCTAACAAGAGGCTTGTTTACCCATTTGATTGGGTAGTTAGAAGCATTCAGACCCATGAAGACTGAGGAAAATGAATATATCCCCACTGTGAATTAATGTTGCTTGCTTCCCCTTGGCCACAGCACCCATTCTCCTCCTTCAGACTCTGATCTTCTTTTCGCAGAGACCTGAGGAAAAAGACCTAAAAACCCAGGTCCTTTCTGCCTTCTAGAGACATTAAGATTCCCTAGGACGCTGTTCATCATTCTGGTGTGTTCATAATTGTGTCTAGTTTCAGATCCCTGACTCTCATCTCAAAAGAACAAGACAGAGATATTTGCCTCTTCTAGTTTTTTTAGAATTCCTCTCACTTTCCCTCTGCTGCCAATGCAGCACTCTGAATCAGGGAAGTGTGAAATGTTACCACAGATCCCATATCCAGGGAAGTTCCCACGGAACTGCTCCTCTAGCAGTTCATTCTTTTGAAGACACTGGTTCTCTGAGAGAGTAAAGGGAGGAGGCATCAGAAAGAGAAAGAGAATGTTAAGGTTGCCCTCTGCTCTTCCTTTTGAAATGTTTTCCTGGATTATAGGTGGGTGGCAGAGAAGTGACCGGAAAGGAGGAAAAAATGTTTCATTGCTGTTGTTGTTTCTTTGTACTTTTTCTACTCAAAACTATATCCTCGACACATTTTGTAATGGAGGACTTTACCCAGGAGACTTTTTCGTCCACATTTAACAGCTTGAAATCCCTATAGATCTCTTTCATATTCTCACTTTTAGAACTGTTGAAATCTAAGATCATCTATCTGTTTGTACTATCATGGTATTATTAGCTAGATGTTCAAGTAAATACCAGAAAGCTACTTTGCCAGAAAGAGATTTCTATGGAGATGCTCTTCTCAAAGCACAAATTGATTCACAGCATCAGGTAATCCTGGAGGAGTACAGCCTTTGTCTGTCCTGTGCTGTGTATATTGTCTTTTTTTTTAAGTTTTTATTTTAATTCCAGTTAGTTAACATAGAGTGCTATATCAGTTTCAGGTGTACAATATGGTGATTTAAAAATTTCATACTTCATCTGGTGCTCATCACAACAGGTGCACTCCTTAATCCCCATCACCTATTTCACCCATCCTCCCACCCACCTCCCCTCTGATAACCATCAGTTTGTTCTCTATAGTTAAGAGTCTGTATCTTGACTGGTGTCTCTCTCTCTCCATCTCCTTTATTTCCTTTGCTCATTTGTTTCTTAAATTGCACATATGAGTGAAATCATATGATTTATCTGTATTTATTTAGTATTTATTTAAATATTATTTCTAATATCTAATGTTATTTATTTATATTTATAATATTTATTAATACTATATTAAATTTGGTATTTAATAGTATTTATTAATAATGACTTATTTCACTTAGGATTATACTCTAGTTCCATCCGTTTCATTGCAAATGGTAAGATTTTATTCTTTTTTATGGCTGAAGTGTGTATTGTCCTAATATCAGTTTATGTACCATCCCCGCTGTTGCTTTGTGACCCTCTCAACAAGGAGATACATATCTGATGAAATTCATCTGCCTGTAGTCTTATACAAACAACAATAACTGGAACAGACAAGAGATTAATGACCACAACTAAGACTAAAAGGCAACCTACATGGAATGGGAGAAGATATTTGCAAATGACATATCAGATAAAGGGCTGGTATCCAAGATCTATAAAGAACTTATCAAACTCAACACCCAAAACCAAATAATCTGGGTGCCTGGGGTGGCTCAGTTGGTTAAGTGACTGCCTTCAGCTCAGGTCATGATCCCGGAGTCCCGGGATCGAGTCCCATATCCGACTCCCGGCTCTGCGGGAAGTCTGCTTCTCCCTCTGACCTTCTCCCCTCTCATTCTCAGTCTCTCTCTCTAATAAATAAATAAAATCTTAAAAAAAAAACAAAAAACAAATAATCTAGTAAGAAATGGGTAGAAGACACGAACAGACATTTCTCCAAAGAAGATATCCAAATGGCCAGTAGACACATGAAAAAATGCTCCACATCACTTGTCATCAAGGAAATACGAATCAAAACCACAGTGAGATACCACCTCATACTAGTCAGAATGGCTAAAATTAACAAGATAGGAAACAACAAATGTTGGCAAAGATGTGGAAAAAGGTGAAAACTCTTACACTATTGGGAATCCAAGCTAGTACAACCACTCTGGAAAAGAGTATGGAGGTCCTCAAGAAGTTAAAAATAGAGCTACCCTATGACCCAGCAATTGCACTACTGGGTATTTATCCCAAAGATACAGATGTAGTGAGAAGAAAGGGCACCTGCATCTCAATGTTCATAGCAGCAATGTCCACAATAGCCAAACTGTGGAAGTTGCTGAGATGTCCTTCAACAGATGAATGGATAAAGAAGATGTGAAGTGGTTCATATATACAGTAGAATATTACTCGGCCATCAGAAAGGATGAATACCTACCATTTACATTGACATGGGTGGAACTCGAGGGTCTTATGCTGGGTGAAATAAGTCAATCAGAAAAAGTAATTATCATATGGTTTCACTCATATGTGGAATATGAGAAATAGCACAGAGGACCATGGCGGAAGGGAGGGAAAAGTGAATGGGAAGAAATCAGAGAGGGAGACAAACTATGAGAGACTCTCAACTCTGGGAAGCAAACTGAGGGTTATGGAAGGGGAGGTGTGTGGAGAGGATGGGGTAATTGGGTGATGGACATAAAGGAGGGCACATGATGTGATGAGCACTGGGTGTTGTGCGAAACTTATGAATCATTGAACACTGTCAGAAACTAATGACATACTGTATGTTGGCTAATTGAATTTAAATTTTTAAAAAAGAGAGAGAACATTGGTGAAGCACACAACTCCAGATTTGACTGTTCCTAACCTAATACACCAACTTGCTGGGACCATCAAGAGTAGACACATAATTCGCTTTCTTTTTTGAAGTTCTACCTTGAAAATACTGTATACCTGACATCTACTGTCATCTGTCATTTTGCTACTTCTCTTTCTGGATGTGATTGCATCTTCTACAGTACCCTCCATACAGCAGTCAGAGCTGAAACATCCACTCATTAGGTCATTCCCTGATTTAACTCTCTCTAATGGCTTCCCTTTGGGTATAAGATAAAATTTGAAATCCCTAACCAGAGCTCTGAATCCTTGAGAGCCAGGCTCCTGCCAGCTTCTTCTACCTCTACTTCTTTGCTCACTGAATTCCAACAACATACTGACCTTGATTTCTCTTGAAACTACAAGTTCTTTCCTATCTCAAAGCTTTTGCATACATTATTTCCTTGGCCAGAAATGCTTTGCTTAATTAACTCCTGCTCATCCATCAGATCTCATCTTAAATATCAGTTCGTCAGAAAGGCCTCTCCATTCATCCTGATCTAAATCAGACTCTTCTTTCATCTCTCTCATAGCTCTCACTTTTCAAATTACACCTTAATCTGTGTGTTTTGTTCCATGTCTATTTCTTCCACTATAGTAGGTCTCCGTGAATACAGGGACGTTGATGCCTTGTGCCCCACTATTCCCAGGACCCAGAGAGGTACACAACACAATGTTATGTGCTAAACAGGTAACCAGTCAATGAATGAACAGATGAATATTTGTGGAAGGAGGACAATTACAAACCCCCAAACATCCCTCAGCCTCCATGCAGAAACCCTCCCACAGACAACATGAGACTTCTAGAGAACCCAATATAGTTTCTCCAAGACACATTTCACTCCAGAGTAACTGCAACATTTTGGAGATAGAATATTCCCCTCTATCTCTACTGCTTCCAGTGAACCAGCTCACTGATTCTGCCACCAACAATCCAGTTCTCTACCTCCACTGTCAACCCATGATAACTTATACTGAGGTCAGAGGGATGAAAGATCTTTTTAAAGATTTTACCCCTTGATATGACCATCTAAGGCTCTTCACTTTCTTTTCCTTCCACATATTGTGCCTGTAAGCCACACACATCTTCCTTTGCCCCTTGAAGATATTTCAAGCAAGCCGTAGCCCACCAGCTCTACCCAGCAAATGTGACTTGAACCCAAACTCTGTTCCTACACTTACTCCTGCCTCTCTGTTCCATTCAACTGTCCACCTAACTTCTGAAATTCAGCTTTGTGTCCCAGTTCTGGCCCGATGGTCAGTGCTTGGGTTCAGTGACTAAGGAAGCAGTCAAATTTGGCTTTCTCCACAACTAAGGGCAAAATACACATTCATCCTTTAGAGCTCTCACTTTGCTGTTTGGGGAAACTCTCATCCTGGCACCAGACCTCAGGCCAAGCTTAGAGAAGCCTCCCCAGAAGACAGGAGGTAAGAGAGATGTGGCCCTTGCCACCTCAGAGGCCCCATTTCCCTCTACTCTTCTAAGAGCATTCCACTTGGCCTCTTATTCCTTTGTGTCCTCAGTCCTGAACCCTCTGCCCACCCCACCCCCACCCGGCTACCCACTGACCCTGCTAACCAATTTTAATTCCTCCATCAAGCTCTTCTCCAGATCTTCTAAGAAGCCCTTTCCACCCCTCCTGTCTACTCATCATGACTTATTCACATTCAGCACACGACATATTCTACAGAAAGGTGGAAAAATGATAAACTCAAATTTAAACTTCATCCCTGTCACTTACTAGCTGTGGGGCCTTGAGCAAATAACTTAAGATCTTAAAGTTTCATTTTTTAAAAAAATCTATGAAATGGTAATAATATCCACTTACAACATTTGGCTGCTAGCACCGATGCGTCACATGATAGGCATCCAATAAATGTGCAATGAGGGACATAAAGAAAGAGTGTATTAATCTCTCTCAGGGACACAGTGCTATGGCTATAGCAAAGCGATGTAACTCTTATTTTTGGCTCTATAGTTCTTTTGAATGCTGAGCGAAATTATGAGAGCCGCATAGAAAGGGAAAGATGTCTGGAGAGGAAAGCTTATGCTTTAGGCCTTAAGGGATGAGTGTAAAATACAGGTAAGAAGATGAGAAAGGGAAGCTTTCCAAGAGGACCAACATTAGTGTAAGCCTGAGGACCGCACAGCCCTGGGGCCATGGGAGGCAGAGCTGAAGAGAGCGAAGAAGGCATGCTGAGGAAAAGCAGAAAATTAGCTAGTGCAAATAAGCAAAGAATAAGATGGGGAGGGGGCCAGCTCAGGAAAGGCGAGGTGCAAAGGAGACCCAGGTTCCCCTGACTT
Source organism: Nasua narica (assembly GCA_028533885.1). Classification (NCBI taxonomy): domain Eukaryota; kingdom Metazoa; phylum Chordata; class Mammalia; order Carnivora; family Procyonidae; genus Nasua; species Nasua narica. The sequence goes on from CM052802.1 coordinate 64,346,409, forward strand.
CTTGCCTCATCTCCCTAGCTTTGGGTTTTCTCGTCTGTAAGTGAACACGTTAGGAACACATCTCTAGGCATTTGTTTATTTGTCACTCAGTCCACCCAGCCCAGGGAGTGACATGGCACACACCTCACCCATGTAAATAATTAGTGTTTGTAAAATCCAAGTGCTACCTAAAATGAGAACGTTGCTGGAGATCCTACCAAAGTCATGGTCTAGCCCGGGACATGGACACAGACACAGGGGCCCTCCTCTCTGCTCCTTGACTGGGTGGCACTCTGCTTATTCCTTAAATGTTTGCTGATAATCATGTGGAGATAGTTGTGAAATTTCTCCAGTGAATCCAAATTTGAAAAATCTCTTGAAATCTTGGCTCTTATGTAAAGTGGCTGGGTTAAAAAAATAAGATAGACTCAAGCTAAACTTCTATTTGTGCTTATTTCTCTACTTCTTGGGGCTTCCATATTTGTCTAAGTTATGATAATAATACCTATACAAGCTCCAGATAAGTAAAAGAAGTAAAATGTTCATGATGATGGATGCGCCAAGGATTTTACATATATCATGATGTACTCCTTACAACAACCCTAAAAACTGATACTACTGTTATCCTGTCTTTATAGATGAAGAAACTGAGGCACAGAGGTGTGTCAAGTAACTTGCCTGAAGTCACGTAGTTGTAAGTGGTAGAATTAGAATTCAGATAAGGCAATCTGCCACCAGAGCCCATGCTCTCAACCCTCTTACCCTACTACCCTTGCAATGAAGACAACATCCTGATTTTACAGAGAGAAATTCAGTTGTAAAACAATGAAGAGGATCCCCTCAGGCCAATGAACAAGTGAATTGGTGGCAAAGTCAGAACACTCTAGAATCCTGGCTTTCTCAGCCCAATTTTTCTATCATCCATTCTGTATAAAGACATTCCTTCTCTTATCATCATCCTTCCATTTTTAATGGTTCCCAAGGCAATTGGAGGTGAGTAAGAAGAAACAAAAATCCGTTTCAAAAACAAAGCTGCCTGGGCTAAAATTCCTTTTTCAGAAGCTCAGGACTCCTAATGAAAAGAGAAATCAGTCAACCCCAACCTTCCGGCGCACCACAGAATGAAATTCACGTGGTCCAAAGTCCAGAGCAATGGATAAGTCTTTCCTCTTGCTTAAGAGACCAGGGAATGTGAACACCAATGGGGGGGTGGGGGGGGAACCAGAGGCCTCTGGGGATTTTTCAGTGCGGAAGTTACAGCCTATAAAGATGTAAGAGTTACTACTTTGAAACACTTGATGCTTTATGGATTCTATTTAAATCCCAAGGAGGCCTTTTAAACAACCCCATCCTTCCTCCTTAACTGAAGAGGAGAAAATAGGGTTTCAGGATCAAAACCAAGCTTTCCATGTCTAGAGAACCTGTAACATTCTCCCTGGTTCCCCAATGCATATTAGAAACAGGGGCAAATCTTAAATGTTACAATCCTGTAAAAATGTATCTCATTTCTGATTTAAGGGCTTGCTGGTACCTTGGATTTTGACACAGTTAGTTGTAACGTAGTTTTATAAAAGAAATATGAGGCTGGACTTGCTTCTCCCCTCAGCTACAGCTGCAGATAGCTAACGGTAGTGACAAGACCTTCCTGGGGATGGTCTCACCCCCAAAGAGTAAGGACCCCGATCCGGTCTCTGGGGGAGCTCCCTACTATATCTGAGCTACACTCTGTAACGACACACTGCAGGACAAGGGACAGAAGGCAGCTGGTTCTGTGCACAAGAGCCAGCCAAGATTGAAGTAATAATAGAAATTTCATGTGGCGTGTTCTGTCTGTCGAAAATAGTCCAAAACTTTCCCTACAGGGGCCAACCAGAAGCCCCACTCAGAGCCAAAGCCAACAACTGGAAACAAAGTTGCCAAACCCTTATTTCCCACTCTGTGTTGTATTATTTGGTATTTTGTTTTTTTTTCCCCCCTTGGTATTTTGAACTTAGATGTGAACTCTGGTTGATATAAAAGCTCAAAGCTTTCCTGGGGCTTCCTGTTTCAAGGTAATGTCACAGAAGGCCATGACCATCTGCATGGGGTGGGAGATCAGACGTGGAAAGCAATTCTTTCTGGGTGGGCATACATGAGGATTTTCCAGGAGTATGAAATAATAATTTTTAGTTTAGTTTTAAGTTCACGTACAATCTGGCTCCACTTCCCTAGGTTGAGAATATGCTGATGGTATCCATTTTTACTACATTCTCGCCACAGCAAAGGGGCAGGCCTAATTTATTACTGTTCTTTCTAGCAGGGAACAGCTACATGGAAATTAATTGAGTGGAACACCATGTCTTTAAGAAAACTGTCCTTCTATGAGAAATTGGCTAATGGGGAGCCCTTCCTTTTAAACACTAAGTTGTGCATTTCACAAACACTCAGGAAACTGAAGCTTGCCCTCAGATAAGTTTTATGATAAAAAGAGAAGCCTCTTGGGGCACTGCGTGGCTCAGATGGTTAAGCATCTGCCTTCGGCTCAGGTCATGATCTCAGGATCCTGGGATGGAACCCCATGTTCAGCTCCCAGCTCAGTGGGGAGCCTGCTTCTCCCTCTCCCTCTCCCTCTGCCTCTCCCCCTGCCTGTGCTCTTTCTGCCCCTCTCTCTCTTTCTCTCAAATGAATAAATTAAAATCTTAAAAAAGAGAGAGAAGCCTCTGTTCACACATATCATCAGGGTAAACAGTAGAAACATAATCATAAATACTTCACATTTTCTGAACTTCCCATAATTCAGTTTTTACTTGGGTTTTTAATTCTCATGCAGAGAGTGCCAGGCACATAGGAAGTACACAAAAAATATTGAAGAGGCTGACTTCATCTGTCAAGCGTATTCTTATCTATGTAATTAATAGTATCATGAGTTGAATTAATAAGACAAACAGAGAGATGGCCAAAAAATACCAGACCATAAGCATAACTCATTCCTGAAGGGAAAGATCACCTCTAATTTGAAGAGGTCTCTGGGCTCACGGTCTCACTTTTCTTAGCTCATTGCACATACGCAATGTTTCACTGCCCTGTACATTAATCAGCCCTTACAACATCCCTATGAGATAAGTAGATGAGGGTATCATTAGCTCCCTATGGCAGATGGGGCACACCAAACATGTGGAAACAAAATGACTCGCCTGAAGTCACTGAGAAGCCAGTGGGGGAACTGAGATCAGAACCACAAGCTTCTGCTTTCTGGGCAGCCCTCTCACAGAGCCACACCGTGAAGCCCAGAACCCCAGATTGCCACGGAGAAACTGTTCCTCCCCTAGTCACCGCCAGACAGTGTCCTTGCTCTGGGTGCCAGGGCCAAGGGAAAAGGCCCCCAAGCCGAGGTGCCTATCCCCTCAGAAAGAAAGCAATTCAAACGTCTTTAAGCTTCAGGGTTTATTTTTGAAGTGCCCTTCTCAGGAGGTAGATCAACGATAAGCAATCTGAGAAAGAACTTTATTTTAAAGAAAAATAAGGGATTAAAAGGGCAATTGCAATGGGCTTTTCCCAGATTAAAAGGATCTGAAACATTTCTGTTCAATGAGCTTGGAATGAAGTTCAAATTCAGTTCAGGAGCTTATCTCCAAACTTCATTTTTTTAAGTACCTGAAACATAAACTCCCACTCAACTTGATCAAAAGCCTCTTCTGCTTGGAGAGACAGAGCAACAATCAGCCCTCTTGTTCGGTCAGCCAAGTCAGTGTTCTTAATCAGCATAAAAAACATCAGGAGCCAAAGGGTGGTTTTTTTTTAATAAAAAGTGGTTTGATGAGGCTCCAGGCTGGTGGCAGCAATCTCAGCCCAGAAAAATATGAGTCGACTCCTCAAATATGCAAACAGGCCCAAGAACGGGGGCCAATTCCAGTAACCAGTATTTCTTCAAGCCCCATGTCCACCCCCAGCCCTGCCTCTCCTCCCCCTCCCCCCCACCCCTGCCACATTCCTTATTTCCCACCCTCATTTGCATCAAAGGTTCAGTGCCCTTTTTCCTTCCTAAAAATATGTCATTGGGGCTTTTCTTTCTCTTCTTTTTCCTCTCTCAACAATGTGCTCCTAAAACCAGTGGGTGGGACAGAGCAAAGCCTGAGGAGGCACCACGGGCAGTCAGAGCCAGCGGTCAGGCACCCCCTCCCAGCAGGGGGAGAAGGGTGTCCACATGGGATGGCTGCCGGGAGTGAGGATAGTGTTCCTGCAGGGGGCAGCCTAGCTTGTGGAGGCAGAGTCTGAGCGCCATGAGGAGGATGTCCCTGCGAAGGGCAGTCAGGGGTAAAGTATCAGAGTCCAGGCCGAGTGCAGGACATTCCTCCATGGGACGGAGGACGGAAGTGGAATAGGAGACTAGGTACACAGAGTCGATAAATCGAATAAGTAACTTATTAAGGATAATGGGAGGCAGGTTTCTCATTGTTGGGAAAGGAACTTACACATATTGAAACAGAAAGCTGGAATGAACCTTACAGAAGTTGGATTGGAATTGGAGGTATCCAGCTGAACTCATGGTTTCCGGTGTGTTTATATACATATGGAAATAAATGTGAATATGCCTCCGCACATATTGCGGAAACCAGAATAATGGACCCCCAGAGATGTCCACATCCTAATGCCCTACACAATGAATGTGCTACCTTAAAAGGGGCTTCACAGGTGTGATTAAGTTAAGGATGTTGAGATGGGAAGATGATCCGGAATTATCTAGGAGGGTTCTTGTGACTATATTGAAAGGCAGGAAGGTCAGAGACAGGATGTGATAATAGAAACAGAGATCTGAGAGAGAAGATTTAAAATGCTATGTTACTGACTCTGAAAATGGAAGAAGGGGCCACACAATAAGGCATGCAGGCAACTTCTAGAAGCTGGAAAAAGGCAAGGAAATGGATACTCCCCTAAAGGAACTCAACCCTACTGACACCTTAATTTGGGGACTTCTGACTTCCAGAACTGTTAAGTAATAAATTTGAGTTGTTTAAAGCTGCTATGCTTATGGTAATTTGTTAAAGCAGCAATCGGCTATATATGGGTTAGTTCTGTCCAGGGAGAGATCCTGGGATCTCAATAATCCCTCAGTAATACCTCAATAGCAAGGAGCACATCTACCTTATAAAGACCATTGTCCACTAAAAGGGACCGAGGCTCCCTGGAGAAATAGCTACTTCAGGGCTGGAGCTGGAGAAGTATAAAATAAGTCTGGAGTCTATTTTATATTCGAAAGCAAGGAAGTGCTCAAGGAATAGTGGGGCCATGTTGAAAGGACACAGGCAACATCTTGAAGGGGTGGCCATTGAACAAATCTGGGACAATCTGAGCAACACATTATAAATCGTTAAAAAAAAATAAAAATAAAAACACAGCTCCTGAAGCTATAATCTAATACATGAATAAATTAAAAGTTTGATCAGGAGTGAGACATTTGCATCATTTCAAAATACCTCCCCACAAAATACTAATTAATTACACAAGGGAAAAGAATAGAGTTCCATCCAAGCAGGTTGGCAGATAAAACCTTACAGAGTGAATATTATCAGTAATGGGACAAAGCAAAACAGCAGGCCACCTGATACGATGCAAGGAAAACACAATGTCCTTTCTGTGATATTCCTGCAAAAGATGCACAAGCTGAATTTAATCATAAGGAAACAAAACCAAATTAGGGGCATTCTACCAAACAACTGGCCCAGATTATGTCAGTTTTCACATCTTAAAAGTCAAGTAAAGACTAAGGGATTCTACCAGATTGAAGATTCAAGGGACATGACAACCGAAGCAGCATGATTCCAAGTTGAGTCTTTTTGCTATAAAAGAATTCAGCAAAGTTGAAATAGGATCTGAGTGTTAGATGACAGTAATGTACCAGAGTTAATTTCCTAATTTTGATAGTCGTATTGTGGTTATGTAGGAGAATAAAGTATCAGGGGCTTATAGGACATCAGTTTGGCAAATTACTCTCCTATGGTTCTGGAACAAAATTCTTTGTGGTGCACCTAAAACATTTCTATAAATTAGAGATCATTTCAAAAAACTGCAAACGTATACCCGTTGGTCCCCAATCTTTTTCTTATACTATATAATTAAGATGAAGTCTTCTCCCTCCAAGCATTGCCAGAAGTGGAAATTTCGCGTGTACTTGGGAGGCAGAGTGTCTTGGGGCCACGCGCCTTAATGAGGATGTTTTGCGTCTGGGGCATGGAGCCCAGCAGGACCGGTCACAGCACTGATTAAATCCTGGGGAGTGTGAGATGCAAGCAGAGGTGTAAAGAGGTGATTTTGAAAAGCAGTCAGAATGTTCTGGCTTCCCTTTTTCTTATTTCCTAACATCTGATTAGAATTCCCAAGTTCACTGTGAGGTATCAAATCAAAAATTTGAGTGTCATTGGTTAGCATTTCTGTTTTGCCATCACTTTCATCTCTCCAGGGCTTTCTGTTAGAAAAAAAGCACACCAGCTCTTCTGGGAGACTTGGCCGGAAGGGAGGAGGTTCTTGGAAGGTCACTGTTTCTTAAGTCCCAGCTCTTCTTTTCTTTAGCTTTCCTTAACACATTAATCCCAACTCACTCGCACGTTCATGTGTCCTTATACAAGCCCTAAGTGATATTTTAGGCTTTAGAGAAATCTGGCAGAGTGCAAAATACAGTTTAAAGTAGAAAGTAGACTTGTCCATGTCCAAGAAGACCAAAAATATTATGCCACCCATTAAAAATACATACACCCTGTTTGAAGAAAGAACTTTAGGGGTACCTGCCTGGCTCAGTTGGTAAACCATGTGATCTTGGGGTTGTGAGTTTGAGTCTTACATTGGGTGTAGGGATTACTTAAAAATAAAATATTTTTTAAAAAGAAAGGAGTTTTAAAAGATAATTTGGGGCAACCAGGGAAAAATAAGTATGGATTCAGTATTAAAATTAGAGAATTGGGGCACCTGGGTGGCTCAGGGGTTAAAGCCTCTGCCTGCAGCTCAGGTCATGATCCCAGTGTCCTGGGATCAAGCCCCACATCGGGCTCTCTGCTCAGCGGGGAGCCTGCTTCCCCACCCCCTGCCTGCCTCTCTGCCTACTTGTGATCTCTCTCCTCTCTATCAAATAAATAATTAAAATTTAAAAAAAAAAGAAAAGAAATTAGAGAATTATTGTTTATTCTGTTAGATACTGGTGTTTGGTTACATAGAAAAATGTCCTTTATTTGGAGCATGTATGTGTGTGTATTTACAAAGGTATTTTGGTATAAAATATCATGATGTTGGTAATTTTCTTTAAAATGGCTTCAATATATACATCAGCATACATGTATAACTATATGTTAATCAAATATGATGACATGGAAAAATGTTAACAATCATTCAGTCTCGGTGGTAGGTCTATGAAAGTTCATTGTCCTCATTCTGTAGGCTTCTAAAACCCTTCAGTTAGTTTATCTTCTTATGCTAACGTCGCCGTTACTTTATAAGCCTACCTCAAAAAAGACTTTTTATGAATCGTGGATGGCTTCCCACACTACATATACTTTAGGATGAATTTATCTGCTCCGTGGTGTCCCAGGTACTTTGGGGAGACTCAAATCATCAGGTACCTGTTTTTAAGTCCAAGACTTGACATTTAATATAGAGATACTCCCTTTACCATTAGGATATCTGACATAAATTCTCTCATCCCAGGAGGAAGATGGGATGTTGACTGAGTTATTCCCCATCTCTCTCTCCCACCACTTAAAAAAATGTATCATTTCCAAGCGGCAGAGACTGTGGCTCCCAAAAGGCCTCAGCCCCTTTTCACAATGCCTTCGCTCTTCTCTCTCCCTGCAACGCCCAGACAGACACACACATACACAATCACACCTAGAGTCTTACTTGACATTCAAGGCCAATTCAGTTGTCACTTCTTGGCTCCTCTAAGCAGTTAGTTGTGGAGTTCCTTGGGCTCACACAGCATTTTACTCCCATCCCTGCAATAGCACTTGCCACTTTGGTCATTTATAAATTTGTTCATCTGTCTTCCTGCTAGGTTCCAAGCTCTTCAAAAGCAGGAACTGTATGTCATTCCCCTTGTACATTGACTGACACAGAGTAAGCGCTCAATAAAAGCTGAAGAAATGCCTTTGAGTTGGGGTCTACGCAAGGTCTAATGACATGTAAAATCGTGGGAGCCATCAGCAGCGTTTCTAATACCGCTCTCCTGATCCTGATACTTAATCTTCAGATCCTGGTATTTAATGCTATGCAGAGACATTAAAGAGAAGTCACTGCACATGGGACTAAAACCAAAGAACATCAAAGGTATTTAAAGCTTAAGGCTTTTTTCCCTGACAAGTTTCACTTTTTTTTCGCAGCTTGAAAAGTAGAGCTCTAATAGCCATGTAGAACATCCATCAGACACTTCCGCAGGAGACTAAAAGGCACAAAATAGTCACAGAGGACATATGGACACTCCTGACAGTTGGGGGTGGTGACCAGGCAAAAGCACCGAACTCAGGAAAATCCATCTGGAAGGAGAATCATTTTTTAAATCAGATGTCAGTTAACATTTACACCAGACTCTGGTGTAAGGGCTTTTGGTGTGCTATCACATGTCGACCTCACAACAGCCCTACAACACGGGGCCTATTATCATCTCTGTTCTATAGGTGAAGAATGAGGTAGTGAGTCACTCACCTAAGAGCCACCCTGCACCCAGAGGGTCTTGCCTGGAGCTTATGCTCTCCATCGCATCAGATATCATGGTACCTTGCCATGTACAGATGTGCAAGACTCATTAAATATTAGCTACATATTATGAGTCATGTAGTCAACTCACTTAAGGTCTAGAGAAGGAAACTGAGACCATGGGGGTGAATGGCCCATCTGGTTTTCTGCGAACAGATTGTTCCCAGCAGAGCTGGGCTAGAACCCCGGGCCTGGTTGCCAGCCCAGAGTACCTCCCCCCACCACACAGTGAGCACCCCCCGACCCCCTCGTTTCACAGTGCAGCATCTGGAAAGCCGAACAGTGTCAATTGTAAGAATTCTTCTGATTGGCTTAGGAGTAGTTGATGAAATTAGTCAGTGTTTCATAGTAAATGAATCTCAGGGCGCTCGTTCCACCCAGACAATTATGTTTAATATGCTCCAGCTAAGTTAATACACCAGTAATCATCACTGTGAATGAGATAAAAACTAAGGAGAAAAAAAGGAGGTTGTTAAGGCTGTTTCCCCCACCACAGCAAGGTTCCATTTTTTCACAACCTGCCGTAAAATGGGAGTCTCTGATAGAAATAGTATTAAATATCAGTTTTCTAGCAACTGAACTTCACATTGGACCCTTGTCTATGTGAAACAATCTCCACCTCGTACTTCTTTGTGGGTACAGAGTTTTGATTAAAGGCAGGTGAGCAAGCATTTTTCAGGTGACTTAGAAAAGAGAACCACAAGGGAGAGAGTGTATTAACTGAAAAGGTTTTCTTTTAAATGCTTGATCTTTCTGTGCTTACTTTCAAATTCACTCATGATTTCATTTGTTTTCACTGAGATTTTCAATTTTCCAGATTTAACATGAAATTTGAAATGAAAGATAACATTAGCATGAATTCCGGATTTGTCAAAACTCGAATATTGGGTAACTAACCAGCAATTTGCAGTTTTGTTCTCTGCCCTCCACCCTGTCAGGCAACAGTCAGACAAGGTACTGACATGTTTCAGAAATCCCTTTAACAAAGAAAACAATAATTTGCGCTGTCAACTCCTAAGTGAAACAAACACTCTTCTGTCTTCTATCCTCTCCTAAAAGGGTGGAGATGTCTTCCTCCCTCAAGTGGCCTCCTGCCATGCTTCCCTGGGAACGACAGGTTTCCCAGGATGCACCTCTTTTCAAACCTTTTCAAGCCCAGTTCCTTTTTTCAGGTTGACTGTGCTATTTAACTGAGACATGTAAATTGTGAATGTGTATAGGCCCAATAAATACCATCTAATGAAATCCAGAGCCTCTGACTCTTCCTTTTAGATCCTACTTGCTCTCTTGCTGGAGAAGTCATCCAGGATTTGATGGCAGCTGAGCAGTCACGGTACCAGAGAACCCGACCAACACTAGCGTCATAATCATCAGAGCAACCACCATTGTTTGAGAGCCTCCCGTGCACCAGGTACCATGCTCTGGGCTTACCATGTTGTCTGATTGAGCACAGATGGATCACCTTCTTAGAAATAGAAGAGTCCAGTAAAAGTAGGCATTTTTGTCCTGTCAAGACACAAGAGTGCCCAGTGGTTCAGCTGCCAGAAAATCGACATTTCATAACACTCATTTCTCTTCCTTTTGAAATTAAAGTGACCCTTTGATACGCTGCCTTGGTTATTTTCCTGGAGGCTCTTCCATTATCTTTCTTTAATTATAATGGAAAGTAATCTTGATTCCTCAGTGAAGAGCCATGAGAAAGAACTTCCTTTTCAAAGCCAAGAGGAGCAGAGGTGCAGGGCATGTTCCAGCCCCTGCTCGCTTCTTCTCCCTCTACCTCACCTTGGGCCTGTCACAGGTTCAAGGCTGGTCAAAAAACTTGTCTCAAACCCAGAGAAATCTACCCCAGAAGACTTCTTGGGATGTCCCAATATTTCTAGTCATCAGAACCAAGGCCATCCAGGCCTCCAACTCAATCTAGATGAAACTACCTGGATTGATAACATTCCATGAACTAGGACCAAGGACAGGATGATACTTTGTAACTACCGGAGGGAATATGGCTTCTCATTTTTAGAGAGACAGTAAAAACAGGATCTCAAGTTCTTTTCACTGAATACTAAGGGGAGTCTTATAGGGTTAGATCTTGCCTCTTCCAAACAATAAGAAGCAAACAAAACAGAATAGAAGATCTCTTGTGCTTCACAGGTCTTTTCTCAATGCTGAATGTGTTATGCATTATGAACTGAGATCATATGTCTTTATTAGAGCTTACATAGAGCTGAGGTAGCTAGTGGATATTCCAATTGCCAAGGAAGCTGGAAATATTTTGAACTCTGCATGGCCCTCTCTGGTTTAATTCTTTTTATAATATATTATTATTATAATGCAGAGCAATGCCTTTGGTGCTATAAGGAATTTTAAAAAAGAGATGACTAAGATCATCTTATTTTTGGAGTTTATCATCTAGTTGAGAAGACATATCTATATATAAACCAACAAGTAAATCAAGAAAAAAGAGAGACAAGAAAAGCACTAAGTGTGAAGGGGTCTTTTCAAAATCCTATTTTAGGAGTGGTAGTTGGGAGTGCCCTGTGGTGGTCTGAGAATTTCATTAATGAGCAGAGTGAGGAGGCAAATGACTAATAAAACTCATCCCGTTGGCCTGAAGGAGCTTCCACTCTAGTGAGAAAGGTAGAAGTGTAAATAAATTGACCACAACAAACAAGACAAGAGCCATCAGAGATAGAAAGGAAAAGCTGTGAAAACTGAGACAAGAGTGACCAGCTCTGCTCAGGAAGAACAAGGAAGGCTTCACATAGAAGAGGACTTTGAGTTGAGTCACAGAATGTAGTGTTTTTTTTTTTAATTTTTGGAAACTCTTCTTTTCAAGAGGTGAAACTTAATTTCCCTCCCCTTGAGTATGGGCTGGACTTAGTGACTTATCTCATGGTGACACGAATAGAATATAGAAGAAGTGACAGTGTTCCTTCCAAGACGAGGCTATCAACACCACAGTAGTTTCCTCCTTACTCTCTTACTCAGATCCCTCACTTGAGGGAGGTCAGCTGCCATGTCATAAGGATACTCAAGTAGGTCTATGAAGAGAGCCACATGGTAAGAAAGTAAGGTCTCCAGCCAACAGCCATGTGAGTGAGCCATCTTGAAAGTGGCTCCTTTAATTCTCCTCAAGCCTTCTGATAACCATAGCCTTGGCAACATCTTGACTGCAACTGCATGAGAGAGCCCTGAACCAGACCACACAGCTAAGCCGCTCCTGAATTCCTCACTCCCAGAAACTGTGACATAGTAAGTGTTCATCATTGATTAAAGTCACTACATTTGGGGATAATTTGTTATCCAGCAATAGATTTCTAACACACCAAATGAGTCTCAGTTTGCCATGTTGGGCAGGTGGAGGTATCCAATCAGAAGAACTCAAAGGGGTATGCTGAGTGATTGAGTGTGGCTGGCGTGGAGAACATGTGGTTATAGTTCCTAAGCTTTTCACGTGTTAACAATTTCCCTAAATCTTCTTAAAAATGGAATATTTTTAAATGAATGAGTACTGTTGAATATGGTTTCCCATTGCACTTTGAAAAAAAATCTAAATTCTTTGCCATAGTGTAAAAGTTCTTTCTCTAGCTCACCCTGTGCCACAATGCCCCTTGCTCACTATGTCTACTTCATACTGGTTTTCTTCAGTTTCTTTTCACCCCCAAGGCCTTTTGCACACAGTTGCCTCTGCATCAACACTCTTCTCTTTACCTTTCCTCTCACTGACTACTCCTTTTAGAGGACTCAGCTTGAGTATGTCTTCAAGGAGACCCCTTTCCTGACCATCGTGTCTGTTCTCTTCCACAGCCCTTGCTGGGGTCCCCCACAAGAGGAATTTCTCCTGTTATTTGTCTGCATGTTTTTGTCTGCCTTCCCTTCCAGAGAATATGTTCCACTGTGACAGGGACCACATTGGACTTTGGTGTAGTATCTTCAACACTGGCATGTAGTAGGTGCTCAGTAAATATGTACTGTAATTATTTTCTCTTTCCTCTTGTGTGGTTAAAAGCTTATATTGGGTATTCTTGTTTTAAGACTGTTTGCCTGTATTATCCCCATCTTGGAGAGAGGCAAATGAAATTGAGCTGCACAATCAACTTTGAAAATATACTCTTTAATCTTGTGCAACTTTATATTTATGCTATTTGATTATCTCGTCTCTCATGTCTTGCATAGTAACTCATTATTATGATAACAAAAAGCAATGGAAACATTTCATCCTGCTCCTGATGAAAGCATCCCCTCTCTTACTTCCACTCCATTACCAGGAGATATGTTTAATGATGAGATATTTAAATTATATGGAAAAGTAGAAACAATAGTATGATGAATATTCATCTCCAATATCCATCTCCAAACCTAACAAAAATTTCAATAATTTCTATTACCATCTAATACCCACTTCGCTCCAAAACTTCTTTTCAACTGGTTTGTTTAAACCGGGACCCAAACAAGAAACATAACATTGCATTTTGCTGTTATTATGGCTCTTAGGTCTCTTTTAATCTAAAACATTCTGTGTTTCTCTTTCCTTCTTTCTTTACATGACTTGTGGAGAATTGAGAAGTTTGGGCCATTTTCCTTGTAGAATGACCCAACTTCTTGATTTGTGTGACTGTTTCCTTCTGGTATCACTGTGTTCCTTCATCCCCTTTGTCTCCTATAAACTGAAATGTAGATATAGAACACTTGATTAAATGTTGATTAAACATTTTGGCAGCAATACTTCACAGACAAAGACCTGTACTCCCTATTGCATGATGTTAAGAGGTATATAATGTCTAGTGTCTCTCTATTGGTGATGCCGAAATTAGTCACTGGGTTTGAGTGGTGACCTCCAGAATTCACTATTTTAAAGTTCTATTTTCCCCCTTATAACCACCTAGTCATCTGTGGATTAATCCTTTGGCACTATGCACATATACGATGAACTTTTTCCCCATGTTGCAAAGAGGATACCTAAAGGCTACATCTATGCTGTGTGCAGGGTGGAAAGGAGGATCCCAGGCTTCAGTGTGCTCTGGTTGACTTCACTGTTCCCTCCAGTTGTGCTACACTGGCCAGGAGACAACCAACATATGTTCAGCAGTGGTCACCTGGGCTCAACTGGCTAAGAGACAGATGGTAGGCACAGGGATGGGATCTAAGGAAGTTAAAAATAGCTTGCCCTTTAGTAGCACTGAAAGGATATATGTTAGGAAATTTAAGGAAATGCAAGACTCAAAATACAGTGCTAAGGAAAAACACAGGAGACCAAATTGTACATATACGCTGATTAAAATTTAAAAAAAAACGAACAGTATAATTCAGAAAAACAAACTAAAAGAAAATACTACTCTTGATGATATTTGGGGTAGGGAAACGGGATTATGAATTTTGCAGCTTTTTGTAATTTTATCTTACTTTTATAATAAAAATATTAAATGTGTAAATAAATAAAATCCAAGAAGGTAAGATGGTTTGAGAAGAAAAATCATGAAAAAATATGAACAGAGAGCAATAAAGTGAAACAAATTTTAATTTTTTAACTCACTTTACCTTTATGTTGAACTTTTGAAGGCAAATTAGAGACATAGTGACATCCTACCTATAAACACTTCAGCACATATCACTAAGCAGTAAGAATATTTTCCTCCATAGCTAGGTGAGATTATCTCACTGAACAAAATTAATATTAGCTCCTTAATATCACCTAATATTGCAGTCCATGTTCAAATCCCCCCCAAGTTTCTCCAAAATGTTTTTTATAGCTGGTTTCTAAACTAGGATCTAAACCAGAGAAACAAGTTTTTAAATGATCATACAAAAAAAATTTTAAATCCTATATTACTTAGATACAGACTTTTCTTTTTAATATCATATCTCACCCACTAATTAATAGAAAGAAATATTTTATTGTTGTCATTGCAGTAAATGGATGTCACATGTATCTGGTTAGGATATTTGCAAGTTCTCTTGGTTCTAAAATTTACCAGCACTTATAATATTTATACTCCCATGATTTCCAAGTCCTCAAATCACCATGAGATTTAAATATGTTTATAAGTTGGGCCCCAAAAGTAAATCTTGCCCAGTGACTCAGAAGCAGAAGTAGAAACAGCTCCTCAGCAATAGGTACTGTATCAACAGAAGAAAGCAAAGCTTGATGGCCAAGTTCAAGCCAAGAGATCAGGATGAGGGAAACAATACATTTCTATTTATCAGTCAAAGGACGTGGATCTAAAGGCTTACAGAATCTCCTTTCTCTTTATGACACTTCAAACTTTCCATGCCTTCTCCCAGGATCTGTTCATTTTCCAAAAGAACAAAGAGTATTCATTTTTCAACAACTCTCAGCCCAAGTGTGGAAATTAGCAAGTCAAAGATGATATCCAAGTCATGAAAACATGAATCCTTCATCCTTTTCTACCCTAGAGTATTTGAGCTTTTTCAAAATAATAAACTATGCCTGTATTTTTCTATTAAATACTTTCAATGAATGGGGGAAATTGCATTTTAAATTAAGCTTTTCATTAAATACTAACACCTGTGTTATTTGAAAGAAACAAGAAAATTTGTTTACGATTTTTTGTTTCTGTTTTTCTGTCAGAATGCTGGTTACTTTCTTGATCAGTTATGCTGAAATATGCCATAATCATAACTTTCCTTTTATATAGAATCTGTAATTTAGAGACCTTAAAGTTCTTTAAGCATTATCTGTTTGCAAATAATATTGGTAACCTCGGGGATATAAAGGGTTTTTTAAAATATTTTATTTATTTATTTGACAGAGAGAGAAAGATCACAAGTAGGCAGAGGCAGGCAGAGAGAGAGAGGGAGAAGCAGGCTTCCCGCTGAGCAGAGAGCCCGATGCGGGGTTCGATCCCAGCACCCTGAGATCAGGACCTGAGCTGAAGGCAGAGGCTTTTAACCCACTGAGTCACCCAGGCGCCCCGGGGATATAAAGGTTAAGGAGAGAAAATTACCTGCACATTCAAAATGACATGAGTCAAAAATCAAGTCGAGGACTAAATCTTCACCTGGCAAAATCATTTTGGCCTAATCGAAATTTCAAGGATTGACTTAAAATCTTACAGATCCCCTGCCCTTCTTATGGTAGTACCTTTGGTACTGACCTGAAACATTCTGGGTGCTCTGACACTATCTCAGTGAGTCCTCACTCAGTATATAGGCCTTTTTCTGTAATTATGTGAGATATCTATGTATGAATCAGTGACATGGCTTATATGTGTGGATTTTTTTCCATCTGTTTCTTTTTAGTGACTAGACACACCCAAGAGACAGAAGACTCTATATAATCAGTAATGTAGGAGAAATAGACACTGATCATTTATTGTTTTTTTCCCAGATTATGGAGGTAATATGTATTTATTATAGAAATCTTGAAAACCCAGAAAAAGCACAACAAAGATATAAATTACTCATTTTCCTACTTCCCTCTCCTAAATAGCTACCTTTATCACTCTGATTGATCTTAATAAATTTCTTGTCATACCTACCCATCTCAGCTGTCATCTGGACTCTTTCTACCCCTAAAAATATAAACAAATTAGACTCAAATATCTTTCTAGGCCTGTGGAAAGTTCAATAGCCTCCTGAATATTTCTGCAGACTCCTTTAGGCCTGGTGGCAGGTGTTGGTAAGGGGAATTTGGAAAGGGCAGTCTCATGGCCCTTCTAGACCTCATGTCATGCCTCTGCTAATTCCTGTTCTCTGCCTGGGAAGCTCCTTTGTGGTTTATACACATACGAAATATGAGGCCCTTCTGTGCCAGACTTTACTGAAGGCTCCGGAGACTTGACAAGATGGAGAGAGTGATAAAGTTTTACTTCACTGCAATGTAAACAACTTACAATATTTAACATCCCTGTTCTTTAGCTTTTTGACAACTTGGACTGTAGCCTCCTGCTATTTTGCTGGGCTTTTTTTTTTTTTCTTTTTCTTTAAATATAGCATCTTCACTAATCTACCTTAAATCCACTCTACAACTACTCAAAAAAAAATTTTTTTTCCATTTTATAATGCCAAACTATTCAGGTTTATCTAAACTTCTAATTTAGGATCAGAGCACTCAGGTAAAATCCTAGGGCAGTAAACTCTAAGCCTCAGCTTTAAGTGCTTAGCTAATTCTCTGGCATATCTGAAAACATGAACTACCTTCATTCTTATTGAGAAATATTTATCTGGACTCTAGGGACATCTAGACATCTGCTGTCTAGACATCTGCTGAGTACAATTTTCTAAGGACCAGAACACTTTTATAAAGGAAGAGTGAAGTTTGGAGATTAAGAACACACAGTCTGATGCTGGAATGCCCATCCTCTGTGATGTACTCAGGGTCTTGTCACACATGGGGTTCACAGGGAGCAGACACTGAGATGGAGCTTAAGGTACAAATGATTATTAGGGATCGACACAGAAGGAAGGGGAAGGAAGCAGTATTGGGCTGGAGCAACCAACTATTCTAGTTTGCCTGGGATGAAGGTTTCTTGGGACACAGAACTTTTGGTACAAAAACCAGGACAGACCTGGGGGGAAAAAATGAGATGGTTGGTCAGCCTAGCAAAGGCAGAAATTGGAATGTGATGCAGGCTCACCAAAGCTTGCCAACCCCTCAGGGAGCTCTATTGTGACCATTACCCATTAGAATTGTCCCATGTTGGGCCAAGATTGCTGGGCCTTTGTACCTTGTCTTTCTGTCCCCCAGTGCAGGCTGCACAGAGAAGGCCACGACCTTGGGCCAAATAGCTGAGGCAGATTCTGAGGGCACTGACGGAGGCAGCTGGGCAAAAAAGCCTTTGAAAGACTGCCTCTCACGTCTACCACAGGCAACATTTTGTGCCTTAGTTTCCTTTATCTACAAGATGGGCGTGATAATGGTGAATACTTGGTAGCTTTGTTATGAAAATTGAATGAGGTAATATGTGTAAAGTGATTAGAACAGTGCCTAGCACACAGTAAGTTCCTAAGTATTAGCTATTTAACCGATCAAGTGTCTTCCTACTGTTTATTATTATATCCTAAATTTTTTTGAGAGAGAGAAAGAGAGAGCACACACGCAAACATGGCAGGAGAAGGGGCAGAGGGAAAGGAAGAGGGAGAATCTTAAGGACGCTCCAAGTCCAGCGCAGAGCCTGGTGCAGGGCTCGATCTCATGACCCTGAGATCATGACCTGAGCTGAAGTCAAGAGTCAGACACTTAACCAACTGAGCCACCCAGGCGCTCCCAGATTCCAAAATTCTTGATCTTTGGGTCTCTTTTGTCAAACCACCATACTAGCTAGTGTTCATCATTACCTAAGTCTGGTTGTAATGCTCATGACCAGTCTACAGCTTTCTTCATTTAATCTGTTTGGATTTGGCCATATATTGGTTTCTTGATTACTGCCAAGAAACTGGGTCTGAGGTCTTCCATTTCTCTTCTCACTCCCTGGTTTCGGGTTGAGTTAAGAAACCTCCTCAACTCCTTATGCTATCCTTTTTCTATTATTGGATAATGGAGAGGATTAAATGAGGAGAAAAGTGACAGAAAATTAAAGACAGAAGGAAGAATTTTTAAGTTAAAAGTGGCTTTCACAAAAAGAGAATTTAAGCATGAGAATCTGGAAGCTAGGGAAAAAGTATAAATGGCTGAGTGACTAAAGACCATTTTTAGCCTGGGTAACTTTTGTGATCATGAGGCTGATGAAATAAATGATCCTCATCCTGACTTCCCTTTCCTCCAAAATAAGCCGTGTTGTGTAATCCCACCGGGCAGCCACTGGCTTTCTGCTTCCTCCATTCTGAAGAAGCAAAAGCTACTAAAAGTCATGTGGATCACTTTATGAGTAAGAGCAGGAAACAACACTAGGTTAAAATCTGGAGTGTGACGTTCTCAGTGTGAAAATGCTTCTGTCCCCCAAGAGCTAGACACAAATTACTTTTTATAGTGGCCCTTGGCTTTTCATTTACCCCGGAAGGAAGTATGAGGTAGTAAGATTCCACACCCTCTTTTACCTGGATGACGTCCTTCTGTGTCATCTAAACAGATGCTATTTGCAACAAGAGGGTGGATTACTTACTCCCTCCTCTCGTTACCTGAGCTAAAGCAAGCAAGCAAACAAATCAAGGAAAAGAGCAATCTTAGAAGCCATTAAAACAAACACAAAAACCCTACAAGACCTCTTTGACTTGTTCTTCAATTGAATGCCAAGCATTATTTGTGTAGGTTCCCTTGCCTGAACCGTTGGCACGAAAGGTGCAATTTTATCCTCAAAGCAGGGTGTTCCTCGGGCACCGAACCAAAGCAGTTAGCTCTTCGTTTCCTTCTCTGCTCCATTTCTTCAGGGCTTTCTGCACGTCAGAAGCCTATTTATTATACAGTGATTCAGGAGGTGATACAGGAAGTACTGTTCCTACTCTGACATTAGCTACTCACTTCTTCCTGGCCCAAACTGGCTTACTTCACGAAGGAAGCCACAGGGTCTCCTTCATTTGAGTTCCTTTCCCATTGTGTATTGTCACAAAGTGAAGTAGAAAGAAAGTCACAGTAGAAAGCATTTCTCTGCCCCCTGCAAGGGAAAGTGATGGGGACTTGTTCTTCTGGTGAGGAACTAGGCTGTCATGCCCTGGGGTCGGCCTGATTTCTAATACTCGTGCTATTGAGCTTCTCCTGGGCAGGTGACCCAGCTCAGGACACACACCTTCGCATCTCCCAAGTGGAAGTGTTCACCATCCCCGCGCCCCTCCTCCCTTGCCCGGTCCTTCTCAGGAACCACAGAACCACAGAACACATTTCCTCTTCCAGAAGTTTATGATTCGAGGCGCCTGGCCTGGACTAGGGATGCCCACTCTGCATCTCTCTCCAGGAATCACACAGATAACCTTGATCTTGGGGCCCAGCCAACTGCACAAACCATTCCCAGGGAACCTAGGGTCACATTTCCTTTGTGTCATAAAGCGAGACTGAGCCAGATGCTCCTGCTTTTACATCTCCACAGAGCCTTAGGGTTCTAAGCCAAATGGTAATGGGACGAGGGGAAATGGCACGGGAAATTTGCACTTAGAATCACAGTCAAGGATAATCTGTATGCAAAAAGGCTGCTAGAACCCCGAGAGAGGGAAAAGGGAAGGCTGCAGGTTCAATCTTCCCTTTTGAATCATGTGCCTTGGAGATCCTCTTACCAGCTGGAGGAGTGCCTGGCTGAGACATTGTCTTCGACCATGCATGAGATAAAATTTCTGGGCTGGTGTTTGAGCAAATGACTCACTCACCTTTATGTCCTCAAGAAGATGCAAGAAGGGGCGCCCGGGTGGCTCAGTGGGTTGGGGCCTCTGCCTTCGGCTCCGGTTGTGATCTCAGGGTCCTGGGATCGAGCCCCTCCTCGGGCTATCTGCTCAGCGGGGAGTCTGCTTCTCTCTCGGACCCTCCCCCCACCTCTCTCTGTCTCTCTCTCTCTGCCTACTTGTGATCTCTCTCTCTGTCAAATAAATAAATAAAATCTTTAAAAAAAAAAAGAAGATGCAAGAAAATTTTAATCTCGCCATGCGTTTTGTACTTTATTCTCATACTTTTCTGATAAAAATGACAAAGAGAGCACAACATCTGGGAAAATTCCTTCATGTGCCCCAATCTCAAATTTTATTTCAGGGACACAGAAATCATACCTCATTTAGAACTACTTGTCCTTTAGAATTAATACATTTTAAGGTTTCAGGTTGACCATACGTATATCATGACACTTTTTATATCCTACAAAAATAATTAGACATATTCAGTATCTTTTTCCCTCATTCTCTCTCTCTTTTTTACTCTACATTTTCAATATAACCGCCGCTAAAATGATCTGAGAATCCATCTCATATACATAAAAAGATGCTTAGATACTTTAAAATAGTATTTATATATATCCCTGCGGATGATTTGAAGAATTGATTGTCAGAAAATGTAAGAGAGGGTAGATTCTGCACTACGGTGGTGGAATCAGGCACTAATGAAAAAAATCCTTCTCCCTGAAAATCAAACTATCCCTAAACACATCTTGAGTCACATTTCTCCTATACATCTCCTGCTGTTGCTTCTGTTGTAGTTTGCCTTCCTTCCTACCCCATGCCTCAAAATATGTCTCCTTTGCCCTCTAGGATCCAACTAGACATGGGAGGAGTGAACTGCGATCCTGAGATACTTTTTCCATAGTCAAATCTCCCCCGAGTTCAAGCTAAAGTTCATCTTTAGCTTGAAATCAACTAGAGGGTTTACGCCTTCCTTGGAATGTCTCCTCCCTTTAAATCTTTTTGGGCCACTTTGGCAGCCTGTGAACTCTGTCCCTCAAATGTGGCTGGCTATCCTTCCTCACACTCACCAGTCAGTTTTTCCTTTCTTCGCCCTCTGATAAAGTTGGAAAAGGTTGTTGGAGTTCTCTTTATAGGAGCAGACTATTTCCCAAAGGAGTCATAACATAGATCAAAAAAGCAATGGAAATCTTGTACCTATAGAATTCCAAGAATTTTTCATAACATTTTCTAGGGGAGAGATTTTTGAATGCTATTTGCAGGACTTGATCTACGGGCATAATATTGCTTTATGATCTTTTATGAACCATAAGCTGGAATCGTTCAAATAGCTCTGGGCGGACAAATGCCAAATAGCAAGGCTGGGGTGGAAAGTAGTGGTAAGAAGGGACTTTTACTGCTCCATTTGTTCACAGAAAAACCCCACCCAATAATTTCTGCAAAGCAAGTCTATAATACATCGAATCCTCCGCTGATCTCTAAAATCTTGAGCCTCTGAGTTAGGATGAGTAAAATCTCCTGATTGAAGTCATTAAAATAAACACTGATACAAGTGCCCAGGGAAAACTGGCAGGGGTACTGCTGAGAAATCCCCTAATTGTTCCATTTTCCTGAGACTCGTTGCTTGTGCTGACATTCTGAATCTACTTGCCAGGGAACTTGCCTGCATTCTGTTAATAGACAAATGCCCGAGGGTGTAGGGGAAGAAGACATCTGTAAGAAAGTATCCTGGCAAAGGCAGGCTCTGTCAGCATAAATTTCACAGGATAAATGGACTGTTTCAGGTCATATTTCTCTACTTGTTGAAAAATAGCATTATGATGACAACTGTGCAATGCCGAAAAATAAAAATAATGCCTCAAAAGTCTGCCAGTTTGGTCCTAAACTGTTCCCCCTTCGAAGATGACAGATAGACTAAGGCTTGAATGATGAACTGTAACGTTCCAACCAGTGATGTTTATTTGCAGATGTCTATTTGCATGAGGTGCTTTGCATGAGTGAGTAGGGAGGAGAGCCTGTGTGTTTTGGGGGAAAAAATAAGGAAATGGAAAAGGTAAACAGTACCCGATTTGGTCCCTCAGCTCAGTCCCAGGTGCTCACATCTGAACCCCAGCAAGAAAAGCTGTATGTAGCCACTAAAGGAAGTATTTCTATAAGGGACACCCATAAAACGAATGGACACGCTTTTGGCCCACGGATGACACAGAATGAAAACAACAGAGGTAGCACACATCTGACGTGGTGTCAGTCTTGCCATGGTTGGCACTGATGCAGGTACTGAGCCAACCCCAGCTAATGGCTTCTTAGTCCATAGCCAAAAACCCAGGAGGCAGTAGAGAAGGACAGGAGAGAACTGTTTATGAGCACATAGGCGACAATGCCGGCGGACTGTAGAAGAGACTGTGGGTGAGGCCAGGAAAACTACATGTAGCAAGAAGAATTGAGAGCCAGTAAAATTTAAGATTTGCCATTCAAGTGACCCGATTCCTCTCTAGTGGCTGGTGAAGCATGATGAATTAGAAAAATAGATCACTTCTAAGTCCTTTGGCCTAATATAAAATCAAGAAAATTGGTATATCAGTCGAGATCTTTAGTTGCAGATGACAGAATTCACTCTCACTAATTTAAAACTAAAAAGAATACATCAAAGGCTATTAAAGAGCACAAGGACGTCTGGAAGAGTCAGAGAATAAGTCTCTGAAGCTCCTTTGCAAGAAGTTATATTTAATTACACCGCTGGGCGGTGCCCCAGGGGTGGCCCCAAAGACCCTGGAGCAGCTTTGGCCAACCACAGGGCTTCTTCCATTTCTGGCTCTGATGCTTCCACAGCCCTCTCCTGAAAACCGATTCTGCGTGACCCCTTCTTTCTCGTGGTTTTCTTTTCTGCATTGCAGTCTTGCAATGGCTACAGCTGACTGCAGAAACCAGGTCACATGCTTATACCCTGGTTGCAGAGAAGGCTGGTTGAGTGTGTTCTAATTTTACCCTGAGAAGACAGGATTCATAATGTATAAATTTCCTTGATCTGGGAAAGACTTTTGAGAAACAGTATATGGCCACAAACATAACAAATGTCTACTGGAATAGGAATAAGACAGACGACCAAACCCTTGGAAAGCAGCGAGAGGCCTGTGTTTCTCTCTTTGTGCTTGTCGAGGACTTTTGACATAATTTGTTCAGGAAACAGCCATAGAAGAACTTTTCTGTAACAAAAGTAAGTCTTTCAGGCAGTATTTGGGCTATAAGTTTCTTTTTTCCTACCTGATGTAAGAAGAGATAAAATGTGCTGCCCTCTCATCTTAGCTTTAGAGGGTATTCCCAGAAACGGTGCAGAAGGTATTAGCACATGGGAAGGAAGTCATGTCTCCGCCTTGTCCCAGATTTGAGAAATGGTAGATAGGAAAAAAACTAATGAAAGTATCTAAATAAAGATGTTGAAATCTGTGTGGTGCAAAGCAAAAAGTTTCCATAGAAGACTAAGTAATTGTAGACAGAGACAGCATTCTCCAAATCAGTGGATCACATCAGTTGGGAGCACCATAGACAGAAACAGAAGTAGATCAGCACAGGGCACAGAACCAGGCTAATATAAGAGAAAGTTCAGTACCAGAACCGTATCAGCGATTTTCTCTAGCCAAAATCATCGAAGACAGAAAAGCCCAATGGGTTTTATCCTACACATCAAGATCTATGCATTGGTTGTGACTACCTCAAATACCTTGTTGAGAATTATCAAGAAAAATGTCCTTATGGGAACCTGTTTTCACATGGTCGATACTTACAACTTTGCATTCTGCTTTTTTTATTCACTAAGTCGTAAATATCTCTTCACGTTGTTTAATATTGGTAGTTATCCTTTTAAAATATAGTATAAATATATAGTATAGTATTTGTATACTTAATATATAGTATATATATACTATAGTATATATATAGTATATAAATATATAGTATAGTATATTGTATATATATAAATATATATAGTATTTGTATACTATACTATAGTATTTGTATATAAAATGTATAGTATTCCATCAGCCGATGAACCCTAATTTACTCAACCATTTTCCATCATTTTATACTTATGTTAGTCCTAAGAACTTTAGAAAGGTAAGTAGAATTTCTCAAAAAGCTCATTCCATTATTCAAAAGACATTAACACAGGAATAGTACCTGAAACACTTTTCAGGGATATGACCTCACAGCTGGGTCAATGTTGGGCCTATGGAGATTCCATCTAAAGAAATCTAAAGACACAGAAGCTTTGTAAGAAAACAGGCCCAAGCTTGCAAACTTTAACTGTGAAACTTTAGAAGTCCTAACATACATACTCCCGTAAGATTCTATTTCTGGATAGAATATCTCTAACATACTTTGGGAGAAGACCCAAAGTGGGACTAGCTCCCATCTGAAGTTCTGGAAACTACTTGCCTTGAAAGTTGGTTCTCCAGGGTCCAGATAGTTACTGAGGAAAATGCAGAAAACCACTCAACTTGTTGTGGGTTTTGAGATAAGCCTTCAATTCCAATCATCTTCATAAAAAACAGAGCAGTCTTTCCACCCAAAAATATATTCACTATAAATTGTGGCGTGTCTTAGACAGGAAGAATTTAGATGCGAGTAACAGAATTCCACTTAGCTCAAATAAAAAGAAGGTTGTTTGAAAGGCAGAGTTTATTATTGGCTTACAATAAGCCAGTGCAGGAGATAAAGCCGGACATTATGGGACCAAGAAAGGGATTGTGTAGGTTTTTTTCCTCTCTCCCTGTCTCTCTTCTACCTTTTGAGCTCTCTGTTTCTTAATTTGTCTCTGGGTACCTGCTCCATCCTTCTGCTCCTCTATTTGCAGACCTGCTTTTTCTGCTGACTCATGGATTCTCAGGTTCTCCTCACATGTTAGCATGAGGCTTTGGCCTGCTGTGGCAGACGGTGGTGGGGTGGGGGGGGTGGCGGGGGGGCATGACCTTGCAGCTTGGCTAAGCACAGCTAAATGACTCAGCTTCTTTGTCCCTATTCCAAATTCTTGGGAGAGTATCCGATCAGCCCAGCTCAGGTCAGATGTCTAGCCTTGGGTCAGTCACTAAGACCGGTGGATCACAGTCACGTGGTATGTGATGCTGTCCCTCCCAGGGTGATGAGTGGGGCAGAGTCTCCAAGGTGGAATGTGGGTAGGGAGAAGGGAATGTTTGGCATCTCTGAGACAGACTTGGATCTGACAGAGAGGTATGCTGAGTTGTAATAAAAAGAGCATCAAATCTGGAGTTAAAAAAAAAATCTCTGCAACTTCTTAGTCATGAAAGTAGACAGTGCTCCTAATCTCTCAGAGACTCATTTCCTTACATGTAACCTGAGGGACCTGAAAAAGATGACCTTCCAGCTCTTGCTATCTATGATTATTATTTTCATCCTCAGAATCTCATAATGTAAGGAATGACCAACTCTAATATTAACGATTTGGCAGGTTTTACATGAACAATCATTCAAAGAGCTGTCTTTGCAATAAGTCCAGTGGTATATTATCCCCAAAATTACCATTACTGTAAACATTTTTAGAAGGTCGTTATATGCGCTAGCAACGGTTATAACCGAATATAATATAATATAATATAATATATTATAATATATAATATATATAATATAATATATATATAATATATATATATAATATAATATAACCGAATAGCGGCGGTTATATTGAAGTCCCTAGGTAGGCAATTCAGCAAATGTTTCTTGCTTAGAGTAGAATTCTAAAAGAAGAGGAGAGACAGATTTTGTTCTAAAAGAGTTTCCCTGGGGTGCCTGGGTGGCTCAGTTGGTTAAGCCCCTGCCTTCCGCTCAGGTCACGGCCCTGGGGTCCTGGGATCGAGCCCTGTGCTGGGCTCCCTGCTCCACGAGGAGCCTGCTTCTCCCTCTCCCCGCCCCCTGCTTGTGCTCTCTCTTGCTATTTCTCTCTCCCAAATAAATAAATAAAACCTTTAAAGAAAAAATAATAAAAAAATAACATTTAAAAAAAAGTTTGCCCATCAAGATGTTAGAGGTTTGGAAAGTAATATGGCAAAATTCACTCAATTCTAATGTTGTCAATGGTCACTGTTCTAATGCGCTATTGGTGAACTGCCTACTGCGAGTGAAGACTAGACTGTGTTAATGGAAACTGTTCTCTACTAAATTAATACAGCTATCTCACAATATGTGAAATTGAAGCTTTCTTATAAAGTCTTTTATAAAGCTTTCTTATAAAGCCTTTTTATAATTGAGGCTTCCTAATAAAGTTATATATATATATATATATATATATATATGATTATAAAAAATAATAATAATCCCAATGAGAATTTCAATTTCCCAACCTATTAAAAAATCCCCAAGCACCCACACAAACCCATGACTGGCAATAGGTAAAAGCGTCTCTAGAATTGACCCAGGCCACCTCCACTTTTCCCAGTCTGGCCTCTAGTTTTTCCTGTATCCAACCCCTCACTTGACTGCACACCTCAGCTCTCATCATTTAATTGCCTCCTCTCTTTGTATATAAAGATATAAATATATTCTCTCCCTGACGTGCTCTGCAGTACTGACAGAAGCAGATTTTTCTCCTTTCCATGCTAGAAAGCTCTCGCCAATAATCCCAAGCCCTGGACAGGGGCAGCCTTTGTTGCCTACCTACTATGCCTGTTTGCCACCAGGAAAATGTAATTTTGTTGTCTTTCTTTAATATTAAAATATCAAATGTTTCTCTTTAATATGTAAACTCTGAACTCTCTTTTCCTCCCCAAAATGGAATATCTTCTTTTTTTATCTGATTATAAAAGTAATCCATGCTTGTTTTTTAAAAAGTTCAACAATATAGAAATGGATAGAGCAGGAAGTGAGAACTTTCCATACTTCTATTTATTCCCAGGTATGGCCACAATTATTAGTTTAATGCCTATCCTTACAGATGTATACCTGTGTGTGTATATATATATACACACACACAGGTACATCTATATGTGTATGTACACATATTCCAAATATAGTATGTAATATAGTATATAAGTATATAAGTAAAGTATATATCATATACTGTATGTGTTTAACAAAAATAGAATCATATTATTTACTCTTTTCTGTGGTTTGTGGTTTTTTTACTTTTTACTCTAAATAGCTTGCTGTGTACTTCTTACCTATGAATCCACCTCGTTCTTTGTAATGGCCTCTCAGTATTCCTACATATATATATGTATATATACTAATATATATGTATATATACTAATTAGAGGAATTTATCCTAAGGAAATAATTAGAATAATTAGAAATAATTAGCATAAGCACAGGAATATATATATATATACATACATATGCATGAATATATATATATTTTTTTATATATATATATAAAATACTGCAGCTGATTCCAGTCAGACCTTCCAATTTCTGGGTCTAGAGCTGTTATCTCTTGACTCCCATTACCATATACATAAACATGTGTGTGTGTGTGTGTGTGTGTGTGTGTGTGTGTGTATATATATATATATATATATATCTGTGCTTATGCTAATTATTTCCTTAGGATAAATTCCCACAACTGAAATTGCAGGGTTAAAGTTTAAGTACATTTAAAATATTACAAAAGAATGCCCAGTAGCACACCAGAAAAAATCCCATCACTTTCTCTTAGCAAGTTTCCTACAGTTACCTTTATTTTTCATTGTTCCCAATCTGGTGGTCCAAAAAGATAAAAATGAACACCTCACATTCTTGTGCTAATCTGCATTTCTCTGAATATTAGTGAAACTAAGTATCATTTTGGTGTTCCTTAGCCATTTGGTTTTACTTCTCCTATTAATTGCTTGAACCTGTGTGCCTATGCCACCCCCCTTTCCTTCCTCTTCCACCCCATGTATATGTACTTTTGGTGGAGAGTTGCATGTCCAGGTATGTGACAGCGGATGTCCAATAAATTTCCTCTCCTAGGAATTTGGATTTGAGAACAGGGCACCTCTAGGCTGTTGTATTTTTTTTTTTTTTAAGATTTTATTTATTCATTTGACAGAGAGAGACAGAGCACAAGTAGGGGCAGTGGCAGGCAGAGGAAGAGGGAGAAACAGACCCCCACTGAGCAGAGAGCCTGATACTGGGCTCCATCCCAGGACCCTGGGACCATGACCTGAGCTAAAGGCAGATGCGCAACCGACTGAGCCGCCCAGGCGCCCTGTCTGCTGTATTTAAACTAGAAAATTATGCCAAACTGGGCTAGGCCGGCAATCTGGGGTTCCGTGCATCATAAAGAAGCGAAAGTAGATCTGCAGAGAAAGAAGAAAGAAACAGGCATACCTTGGAAGCAGAGATGAGAGTCTTTGGCCTTGAGTACTTCCTGTCTTCTAGGCCTGAAGGAAAACTGTCTCCTTAAACTTGTTTGAATGATTTCTGTTAAGATGACCAGTATCACAAATTCTCCACCATGGGACTATTGCAGGGGAAGACATGATTCTGAGAAAATATTCTGATCTTAATTTTCCCCTATCATGTTTCCTAAGAAGCCCAAGGGAGCCCTAAGAAATATGATTTCCAAGTTTGAAGGGAAGCTGAAGCAGAAAGTGTGCGATAGGCCAGATGTAGCTTCACTGTAGTGATCTTTCGATTTGTTCTTTCAGGATTCCCTGTCCAATTAGACGCTGGACCCCTGCTGCCCCTCAGCTCCCTATGAGCCCTGTCTTAATACTGTACACCTTACCATGCAATGGCTCTTCTTACTGAGCACGTACTAGCTGCATGTTATATTACATCTGCGCATGTTATATTACTTAACGGATAAGTAGGTGTATTTTTACTCAGTTTTACAAAAGAGGAAACTATGGCTTAGGGAGTTTTAGTAAGTTGCTCAAAAACAACAACTCAGATAGGAAGTGATGAAGTGGGATTCCAGTTTCTGCTATCTGACCCTGCTATACTTTCTGCTCCCTGGTTCGTGTCTAGAGACCAGAACTAAGGCAGCTTTGGTCTCTGGGGCATAATTGTGGTCTCCAAGTTCACGGCTCCAGGCCCTATCAGACTGCAACCTTCAGATGCTTGCTTTCTCAGAACAAGCGGCACATATATTCCAGCTGCTGGTGACCTTTTGGCCACAAACAAAGAAGCCTTGCTATTCCATTGGAAATGAACTAGTTCAGCAAAGGGTCCCACCATTCCAATGTGGTGGGACCCTTTGCTGAACTAGTGAGCTCTGAAGACTGCAGGCTACATCCTGAAGGTGGGTTGGGGTCACGAAATGTGCCTGTACTCACCCCTCTACCCCAGGCTAGCCCCTCTGATACAGGCTTGCCATCCCTCCCAAACCCCCATGGTCTACCTGCTCTCTACCTACAGCAGCCAACACTTACAAAGACTTTGCCATTCATTGACTCCTTACATCAACACTTAGAGTTAAATACTAACAACCACATTTCACAGATGAGGACATGGAGACACAGACAGGTTAAGTGACATGTTCAAGGTCACACAGCCCATGAACATCCGCCAGGATTCCAACCCAGAAGTCAGATACTCCTTTGCAGAGTTTGCATATGGTGAAAGCTAGGGCTCTCTCCTCAGAAAAATGCACAGACTCATAATGAAGACTCACAACTACACTCTGCCTAGTTTCAGGGTTTTAGTTTGAGGAGTCCTACTATAGGTCAAGTGCCTTTTATTACAGGGCACAGAAATTTCAGATGTCCTCAGGGGAAAGGCAGGGAATGTTGATGAGTGAAGAGACTGAAGAGGAGAAAGGACAGTGGGGCCTGGATAGGGCATGGACTCCTAAAGCATTCTAATGAAAACAACTGGACTAAGAACACTTAAGTGTGGGCTGAACTCAATGACAGTGCGATCAGTTCACAAATTCTACTAGGATGGAACATAGTCCCTTGTCTTCTTATTACCCATCAGTTATGCTGGGTGCTCCCAATAATCGAGAAAAAACTGTATTGATCTGCTCTCCCAGCTCAGAGTGGATCTGCAGCTGATTCCAGTCAGACCTTCTGATTTCAGGGTCTAGAACTGTTATCTCTTGACACCCACCATCCCTCCAGGGGTCCAAGGTCCCAGCCCCCTCTCTTGGGTTTCCGATGGGCCAGGGATGTTTCAAAAGTTCAGTTGTCCAGGTTGGGTGAATCAGATGGGGTGTTACTGCTACAAATGGTCACAGGGCTGGAGAAGGGAAGCTGGCTCCCAGAAACACCAGATATAGGCAGTGGCAGTTCCCAGCTCCCACAAGGGAAGATGCTTCACTGTGGCTGAGTAGTGTCTAGACTTTCTGCCCCTTTGGCCCAGTCCTCTCTTTTCCCTTCTCCTTTTTTTTTTTTTTAAGATTTTTTTAAAGTAGTGTCTACGCCCAACATAGGGCTAAAACTTGCAACACCCCCCACCCTCCCCACTCCCAAGATCAAGATCCAAGAGCCTCGTGCTCTACCGACTGAGCTAGCCGGGTGCCCCACTTTTCTGTCTTCTAATCTCTCTTCTGTCTTTGTTCTTTACCACACCCACCACCCTCAAGAGGTGAGAAATATTTTACTAGTCCTGGGAAAGCTGCCTTTTTTTCAATACTGCTAGTGGTTTTTTCTCAGCGGCACTAACTATACTTTGATATTACTGCTTTAAAGCACCTAGCATAACTTCCTTAATGGGCTTAGGCTTTTTGGAAATACAAAAGCTAGACGCTATTTCTGCTTTCCAGTTGATAATGTCCCTCCCCTAAAGTAATGAATCTCAGTGATTACTGTGTAAATAGATGAGGGAAGCTGTGGGGTGGGGAGAAGGGGGTATAAGGAAAGGAAGGTCAGAATATTGGGAGAAAGGTTTCCCATTAATAATTAAAATATATTACCCCACCACATATTTTCTGTCTTAAGAAATATATATACGCCTGACAGACCCCCAAAATTGTGTGGGTTGTATGTATTGATGTTTAACGTATTAGAAAGTAAGATGGATAAATATGTAAAATATTTGTTTGTTTAAAAACAACAACAATAAACCCATTACATGTTAACACAAATCACATATTTTTATTTAAAATAACTGTAATTTCCAAAACAAGCAAAAACAAACAAAAAAGATTCAATGTGAAGAATGGGATTGTTTACTTCTTAGTAAATCTTTTTAACGTCTGGCTTAATAGAAGGCAGCTGGGTCCTCCTCATATCTGTGTCTGCATTCGGCTTTCACATCACGTGGGCTCTGGAAAACCTCCCTGTACACTCATGAGCAAACAAGAGTGAAAGAGAGAAACAACTTGGTGTTATGATGAAAACACCTGGGGGAGGACCACCTTTTGGATGGTGATCCAAGATCCGGAAGTACAACCTTAAAGTGCTGGAGCGCCAGTCCTGGGATGAGATAGGTATGCGTGTCACTGGGGGAGACAGGGTGCATAATGGCCAAGGGTGTGAATTTTGGAGGCAAGCACTTCTCGCTTTGGATCCCAGCTCTTCCGCTTCCTACACAGTGGCCTCAGGAAGTTTACTGAACTTTTCTAAACCTTAAACCTTAAATCTCCTACCTATAAATAGAGAGCAAAAGTGCTTATCTTCCAGATTGTCGAAAGATAATGAAGTATTTTCCAAACTTCATTGGTCCCAGTTTTTGTCAACTCCATGTAAGACCTATATTATTATCTTTAAATTATTTGCCATAGCCCACTTTTCAAACATATATTTTTTAAAAAATTGTATATCCTTATTATAAATGTAAAACAAAGCACCCTAAATCAAAGGTGCAATGAAAATTAAAAAGACCTTGTTGCCAGAGACATCATTAAGCTCAAGACCTGTTCTCTTTTTGTAATAAAAGGAAGTAAGTCCATATCATTCAAGACCTGGACGGAAAAGACTCTAGCAGTGTGATTAGGCACAGAGACCTAATGAAGAAACAGCTTTCTCATTCTGTGACCCAATTTGACTTCTGTCCGGCCCTTGCAACTAAGTCCCCTCCCCTGCCACCTGAAATCATTTCCTGTAACACCCCACGCTTAGGAGACGCTGAGCTCAATGCCTGGCCCATGGGAAGGACTCTGCATTGTAGCTTTTGGTATCTTCTCTAATTCTTCTTTTTCTTTTCCCACACGGGTTAAATCACCCACGTAAGCCCATAGTTATTTGGTGGAGAACTATGATGACAATGCTTGACTTACGTTCCCCAGATAAGAGCATGGACTCTGAAATGGAGTTCTGCCACTTTAGAGCTGTGTGACATTGAGCAAGGGACTCAACCTCTCTGTGGCTCAGTTTTCTCAGCCGTGATAGGTGATATGAAACCACCCAATTTGTAAAGGTTAGAGTACATGAGTTAATACATGTAAAGCACACAGAATATGCCTGGTGGGTAGTCAACATACACACATTAGCTAATAGTGTTCTTTCTTTTTCACCAGCTGAGTCTGACAGTAGCAGTCATTCACAGGCTTCTATAGAGAAGTTTCTCTCAAACTACTGAGGTGAAAGACCAGGTTTTTCTCTCACAATACATGCGGACCAATATTTTGTAAACAGAACAAGTGTATTGCTAGAAAAAAGAATAGAAAAGTAAATATAAAATATAAGCCCACATTTTTTATTAGGTTCAGTAGACATACTTCAATAAAAACAATCAGAGAGAAAAACAGGGGGAAAATGTGTGATGTGTACATTGTTCACTGAAAGCCTGAGTACAGGCGATTAATAGTTGTATTTCAATACTTGGTTGTCTTTCCACATTTGTCGAAAAATGAAGTTATTAAAAAATAAAGATTTTAGGGGCGCCTGGGTGGCTCAGTTGGTTGAACAACTGCCTTCGGCTCGGGTCATGGTCCTGGAGTCCCGGGATCGAGTCCCACATTGGGCTCCCAGCTCCATGGAGAGTCTGCTTCTCACTCTGACCCTCTCCCCTCTCATGCTCTCTCTCACTCTCTCTCTTTCCTAATCAATCAATCAATCAATCAATAAATAAATAAAATCTTTTAAAAAATAGAGATTTTACATGTTAAATATTGATTGGCACCCTTGAAACAAACACTTTATTAGTAAAGTATTCCATGTTATAAGTGAGCTTGCTTTTTGCTCGTTAATTTATGTAATTTTGGTTGGATAGATGATAGCACTACGAAGAGGGAATCATGTATACCTAAACAGTTTCCATGGTTGTTTTTATAGCATTCATAGTGGTGGGTGCATGAGAGAGAGAAGAAATTTAAAGCAATTTCTGCAAGCTCCACATACTCATTTTTCACTTTTATCAAAAAATGAAGCATGTGATGCTGTATATTCAACATTCATTCTCAATCCGTCATCAGTCGTCAGCTCCAAAATTGATCCTTTCAAGTTCAGTTATCTTGGATAAACAAATCAACAAGATGAACTCTGGATTTTATACATTTTGGGGATAGAGTTGACAAATTAACCTTAAAATGCGGTTCTACTGAGGATAGCTAGCACAAATCTTGTGTCACATGTGACTTACCTGTTCAGTTTAACACCCGGGCCGTACCCTGTGTCTTGGTTTATTCAGGCTGCTATCACAAAAAATACCGTATATTGGGTGGCTTAAAAACAATGAATATTTATTTTTCGTGGTTTCCAGAGGCTGGGAAGTCCAAGAGGGCTCACTTGTGTTTCAGAGAGAGCACCTTCTCTCTGTGTCCTCTCATTGTGGAAGGGGCAAGGGTGCTCTCTCCGGTCTCTTTTATAAGAGCACTAATAACCATTCATGAGGGTTCCCCCTTGTGAACTAATCACCTCCCAAAGGCCCAACCTCCCAGTACCATCACATTGAGGATATACAAAATTCATTCATATGAATTGGGGGGGACACAAACATTCAACCTATAGCACTTTGTCAACGAGACTGGTCCTCTGGGGATGCCCTTGCATGTTGTGATGATGTCAGATGGCCAGAAAAGTTTCTCAAGCCTCATTGTTGATTTCTACACTTAGCGGGTTGTGGCTTGGAGCAAACCCACAGACCACAGTTTGAGGAGCCCGGTGCTGGAATGACGAGTTACATCATTTTAGAAGAAATACTGTGGGGTAACAGATGATGCTTCAGTTTTTTTTTCATCAAGACCATTTCCACTTTTGAAGAAGAAAGCTTTCTCCTGGTCATACACCTCGCATCTCAGGTGCTGGAGAAATTCTTGAGAAGAACACCCAGGCAGTGAGCGTAATGTTACAAAGTGTACAGAGGAGAGAAACGTGGGGCAGAATTAATCCTTTCCTCTCAAACCACAAGCCACAGC
Organism: Nasua narica; assembly: GCA_028533885.1. Taxonomy (NCBI): domain Eukaryota; kingdom Metazoa; phylum Chordata; class Mammalia; order Carnivora; family Procyonidae; genus Nasua; species Nasua narica. Next base: position 64,380,601 of record CM052802.1, read on the forward strand.
CTTCTGTTCATGCTAACAGACTTGGGCAGTCGTTCACACACACCTATGAGCTCCATGAGGGCTGGGACCAGGGAGTTCTCAGCTGTAACTGGAGCTCTGACCATAGAAAGGGGTGTATAGCAAACACTCAATAAACATTTGTCAAGTAAGTGGATCCTACGAGGTTTAGCTGTCTTATATTTCTGTTGGGAGTTCTGTGGGAGGATAATTACCAGGGAAAGAAGAAATAGTTCAGCAGCATGGGAGATGTGTGTATCTCTTTTTCTTCTTTCTACTTTCCACACACAACACTTGGGTGTGTTGTCTCCACTGAAAGCCGTTCTGAACGCCGCTCCTTCACAAAGCAGATACGGGAATCCTCATTGATCCACGTGGGTGTTTTTAGATTGCCTAGCCCTCTTTCGTTTACTCCACTTTCTATCTCAGTGGCCTTGTCTTAGTTATCTTAGTATTGCCGTGACCTCACAGAAGGCCTGGCACACACCTGAGGACCAGGACATGCTATTATTAGCACATCTGCCAGGAAGAAGCTACCGGGAGCAGAGCTTCTCAAATTAAATGTACAGAAGAATCACCCGGGGGATCCTGTTAAAATGCAGATTTTGATTCAGGAGCTCCAGGCCTGCATCCCCATCCCTGGGCCCCCAGGTGAAGCCAGTGCTTCTGGTCCTTGGGCCACATTTTGAGTAGCAAGCAACCAAGGGGAATAAAAGGGACCTGAACCTCTACTTAGCTGCTTGTTAGCAAATAAAGTAAAAGGTGTCATTAATATGACTTAAGAAGGATTTTTAGTGATCTGTAGCTAGCTGTTTTGGAGACACAACGAAAGACCTTTTCAGGAAAGGAAAATAAGTCATGTGGGCCCCATGTGATTCCATAATACTGCCTGGGAACTCACAATTGCCTTGGAACAGAAATGTGATCCTGCAGCAATCATCTTTTAAAGCTAGGTGCTCAAGTATCAAGTTCCACGGGGAAACAAAACACGGTGAAGTCATCATAGGATACGTTCTTTGTTGTCTTCTGGAATACATGCTGACACTGCCCTTAAATTTTTTTATAATTGACCTTATTTACTTTTTTCCATTACGATGCTTTGCAAAATTTAGATTAACCCATCTCTTTCTCTCCAGGTTTCTTTGCTACCCAAGTCAACAGTACGGAGTGTAAGAACATAGCTTTGGGATCTTACAAACTCAGGTAATAGTTCCAACCCTGACCCATTTAAGACTGGGACCTCAGGCATGAGCCACAGGTCCACCAGTAAAATGAGATTAACACTACTACCATAGGTTTTTATTAGGATAAGCTGAGAAAGTACCCGGGCCATAGTGGGGTCCTGTGAATAATATTTCTATTCCCCCCAAATATTGCCTATTTAAGCTCTAATTCTCCCATATAAGTGGGATTAAAGTGAGGCACGCCCTGTAACCCAACTACACTGATTTGAAACATAGATCTTGTCTGAGTTCCCTTCTAGCAGGGGGGTACAAAAGGGAGAAGAGAGGTTGACTCAGAAACTGGACCCCAGCCATTGTGATTGGCCGCTGGGCAAGAAGGTTCTGGAAACTCTTCCACTATTTCAGGCTTGAAGAGACTTCAGAGTTTGCATGATAATGGTAGCCATCACTTCCTAAGGGTTTACTGTGTTTTAGATACTGCTTGATGATGTACTGGCTTTTAGTTTTCAGACCAATGGTAATGAAGATAACTTATTTTTTTCCAGAAAATTATATTTTATTTTTTTAATTATTTAATTATAAATGGGATTTTTGTAAAAGAATCTTCATTCAATCATATAAGGCAGAAAGTCAAGCTGCTTCATCTTGTTCCCACAGACACACTTCGTGTCCCACTGCATAGAGGTAAACCCTGTCAAGAGTACAGACCCGGTCCTTGAAGATGGGAACAATTTCTTGGCCTAATCAGACCACAAAGAATAATTGTGGGACACAAGGTCCAGGTGCAATCTAGCAGTTTCTTGGACACCCAGTGAAGCCCTAGCCTTAACAAAGGCGCTGAGGGCTGCAAGTAACCAATAATTGCCCCCAGGTTGATGCTTGTTATCAACGGAGGGGGTTGGAAAAGCTGCTCCCCGGGGAGGAGCTGGGCCCGTTTCTTCATTTCCTTCACACCACACACCTGACTGACCCTTATAACAAGGGGCTTGCAGAGGAGGCCCCCAGTGTTGGGGAAATGTAGGTACTATATCAGTCTCTTGACACACCTCATCAGGGAAGGTTCAGGGCAGCATCATGGAAACCCGGGACAACAGGCACAAGAGGGAATGGGAGTCGGACAAGGAGAGCGACACCAACTCTGCGTCAGGCTTGGACTCAGGCAGGAAGACAAAACAGACGACTGCTAGGGACAAACTTCAGAGGCGTGAGGTGACTCACCATTGGGAAGACAGTGTGTTTAAGCTTTTCACTGTTCATTCAATTTTGTTTTATTTTTTAAACCTTTTATTTATTTATTTGAGAGAGTAAGCAGGGGGACACAAAGGGAGAAGCAGAGGTTCTGCATTGAGGTTTGGAGCCTGATGCGGGGCTAGATCTCAGGACCCTGAGACCATGACCTGAGCTGAAATCAAGGGTCGGACCTTTAACCAAGTGAGCCACCCAGGTGCCCCTCATCCAATGTTTATTAAAGGTTTATTTTATGCCTGGCACTCTGTGATGAATAGACCATGCATGGCTTAACGTATTTAACATAAATTAACTTTCCAGACAACTGAAAGTTTTGATTTTCTTAATCTGAAATTCTATCAATGGAACATTTTCCAATATCCTATTAGTTACACAGTTTCCGAAATGCATATTAAACGTAGTTCGTGCTTTGCTGATGACTTGGGGTCACTGTCTTTTTTTTTTTTTTTTTTTTTTTTGGAGAGGGTCACTGTCTTATTTAGAGTTGCCAGATAAAATACAGAATACCCTGTAAAACGTGGATTTCAAATAGAAACAGGTGATATTTGGGATACACTCATACAAGTCATTCCTTATTTATCTTAAATTCAAATTTAACTAGGCATCTTATATTTTTATGTTAAATCTGGCATCCATACCATAATTATATGGTGCTGTAGTAATACAGTGATGCCTCAGGTGCAGTTGGACAGACTGATTGTCCTGATATTTCAGTGGGCTAAAGGCAGTCGTGCTTTCCTAATTTTGCAGTTACTTCATACAGTCACTTTCTTTGCTATGCAATGATTGCATTGCTTGTTGTAGTTGCTGTATAGCATCTTCGATTCCCTTTTCCCTCTTATACTTGGTTCTTCTAATTGGTCTGGACTGGGAAGTAAGATCTCCAAACATGATTGTGTTTCCTATAAAGTAAGAGTAAATGGTTTCTGAGTAAAGATATAGGTACTTGATGGTACATACTTGAGAAAAGCCTGCACACTTTAAAATAAGGACTTCATAAAAACTTATTTTGACTGCTCAGACTATGCTGTGCTTTCTTTGAAAGTCCCTCAGGATAAGTGAATCATGGCTTATTTCCTGGAGTTTGTTGTTCTTTATAGAGCGCTATGCAATCAGAGATCAGCTTCCAATGGAGAAGAGGTTAAAGCTAGATATAAGAGAATTTGCAGTTGCATTTTAACTGCAAGATTTTGGATGTTGATCCTGAAAATCTCTAGGAAGAGTGAAATAGATACTGATTTGGTTTGAGTATTTTACAGTTAATCATACCTTAGAGCTGGGGGCTAGTCTAGGTGATCTCTTGAAATCACTCACAGATATATGGATTTGATTACTCTGGGACTATCTAATCAACTCAAAATAATGACCACATCCAAAATAATGAAACCAAAGTAATATTAGCCATATCATATCTACAATGGAAAATATGTATTCTAATATGTATTCCAAATATGGTTCTTAGAAGAGGTTCCGGCCAGCCTGCAAAACCTTATGTGGAAGGAATTACAATGTCTATTCTCCCCTACTGCACTCATTTACACAATGATTAAACAATTTTTTTTTTTTGCTGTAGGCAATGCTTGTTCTGAATATAGATTTGAAGTGACTCCTGAATTAGAACTGCTATTCCTAAAGCTGAGCCCATGATTACTCAAACTCAGCATGCAAAGTCAGCAAACACCTCTCCACACCTTACATATTTGCATTTATCTTTATTTGACAACAGAAAAATTGTTTGAAAATGATTTATGGTATAAAAAAGATCTTCAGGCTCAGGATAATGATAGTTTATGTCATCCAGCTATGTCTACATTTACTGGCTTTAGTCAAAGAATGACTCATCAGAATCAGATCCTGGGGAATATTTTGGGAGAAGGTAGAAAAGTCCAATACCAAGCAGAGACTAGCATCTTGGTAAAACAGTTTTTCTTCAGAGGCTTCTGAGATTGTGCAAAGCAGGAAATACTTCCTAGACTGTCGCAAAACTATTCTAATTATTTCAAGCCTTTGAAATTTGTTATAGGCCTTTTAGTCACAACAAGAGCAACTTTGGTCTGTGTAGGTCACTGGAGCCATTAGCTGTACTATATATTTAGATTCATGTGACCCAACTCAACTTATTAATGTGTTAAATATAGTTTTCTTTTCCTCTTGATTAACAAAACACATATTTACCTCTAAACTAAGTTAAGACTTAAGGGCTTTCAAGTATTGTTTTTATTTTTAATTTTAGCCCAAGACATTTCTTTAAGGTTTTTTTCTTCAACATCTTTTTTTCTACCCTGAGGGGATTGCTACATTTTAGTGGATGTCTATTTTAAGAGACAAGGATAATGTAGGCTACTGGGAGAATAGGGTGATTTAAAAAAATGTTTTAAAAACATTCAATGGCGAAAAAAAAACATTCAATGGGTATCTGTTGAAGTGTGTAAGTTACTATACTCTTGGCAAGGGACTAATACAGTGGTGGGAGAAGCAGATTCATGAACATAATTATTGCGATGTGGTGAGAGTAATGATGAAGATATGAAGATAGATATCTGTTGTTCTGTGAGGCTATAGAACTAAATCAACCTTGAAGTGTTGGAGAAAGACTTACTTTAGGAGTTAATGCCTGGGTTGAGTCTTAAAGAATAAGGAGTCAGGCAAAAGTATGGAGAAGAGAGCCTGAGCAGAGACACAGAAGTGAATAGGGAAGAGTTCCTCTTGTTTCTCTTAGCTTCTGAACAGGCTCCTTAGTCATTGGTAGTAGAGGAGGCTGCCCCAGCCCTGTCACTGTTTAGTAATAATGGAGAGCCCTTTGCAGATATGCTGTGCAGTGGCGACTGCATGGACAACTATTAGGATTACAATGTCAAGTTTACCAGATATCCCCTACCACCTTTACATAAAACTCGTTTTTCCAGGCAGTGCAGGGTAACACAAATGATAACCACAACCCCCCTGTATTATAGGTTTGCAAGGGCTGCCGTAACAAAGTACCACAGACCAGACAGTTTGAACAGCAGAAATGTACTGTCTCAGTTCAGGAGGCCAGAACTCTGAGACCAAGGAATCTGCAGTATTGGTTCCTCCTGTGGACTGTGAGAAAGAATCTGTTCCATGCTTCTCTACTAGCTTCTAGTGATTCGCTGGCCATCTTTGGCTTTCTTTGGTTCATGGACACATCTTCAGGTTCACATGGTGTTCTGCCTGTTTCCAAATTTCCCCTTTTTATTAGGGTGCTAGTAATATTAGATTAGGGGCCCACCCTACTCCAGTATGGCCTCATCTTAACTAGTTATGTCTGAAATGACCCTCTTTCCAAATATGGACACATTGGGAGATACCTGGGATTAGAACATATGTATTTTGAAAAGACACAATTCAATTCCTAACAGTCCGTTTTTATGTAAGTTGTATAACTCAGGGTAAAATCCCAATTTCAGAAAATATCAGAAATAGAAATGCTTTGTTATTTGCTTTCTACAGCTTAATCGATCTTTTCCTACTCGTTTACATAAAATGTATATCCTGAAATTTCATATCATAGGTTTTATGTTTCATGGTGTTTAGAATTTAGCAAAAATTTACCTATTAGGTGTCAGAGATAAGCTGTTGTTTCATTAAATGATGATCATTTTAAAGAAATATTGCCCAAACAATATATCTTAAAATAAAATTAGTGCAGGTTAGTTGTTGACACAATGTGATCAGGACTGCTTATCTTTAAGGTGTGGAACAAGTCAATGAAACAGAAACATATCAAACTACTGTCAAAAATGATATGAGGAATAATAAACAAGATAGTACAAAGTACCTTTAGTTACTGAATAAATGACAGGAATAAATAAGCAGTGGGAGTCAGTATGTGATATCCATGATCATTTGGTAATATGGCATTCATACAGGTAACTAGTTCTGTATTAGACTGATGATAGCTTCCATAGGCAAAAGATTGGCGATAATTTTTTACATTATTAATGCCGTATTGATTCTTATTTTAGGTACAGCTTTTACAAAAAACTTTGCTTATAAAATATAAGTTCATTATCTACTCTCAGACATTTCATTAGGGTTTTTTATTTAATTTTTACACTTCACAAGATACACTATAATATTCAACAGATAATCCAATTTCTGCTATCATTCGCTTTTTATTCAAAACGAAAACAATTTGGTTCTGCATGTCTTTCAAATCTATTCATTTACAGGATAAAGCTGGTTTTGCAGAATTTAATAAATGAATGCAAGAAGCTACCTGGGAAGGGCAGAGCATCTAGTTCATTCAAAGATCCTGTAATCTTGATACTTTTACTGTTGTTCTCCCTTGCAGTTCTAAATAGGTTCCATAATCTAATTTTCTAGCCCCTCATTATGACAGGTTTTGTTTTTAGCACTGTTGTTACCGAAATTAATCTGTCCTGGTTGGCTAAATTTTCTATTTCCCATTTATTAAATCACTGTGGGAATGGTAGCAGGACAACAATGTCCTGAATTTTAAAGGTCTTTTAAGCCTGTTTTCTGAATCAGTTGGGTTTCCTCTCTTCCACTCTCTCACAACCTTTTTCTTTTTTCTCTTTTGCTTAGTACCTTTCACACCTAAACTGTGTAGGGGATTTAAATTCCAACCCGGAACTCGGAATGGCGCGCCTTGAATGACGGGAGTCGTAGTTTTCGTGACTCCTCCCTAATCGCTTTCACGCTGATTCCCTTCCACAGTGAAAAACTACAACTCCCAGAACACGCCTAAGGGGGTGGCCACCCCTATGCGCACGCGCCCTGAGGCCGCAGAATTTGAATCGGCGGCGTTGTTATTGACGCCATATTGGGGCCGGCGGCGGGTGGAATAGTCGTACAGTGGAGGGGGAAGCGGCTGGACGTGTCTGCTTGAGCTCCTGCCGCCGCCGCCACCTCGCAATCTCTCCGCATCGACCGCCGCTCTCAAGCTTCTGACTTTACTCGGGCGTATTAGTAGCCGCGTTCCAGCCTCATACTTCACGGGGCTGGTATCGACTTCCAAAGGGAACCGGTCTCAGCGCAGGAGCGCCTCAGGCGCGGCGCAAAGCTCGAACGGACGGCGGGGGCGGCCGGAGCCTCTCCCGGGGGAGCTGAGGCGGAAGAGCCCCCCCCCCGACGCGGCTGTCGTGAGCGGCCGCCACCGCCCCTCCCGCTCTCGCCCGGGCCGGCCGGGCCACTGCGCCTGCCGCGGAGGCAGCGGCGGCGGCGGCGGCTCTTATTTCCTCACCGGCGCTCCACCACCCGTCTTTCTGCTCTTGAGCCCGTCGGTTAGGCTCTCCTCGAGTCCCCGCTCTCCCCCACTTCCCTCACCCTCCCCTCCCGTCTCCCATCCCCGACCCCACCCGAGCCCGGCCCTCGGCTGCCCCGGCCATGGCGTGCGGAGCCACTCTGAAAAGGACTCTGGATTTCGACCCGCTGCTGAGCCCGGCGTCCCCGAAGCGGAGGCGATGTGCGCCATTGTCGGCGCCCACCTCGGCTGCTGCCTCTCCGTCGTCGGCGGCCGCCGCCACCGCCGCCTCCTTCTCGGCTGCAGCCGCCTCGCCGCAGAAGTATCTTCGAATGGAGCCTTCCCCCTTTGGCGACGTCTCCTCTCGCCTCACCACAGGTGGGACTCGGCCTCGCAGCCGCCGGGGTAGTCTAGAGAACGGGGGTCCCGGGACGCGGAACGCGGCCCCAGGGGTGGGGGTGCCGGACTGGTCCTCCTCCTTAGCAAAGTAGTAGAGCGACCACATTTCTTTTAGTTAGGTCCTCCAGCCTCGGCGACACAATAGAAATGGCCTGATGTCAAGGGGGTGGGGGAGGCGGGAGGTGGGGAGGGAAGGGGCTGTGCCTTGCCGGGTATTGTGGGGAAGAGGAAGATCCTTTTCTTTGGGCTGAATGACTGGAATTGAGTGTTTCCGTAGTCTGGAGAGCCCCAGCGGAAATGATCAGAGAGGGTGATATTATTCATAAATTTAGGCGAGAGAAGGGTAATATTTCACCCGAATGTCGATGTCTGTCTGCCTGAATCGATTGGTTGCAGCTATTAACTGTGGGACTGGATGGTTTGAGACGAGGCGGCAGCCCCTCCTCCAGTTCAGACATGGCTGATTTTAGTACAGAGGGGGTGGGGGGTGGAGATGGATGTCACTGGGGCGAGATCTAGGCCTGTCATTAATCACCCACAAGAACGCCACTTTGGCTGAGTCAAGACCTGTTTCCCTAGCAGGGTCAACAACAAAGAAAATGCTCTTCCCGAGTACTGTAATATGATCATCCTATACGTCTAGACCTTGAGAAACTTGAACTTTTAATGAAAAGCGAATTATATTGAAAATTGGGCCTGAGTAGTTGCTTTTAGTTGGAGGTGCTTTATTTCTCAACAGAGTATGTTGGGGGAGAACAGCCTAGGCCTGGAGAATAATAAAGAAATCAACTCATGATTTTAAGGGACTTAACACTGTCTTTGCTTTTCATCTTGAAACATTTCCTGAAAGCGACTATGGGAAATGCCTTTTGGCTGCTTTGTACTGCATGTGTATGCCCAGTTTTTTTTTTTGTACTTTGAAAATCCTTGTGTGCCCCCGGCATAGTCCTAGGATAGGCTTTTGTGGACTGGTAGTGTAATCTCTTTTCTTTGTGTGTATAATATGCAAAGGTTTCGTGTTTGAGCCTTTGGTAATATCATCTGTGCACAAAGCCTTTTCATAGTTTGATTTTTAAGTGTTTTGTTATTGTCAACTTAAAAAAAAAACTGTGGGCAATATATACTTCTATATTTGGTAACTTCCATTTGGAATTGTTTTGTTCAAGTCAGGTTTTTAAATATCCTTCCTTAAATTTTTAGGGACACCTTCAAATGCCTAGGCTACCATTTCTGCTATTAAATATTTGCTCTAATTTAAGGATACACTATTTTAGAGTTGTAGCGAGTTTCAGAGGAATTCTCAGATAATTTTATTTAGTAACTATACCTAAACTGCCTTGTATGTAAAGGCATTCACTGGTTTGCTCTCAGGTTTTGCTTTAAAAAAGAAACAGTGTTAAGAATGTGCTGGTGATTAACATTATTTTTAGAGTTTGTCTTTTTAGTCAAATGGTATCATTGAAAATTGAAGTGATACCTTGGAATCTGTACCTAACAAATAGGGCCACTTAAAAGTAGCCCTGGCTAACTAGCCATAAATTTCAGAATTAATTAATTCTGAATTAATAGAGTGTTAGGTTTGGAAGTTATATGCTGCAGTAGTCTGGAGCATATATGGTAAAACAGCCAGGAGCTATAATACTTGTCTTCACTTTAAAGGGAAATTGTTCAGAAAGAATTGTGATCCTTTACAAATTTGTCATTTCACTGATGCATTTGTAGCATTGGTTAATGCAGTTGGCTCCACATTGTCTCAAATTTCAGTTGAATGGACAAAAATTTAGTAAAATGACTGGAATTACTGAAATTGTTTAAGCCTGATGTTTAAAATTCACGTTTTCCAAAATACTGCTGTTTTCTCTTCTTCAAGGTATTTTTGACATCTACTCTGGAAGTTTGATCATATCCTGAACTCTTTTTTTTTTTTTTTTTTTAAGATTTTACTTATTTGAGCGCAAAGCAGAGGGAAGGGGAGAAGCAGGCTCCGGGAAGAGCAGGGAGCCTGATAATAGGACTTGATCCCAGGACACCGGGATCATGACCCAAGCCGAAGGGAAATGCTTAACTGACTGAGCCACCCAGGTGCCCCCATATCCTGAACTCTTAAAATCACACCCTAACTTATAATTTTAAGTCTGCTAAATACTTGGTTTTTTCAACTGACTTGAATATTAACAGAAGAAGTTGACTTGAAAAGCAGTTGAAATTGCTAAAGTTTTGAATTGCTAAAATTTATTTTTCTTACTCTAATTTTGAATGATATTCTGCATGTAATTTAATTTGGCTGTTTTTAGATGGCCAGCTTGGGCAGGCTCTTGTGTGGTTTTTGTAGTAATGTTGTCATAATGGGAGCTGCAGTGTTGTGCAGGTATTGTAGACCTTTTCAGTTTTCATGTCCCCAGTCTTGGAAATAATTTTTCCAAGCACTTAATTTTAGATTTTTGTTTTAACAGTGGTGATTCTCAAACTTTACAAGATTGAATATCTGTGTATCTTTGGTTGAAATAAGTAGCTAGGATTGGAAATGGAAAGTGACTTACAAAGTTGACATTGCGGGCAACTCTGCGGAAACTTTGTTTTCCTTTCATTTCTGTGAGTTCAAGTATAATTTAAACAGTTTAGAACTAGAGTATTCAAGTGAATTTTTTTCAGAGCATGCATATAATTTTCTTTTTATCATCGTTCTTTTCTGGATACTTACATAGTGTGTTTTGACTTGTAACTGAATTCACGTTGGAGCTTTACTAGTTTCAGGAACTTGGACTGAAACCCTAGTTTATTTTAGTCATCCCAGGAAGGTGATTCCAAGGTTTGACCTGATGACTATTTAAATAATTTAAATCTGTATTTTTCAAACTGTTGCAGCTTAATGCCAGGAAAAAGGAAAGGGCTGGCCAAAAAAAAAAAAAAAAGTTTTACTGGACCACAACCATGCTCTTTTTTTTTTTTTTCCCCCTTAAAGTATGGTCCATTGCAGGCTATAACTGCAGAGCTAGTATTTGTGATAGAGACTATTTTCCCAAAGCTCAGGTATTTACTCTCTGATCCTTTACAGAAAAAGTGTGTCCACCATTGCTGTGGGATGTCAGCAGTAAGGATTATAATGCCCAGGATATGAAAAAGGAAAAGTGAATGGGGGGAGGGCAAGTAGACTGGTTGGGAAAATGAATACCTCTACTAGTAGCTGCATCAGGACTCACCCTCATAATTTAGTTGTATTCTTTATACTTCATTGGTTTTTTGAAACATCTTAGAATATTATCTCTTAGCCAAAAATTGTCATAACATTCCCAGGAACAAAATTATTTTAATAAAACTGAGATATCCCATTGCAAGAGACTGTGTCAAACATTTTTTTTTTCGTAATTGTGTACTGAATGAGTGGTTTGGTGAAGAGGTCCTTTTGTGGATATCAACGCTTTGGGAGTTTTCTAGGCACTTTTATACACATTGTTTAGGTCTGTTACCATTGCTCTAGTCTGCTTTAGGAATTGAGTTGGATGAAGAGTTAAATTCCTTTGTAAGAACTCATTGTATTTGCTGGAATCTTGCCATTAAAAATGGAAATTGCAGCTTGTGAATGGGGAAGGGTTTACAGGAACTTAGATTGTTCAGTAGACATTGATGCATGCCTGCAAACGGAGACACCAGCTGGCTTAAATGAAGTATAAACGGTTCTAGGCAAACAAATGAGATGTCTGTTGGAGGAGGCAGCATTTCACTTCAGATGTCATTTATATTGAGCCAGAAGTGTTTTTAATATTTTGTGGTTATTTAGACAGCTGTTAAATTGCTTCTAGTTTCTCAGTGGATTTGGCAAATAGACTGTTTTTAATGGTCTTTGTGCTTCAAATTTTAAACCTGATATTTTACTTAGGACTGTGTATGTAACTGCAGTTATTTCATATTTCTGTGGATTATGCCTTTAAGAATCCTGTGAGTTTATGGCCTTTATTTATTTTTAAAGATTTTATTTATTTGACAGACAGAGATCACAAGCAGGCAGGCAGGCAGAGAGAGAGGGGGAGGCAGGCTTCCCGCTGAGCAGAGAGCCCGATGCGGGGCTTGATCCCAGGACCCTGAGATCATGACCTGAACCGAAGGCAGAGGCTTATCCTACTGAGCCACCCAGGCACCCCTGGAATCCTGTGAGTTTATGGCCTTTAAAAGCAGAGCACAGTTCTATTCATTACTGAGCTATTTTGTTTTGAAAGTAGAAAAATAAAGCCTAACTTGAGCACAGAAACACATAAGGTGAACATGACTAGGTCAGAGAGTAGTTAGCCCTTCTTTAGTTATAGATGCTAATAGTTACCATGGTTGCCCCAGAAATAATTTGAGATGTAAAATATTTCTTTAGTTCTTAAATGGCTTTACAGGAAAAAAAATTACAATGTGTAAGTACTCAGCTCTTTTACTAAGTGTTTGATGGACCCAGGAAGACACAATGGTAGAAAATCACTGAGGTTTTAAAAGTTGTGAATAAGAGATTCCATGGAAGTACCTAGTTTTGCGGTATTTTTTCTATTTGAAAACAAACTCTTGATTCTCCCTCCACTTAAATCTGAATGATAACATGAGTTAAGTTTGGACCTCTTGGATAAGTGGTTTATGAAACGAGATAAAAGTGTTGGGGTTCTGGTCTTTTTAAATACCTATAACTAACCAGCAAGTTATGGTCCCTGCAGTCATTGCATTAACACTGTGCTAATGTTGACTCACAGATGTTGTTATGCATATGTGAAACCACAACGAATTTCTTGCCTTTGAAAAGACTACTTTGAAAAAGTGTGATGGGTGAAATACTTGTTCAAGCCTATATGAACCAGTCTGGCATCTACAGATGGTAAAGAGGTCTTTAACAAATGAATATAGTTCAAGAGATTCATCTTTAATTTTATTGCTCAGCTTACCAATGTTTCCCAGCTTTTTAAATAATCTGGGAAATGTGATCTATCAATATCAGTCTTGTAGCAAAGACTCTTAATAGGAATTGCCCCCTGGACTTTGAGGGGTTACGGTGGGTTATATGGGACTTGTATAGTTTGCACGTAACCCCAAAGGTATTTTTATTTCCATACCTTCCCTCTTAGTTAATGTCTTACCACAAAGTTTTAAGATATTTGTCAAATTTAGTTGATTGAATTAATCAATCCTTGGCATTTCCCAAGGTTCTTAGAGATGCTGAAGTTTAAAAAAAAAAAAAGTAATATCCTTTCTACTCCTTATTCTGTACCAGTTTTTCTTTTTAATTGTTTTATGACAGTATAGCCACAATATGTGACAAAATGTTTTTTAAAAAAAGATTGTGACTCAAACAAATGTGTACTAATAAGAAATGCAACATTTCGTTTTAAGACTGAACAGTACTTTTTCTGGTATTTATTTTGGGCCTTTTGATTAGAATTTTGCAGTATGCCAGATTGTGTAATCTTCTTTGTGATGGTAGGCTTTTTTTGGTTGGTAGTGGTTTTTAACCTTCCAGCATTAGAAAGACAGCTCCTAATATGCTTGTAGTTTGTCTTGTTGGAGGTTATAACTTACTTTTCTCCTCTCTTTAAAAAATCATAAGTCATTAGTTTTTGTTAAATGTCATAGGGAGATCATTCTGAAATAAATTAGTGCCTTGCAACATTTTAATTATAGTACAATTATAATCTTTCCATTAATGAATCTTTTGAATTTGACTTAATTTTTAGTTTCTAGGTCTATTCATGTACCTGTTTTTTCTCAGCATTATTAAAGATCTAAATATTTACTTCAGAAGTCCCGTGTTCAAGCTTTTATTGAACCTTATTTGAGTTCCAGACACTGGTTAAGCAGTTTCTCAAGGGACTAATAGAGCCACCACTGTAGATACTTTATTAGTTAGCTAAACTTAAATAAAAATACTGCAATCTTTATGCTTTATCAGCATTATCTATTTTAATTCCTTGTGGACATTCATCTACCTAAGCATTATATCCACCTTTGGCAGCATAAGTATTGAAATTGATTTACTAATTAAATCACACTGTTACTACTTTGAAACCTTAAAGTGATTGTTTTCTTTAAGATGAGAGTTGAAGCTCGTTTATTGGTTGTTTCTGAAATTGTCTTAGTATATGATGTATATTCTGACTTTGGTTTAGCATTCATTTTCATTTCCATTAATGTTAACTCTTAGAAAACTCCCTCCAAAAATCAAACTAAACGTTGGGGGGCGGGGTACCTGGAAGAGTTGATTTGTTTTGTTTCTTTAATATATATTAATATTTCTTTAAAAGAAACAAAAGTTTGTTTTGTATAGTATTGTTGAACTGATCTAGCAATTAAAAAATAGGATGTAGAGTGGAGGGGTGCCAGGATAGTGCAGTTGGTTAAGTGTCTGACTCTTGGTTTGGGCTCAGGTCGTGATCTCAGGGTTGTGAGATTAAGCCCTGCCCACCTGCCAGCGGGAAGTGTGCTTGAGATCTCTCTCCCTCTCCCTACCCTTCCCCCCCACACACATACTAAAATAAATAAATCTTAAAAAAAGAAGAAGAATGTAGAGTGGAATTTGAAAAATTGCAGAAAGCCAATTTTTCAAACATTACCATTCCTAAACTTTGCCTGTTAATTGTTACAGAGAATTGCCTTGTTCCTGTTACTAAAATACAATTTTCTGAAAGAAAAACTTTTCTAAGTGGTATAAATGGTTAAAAGTACAGGAAGTTTTAGGTTGATGTGACAGTATAGGGGAACCTGATGCTCACTGAAACAACCATCCTTGGTCCAAAGTGAAATGGTACATTATCAGAGGCTGGCACTGTTGTAATCAGTCCTGTGTGTGTGGCAATGCTGACCTACCAATTTAGAATAATTCCCATTTTTAAAACATCAGTAAAACATTTCTGGTTAGATACAGATGCCTGTTCTAAGAAGAGGCGGTTTAGAGATGTCGAAGTATCCCTTATATAAATATTTAAATGTAACATGAAGATGTTTAAATAATTATTCTCGCCAATGATCACAGTTTTAGGGCTCTGGGTAGATGAGAATTATGCATTGCTTTGGTTACTGTTGTCTTTAAATAGAATTTGAAGTTTCAGGGTATGAAGTATCAGTAATACTTAGTAATCCCTCTATTCTGACACTCTGGTTTTTAAAAATTAGCTTTCCTCCTTGTGGTTTATTGTAATTTAGGTACTTGTGGAATACCAGCTAGGTACTGTAGTAATACAATACTGGGGAGGGCAGTAGATGTCGAGCTTAAGCCCTAATGTCAGACTTGGCTCTGCCTTGTTCCAGCTGTGTGACCTTTCAGAAGACACTGAAGCAAAGCCACATTTTCATTATCTATACAATAATACACATGATGATAGTAATACCTGCCTCCTAGGATGTTTGTGAGGATTAAGAGCATTTCCCGTCCCTGAGTGCTGGAGATAGTCACAGTGGGGCATCCTCAAATGGGACTCTTTATGCCATCCAGCAGTCCTGTCATTTCAGTGAATAACCATACCTTCTACTTCATGGATAAAATAGGAGCCATCTCATGGCAGCTTCTTCATTTTTCTCAGTACCAACACCACCAATATTTGTGCCTATCCTGTTTTCCTTTTAATATTACTGAGGAAGTTTAAATGAGCACTTTACACAGTAAGAGAAGGCTTCCCCTTCTCTGAGGGAACCTTACCCTCTTGCTTATTTTTCTCTTTCAACTGGACCTTTACTTTTGGCTTTAAATATTGTCAAGACTTCCATTATAAAATAATGAAACATCCTCGTTTCCCTCCAGCAGTCATCCAGATTCTTCCACTTGAAAAATTCAGAGAGCTTTCAAATAGCTCTTGTCAAGTGATTTCCATGGCTTATAATCAATCCTCATCTTGTTTGACCTTTCTTACAGCATTTATACTGTTCTCCCACTCATTTCTTTTTAAATAACTTTTTTCCTTCTGTGACAACACTTTTCTTCCATTTCTGATTTCTGTTTTCATCTGGCCATCAAACTTAGGAGTAGCTTAGGTTCTAGGTTCAGCTGCACTCTTCTAGCTTAATAGCTCCATAAGCAATCATATGCATGCTCCTGACTTTATTTTTCACTTACAGATGAAGTTCTAATTTATGTATTTAGTTCAGATCACTCCTCTCAGTTCCAGTCATGGTGAATTGAACCTTTTATTGTTTTATCTTCCCAGAAGCCATTCCTTCCTCTAGAAGTCAGAACTTTCGTGAAATGTGTTGACTTTTAAATATTCACAGCTAATTTACAGACTATATGGAAAAAACAAAAGATGTCTGTGGACTTCCAGTCACTGCCTTCTGGTATGAAAGAAAGGTAGTCTTAATAGCTTTTTTAAAGCAGATATAATAGAAAAGTAAATGCATTTGTTCACTGTCAATCACATAACATGAATTTCATATTTTAAGGAAGATGTTTTAGGAAAAATGAATCAATATATATTTCATGTAATGAGTAAGTTTACTTTGATTTGCAGTCAAGTTTAAATTGATTTATAGAATATTTTTCTGCTAGAGAGGGGCAGGTCTAATTTTGAACTACAAAAGCCATGCAGGTTAGGATGGCAAATATTTTTGTACTTGAAATAAATGCCCATAGTTCGCAGGCAAGTAATATAAATGAGTGAAGTAAACTGCATGAGAATTAGTGAATTCCAACCTAGCTTTTGATCTGCAGCATCACCTGGAAACACAGAAGTGCAGAATTTCAGGCTCCATCCCTCAGAGTCTACGGTTTAATAAAATCCCTGGGTGATGTATGCATTAAGTTTTAGAGGCATTTGAGAATTTCTGCCTGAAAGGTAGCAGCCACCCTTCAGCTGAATTTTGTACATAGTCCAGTTTTCCTCTCAACAGTAGCCAGAAATCTGACTTTTAGTTAAAATCTTTTTAAAAGAAGCTTATTCAGGCCAGACATGTCTTTGGCCTCAATTTACCCTGTGTACCATCAGCTTGCAACCTCTGGTTTCCAGGTAAACTATAAATACAGTTTACCTGGGGGGGTGTGTGTGTGCCTGTGCGCACGTGTGCTGCTTTTAATAAGTGGTTGTAGGAGATGGGTTTGTTCTTCAACTTGATCATGGTGCCCTAGAGTCTTCCTAAAGGAGTCAGCTCTGTCCTGGACCTTACGTTGTTTCCATGGCCATGATTAACTGTAATAGAAGCTGGACTTTTGCCATGGCATTATATGTTTTCTGTAGCATGTATATTTTGGGTTTTGGGTGGTTCAATTTCCCCTTTCTCTTCCTTGTTTACTGTTTTTGGATATCAGGGAGGAACACTGAATGAGCGTTGTTGGACTCCTTGCATTAAGTGACTCCCACTGTGCAGTTAATTTGTAAAATTTATACTCAGACCTACAGGGTTTTAACAGATTGAGTCATCTATTTCAAGGAAGTTATCATTGGCTATTATAGTACCAGTGAAATAAGAGAATTTGACCTGTAGTGATTATGATTTTTCTTCCTCTTGTAGGAAATAAGTGAATGCCTCTTTACAGTAAAATATTATATATTGTAAACTTAGAATCTAAGCGAGTTGCTTTTGAAGCATTGTAAATAATACCCTAACGTTTGTATAATTCTGTGCAGGTATATCATGCTTAGTAGGATTCACGTTAATCCAAATAGAAATTAAAACTCTGGATATAATTTGACATTTGTGTTAAAATTTGGTTCCAGGTCCCTTTGATGTAATAGTAATTTTAAAATGAATTAAAAATGGCATCAACCCATTCTTTTTAGTTAGATAGCTCTTGGCTGAATAAGAACATTGTCCTTAAGATTCCTTCAAGGAGGGAGCGCCTGGGTGGCTCAGTCGTTAAGCATCTGACTTTGACTCAGGTCAGGATCCAAGGTTCCTGGGGATGGAGCCCTGCATCAGTCTCCCTGCTTGGCGGGAAGCCTGCTTCTCCTTCTTCCACTCCCCCTGCTTATGTTCCTGCTCTCGCATGTCTCTCTGTCAGATAAATAAATAAAATCTTAAGAAAAAAAAAGATTCCTTCAAGGAGAACATAAGAACTGTTTGTTTCTGGACAGATATCCTGGGAAAATAATTTATTTATAAAGATAGGCCTTCGTAGCAGCTGTTAATTGTGAATGTGTTAATTTATAAAGTAGATATGGCTATGTCTAGTATGTAGTTCAGCGATCTAGATTTGGTTAATTTATTTAGGGCAGTTCCTTATTTTTAGGTCTTAATGGCTCCTGCAGGTTTTCTGTACTTAATGCGTATAGGTTTTCCATTTCATTTGTGTCCCTGCCTAAAACTGATGATCTTTGAAGATTAATTAATTAATTTTTTTTTAAGGATTTTATTTGTCAGAGAGAGAGAGAGGACACAGGCAAGGGGAGCAGTAGGCAAGGGGAGCAGTAGGCAGAGGGAGAAGAAGCAGGCTTTCTCTGCTGTAAGCTCAGGAGCCCAATGCAGATGCAGGACCCTGGGATCATGGCCGGAGCCAAAGGCAGATGCTTAACCAACTGAGCCACTCAGGTGTCCCTATTTTATTTATTTTTAATCCCACTGTGTTTGAGTTATCTGTCTAGATGAACTTTCACTTCATTTTTTTCAAAGATACTCCATAGGGAAATTGGCATGTAAGGTACAAAAATGTCTTATATTCCTAAACTTAAAACTGTTAATGAGTCCTGTTAGCTTTGATTCACTAATTATGTCAGTAGGAAAACAGCAAGTCTATGCAGGTCTGAAGCAAAAGTTTAGTTTCACACGTCACAGATTTTTTTAGACATTTTTTGGACTGTACTCTAGAAAGACATTTGTATTTGCGTCTAATTCTGTATTCCCTTTGCTCTCAGTTCCATCTTGTTGCTGTCTCTTACCTGTGTCCACTGTTATTTCTTAATCCCATCAACTGCTCTCTTCTGTTTGTATTGACCTTATTGTGCCCCAGCTTTCTTAAGTAATCAGTTCCAACCAAGAAAAGTAAAACAGTTTGGGAGTAGGCTTAATGTCGTCATAAGCCAGGCCTTTTCTTTCCACATTTACCTAGGTGTTTTGCTGCTTTTTTTTTTTTTTTTAAATATTCCAAAGAAGTAAGTGGTGGCTCATTGGTAATCTCTCACCTGTTGAGGAGAATATATTTCATTGGCAATCTTAACAGCATTTACTAGATTTGGAATGAAAATGCCCACAGAATTTGTTGATACTTTCACATAGACCTAGTACAGTGGAAGAAAGTCTTAGTATTTTATGGTAAGAGGAGGATATAGTTTTTAGGATTTTGAAAAGGGATATAACAGGCATTTTTGGTGTAGTTGTTATGACGGTAACTGCGTATTTTGCTCTGATTTGTTGTGAATTCAATCTGTGCACATAAGCCAAATATGAAGGTTGCATTATTAAAACTGGAATGTGCAACTGATACATAAATGAACTGATACATAAATTTAATGGAGCATAAATTGTGTTGGCAGCACCACGTCAGATACTACACGTACTCGGGATAAAATGTCCCTTGTCAGTTTGATTAGAGATGGCTAGATTTAATTAGTTTAAGACTAAGTAGACATAAGAACTTTATTGATGAACAGGAGACCTTTATCCAGCTGGCATAATGAGCAACTTCAGTCACCCAGGTATCTAGGTTGAGTTTAGAATGTAGGTTGTGGAAAATTGAATCTGGGGAAATTTCTTGAGTTAATAGCTTTAAAACCTTATACCTCTCCAAACTGAGATAAATAAGGAATTTCAAAAATTCCTTAGCTTGTTATTTCATCTCTTTAAGTATTAGATGGTATGGAGTATTTACAAAGCTAAATTTTAAAAAAAGTTTTACTACATCTTAATCCTAGGCTAGATTTTGTTTGAGACCATCAAGTGAACAAATTGAGTTTGTTACAACTATTATTTTGGTACATCATAGTTGTGCTTTGATTTTTTTGTGAAACAAAAAGAAGACTAACACAATCTTGAACAGTTGTAAAGAATAAGTCACACGAGATGTTAAGGTCAGGTTACTCTGAGTCTAGTGCATTTGAAGTCTTTGTGAATAAACTTTAGGATGCTTTCTGTACAGGGCCTTTTTTTTTTTTATCAGAATGGTGGTGTTCGATCAGAAAGTGATAAGTGAAGCTTGCTGTCAAGAGATCAAAACATCATTACCTTTAAAACCTTTTAGAACATTGCTACTAAAAGAGTTCTGTTATTAAAAAATATGAGTTTATCCTGACTGTTATAGGAAGTTGCAAGTAGTTTTGCTGGACCCCTTATGAATCTTAGGGAACCCATATTTATCAAAGTGCTTAACCGTTCAATGCACAGCCATTTCATTTCACATTGGTAACTTCATTTTTAAATTATAGACTATTTCAAGTGAGAAGGACTGAAAATGACCCTTTTTAATATAAACAAGTGTTAAGATTCTGAAAAATGTTACAGGTTAAGTATCCCTTACACAACTGTCCAGTGTGATTCTGTGGTATTTAAGCCACAGATTCATGTGTATGTAACAGGTTTCTTTAACCACAAAATTTAAATAAATGGACTCTTCATTGGATGTATCTTTTTGCAACTTTTGTTTCCTTTTTTTTTCTCAGTTAAAATAATAAAGTTGGCAGAATCTAGAATTTTAAGGGACTGATTGATGTCCCCTCAGAGTCTTATCCCTCAAAGGCCCTAGAAGTTCTTACTAGACAAACAATATGATGGGAGAAAAGAGATGAGAATTAAGTATATATCTAAGAAAACCACCAGTATTAGATTTTTTTTAAAAACGATTAGTCTCGGGGCACCTGGGTGGCTCAATGGGTTAAGGCCTCTGCCTTCGGCTCAGGTCATGGTCCCAGGGTCGGGATCGGGCCCCCCGTCGGGCTCTCTGCTCAGTGGGGAGCCTGCTTCTC
The DNA here is from genome assembly GCA_028533885.1 of Nasua narica. Taxonomy (NCBI): domain Eukaryota; kingdom Metazoa; phylum Chordata; class Mammalia; order Carnivora; family Procyonidae; genus Nasua; species Nasua narica. Next base: position 64,401,498 of record CM052802.1, read on the forward strand.
CCTCTCTCTCTCTGCCTGTCTCTCTGTCTACTTGTGATCTCTCTCTTCTCTGTCAAGTAAATAAAATCTTTGAAAAAAAAAAAAAACGATTAGTCTCATCTTACATAAATTGTTAGCCTTCAGCCGAGTTTTCAGTTCATTTTTGAATTAACATATCATTGTAGAATTGATGGCTAATATTAGACTCCATTATATTTATAAATCATTTATTTCCTGATAATTTTTGTTTTTGTTTTGGATTGGGATTAATAAATATAGGATGTAGTTTCACATGGATAATCTAGGATATGTGGTGGTGGTGAGAAAGTCTGTTTCAAGGGAAGTACACTTGAATTTAAATTAGAAATCTTTCTAAAATGAACCGTACTTGCCTAAAGGATATACTTGATAGGATTTTACCGGTTTGGATGATTGTGGTTGAAGATAATGGCGCTGTGGTTATAGTGGTTCTTCTTGAGTACCTGTTATGTACCAATCACTTTACACGGGTTTTTACCCCCAAGATTCAAAACAAAACTTTTTGCTATTAGTACTGTAATAGTCACCGGTTCTTTTGGGTTTAATATTAATGGCCATGACCAATTTAATGTGTGGTAATTTTTTATTTCCCATCTACTCTGTCATTTGGTGGACCTACTTGCTGTCAGTTCTCACTGGTTTGTGCTTGTATATACATAGTGCTCCCCACTTCTAATTATTTATGGTCTTTGAGAAGACTAACAGTTCTGTGTGTGTGATGAGTAAGTGGCCTTTGAATTTGGGATTTTTAAGAATCTGAACTAAAGTGAACTAGAAGTTCACAAAACTCCCTTATCTTTACATGTAATGAAAAGCTTACATTTATCTTTTGCTAATCAGTGCTAAGAAAGAAGGGTGTTAAAGAGTAGCTGAATTCCAGGTGGTGTGTATGTGCTATTTCTGAATGAGTGCCCCCATTAATGTTAAATTCCTTGAGAACATCAGTTTTCTGGATATTATTTGAAAAGAATGTTTTCGGTGGACAAACCGAAATGGAAACCCATCCTTTTTTTAAACTTCATAGTTTTTTATCTTGCCAAAATTTTTTTTCTAGAACAAATTCTGTACAACATAAAACAAGAGTATAAACGCATGCAGAAGAGAAGACATTTAGAAACTAGTTTCCAACAGACAGATCCATGTTGTACTTCTGAGGCACAACCACACGCATTTCTCCTCAGTGGACCAGCATCACCAGGTAATCATAAACTTAGTAAGTGAAAGGAAATGTTATTTAATATGGGAAAAGGTGATCAAAGTTGTTTTTAATCACTCAAGCTTCTCTTTCTCCGCCTTGGTTTTTTAAAAATATTTATAAAATAATTCATGATCTCTTAGAACATGGCAGAAAGTAAGTACTTGCTACCTGGATTCTTACTACTCAGAGATGTCCACCTGGATATAATATCCTCCAAGTGGACTTCCCCATAAGTGATAGGATTTGTAGCCTTCATTAAGAAAAAATATTAACAATATACCATGTATTTCTCTGTTAAGTATAGGTGTACCTTGCCGTGGTTGAATACTATGCTATTTTATAGACTCCCTATAAATTATTTAACCATTAATGAAGATAATCAGATTGAATTTCTGGTATTAAAAGCATTTACAAAAATGTCCTTGTGAGTTCGAGCTCCATGTTGGGGGTAGAGTTTACTTTAAAAAACAAAAACATTGAAAAGCTATAAAATGGTCAAGTAAAATTAGAAGACAAAATTGTTAAAAACTAAATTCTACAGTACTCGTGGGTGAAACATTAGGGGAGGTGAGCATTGAGACTAGACTTAAATCAGCAGGAAACTAAGTTCATCATCATTCTTTTACTCAGTTTCCTTTGATCAATTAACTGGCAGCCTCAACTAACAAAGCTAGGTATTTGAAAGTAAAGATAGCCTTCATAGTTCTAGATTAAAGTTGGTATACTTTATCTTGTGATAGACACAGCTCTAACAAGCATAATTAACTGGCCTAGGCAGGCAAGTTTCAAAAAACAAGTGAAAAGAGGAATTGGGGGTACCAGGGACAGATACACATAGAAGGACTATTGATAGCAAATCTGTGTATTTGAGTGTGTATAAAAATACTTGCTGCAATGTTAAAATGGATATGTGATGTCATAATCCTGAGTTCTCAAAACATTAATTTCTCAGATGTTCTTTTCAATAAATGAAGAATGATGTTTTTGGAAAATCAAAGTCTTAAGTAGTACTTTAAGAGGAATGCATTCTGAAGAAATCTTTTATATCAGGTATCACTATCTGATGATAAGTGGCTGTTCAATTAATAATCCTTAAGGACTCTGAACCATAAAATTTAATGTTGAATATTAGGAATATATTCTCAGTATTTATTTTTACCAAGCAGTCTCATAGCTGTTATCATTAATTAAAAAACAAAAACTTTAAGTTTTGTATCTTGTACTTTTCTCTAGTCACCTTCAGACTTTTTATCTTATAATTTGATCACATACATCTTGCTGTGTTTTTCTAGAGTTATAAGCTGCTGATAGGATTAAATCTGTTTTAAGACTACTGATAGAAAATGCTTTTATGAACACTGGAAATATCCAAATGAAACATTTTTGGTTAGAAGGTTCTTTTTATGATGGCTCTAAATCATGTGCTTTTTCTGTTCATGTTATACATAGGGACTTCATCTGCAACATCCTCACCATTAAAAAAAGAACAGCCCTTATTCACTCTACGGCAGGTTGGGATGATCTGTGAACGTTTGTTGAAAGAACGTGAAGAGAAAGTTCGAGAAGAGTATGAAGAAATATTGAACACAAAACTTGCAGGTATGAGATGAGCTTATTTTGGAGTCTTCCAGAAACTCACTGTAAGAAATACATTTCCCATGAGTCGTGTCCCGTCCCCGCCCCCCCCTCCCCCAACGAGTCCTTAATGTCAGTTAATTACCCATTACCCTTTCTATCCACTGGTTACAGTATGTTTTCTAAGAACCAGTTGAATTTCAGTTCAGGAGAGGAAATGAACCTTCTTGTAGCTCATGGCCCTCCTTAGTGACCTCAAGAAATAGTATTAGTTGACCTTGTAGGTCAGCAACAGTATTAATCTGAACTAGATTTTTCCTTTGATATTCCCATGCTAAGAGCATGACTTTGGCTACTCACCTCAATTTTGTTTTGGATTTTTAGACTTAACATCTTTGATGGTAACTTTCCTATCAGCCTAGACACGTTTATTGCACAGGGTCAGTTAATTAGGATTTTTTCCCCTGATTTTTAAGCCAGACACTACTGGGTATTGATAAGTATAAGCTTCTTTATTCTAAAGTTGTTAAATGAAGGTGCTAATAGGCAAGAGAATTTGCTTAGTTATGTAACATCTTTTTCTGTAACATCTCATTAGGTTACCACGTGGATGCTTTTAGACATCCTTTGATTTTGCTTTCTTAAGATTTTGTTTTCCTGTTTCCTCTAATTGCAGTAAACTGCCATTCATAGATCACTTACAGTAAACTTTCAGAGTAGAAAGATACCTTTTTATTTCAAATCCTTAATTTTTAATAGGTTGAGAAATTATTTTTAGGGGCGCCTGGGTGGCTCAGTGGGTTAAGCCTCTGCCTTCGGCTCAGATCCTGATCTCAGGGTCCTGGGATCGAGCCCCACATCGGGCTTTCTGCTCGGGAGGGAGCCTGCTTCCCCCTCTCTCTGCCTACTTGTGATCTCTCTCTCTCTCTGTCAAATAAATAATAAATCTTTAAAAATTTATTTTTAATAGGTTAAGAAAAGATTAAGAGGGCTAGCCTATACACGAGGTCATGTGATTTGGACTAAAATGTAGTTTTCCTGACCAAGTTGTGCTCTTTCTGATAACACTACTATTATTATTTGAGGTTATGTGTCTGATTCAAAGGACCAATTTATTTGTTTCACTATACATACTAGATTTTTCAGTTTATCTGGCTCTAATATATTAGAAAGTATATTTTGCAAGTCATGTAATTGATATGTACCTTCATTTATAGAACAATATGATGCATTTGTGAAATTTACGCATGATCAAATAATGCGACGATATGGAGAACAGCCTGCTAGTTGTAAGTATTTCATGTTTGAATTGAATGCAAAACCATCTTTTAAAGAGAAGACATTTATTATAATTATCTACATACTCAAGAGAATTTAACAGAAAATCATGGAGAAAAAGGCTGGAGGAAATAGGCAGCAAAATTTTACTAAGGTTTATTTTTGGTTACTTAAATAGGTAGTGTTGGGGATGAAGATCTAGTATGTCTTTGAATTTTGATCTGGACTTTGCACTAATTTTTCTTTTCCTTCCCCTTTAGATGTTTCATGAATCACGTTTTCTGCATTTGTGGGCTGCCTTGTTCCTTGTTGAGTTGTTGCGAGAGGTCCTAATTATGACATGCAGCAATGCCAATACCCCCCTGTGAATACAGGTTATTTCAAGCTTTCGTCAGTGGCAACCACTCTTAGGCAGCAACTGGTTTTGGAAATTTCCCTGATGTCAGTACCATCTGGATGTGGACCTTTGCTACCTGTATTAATGCCAGTGGCCTCATTTGCTGTATCATTACAATTTGGCTTCTTATATTAATGTTTGAAAAGGATTAAAGCTGGTATTCTAAGAACATGCCCTTCACTGGTTGTGTAAATAAAACTGTAGAATGACACTTCAGATGAAGTTAGTGTGATTTTAATTGTGCACTACAACCAAGCTGTAACCAGTTATTAATAATTTAGAATGTAATCCCAGGTCATTATTAAGCAAATAGCCTACAGTGCTTCCTGTGAAATAGTGAAGGAGGGGGAGGGCATTTCTGTATTCCAGGACTTCTTGGGGTTTCAGAAAGGGTTTCTAGGATTTTTTTTTCTTACATTTTCTTATTTTGGGGTAGTTTTTATTTATTCTATCAGTCTTTTTTAACAAATGTTTATTGCTGCATTTTATTTTTCCCAGTGTGTTATTGTTTTACTGCCCTTGTAGTACTGGAATATAGTTGGAAGAATAAAACATTTACTTCTAATCTGCTTTAATGTACAGATGGGTAGTATTTGAATAAAGCCAGTGTTTTAAATGTAAGCATTTTCCAGGAATCAGTGAAGTTAATTTTCCAACAAGATTTAAAAACCTTTTCATATATCAAATAAGATAGGAGTGCTATTTTCAAAAACTGAGTTCTGATTCCAAATTGCTTATAACTGACTTACATGATAGAATGTTACATAATCAGTTTTACCAGCTATAGGATTTTTACCTCCAAAAGAGCAGTATAATCTATCTAAGTTTATTTTTTAAAGGATGATAGATGAAAGCATGATTCAGCACATTTAATTCCCTTTCCAAACATAGCTTTGTTATAATGAAGTGAGCAAAAAATGCTTCACTGATTTCTTTTGTTGAATTCCTTTAACATATTTCCACTAATTAAACCAATCATAAATGTACTGGGGCATATATATTTATAATTGACCTAATGGGGGAGGGGAAGGATTTTTTTGGCTTCTTCATTTTGGTGATTATACCTCACCAATTCTTTTGTTTAAACAAAGCCAGGACTCGAGGGCTTTCACAAGTTCCTCAGATAATTCATATGCCCATTAAGTGCTTGAGAAACACTGGTATAGTGCAGGGTAGCCATAAATATGGTAGATAATTCTACCTAGTTTTAATGGACTAATAAGAGATTCTCAACCTCAGCACTACTGACAGTTTGGCCCAGATCACTGTTGTGGGAGTCCTACTGTGCATTAGAGGACGTTTACTAGCATCTCTGGCCTCTACCACTAGATGCCAGTAGCACCCCCCAACCTGTGACAAGCACAAATGTATCTCCAGATAATTGCCAGTGTCCAAGCCTAAGGAAGGAAATAGTCCTGAGCTAAGAACCACTGGTATATTGGGATTTATAGGAGAATGTGCAGGCAGTAAGTTGGAATATGGAGGAGTGGGAGAAGAATGAATGTAAATACATTTTATCCCTTCTTAACCCCAATAAGGGTAAAATAATCAACACTCAGTTTTCACATAGACTAAAATTTATAAAAGAGCTGGTTTTTAGACTTACTAAAAGGAAAATCAATCTGGCAATCTTAATGGAGCCACAAGTAACAGTTTTAATTCTAGATTGAAGTTGGATCAAGAATAAAATTTCCTCCACACCCGAATTTCAGCTTATTTTACCAGAAAGTCCTAGCTAATAGGCTACTTACTGATTTTCAGTAATTGTGTGAGGTAATGCCAGAGAATAAAAATAAAGGCAACTTCTTGGATTTAGTTGTGATCAGATGGACCCAGTAGTTGGAATACTCTAGTCCAAGTATCAACCATAGTTGATCTCAATGAGAAAGATCCTACTAGCTACCTAGGGATTCTGAATTCCCTGAGGTCCTGAAATTGCTTTTTAACAGATAAATAGCTACAGAATTCCATGTGCTAACAGTCATTCTTTTAGTAAAAGGCAGTACTGGTATGGTGCTATACTTGGGTTGCTATAAAGTGTTCAGTAAATCCTGATTGATTAACAAGGGCACATGACCAGGTTTAATTTTGGTTTTTTTGAGCAAAAATAGGCATAGGCAATCTGAGAAGACTAAATATTGGAGATTTAGAATATCAAAATTATCTTTGATCTATGGAAATAACTTCTCTAAATAAAATGGTAAACAAATGAGATATGTGTGAGCAATATAAACTGGAGAGCTTTTAGGAAAGATTACCGGGTTCCAATCCCTTAGACTGCTTTAGAAGGTTGTACAGAGGAGAGGACTGTTGGAATCTGTTGAGGTGATCCAGGCAGCCAAGGCTGGAAATAATTGCCTCATTTGGGTTTTCTTTAATCCCTTACTTCAAAATTATACAGTAACTGGTGTTAATAAGCAAATATTCTGCTAAAGCACCTAATAGCCTGTCCCTTGTCTATTCCTAAACGTGGCTCTGCAGTTCTCTGCTCCTATACTTGCCCTAGGTAAGGAGCATTAGATTCAAGCCCATCTCTTTCAAAGACAGCGTTTTCTCTGTATTGCATCCATTTTCTACTAGATCATCCCCCAAATCACAATAAACATGGTATTAAAAAATCTCTTGAGGGGCACCTGGGTGGCTCAGATGGTTAGGCGTCTGCCTTAAGCTCAGGTCATGATCCCAGGCCCGGGTTGGGCTCCCTGCTCAGTGGGGAGCCTGCTTCTCCTTCTCCCTCTGCCATTCCCTCCACTTGTGCTCTCTGGCTCGATCTGTCAAATAAGTAAAATCTTAAAAAATCTCTTGAGGGGTTCCTGGGTGGTACAGTTGGTTAAGTGTCTTGGTTTCAGTTCAGGTCATGATCTTGGGGTCTTGAGATTAAGCCCCAAGTCAGGCTCTGAGCTCAGCGAGGAGTCTGCTAGAGTTTCTCTCTCCCTCTTCCTCTGCCCCTCCCTGCGCTCGCTCACTCTAAAATAAGTCTTAAAAAAAAATCTTGATCCTGTGATCGCTCTAGTTAATACTCTTATTTTTCTGCCCTATAACCTTTATAGTAAAAGTCAAGAATTTTCTTACCTTTCTCCATTGCCTCTTTTTACCATCTTCTTTTATTAGGGAAAAAAAATTCATAGAAAAGCTAAAAGAACAATCCAGTGACCCACTTAAAGTGAAAAACTTTTGCCATATTTATTTCATATGTATATTAAACCTTTAAAGTACACGATTCATCTAATAAAGTGGTTTTCCTAAATTGATACCATTTCACATAAAAATACCTAATAACCAGTCCATATTTAGATTTTTCCCATTTGTTCCCCAAATGTCATGTGCTTTTTTTTCTCCCTGAAGCAGGATTCAATCAAGACTGTGACTTTCTGAAGTAGCAAGACCTGTTGTCTTCTTGAATGCTTATGCTTTGAACTCCCTGTAATAACTGAAAGTTAGGTCTAATGTTTTTATTTAAACCTTTTGTGCAAGAGTACAAGATGATGCTGTGGTCTTCATTTACATCACACAATGTATGGCTTTCCCAGGACTAGTGAGAAGTTTGGACATTTGTTAGGTCATCTGATACATGTTCCCTAGCAAACATTTCTCCACTCTTCTAACCACAAATGATTTCCACCTTGCTAAATCTAATCAACATCTGACCGTGAAACACTCTTCAGTTGGCTTTCAAGATACCACACTTGCCTGATTTTCCTCCTAATTTACTGACTGCTTCCTTCTTGGTCTATCTGGTTCTTCTATGTAACTGTCTTTCCCCCCTTTTCCCTGCTGCCCATTTTTTCAAGTGTTAAAATATACATCTGCCCCAGAGTTTGACCTTGGGCTCCTGCCTCCTCTGTTCATACACAGTTTGGTGATCATATCTAATCGTAGACATGTAAGATTATATTCACCTCTCTATGGAGACAATTCCACTTGGATATCTAATAGAGGTCTCAAAACTTAGGTCTAAAACCAAACATATTTTTGCCTCTCAAACTGTCCCTCCTGATCATCATCCCCAGTCAGTTTAATGGCATTTCTATTCTAGTTTTTCAGCCAAGAAATAGTCCATCTAATCTTGGTTCCAACCTAAATCTCACCATCTTTACTATATTATCATGTCCTATTCAGTGACTCTAATTGGCTTTGTTTCATCTCTGTCTCCTCGCACCTATCCCACCCGGTCTGTTCTCATAGCAGAGTGGTGGTTTAAAGGTTTAAGTCTTACTGAGAGGGCTTCCTAAGTAAAAATCAAAGACTTTACGGTGGTCCACAGGGCCTTAAATTACATGTACTCCACCCCACTTGATTTAATTCTAGTCTTACCTGCTCACCCTGCCTAAAGACCTTTGTTACTGCTGTTCTCTTACCTACAGTGCACTTCTCCTGTAAAACTTCATGGGTAAATCTTTTATCAACTTTTGACTTCCTCAAAAACTTACCTAAACGAGACCTGCTGTGACCACTGTTTAAATTGCAGCATGATATCCCCCCCCCTTTTCCCCCTAACATACTATATAACCATCTGTTCTCCCTCTGCTAGAATGCAATGAGGGCAAAGATCTTTGTTCACAGAAGTGTCACGGTGCCTGGAGCATGGTGTGTGCTCAGTAGTTTTCAAATGAATTCCGGGTCTGCAGATTAGTATTTCACTGAACAAAGATTTAGTGAATCAGAATATCCCATTTATAAAGTATTTTGGAAAAGGTTTTGGATGAGGTTTGGATGTAAAGTATTAAGAAATAGACACAGAATTGAGGTGACTCTTAAAACAGGGCTGGCTTTGCAGGGTTTGTGCTCCATAATGATCACAACAAATGAACTTCATGAGCTTCAGTTTTATGGGTTTTTTGGGTATTCACTATAAAAACAGAACAGTTTCTATCCTGCTCTTACCTAATCTTTAGTTAATAAGAAAAAGTGGTTCACTATGTGATATGCATTTAGGGAGCATGAATTCAACTAAGTGCCCAGCAGGGCTGCTACTACTACTCAGCGTGCCTCAGAGGTAAATCCAGTCTGTATGAGGCCAGTTCCTCTAAACCTTACTGTGTAAGCATTTTGCTATATAAGTCTTGCTGAAATGCAGTTTCTAATCACAATTTTCTCTGGTGCCTATAGGCACCATTTGAAAGCTGGAAGAAATCACATTGTAGATATTGATGTTGTCTTCATATTAACAAGCACGAATATTGGAAAACCTTTCCCATTGCCAAATGCCTCACTTAAATAGGCAATAGATGGAAAATGCTCAAAGTCACTTACACATTCTTTCCTTAGATTTTACCAACTGTTATCAAAAATGAAACACGTGAGAAGACACTTGACTGGAGGGGAAGGGCTATAGAATACTGAAAAAATACGGAGTGAGCTGCTGTGAAGATAAGTCACGGAGACCTCACAGAATAGAAATGGATTCTCTGTTGCAATCATACCCATTTGGCAGAGACCTTTAACACATGGATTCCAAAGTGTCAAAGGCTCTATTTGTCCCGTTTCTTCCCATACTGTGATGTTTGCTGGCATATCATAAACTCCTTTATTTCAAAGCCGACAGCTCTTTGTGCACATACATACATGTATTTACTGCTCAGTAAGAAATCCTGGCATCTTTTAGATGAAGATAAGACATTGAGCTCAGAGTATTGCTATTCTGGTAATTGTCTTTTTCAATGCTCTATAGGGCTAGATACTGTTCTGGCACGCAGTTCTTTATTTCTGGTCCCTTGGGATTTCCCTTTCTTTTTGAGGCTGGCAACATTTTGACAATTTGTTTTTGGAGCAGGAAGGGGGAAAGCAGCAGTTACCCATTAATGTCGTCTCAGCCCATCATGTTGCCAGAGGACAAAGATACTCTATACTATATATGGCCTTGACACTCCAGAATTGAGGTTTAAGCTATCAAATTTCTTTATAATAAATTTTAAGATAATTATACATTAAAATTGTCCTCAAAGCACACACACAAAAAGGCCTACCATTACATAGCACTAATGTTTGTGACCCAAGATAGTTTTTACCGAATTTGGATGTTTTCCTTGTGGTCATATCTGCGTGGTAATTTTGGTAAGTTAGTGAATACTCTTAAAGATATGTCCCAGAATTCTCATGGGAGTAGAATATTAAATAATGCATTTGGGGGTATCTTTGTTTCACTGACTTGATGAGTGCTTGTCATGGAAGAGATCCATCCAGATGTCATTTCATTTGGGTTTTACTTTTTCCTCATCTGGATTTTATAAGATTGAGATGTAATGGGTCATCCTAAAGTAGAATATTTATTGCCTTTAAGCATAAAGCTAAAGAGCTTGGGACTTTTTAAGTTTTTAGGCTAAAAAAAAAATGGGGTAGCCGAGGCAGTTTTAGAACCTATACAGTCACCTAGGAGAAATCAACCTGTAAGCTATTTATCTTACTATACAACTTACTAAAGTGAGGAATGCCAGTCCAAGAAACTGGGGGCGCAGGAATGAGTGATATTAAAATCAACTGTAACACCTGGATAAAGGAATTTATTACCATTATAAACTATGTGTGCTCAAGAACAATTTATAATTTAGTAATGACTTAAAATTACAGTGGTAATGTGGGAGAGGTTTTAATTACAATTTAGTTACAATACAGTTAAGCATGTCATTTGTTGGGTTCTAAAGTACTCCAAAGGTGTCCTGATATATCTCTGTTTGGGGTTAACGGTCTACTTTCTGATCAGACACCACACAAGGATTACACATTTCTTGACAAACAGTCTTCTGGTGGTATGTAAATATGACTGGTCTCCTTTTTTCTCTTAAGCTTAATGTATTTCTGGCTTCATTCACTGGCTTTCTAGCAGCCTCCCCATGTTAGCCTCGCCACATGGTCAGTCTTCTGTTTGGTAGGTTTTATAAATCCTAAAAGTTCTAGTTCAGACACAGCTCTAATAAACCGAGCACTGGAGGCTATGGCTAAGGAAATTCACCACGTTACATTTTGTGACAAAAGGAAGTTAAAATCACAATGTTAACACATGACTTGTTACACTGAAGTACAGTTCAAATACATATGCTATATTAAACTATAGCCCTTACTGGAAAACATCAAATGTAATTAGAATCCACTTTTCTTAAGACATAATTGGTAAAGTACCTAACGCTTACCGAATTCTAATTTTTCATACACTATGAAAATTGCTTCCCCTTCAACTTCTAAAAGTATATAATCACCATAGAAAAATAGAGAATTACAAAAATGACAGTTTTTGGACATTTTTTTGCTAAATTCTGGAGTATGACCTTGATAGAAGTTTTAGATCAAATATTTTACATTTGATATCATTTTAGATTAAATTCAGAATGGATATTTAGAAACGAGTTATTCTGGGATGGTAAGGTTAGTATTAAAAAGTAATAAGGTTGTTCGGAAAACGTCTTTATAATAATCTATTGTAGGTCTAGAGAAACTATAACTTATTATACTCTATGCATACTCAGACATTACAAAACTGGTTAAAAGGATACTGGATAATTTCATTCCTTTCTTCTGAGGTTACAGAATTTGCATCCATTTTTTCAGCAGCTGTCACAACTGTTGCAAAAGCCTTTTCAGAAACAAGACAGAAGAAAATAAAAATTTCTACCATTGCCAAATATTTTTTATTTCACTTGAGGACTCTGCAAGAAGCCAGTTCAAGCACTGCTGCTGCTGCTAGCTGGCACATTTTTAAAATATTACACCAAATTTCAGATTCTCAGAACTTCTTCTTCTTAGAAGGTGCCAATTATACATATTTTTAAGTGTTGACATCTGTTAAGTAAGGCCTTCAACAGAGTTAACTTTGTAATACTCTTCTGAGGATGGAAAGAAATTATTTATTTTAGTAACTACAGTCTTCCACTGCCTTGCCAAGTATTCCTTGTACTTCCTGATTGCTAACTCTGTTGTAGTTATTCTGATATTTTTTTCTTTTTTGTGATAAAGGAAAGGCTAGTTAATAATACACCTTTTATTTTGTGGAAAAACAGAACCAACCTAAACTGTTTAGCTTCTGCTTACTGTTCACTGTAGGGTTAGATCATGAACTTATTTTGAGCTGGCATGAACGCAGAAATGGCTTGGTCGAGGGTGTGTGGAATCAGAGTGCAGGGGACTCGGAGTGAGACTGTTGAGCAGTTAGCTGCTTTTCTAGAGGAGATTTTACGGTATGAGGTGATTTATGCTTTCCAAACAAAAGAACACAGGGCATTGAAAAAAAATGAAAGGAGTTCCAAAGTCCCGCAAGTATAAAAACCCTAGAAGAACTATCACCAAATGGTTAGACAAATAGCTTACTCTTTCCCCCATGACCTACCTCTGACCAGTCCACAAGGTTGATTAGCCTGCTACACTCTAGGTGCAGTTTATATGCTATGCAGATGTCTGGGGCAACATTTGGAATGCAGCCTTCTTCACTTTTCAGTGCTTCATTCTAAAAACAACAGTTAAACTAAGATAACTACTTTTTAGAAATGATCAGGAACAGAAGCAGACATTAATGAACCCCCAAACCAATTTAGTAAGCCAGTAAATGAAGTCCTTTTGGTTTCCTTTATTTAGTGAGTTATATTTACTTCCCAATAGTTACCTAGTTCTTGTTTAGGATTAGGTCTTTGTTATAATTCCCTTAGCTCCTAGTCACTAGAAGAATACTCAGGATCAGAAGAAAAGTCTATTTTTCAGTTTAAGCAAATCATTAATTTCTTTTTTCATTTTAATCATACATTATTAATTTCTGAGACCCTGATGCATTTCTGGTTTCCATAAAAAGTTTATGGACTTCCTTGGGGATTTTCAAGTAAAATGCAACTTCCAACATTTGTAATTACAGCAATAATTATACTCTATTAATACCAACACACCACTACCAAGGCTATAAGTTAGCTCTCAAAGAAAAGACTAGGTTGTCAGATGCTGCAGATCCTAAATAATCCCTATGAAAACAATCAGTGTGTGTTTGATTTTAAAGATTTATTTACTTGGCAGTGGCGGGGGGTGGGGGAGGCTTGGGGGGGAGCAGTGGGCAGGGAGAGGGAGAGAAATCCTCAAGGAGACCCTGCACTGAGCATGAAGCCTAATACAGGGCTCGATTCTCATGACCCTGAGAGGAAACCACGAGTTGATGCTTCACTGACTGAGCCACCCAGGGACCCCAACAATCTGTGTTTTTTTAAATTTATTCAAAATCCATGATTCTTACTGAGAAAGTGTCTCACACATACATTCACACACAATTTGTAATATATCCTCCCAAAGACTCCTAAAATTGTACCAGATCTCTTCTGTGGCCTACCATTAAAGAGAATTTTAATTTGTGGTTTATATAATAAAAATATTTTGTGCTTTAAATATGAAATTATTCAAGCTCTCCACTACCACCATCATTGAAAACCATTGATTTATATTTTCCTACTCAGTATTCTCTTGTAATGCTTAGCATGCTAGCTTGAGTGCCATTTTGGAATAGGAAACCAGTACACTGGAACATTCTTCATAGATTTTCTGGAGTCTAAAGAATTCTTCTAAAAAACCTGAAACAGGTATAATCCTGCACTGACAACTCCCCAGTAGTTAGGACTGCAAATTTACAGTATTTTTGTGGTAAATAAAGCCTGGGGTGTGAACTAAACCTCCAGGGTAACGAATCTGCTTTTTACCTTGAGATAGTAATAAGGATTGTTGAGCGCAGTGTGAAGGGCAATTCTTGGAGCCGCGTTCAGGTGCTCCCGCAGGGTGTGGGCGGCGCCGAAGTACACCACCTCGTGCAGGGGCTGTGTCTCTGGAGGCAGAAGGTATTCTCTGCAACAGCCAAAGGGAGGTATCCGCTTTCAGATAAGCACAGGTTTATTTTCAGTATAACATTTTTGTCAATCCTCTGTGGAAGATTGAGCAATGAACTTAAAAAGCAAAATCAACAACCACAAACAAGCAAATGAAACAAAAACCAAATAGCAAAGGTAGTACAGGTTCACTCAGAATTGTACCTCTTCCATGAAATTTTTAAAACTTTCATATTCACTCGAGTTTAAGAAACTGTATTTCAGTTCTGAGTTAAACATTTAGGAACAAATGTACCTAAGTCATATTTCTGCTCAAAACCTTAAAGGTAGAATTTCTTAAAGAGTATTAATGAATACTTTCTTAAATCAATTACTTAGAAAACTGAGATAGCCACACTCCTTACCACAGCAGACATTTAACTCTCGACAGGGTTAAAACACAGGCCTCCGATCTGGAATTAAGAATTTAGGAAATTCTTTTTGGATCACTGAAAATGTTTTAATTGACATGTTTCACAGAAATGATACCTGGAAGGCTTTTGTATGTTAGAATTAAATTTTACTTTAAGAAGGCAGAAAAGGCTAAGTTTTAGCTTCAGAATATTGGAAAACAAGCAAACTGTTCATTAAAATTTCAGTTAGACAAACCACTGTAACTTGGGTTTCTTCTCCAATTTGTAAGTTAGATGACAACCTAATTTTCATGAAATCTGAACTTAGGAAATAAAGCATTAAAAAGTTCACTTTCAGTATCTAATGAGCCTCTGAGCCTGCCTGTGCCATGACAGTGACACCACTCTTGGGTAGCTGGGAGGAGACCAAACTGGAAGGGAGAAACTTTGGCAAACACAACTCAAAGGTAAGAGTAATAAGTCACTAACTTGAGTAAAGTAGTTACCTCACATGCCTTCATAAAGATTTGGGGCTTAGTCCAGTACTGGGCTTTAAATATTTGGGCCACATGATGGATTTTTGTCCGCTCCTTTTCCCACCAAGTACAGGCAGAACAAAGCAGCTGCCTCAGGCCAGCCACGGGAAATTCCCGTCTTCCTCCGGGTCCAAGCTTTCTCCCCGTCCCGGGAGGAAATCCCACTACACTTGTTCCACCGTGTGGTCAGTGGCTTTGGGAACGAGAGGAAGAGCAGAGGGTATTAACCACGTACATCCCTTCTCCCCACCTCGGGAGAACTCCTGGCCCCCTGCTCATTCTACTTGTAAACGCTGCTGCTCCTTCCCCAGAGTTAAGCAGAATAAAGCTCATTTGCAAAGCATATGGTTTTGACTTGGCCCTAAGGATCAGCATTCTCTCTAACCTCTTACTCGTTAATTTAGCTGTAGCCTATGGCATGGGTTTTGTAACAGCAACTGCCTCCCTAGCCAGCTAGCCACCCACTTGTAATTTCTGACCATAAACTCTTCCTACACCAACCTCAGGCTGTCTCTCCCCAGTCATTACAATGACTGTCATTAAAAGACCCTGTTGAAGTCCTGCTATGTAATAAGGACTGGAAATCAAACAAGGCAAGCAGACAGAGTCAATTTCAGAAAAATTATCTCACATTTTGTACCCTTTTCCCTTTTTAGCATCTTTGATGTTTAGAAATTTAGGTAATTCCTGAGGCAAAAGGCCTGGATCTCCTCGAAGAACCTCCATCAGAGGCAAAATAAAATATCTGCCTATGTTTTGTTCACACTGGGCTGCTACATCAGTTGGCCGCCACCGATGACAAAACATCATACATGAGAATTTTTGTCCCACTGCGAATGTGGAGATAAGCAGAAATCTACTTCTGCAGCTTACGTGCTGTGAGAAGACATAAGCAATGAGCCCAGCACTAGAGCACTGCAGGGTGCTCATTTTGGATTCAGATCAGAGTTCACAAACAAAAGAGAGATGGTTCTGAGGAAATGGGTAGAGCCCACTTAGTATCAACAAGGGCTATGAAGTTGAAGCTTAAATTTTGATGAAAACAGTCAGGACTTTCATCAAGAGCTGCTCATGGTAAACTGGGAACACTGTCTCTTGGAGTCTATTGCTTATCTTTATCTTTAACAACTGTCTTTTCTCCAGGACTCTGAGCTCAGTTCAAGCACCTGTGATGTGGCCTCCCTGGAGAAAGTCGGGAGAAATGGAGAGGGACTTCTGTTGGACGTCAGCTGACCAGGACTGTGTGATTTTCCATAAGCCCTAGCTTCTCTCTGGGGTTTAGCTGCCACATGACTCCTTAGGTCTCTTTTAGCTCTAACACGCTATAATCCTCATCTCTTCCTGCCTGGGATAGTCAATCTTGATAAAATAGTCAATCCTGGTATGGAAAACTCTGATCTCACGACACAGCACGATTTACTCATGCTCATCTTTATTTCAGTACTTTTCAGAAAGGTAAAAATTCAGGCACAATTAGGTGAAAGATCATGGTCAAAGAGCGAAAGGAATGGTTGTTTGATTTCAGAGCCTACAGCTTGGGATTTGTGGGAATTCAGAAAAGAACCCGACATCTGGCCTATGAATTATGCTAAGATACACTATAATTTGTTTCAGCAACAGCAATGGTCACAAGTTGGTAAAATAAAGGAGCCAGATACTTGGGCAAGAAAGTACCAGAACAAGAAAGCCCAGTGGGGCAAGGTTAACTACCTGAGTTCTAAAAGGTCAATTCTGGCCAGGACACAGTTCAGTGCTGCACTGCATCACTTGTACATGACACATTTCTCACTTTAACCTTCCTTTTGTCACACTTGGTTGCTCATCTGGACCTCCTCCATGACATTAGTGATTTCTCTCCAATGATTAGGAACAATGGCCCTGTTCCCACACTGTCCTAGAAATGAAACTTTTCACTTTTAAGAGGACAGGTAATTTATCAGAAAACTACTCTCTGTTTTCAGTGACTGAGCTATTCTTTTCAGTACTTGATTATATTCAGTGCCTAACCTGCTGTTTGAACTGCTGTTAAAACAGAAAAAGCAATGACAAATAAATTTTTCCTACTTTTTAACTATTAAATCCTTTTGTTTTTCACATTTCTCTCTTTTTTTCCTATAGCATGTCCCAATGCTTGAAAGGCATTGGGACATGCTATAGGATGTCCCAATGCCTTTTGGGAAATCCATGAATTAGAATGATTTTGGGTTTCCCAAAAAGGAATCCTATTAAAATACAGGCAGAGCTAATGGACTTCTAAATTACTATGAGTACATTTCTCAACATGAATGTAGTGCTGATAGTAAGTGGCACCGGTGTTCTTTAAAATGGAAGTCCTTTACTCGGGATAAAAGAGGACATTATGGCTAGTCTGCTCTGTCTTCTGCGCTTGGCCCAGACCCAGCATTCTCCCAGCAAAGACAGAGCAAGGATAAAGTGCAATGCAAATACTGTTACTAGAAAAGGGAAAAAATACTCACTTTCTATTTTCACCCCATCCCATCCCCCACTCCAGCCTCATGAACTAGATCAAATTTGAATTTGTGTTCTTGAACCGGCAGTGAAGGACTGAACTAGTCATTTGATCAGACGTCTTAATAAGGATAAAAAACGAATCAAAATTACAATTCTAAAGTGGATGGAGGGATGTGAAAAGCATAAAGCCTAATCTAATCTAGGAGAAAGTGCCCTGGACTGGCCACGGACAGCTGTCACCCCAGTGTTGTTGGGAAAACAGCCTGACTTTCAGCTTCGAAGAGCACCAGACTCACCTCGCCAGACTGTCAATGAAGTTGACAACTTTTTCTCTGAGTACTTCAAACCCGGTCTGCTTCTTACTTGTTCTTCTTAATTCCTTCATTTCCAATAAGGACTATGGATGAAAAAACGTATTTTTGCTGGTGATTCTGCAACAGAAAATTCCTCACAGGGGAGTGCTGGGTCCATAAACAGAATGTGTAGAGAAAGAGTCAGATCAAAATGGGTTTTGATTTCTAAGGTCTAGAATGAATCCCTCCTAAGTGTCTTGCTTCAAATATATATCAAGTGGATTTTCAGGGAAAAAGAACAAGGATAGCTCACTTTATTGCTATCATGGTAGAGTGCCAATAATCCACAACCCCATTACTTCAGTTAAGAGAAAGACTTAATAATCAGAGAGAGATAATTATATGATCTCTCTGATATGAGGAATTTGAGAGGCAGGGCGAGGGGTTGTGGGGGGAAGGGAGGGGAAAATGAAACCATCAAGATGGGACCAGGGAGGGAGACAAACCAGGGAGACTCTTAATCTCAAGAAACAAACTGAGGGCTGCTGGAAGGGAGGAGGGTGGGAGGGATGGGTGGCTGGGGGATGGACACTGGGGAGGGTATGTGCTATGGTGAGTGTTGTGAATTGTGTAAGACTGATGTTTCACAGACCTGCACCCCTGAAACAAATAATACATTAAATGTTGATTAAAAAATAAAAATTAAAAAAAGACTTAAAAGGAAAAAAAAAACCCTTAGTCTTTGACCATCTAAATAGAATAAATTCAATGTGTTCTGTCTTGCTTTGACTGAAAGCTACCTCTACATTTATCATAACTTGGTATTATGATACAAAGGAGGATTTTTTTTTTAAGATTTTATTTATTTATTTGAGAGACAGAGAAAGTGAGAGAAGCATGAGAGGAGAGAAGGTTAGAGGAAGAAGCAGACTCCCAGTGGAGCTGGGAGCCCGATGTGGGACTCGATCCCGGAACTCAAGGATCATGACCTGAGCCGAAGGCAGTTGCTCAACCAACTGAGCCACCCAGGCGCCCCAAAAGGAGGATTTTTACTTTGACAACCAAGATCATAAACTTAGGATCATCTGAAAAAGATTATGTTGGATGTACTGTGGCTCAGTTTCTCCTTTCTACTGAATATGCATTAAAAAAATCAAGAAAAGTATCTAAAATTGATGGATTAGGTTCTTTTGGGTTTCTGTTTGATCAAACAAAAACAAATATATCAGATAAATAATCAGATTCCTTTTAGCAACCGTGTTCCCATTTTTTCCTTACTAGTAGTTGATTCTTTTTTTCTCTCTGAGGCTAAAGGAACAGTTTCCACTTATGTTGGCTAGTGAATTCCAGACTTCAGAAATACAGAGTGAGGCTGGCCACAGATCAGATAAACAGGATATTCGATTTATAAGTGAGTTACAAAAATCTGCTTGGTGCTGGTTGTGGTTTAAAAATAAAAAACAAAAACATTTAGGCAGAGCTAATCTAGAGCACACACTGAAAAACAGGAGTGCCAGGATACAGTTGGAAGGAAATGTTACCTTCTGAAGATGATAGAGGTCTGTCTTCTGAAGCCCCTTTGACTGTGACCCAGAAGTATCTTCTTCTTCTTTGGTTTCTAATTTTTAATAGAAAACCAATATATAGCAACTAGGGTAAATCCATTCAAGTCAAAGAGAACAAGTATTTCTACTACTCCAAGGGAAATAAAGTTTCATCTATTTTTTTCCCATGTGGCAAGGGATCAAGGTTCCATCAAATAAATGATTTCTCCCAGAATCTGAAGGTCAATAAGTATTACATAAATTATGCTGCAGGCTTCAAAAAACCAGCTACTGGATTTTAAAAACATGACCACAATGAAAGCAAAACAAAGTACAAACATACAAAACCCCACAAGCCAAGAGCAAAAAGCTCCAAATCTTTGTGCTGCTATAAATAGCTTTTAAAAAACAAATTTAAACTGTATTCCTTTGATTATGCCAAGACTATAAACACCACCAACAGATACCCTGGCAAACCCGGGCTCAACCCTCTAATTCACTATTTTTGACACAAGGTTATTTGAGTATGAAAAAGGTAGTGTGTAAAAGGCTTGAAATAATCTACTAAAACAAAGTGCACCATAGTTCTTTAGCAAATGGAACAGAAAACTGTATCTGGTAAAAGGTGTAGTTGTGCTTCTAGAGAGCATGAGGCTCTAAAAACCCTTTCCTCGCAAGGGCAGGTTTTAGGAACCTCACACTCACATGGTTTATCTGGACCAAATCTAAGACAACAGGATACCACTGCAGAATCTGCATCGTTCTCAGAAAATTTTGCTGCTGTGGGTAACTTTTGGTTCCAGAAAGATATAATTTAAGATTAAAATAATAAGTTCTTTGTCCCATTTCATTAACATATAGCAGAGCCTTAAAAATAAATCTGATATGGCATTATGACCTACTTAATCCTCCCAATGTAATTTTAAACCCAGACTGTAAAATGTAGCAAGTGTTAAGGAACCAGAAATAGCATATAGTCAAATATTTGTACTTGTCCAATGTGGGGAGTTTAATTCCACTTTATTATTAACAATGTGTCATTTTGAGAATAGAGAAATACAGATATTTCTTCAAGACATTGGTTTTGCTCTAGCTTGTAAAATTCTTTACCTTTCGAATGGTAATGATCTTAATCTCCAACCTTCCCATTTCTAAAAGGTGCATTCCTTTATCATTTAGTATGTTACAGAATTTGTTTCATCAGCTTATTAATCTATTGTAATATCTGAAGTTTTATTTTACAAAAATCTGAGTCCAATTTTGTAAGACTGGAATTTACCTAATTTACTTATATTAAGTCTTTTACCTAATTTATGTCCTTAAGGGTGTCCCCTCACTGTCCCAGTGACCACAGTTAAGGGGCATTTAAAGTATGAATGAAAGAAAAAAACCCAAAAAACCAATGAGCTGGTTTAAGAGAGGTGGGCTGTACCCTGGGTGCTAGCACCAGCTACCTATGGGACCTCGAGCAAGTTCCATTCTCTTCCCGGGCTTTAGTTTCTGTTTGTCACTGAATTCAATGATTTCTACAATACTAATTTCTAGTCCTTTAAAATGTTATCATTTGAAAAATGGTTCAGCTCATGCTGTAGTGCAAAAGAGTAGCGCCTACAAGTGACCTGAAGCAAACCCTCTGACTACTGTACTTCCTCATTCCGGCTGCTCGGGTCACTCCAGGCAAGCAAACTGTCTCTTCCTCTAACTGACTGAGCACTCATCAGGTACCTAGCATTGCAGCTGTGGAAAGATATGGAGGGAGTTCAGCAAAAGCAGTTTCCTTTCATCCAAAGGATTCTCAAGACAAAGGAACACTTGCCAAACATACAAAAGATTGATACAGACATTCCAAGTGAAGTACTTTCACCAGGCCATGTCCCATCTATGTGCTTACATACCAAGCTACCTCTTTCCCCCCACCTCCCAAATTACAATTTCCCTAACTAGGGGGAGGTAAAGGATGCACACTTGTTTGTTTGTTTTACTGGAAGAATCCCATACTTTAGTGCTAGAAAAGTTCAAGAGAAGAGCCCATGGAAAGTGAATGGTCAGTATCTATCCACGGTGAGAACACAAAGTCCGGCTGCATTAGAAACAGAACCTGGCTACCTATACACAATCAGGCTACCCCGCACTCAGAAAACAGAAATGCTGGCGTGGCAGCCAGGCAAAATCAGGGAAACCGTAACACTCCAACACTGGGGAATGCCAGGCTGCCTCAGTTCACTTAGGACGGAAAGACTCCAGTTTTCATAAATCCAATTAAAGCCGACCTCATGCATGTTTTGGTAATCAGCATACTAATGAGCCTCAATGCTGTGAAAGTGGTTCACAGCTATTAATTTTTCAGGCTTACAAATGATTTATGCAGTGTTTTTGAGATCTATAAAGAACTTGATGAAATGCTTAAAAAAAAAAATCTAAAAGGAGTCCTTAATTATGATGCCCTGCTATTCTCCCCAATCTCTTTGATTTCTTTTTGTTTTTAAAAGGTAAGTCCTCTAAACTGTCCATCTGGAGGAAGAATTTTTTTTCCTGCCCATTTGATGTTTTTATTATTTAAACCAGATCTGGAAGAAAAAGATTTGTCTTCTTTGTGATGGTCAAGATATGATATTCTGAGGGTTGGAATGCTGACTGTGAACTCTCTCTTCAGCTCTGAAACATCAGACAGTGGGATTTTCCATGTTATTTTCTTTAAATGACTATCATAATAGCCAGTAGAATTGGCAAGGTATTATATTCTCACCATCAAGACTCTGAAACTGGGCCAGAAACTCCTCTATTCTCTTTGCTGTGCTCCCAAGCTGCTTTTCAGAAGTCTTAAAAACCTGGAAACATTTCTGAAGTATGGTCATCAGTTCATCCTTGGCCAACATCCTAGAACAGAATCAGTGACAGGAGATATACTGTAACTGGAAAATTAATATACTTAAAAAACACTGTCTGCATATTAAATGTTTCTGGTCAGATTAAGATGGTGTAAGTTCTTCACTAGTAGCGACCAAATTTGGGGGAAGAGATCTTCTTCAACATATGTGACATTTCAGATGAAACCCAACTTAGAAAATGTAGAGAGCTCACAGCCCGACGGCAGCAAGTACGCTACGTCTATAATACAGAGCAAGCCACTAAACCCCTCTGACCCTTGGTTTCCTTGTCTATAAAATGGAAATAAGAATTCACACATCTCACAGGTTAGACAGAGGCTAAAAAATTAAATGAGAACATGCGTTTGAAGACTCTAGCACAGTGCTTACCATCCAGCAGGCATTTAAGGTTAGTGTCCCTTTCCTTCAGCTCTAAGTATGAGACAGAATGTCTGTTGAGGATATAACACACAGACTACATGAAAGCTTGTTTGAAAGGATTAGAAAAAAATCACAATCATTTCTCTAATTATTACCATTTTAGCTATGTTTTGCATCTTCTATGGGCTTCATGAACATCAGTCAGTAAACCCACTAATCTTTAAGAGGTAAGCAATTTTGTGTTTTAAACAGCACAGGTGGAATGGTTGTATAACTCATTTAAGGCCACAGAGGAGATCTTCATTAGAAATGGAGCGAATACAGATCTTCTAAAATTAGGATCCTGTTCTCAGAATCATTACTTGTAGGATCTCTCCACTAAGATCATATTTAGAAATGGAATGAAATGGAATTAGGTCAATATTAGTAATTATTAAGTGCTGTGACACAAGTATAAAAATTATTCTCAGCAAATGGACCTAAGTAATGAAGGTTATGATGATTGTAAGTTCTTATATTAATCATGAAGGAACACTCAGACAAATTCAGAACGTGGGCCATTCTAAAAGATTACCATCTTGGGTTTGACATTTTTCGTAATAAAAAACCTGGGAAAAATACTAATATCACTAAGTTAGCTAAAAGATATAAAGCTAAGGGGAGCCTAGGTGGCTGACTGGTTAAGTGTCTGCCTTTGGCTCAGGTCTGGGATCGAGCCCCACATTAGGCTCCCTGCTCAGCGGGAAGCCTGCTTCTCCCTCTCCCACTCCCCCTGCTTGTGTTCCCTCTCTTGCTGCCTCTGTCAAATAAATAAATAAAATCTTAAAAAAAAAAAAACCAGATACAACTCTAAGTAGACTAAGGCTACTGAGAAATTAAGCTGGTTACTTCAACTAAAATTTAAACCCAAACCTAAAAATTAAAAAAAAAAGTCAAACAGCCAATAAATATGGCAACTGGTAAGTAGGGGTGGACAAAAGTAAGCTTTTGCCTAGTTTTAAGAAAAAGTATAAAACCTTCTCTTCCTCCTTCCACAACAATAAAATATTTATCCAAAGTATTAGTAATCTTCACCTGGGAATGAAAGGTAACTAACAGGTCAACGAAAACTAAGCCAACACATTTAATTCTTGATTACATTTGACATTATTTAAAATGTCCGGCTTTCTATTGCCCAGATGCAGTTAAATTGTTCAGAGTTAACTCAACAGTTATCTCTTACACCTAACCTTTAGCCCTACTCCAATAGCCAAGATCAGCATTTCCCAGGTTCAGGGAATCACTGGCACGGGCGTGCTGGGAGGGGCAGAAGCTGAGGTGAGCTAATATGGGCAGCACCCTGAGAACTAGAGGCTCAGACTGCAGGCAGCCACACCTGGCATCTGTTTGCAGCTTAGAAAACGGAGTACTGAGGTAGGCAAAGCCCAGCCTGTTACTCACTTTCAAGGCACAAGAAAAAATGGCGTTATGTCATAAAATTTTGAAATCAAACTTTACAGTCATAACTTTTAACGTGGCATTTGCTTGGATAGGGTAGATCCTTCACTTCAGATGTAAACTTCTAGGAATTCAGAGAATTACTACTCTTTTTATTATTAGCCAAAGACGATGTTCTCGTAGTTTCCAGAGTAGCAAAAGATCTTACACTTTCCCAAGTACTCTTCAGCTTAATATTAAACAAGACTTGAAGTAAGGCTCCTTAGAGCTAATAATGTGATCAACACAATAAAATCATTAATTAAATTTTTTCTATTATACATACACAAAACAACATATACCTGCTATCATCACTATTACCTAACATCATTTTAGAGGCTAGTTGCTACAACAAATTAAGAAAAAAGAAATGGTACAAACATTAGAAAGGAAGATGCAATTTATTATTTGCTTACAATGTGACAATGTGACTGTAAGGTTAGGAAATCTAAAAGGAAGGGTGAATGGGGGGAAATTGGAGGCGGAGATGAACCATGAGAGACTGTGGACTCTGAGCAACAAACTGAGGGCTTTGGAGGGGAGGGGTTGGGGGTTGGGCGAGCCTGGTGGTGGGTACTGAGGAGGGCACGTATTGCATGGAGCACTGGGTGTGGTGCATGAACAATTAATCTTGTAACACTGTTAAAAAAAAAAAAGGAAATCTAAAAGAACTGCCAAGTATTAAGGAGTGTGAAGGATGCATGAATGTAGGACATGTACACACATACACCTGTGTTAAGGCCTTACACGTACATGTAATCCATCTGACATTAAAGTATATAATGGAAAAAAGGGCATGTTCAAAATGGCAACAAAAACTATAGAAAACACAGCAATGTATTTTACAACAAATACGTAAGACATATCAAAAACAAAAGCCCTGAATAAATGGACATTTTTAAGTTCGAATCCCCAATATTGTACAGATACAAATTCCTTCCAAATTAATCTATACCTTTAACACATTTTGAAACAAAATTCCAGTGGGTATTTGTTTAAAACCCAATAAAATTATCCTAAAACTTATCTGCAAAAATAATCATTCCTAAAAAGGGGGAATAATGTGTATATACTTGAGTGTGTGTAGTAGGGCTACGAATTTATCAAAAGGTATAAGATAACAGCGGTTAAAATTAAGACAGTACTTTATAGGAATGGACAGGCAATAGTGAGAGTAAGAGTTCTCAACTCTATAAAAAGCTTGAACATATGGGAATTTGACCCCAAAGCATTTCTAATCATTGGGGAAGAGACTGGATGGACTGGAAATAACTAGTTTGAGAAAAAGAGATTACTACACCTATTATTTCATCTATTTCAGAGAGAATAAAAATGCAAGTATGACACGGGGGTGGGGAAAGAACTAGTCCATCAATCATAAGATACTAGAAGAAAATGAAGATATTTAAGTCTGGTAATATCTAGCATCAGCAAGAGTGTGGGGAAATAAATACTGATATATTGTTGGCACAAGTGTACCTTGGAAAAATACTGTTATTTTAGACCCAGAAAGTCAGTCTGTCTGTCTGTCTGTCTGTATTCTGCGGAAATAATTACACAAATGTACCAAAGCATTCACCCTTGGTGACTACTATAACGGTGAAGAATTAGAAAAAACCTAAATACATATCAAAGCAGGAACTGAGTAAGTAAAATATTACATTTTCAAAACAGGGGATATTATGTAGCTGTGATAAACAATCAAGGAACACTAGTGATGAGACAACTAACATTTATATGCACACATGTGTCTCTGAGGAAATGGAGACAAAGAAAACTCAAGTTAACCTGTCGGAGTCTGGTAACTGACAAATTACCAAACTGATCTGACCCAAGTCTGGCTTGGCATCATGTACCGGACCTCAAGATAACAGTGTCCATGGTGGACTATTAGCTGCAAAACAAGTAACTACTGCAACAAAAACCAACCAAATTCCACAAACATCCAAACTGTGGAACATCGTATACAGTATGATTTAATACCTGTTTGTGCCTGGAAAAAAATCTGAAAGTACAAGTTGCTAACAGTAAATGATGGCCTTCAAAGTTATAAAACACAAATGGTAGTATCAAAAAAGCACTGTTATGTTTTCATTTAGATTATTATTAGAATGACTCCAACAACTACTTTGGACAAACCAAATCTAACTGAACAAAACTAACTAAAAACTAAAAAATGAAAATCTTATCCCCGAAACCTTGTTTATACTAGCAGCCCAAATAGAAAATTGAGTCTAGCCACTAGACCAGCATTTTTCAAACTGAGTTTTCAAAACGGGGTTCAACAATGAGTAAGTCATAAAATCCTTCCTTTCTTCCCTCCTCCCTTCAGTGAACACTTACTAAATGCCTACTACACACCATTTGGGATTCATCTCAGTGAATCAAAACCCCCTGCCTTCATGAAACTTATATTCTACCAAAGGGTTGGAGGGGGAGGAAAGGGGGCAGGGCACAGAAAACAAACAGTATCTATCTACCTCATATTATTACTAGATATATGCCAAAAATTGGTATTATATAAAAGTATTGTGCAGAATTAAGGGGGGGAAGGTTGGGGAGGAGAAGGTGGGTTTCTATTTTAAAATGATTTTTAGGCCTCACTGAGATGACATTTGACCAAACATGTGAAGGAGGTGAGAGTCAGCCATATAAATATCTGGCAAGAGAAAACAATGCCTGCAAAAGTCCTACACTGAATGTATGTCTGCATGTTCAAGAACACGGAGGCCATGGCGGCTGAAGTAGAAAGAGAGACCAAGTAGGAATAGACCATGTAGGGTCACCGTACAGACTGTGGCTTTTACTCTGAGTAAAAGGGGGAGTTAATGGAGAGTTCTGAGCAAAGGAGTGACATGTATTTTTAAAAGGATTGTGCTGACCACTGTTTTGAGAAAAACCTGTAGGGGAACATGTACAGAAGCCAGGGAAACCAATTCTGCAACTTTCCAGGTGAGAGAACAGTGACTTGGACAGTGGTGGTACCAGTGAGGGAAGGTAGCAAGAAGAGGCTTGATTCTTGATACATTTTGAAGGCAGAACCTAAGGTTTTGGTTTTCAACAACGAGAAGGATAAAAAGACCACTGGAAGAGTCTAAGTTTAAAGGGGAGATCAGGCATTCAGTTTTGAACATGTTACCTTTGAGCGGTATTTTGGATATGCAAGTGGAGACATTAAATAGGTACGTGGAATAACAGAATGGCAGTCAGAAGAAAAGTAGGCTTTCGACTGAAGCCCTGGTGCATCGTAATGTTAAAGTGGCAGGGAGAAGAGAAACCACCAAAGACTGAGAAGGAGCATGCAACCAGGTAGGAGAAAAACCGAAAGTCATTAAGGGAAGGAATGATGAACTGTGTTAATGCTGATAACAGGTTAACACAAATGAAGATGTGGAAGTGACCATCAGATTTAGGAACAGGAAGGTCACTGTGACCCTGATTCAAAGTAGTTTATTAACAGAGTGCAAAAACCAAATCAGTTAAAAAGAGAATGAGGAGAAAGGAACTGGAGGCAATGTGACAATGCTTTTGAATTCTGGCAGATCACATTTAGCATTTAGCTTAAAAAAAAAAAATAGAATAAAATCGAAAAGAAAGTATCAAATTAAAAAGTGAAAGCTACCCCATCAGATTAAAGAGAAAGGAAAAAGCACATTAGGATAGGTCACATTAATGCTGAAAAAGAGCTATTTATCTTTAACCAACCTGATTAAGTGATTTTTATCACCATCAGGTAAATGATTCAAAAAAGGCTTGTGATACTTAATGTGTTAAAAGCTTTATGGGTTGTCAGAGGAAAATTAAAAAAAAAGGTTTCCTTAACTAGGAAAGGGAATCATTTAGCAATCATTAAAAACAATCATCCTTGAGGGCAATGGAGTGTTCTGCTTCATCATGCAGAAAGCCAATAATTCCTGGTTAAGTACTGATTATATAAATGTCTGATTGAGAACAGGCAATAAGGAGAAACTGGCCAATCCATGGCTAATGCAAAAATCCTCTAAATAATGAGTTCTCAGGTTTTAAAACATTTTCATTAATCAGCTTTAAAAAATATTCAAAATTTCAAACCTGCAAATGTGTCAATGAAGACTAGAGGAAAACAAAAAAGCTCACTGAGAAAACATACTCCCGGAGATTATCTTCTTCAAAGACAGCACAACAAAGCATTCGATATGGTAACAAGTGAAACAGAAACCAAAAACATGCATAATTCTCCCCAAGGCCCGGTATTTCACATTAGACGCTACTTCCTCTGAGAAACTGCTCAACCTCCTCAGCGAAGCTTCACTGTCCAGCCCGTTAGTTCCTCAGCACCTGAGACCTCACCCGTCACAGCACCTGTTACCCTGTATTGTAACTGCCTACTTGTCTGCCTTAATCTCTCATTTGACCAAAATTCAGTGTAGGTAAGAACTAGGGTCATCTTTGTAATTAGACCAGTGGCTCCACATAGCAAGCATTTAAAAAACCTTTTTTGAATGGATGAACAAGGCAATGGCCATACACGGATAGTTTCATGACCTCAGGCCTTCGTGAACAATAGCTTCTCTACCGACAAATTGGTTCAGGTAGGGGAGTGCTTAGAAGTTATAGTGCCCTTTGTGGAAACTGTTCTTTTCTGTTACGTCAAAACAAATACATTAAATTAAATCATATGGTTAGAAACAACTTCAGGAAACTAAAATATATACATGTCTTATTGATGCACTATTTTTAAATTTTTGTATTATCATATTTGTGCGTATCTTATTTGTATTTCTTTTCAAAAGAAAGAAGTTGTCAAATTAAATTTGATCAGCAATTTTGGAGTTTTTAAAGTAACATTTCTCAGCTACCTGTTCATTTTCTAGCAAAAAATAGTACACACTAAATGTTTGATAAAGAAAAACTTAAAATTTCCGATCTTTTTTGTCTATTGAAAAAGCCACCGCTCACTACTGGCAGCGGAATACCTTGTTTCATTTCAGAACCAATCTGAGATCACTTCCCTCAAACCATCCATTTTCTCCACCAATGAAGCCTTTCTTTTCCTTTGGTAGCTTCATTTTTTTCCCCTCAATTTTGCATACTCTCTTACTTCCCTTTTCTAGAACAGTGTTTCTCAAAGTGGGGTCCTTTGGACTGATTACCTGTCCAAATGTGGTGTAGTGCTTGTTCGACGCAGATTCCTTCTGTGCACCACAGCCCGGTTCCCGAGAGATGCACAATCTCCGGGAAGAGGGCAGAAGTATACATGTTTTACCCCTCACCTGACCTTATGCACACCAAGGCCTGAAAATCAGTACTGTAAAAACCACAACTGTCAACATCTTTTGCTACAGAATAAGCTTCAACAATTCAGCTGTTTGATTTTACCCCAAGTGAAGAGGTGACTGCGGAGGACCTCGTGTGAGGCAAATTCAGGACTGGCAATCCTTGTTTTAAGAAAGAGATTACATTTCGACTGTAGAATCTCATATACCTGCTGCATGGACAAATCTTGATCGTCAAAAGTTAAATTATGCTATTTAGGAAGCATCACCAAGACTATGGAGCTGTGCTATGTTTCTTGACTAGATCTTTAAATCTCATCTAAAATCGCTTCTCGGCCTTTTGGCTAAGATCAAGTGTAAATCTCATCTAAAGTTGATCTGCAAAGTCAGGAAACAATGCATTATTTAGATTCCAAATCTCTAGTCTCTTTGAACGAAAGTGATCCAATGTTAATATTATTACTTGGGTCATGTTTTTTTAACTCGATGAAAGCTGAGCTGACCTGCTAATACATCACTGTTTAACTCAAAAGACTTACTCAGAAACCAGAGTAATTTCTTTCAGCCTAAAGTAAATTCCTTCGGCTATCAATCAACTTCAATTTCAAGATCTATAGCAAACTTGTAAGGTTACATTTGGGATAAGCAGACTAGACACTGCGGCTCCTTTAATTTAGAGGTCTACACTCTGTGCCAAGAGGCCTTGTGTAAGGGTAGGACGGGGGTTCTTGTCCACAGAAGCTTGCTTGGTTGGTTCACATTAGCATCTGTGGTGTGTTCTGAACATGGACTACTGGCCACAAACCCACAGACATTACCCTTTATACCACCTCTCGGATAACTGGCAGTGGGCTGAAAACTGGACTTGACTTTTAAGATTCAGATTTAAATTCTAGCTCTGTCAACTGCAGAAAAGTCACTCAATGTTTCTGGCTCTGGTTTCCTTATTTGGAAGAAAATGAGATAACCCTTGAGGAGTAATTCTCAATGATGGGGAGAGGGGCAGAATAAATTCCCTAAGAAGATGGGCGCACTTCTCATTACCCTCAAGCCAAGAATCACTACCATAGTAACCCAGGGTAACTGATGTGAGATGTAGGATTCTTCAGGGCCAGTTGTTCCATCGTGTTCCTATCAGTCAAGGACTCTGTGACCTTTAACAACCCTTAAAACCTTACTACTGAAGCAAAGATTTTCAAATTTCAAAAGTCTGAAAAATTCTTGATCAAGTGTTTGATTTCTAGACGGCTGTTTAGAAATTTTCTCCAACAGAAAGGCAAATTTACCTCTTCAGCTCATCCACAGCTGACCACAAAAAGCCCAGGGTACTCACCTAGCTCACTGCTGCGTTAGCATCACTTTTACCACTTCCTGTTCACAAATGGTGTTTTAAGCGAAATATATCCTTATATAATGATACATGCTCAAGTGAAAAATTAACCAACTCATATTCTGTATAGGGATGTGGTCTTCATGCTCCAAGAGTTGACTGAAAGAACAAAGTCTATGGAAGACATGTGGAACCAATGCACTCATGTCAAATTATGACCTATTATAAAGACATACCTGTATGCTTCCCACATGCACATCAATGTCTGTTGCACACATTTTAAAAATAACTGTGACATAAAATTCTGTAAGTCTTTTCCTACTCACAAATACATGACATTTCCCTATTACAAAGACCTTGTAAATACATTTTAAAACTGAGATAATTAGGGGTGTGTGGGTGGCTCAGTTGATTAAGCATCTGCCTTCAGCTCAGGTCATGATCCCACAGTCCTGGAATTAAACCCTGTGGAGGGCTCCCCACTCAGTGGGGAGTCTGCTTCACCCTCTCCTTCTGCTCCTCCCCCCTGCTTTTGAGCTCTCTTTCTCTCAAATAAATCTTTAAAAAAATTAAATTGTTTAACATATTAATGTGTACAACATAAATGATTTGATATTGCCTCTTTATTCTATAACGGGAAGTCTACCCTTGACCACCTTCACACATTTTGCCCACCGTCCACCTCTGACAAGCACAAATCTGTTCTCGGTATTGAGTTCAATGTTAATGGAGGGACTGCCTGCTTTTTAAGGCTGAATAACATTCGTGTGTTTGTGTGTGTGTATTTCTTTATCCATTCATCAACTGATGGACACTGGTATCCATCAGTACTGGTATCTTTCTGAATTAACATTTTCAGTTCTTTCAGATAAATATTAACCAAAAGTGAAATTGCTAGGTCAAATGGTAGTTTTATTTTTAATTTTTTGAGGAATTTCCACACTGTTTTCTGTAATGACTGCACCAATTTACATTTCCACCAAGAGGGCACAAGTATTCCTCACAATTTGTGAGGTGTTACATCCTATCCTAATAGGTGTGAGGTGTTATCTCACTCATTGTGGTTTTGATTTGCATTTTTCTGATGATTAGTGATGTTAAAGCATCTTTTCATGTACCTGTTGGCCATCTGTATGTTTTCTTCAGAAAAATATCTGTTTAGATTAGATCCTCTACCCATTTTTTAATTCACTGTTTTTTTCTATTGAGTTGTAGGAGTTCTTTATATATTTTGGATATTAACCCCTAAATCATTAATTAATGATTTACTAATATTTTCTCCCACTCAATAGGCTGCCTTTTCATTTTGTTGATGGTTTCTCCTTCACTGTGTAGAAGCTTTTCAGTTTGATATAGTCGTACTTGTTTATTTTTGCTTTTGGTGTCAAAGCCCAAATATCATTGCCAAAATCAATGTCAAGGAGCTTCACTTATGTTTTCTAGTTTTGTGGTTTCAAGTCTATATTCAAAGCTTTAACCCATTTTTGAGTTGATTTTTATGAATGATGTAAGAAAGTCCAGTTTTCCCAATACCATTTACTGAAGAGATTCCTTTCCCCATTATATATTCTTGTCTCCTCCCATCATAAATTGTCCATATATGTGGGGATTTATGTCTGGGCTCTCTGTTCCATTTATCTATATTTCTTTCTTTCTTTTTTTTTTTTTTGAAAACAAGGAAATGGAGAGATTTTAATGCAAGAAAAATAAAAGCACGGCCTGCGTCCCCCTCCGTCCCAACTGTCCTGTATCTATATTTCTTTTTTTATGTCAATACTGTATATACTCTTTTGACTACTATAGCTTTGTAATATAGTTTGAAATCAAGAAGCACGATGCCTCCCCACCTGCGTTCTTTCTCAAGATTGCTTGGCTATTCTTTTCATCAAGTTGATCTATGGTTAAACATGTCAGTTTCCAGATAAAAGGGATTTTTCAAAAGAAATACTGTTTTTAACAACAACAAAAAAATCAAGTTGGAAATGTTACTAGACTATGTTTCTAGAAACAGCACCTTAGTTTTTCTTCCCCAGTGACATTCAGTGATTATTTTCATCTTATTTTCTCTCATGACTTGAACTGTTTGAAGATAGGTGATGAGAATGTCTGGTTTCCTATATTCAGATGATTCCTACTTAGAATGCCTAAACTGACAAGTGTTCCTGATTTCTTGTCCACATCCAATCTGCAGAAAAGGGGAAAGAAATCCAGTCTGGAGATCCCCAGATTCTTGTAGTGCCCAGACTCTAACCTGTCCTTGCTGCACGTGCCATATTTTATCCTTAGTGCTTTTTTTATTACTATGGTTTACTGACCTCAGTTTAGCCAGAAGATTGAAACTTCACTTTCTATTTGTTGCTTATGCTTTACTCAGATCCCCAAAACCATATTTTAGATCTTAGCAAAGAACAATGGAAGGTACAAAAGCTGTGAAGTCAGATCTGGATTAGAATTCTGGATCCATCAACAGCCAAGAGATCTCAGGCAAATCATCTAAGGCCTATGTGACATACTTCAGTATCCTGAGTTGTGAAGTTTAGATAATAGTATGTGCACAAACATGTATTTATGTATTAGACAGGAAAATGTACTCGAAGTGCCCAACACAGTGCCTGACACACTGCAAGCCTTGAAAAACAGTGGTTATGACTGTCACCATTACCATTATTGCTCATGTTCTCTTACTCTAGTTTGAAATTAGCCTTGGCATTCTTGATCCTTGACTTGTATCCCAAGATTACCAATGCCAGAAAGAATAGAATGAAAAGAACAAGCCCCTCTCTGACAAAGCAATCTATGAATTTGAGAATACTCAACTGGAAAAGGAAGACAATCACCAATCACAAAAATTAAAGCGGAAACTCAGCAAGAATCAACTGGGTGTTGAGACAGGCATGTTGACTTGAATAGAAAGCAAACGAAGTTTCAGGTGACATATAGAAGTACACAGAAATCTCTTACCGGCATTTTAAAAAATGAAATAAAACATAGCTTTTCAGTGGCAATCTAGTTTCCATGGGGAGTTATTTTTCCAGATAGCATAAAATTAGTTTCCTATCTTAAGCTGCACCTGCTAGATCACTAACATTTGTATTATTAAGTCTCTGGACTTAAAGTGCTTTCAATGTGAATTTTCCTCCTACTGTGCCCATCTGTTCTTTTCTTGTGGGCCCAGAGGAAGCCAAGACTTAATAAATATTCAGTTCTCAGACTTTTTTTAATGATATTTTCATATAAGCATTTATATTCACTGAGGAAAATTATAAGTCTGTGCACAGAAACTTAACTCACATTTGATTTCCCTATTCTCATTATCCAAGTGGTCATTCAGACTAAAAAGTCACCATATATATAAGTAAAGCCAAGAAAAACAAATGACTAAAACTTTTGAAAGGCAAATTTGTCAGGGTGGTAAGCGATCTCTGATATCTGATAATACCACCAAGATAGCTTACTATTCATATAATATTGGGCAAATAATATATGATATCCAGTGTTCATGTAGATAAGGCCCTCTCAGATAGGGGTGGGTGGGGGAAGGCATCAAGGCCACTGCTTCATTATTGCTCCTCATCAAGTTCAGCAGTGACTACCTTCACAGGATGCATTTTTCCCAGCGATGCTGCTCCTCCACCCATCCTGGTCAGGGCCATGGTGAGCTCACTTTCCATGACCACTTTCCCTGCCATGACATCAAGCCAGTAAGGTTAAAATTATCCATACCTGGGGCACCTGGGCAGTTCAGTCGGTTCATCATCTGACTCTTGGTTTAGGCTCAGGTCATGATTTTAGGGTCGTGATATTGAGTCCCACGTCGGGCTCTACACACAGCTTGGAGTCTGTGTGGAGAGTCTAAAGACTCTCTCTCCCTCTGCCCCTTCCTCACCACTCTCCACCCACTCTCTCTCCCTCTCTGAAATAAATAATCTTGGGCGCCTGGATGGCTCAGTTGGTTGAGCAACTGCCTTCAGCTCAGGTCATGATCCTTGAGTTCCGGGATCGGGTCCCACATTGGGCTCCCAGCTCCACGGGGAGTCTGCTTCTTCCTCTAACCTTCTCCTCTCATGTTCTCTCTCACTTTCTCTGTCTCTCAAATAAATAAATAAAAATCTTAAAAAAATAAAAAATAAAATAAATAATCTTTTTTAAAAATAAAAAAAGTATCCATATTTAATCTAAGTTCTCTTCAGGTAGTGTGAATATTTGACTCCTTTTACTTTAAAAATCTCAAGTTCAAAAACACAGTAAAACCAGCAAAGAAATGGATGCTTGTTATGTTAAAAACATCATAAACCACAGACATAAATTCAACATATATACAGATATTAGACACAACATGGCTACTTTTGAAACCCCTTGCAAGCAAAATTCTGGAGGAGGGTGTTACTTATTGGCAGCCTTACAGCAGACAAAAAGAAAACAAACCAAACTACCTCAGCAGCTGCAAGGCTGACACGTACTCCTCTGCATCCCATATGTTCTTTTCTAAACAAGTGCAGTACAGCTCTCTGATCTGTAAGTAAAAAGTACACTTGTGAAGAACCAAAAGTGAAGTACTAAATTGTACACTACTTGTTTGGCAAAATCATCAATGATCAAGACAAAAGATAAATCTTATTAAAAATAACTATTTTCTTTAGATGACCTCAGACTGAGTATACATCACACAGGTCAGGCTTTGTAAGAACAACATTTACGTAAAAGCAAAATGAGACTGTGGTGGGATTGGCTAATATCACTGATCACACTGCAATAAGAAAGGCATAAAATAAACTTGGTTTGTGATTATTAAAAAAATGTTCAATGGCAGAAATCATCTTTAAACAAATCTTTCCTATGTATTTACATTTGTTCTCTAAGCTTCTGAGTGAAAGATGCAAAGATGTAAGAATACAGAATTATTCCACTAACATCCACTCACTCTACAGATGGTTCACAGATTTCCAGTATGACACAAAGGTCAGTGGGGCATAATTTTGCAAGCACAGAAGTGCTGCCTCCCTTTCAGTTCTTGGTGTAATGCAAGGCTAACCATTAAGCATTCTCAGATTCTTTTCTCCATTTCCATAAGGTGAGAGATCAGCTCTCTTGGTATACGTGACAAAGAAGCATGAAAGAAAAAAAGTTAAAATGCCTTAGGACAAATACATTGCAGGGGAGGCAACACCACTGGGATTCATATGGCTGTTTCTAGTTGCAGCCATCAGAACAAAAAATACGGTTTCAATTACCAGTAATGTGTACAGCTGGAATGAATTTAGACTGTGCACTCAGTGCATGATTTGGATCCATTTCAAATTCTGATGTCTGAATACTGCTGAAATCAAAGCAAGAAACTACTAATACTCTGACTGCAGAGATCCCAAATGAGGAAGTTTTGATTACCTGTCGACCCAACGGGTACTTGGGAAGAGAAGAGGTGAACTGATGAAGACATCTCAAAACCAGGAAATAATTTGAATGGTAAACATGTAAGTTTTCTAGTAATGAATGTACTTCCTCCTAAAAAAAAAAAAAAACACAGAATACATTATAAATAAGTAAGTCAGTAGTTAAAGGAATAAAATCTACTTCATGAATATGTATAATTTCTGGAAAACTGACAAGAGAAGACTCAGAAGTACAAATTAACCTCCTCAATATTGAGAACTAGTAATGCACACAAAATCCAGGATAAAGGTTGGGCATCTCTGACTTAGTAAAAAGTCTGGTGGTATCTTACACACACCAAAATTAATACTGTAGTTTCCTTCTATCTACTGCATTGCCATTATAACTAGGTTCCCGAAAATATAAGTGTGCAAAAATGCACCTTGCTAGATGCCTGCCTGTGCCAGTCACCTCATGCGTGCCACAGCGACGCAGGCCCACTTCCGGCTACCTTGCTGACATCAGAAGGGTGAGGAGGTCACCAGGGAGCACAATACCAATATAATTAATGGTTGCTGAGGTTCCACTTATGGTCTATGCTTTTCTGAAAGTACTGGTAGGATTGTGTTTCAAAGGGAAGAAAGAAAGACTATGGAAGAAACACCATAGGTGATTCTGATAAATCGCTCCCTTTTGTTAAGAATTCCAATACTGGCTTTATTCAGCATACCATTAAGAAAACATGAAAACAAGAAATCTGAAGCCATTAAGCTTTATAATTTATACTTCAACAAGTATAATATGGGAGATAGCGTCTTAAGAAACTGACTAATCTCACAACCAGTTTCAAAAGGGTTTTTGGTGGGCGTGGAATGGGGGTATTATTTTCTAGAACCTTCTGAAACAGTCTAGAAATGACTTTAAAACATTACATCCTTGCAACATCCAAGTATTTTTCAGACCTCAAATACTTTTATAACTGCTTTATCCTGTAACATTTTCTTAAGAGGATTACGATCTGTGTGGTCTTCACATTTTTCTCTTCTCTAAGAAGTCAAAGAAGGACTTTTACTGCTGGGCTAGGTTTTTTACCCCAGTAATATCTTGCAGATACCCATTATTTTTAGCAGTCAAGCATGCAGCAAGTAACACCTATATATCAACAAATTCAAGCAAACCCAACCCATATAAAGCAACAAATCTGATATATTTTCCTAAACTCTAATACACTTAGAAATCAATTCCTTCATCAGCGATCTAGGTTATTACCTGAAAGCACAGGCCAAACGAAGGAAAAGCTTTTAGTATCAAAATGTTTTCCTCCCAGTATTTGAGTTAGTTGGCAATTTCAAAAATCTAGGTTTCCTATCGTAACAAAGGGTACTTTAACCACCATTGGGAAAGTACATTTTAATTGTAATTTTACAACATCTATAACATAGAGGGTGCATAAAGCCACTAATTGTTTGCCTTAATGTATGCCTAAAAAGCTTTTAAACAAAGAAAGTATTCCGGAGAGAAAGGAATCTGTCAATAATCATCATATCTCATGCTTCTTGCACCACCTATTACTTTTGCTTTGTGGAGTGACTGCATGCACAAATAATGGGTGATGCAGTAGAAATGAATACACTTGGATGAGGAGAAAAAAGAAATACTTTATAGCTTGTGGGCAATGTTGCACTCCAGGAACTTTGCCTTCGGTAAGGGTAAGACAAGGATTATGCATGCGCTCTTCTCTTAGATGGTCTCGGTCTCTTCATGCTTCTGTGTGATATCCCCGTGCCCAGTGGAGTTCTGGCGCTTTAAACATGATTTGTTTTGTTCACATAGCATAGCAAACTATTTCACCTGATGCTCAACTGCGGAAACAGAGTCCTCGTTCCAACACTGGAAATAAAACCGTCGATGCCAGACTTCACGGGAGACGATGTGTTATAACCTTCTAAGGGATTTTCAAGAGTTATTTTAACCATCCCACCCTTTTGTTTTATGTGCTGACTTTGGAACCTACACTCTATATAAGTAGAGATTTCATTGTTGTTTGTATCTGTGTTCTTATCAGCTGTAGCCGGAAGCATTACAAACGATTAACTTTCTTCATGTAACCTGTTCTCTAAATTCTTTGTCTTACTGAGATACATATCTGCAAATGCCTGTCTAGCACCTATCCAGGGCAACAATTCTTGATGCAGTTTATGAATACTTTATAGGTTGTGATGCTGAGAAAATTCTCCACTCAATACATTACTGCAGCATCACACAATGCACATGTAAAAACAAAGCCTGCTGAAATAGTAATCCCCCTTTCCATTCGTTAAGTTTTTCCTCTGGCATCATTGTTATACACTACTCATGGCTGCCACTGTTGCATTTCATAATTGTATTTAGGATGATTCTTCTCAACAGAGACACACTTTGCCTAGTAATATTATTTCCCAAAGAGATATGCTTTCTTGTATTCTTAAAACATGAAGACCTTGTGGTCTTTCCTTATCTCCGACAAAGAGATGTGAACAAAAAGATATTTTTCTGATATCAAATAATCCAATACTCCTTGCTCCTCCTCAAACATCCAGGCCCGCTCCAACCTCAGGACCTTTACACTTGCGGTCTGTTTGGAATTCCCTTCCTCCAGATTCCTGCATGGCAAACTCCATAACCTCCTTTAGTCTTTATTTAAAATTCACCTTCTCAAGTAAAGTGAATTTAAAATGTCAATGTTGTAGGGGCACCTGGGTGGCTCAGTCTGTTAAGTGTCTGCCTTCAGCTCAGGTCCTCATCCTAGGGTCCTGGGATCTAGCCCCAAGCTGGATTCCTTGCTCAGTGGGGAGCCTGCTTCTCCCTCTCCCCCTGCTGTTCCCCCTGCCTGTGTGCACGCTCTCGCTCGCGCTCTCTCTCTCTCTGTGTCAAATAAATAAATACTTAAAAAATAAAATGTCAATGTTATCTCACTGGATGTGGGCCACCTTTACTAATTTTTCAACAAAAGACAAAAGGTCTGAATTTGTAATGTAAAATGTCTCAATTTGTACATGTTAGCTTGGGTTTTTAAAAAAAAACACCATGGACTGAGATGCCTGGGTAGCTCAGTTGGTTAAGCGTCGCCTTCGGCTCGGGTCATGATACCAAGGTCCTAGGATCAAGTCCCAGATCAGGCTCCTTGCTCAGCGAGGAGCCTGCTTCTCTCTCTGCCTGATGCTCTCCCTGCTTGTGCACGCTTGCTCGCACTCTCTCTCTGGCAAATAAATAAAATCTTAAAAAAAAACAACAACAACACTATGAACCTAAAAAAACCGCATTAATATTAGGCTGTGGTTGCCAGTCGATGTATTACTATACGTTTTATATGTATAATATAATATACTACTCTACACCCTTTTAAATCAGCCATCTCCAATTACATCAATCCTGTTGGCCATTCAGTCAAAAATCATTCATGTATTATTGTTTACTAATAAGACAAGGCCTCTGTTGTTACAGAGCTAGTTACTTCCTTTGGAGGGGAAATCAATGGCTATGTAAACTTAAATATATACAGATAAAGAAAATACAATCAGATAGAATTACATTTGCCATGATGCTTAGTTTCTACAATTCTCTTCTAATTTCCATAGTATTTATCACTTTTGTCTACAGACTTTAGGTATAGGGTGAAGAGTGACCCCAAGAAGATTTAAAGTATGTAATAATGACTGTACATTTTTATAATTTTTTCCTTTCAATCAATTCACTCATAACTAAACACTGGCAAAACAGACTTTGGATTTTAGGAATAAGAGGTATCAGCTGTCAAGAACACAGCATTTTCTCAATCATCCTCTTGCTAGAATTAAGCATTATTTTTCTCATTAGAGGAATTTTGGCTGACAGTTTGGTTCTCAGTGTCTTATCATGAGATGGCTACCTAATGGAGTGCCAAACCACAGCGCTCTCCCAGCTCTAGTGCGGCGGGAGCACTCGTCCTCTCATCTGCCCTGTTCTCCCTGTTCAGTAGCACTTGATGAAGGGTTTGGATTCAAGCTGCCACTTCCCACCGCATTACTGAGCTAAGGCCTCGCTCATCTGATCACAAGAAGTAGTTCGTCTTGCAGTCATTTTCTTCCTTTCTTCTCCTTTCCTTTTACTATTTTTTCTTACAGATTTTCCCCTCCTCCTGCCCTTAGGTCTATCTAAAGAAACCAGAACAAACAGGTAGAAGCAAAGGTAAAAGGCAGGTTTCCATCAAACTCATGACCTAATTCTGTGCCTTTTGATCATGAATTACCACAAAAAGCATACTAAATGGTAAAAAGAAATCCTTGCTCTACCACTAACTTGCTCTGTGACCTTAGTTTACTTCCCCTCTCTTGGCCGCAGTTCCTCATTTGTAAAATGAGCATACTGAATCAGGTTATCTTTCCAATAGGAATATACAATTCTAATACAATTCTAAAGGGTCTGAGACTCACTTCCTACTCTCAAAAGATTTAAAATCTATATGTGTACATAGGGAATAGGGATGTAAAACACTAATGAGTCAGAATAATAAAACGTCAACTGTCACTGGCAAGGGATTGAATCTAAGTTTTCTACATAGCATAAAGTCGAACTCTTTAAGGGTTGAAACCAAGCCAAAAAGCTATAGGGAAGATTTGAATAAAAATATACAAACTGATTTTCTTATGTGAGATACATGAGATTAGTCATTTATTATTAAATATACCGAGCATAATGTAACTTCTTGACAAGACAGGCTCCACATGAATAGTACAACATTAATGATAATATAAAGGGTGTGACTGGTGTAGACAATACAGGATTAAAATGGACCTCATCCTAGCTATGGTGATGGAACTTGCTTTTTTTAAGAAGTCTTTTGAAAATCGTGTGTATGTGTGTGTGTCTATGTAAATGACGTTGGTATATATCCATATTCTGTATAAAATACACAGCTGCATGTATTTGGTGGGGAGGGGGGGACATTCCCTGTTCCGGCTTGAACGTGAGCAGCAGTGTGCAGGGCTGCATGACACCTGGCTGCCGGGCTCGAAAGGGCACAGCCACCTCGTACCAAGTGGTTTTCTAAGCCTCCTGTAAATCAACTTCAGTGTTAACTTGCTATAGTATTTGAAAAGCCCATTTCTCATTTCTCAAACACTAATACAGAACCTTATACTAATTCTTCTCAACATCTCACTCTTCAATGAAGTGTCACAGATAATGTGTGGGCTTGATACCAGGTCTGGGTATTAACGACAGATCTTCCATTTGCTAATTGTGACACTTTAGATAGGCAAGTTACTTTGTCATTTGTGACTCTTCTCATCTACACAAAGGGATAAAAACATCTGTCATATGTGGTGGCTGTGACTCAAAATGAAACAACGCATAAAAACTATCTACTAATTGGGAAAAGCTGTTAATCCATTTCCCCAAAACATTTATTCATGGAAAGAAAAAGAATTTCTCATTACTCCAAAAAAATTTCCAGTATGTCAAGGGCTTGTGTTTCTTATTACCAGATAATAATTATGCAAATGTGATATGAGCTCTCCTTAATACTGGACTTGAAACAAAATTTCAGGCACAAGTGATAAGTCGTATCTTTGTAATTAAGAATTTGAAAGTTCTGTTTAAGGTACTTTGACAGCTTAATTTCTCATGAACAATTGTTTAAGTTAAGTTAAAGGTTTAAGTTAAAAAAAAACCTTGATTATTAGAGCAACACTACAAGGCAAAAACATGGTAAAAATACATTCAGT
This sequence comes from Nasua narica, assembly GCA_028533885.1. Classification (NCBI taxonomy): domain Eukaryota; kingdom Metazoa; phylum Chordata; class Mammalia; order Carnivora; family Procyonidae; genus Nasua; species Nasua narica. The sequence continues at coordinate 64,443,406 of CM052802.1, forward strand.
AATTGCTCCGGCTATTTCACCTAAAACCCATAGCAACAACTTACCTATCTTCAATTAAACATATGCACTAAAATAAAATTTTTACTTGACAGAGAGGAGAGAGCTCACAAGTAGGCAGAAAGGCAGGTAGAGGGAGAGAGGGAAGCAGGCTCCCTGCCGAGCAGAGAGCCCGATGCGGGGCTTGATCCCAGGACCCTGAGATCATGACCTGAACTGAAGGCAGAGGCTTTAACCCACTGAGCCACCCAGGCGCCCCTACAATATACTTATTTTCTGTTAAGACAGGGAAGGGAACTCCCACAGTATGTAAAATTACTTGTGTCTATGAAGAATATTTCTGGAATGATGCATAAGAAACGAGTAACACTGACTATATCTAGGAAGGAGAAGTGGGTGGTTGGAGGATAAAGGTGTGAGGGAGTGTTTTCACTGTATATTATCTTTGCCTTTTGAATTATGTACCGTGTCCAAGTATCATTTATTCAAAAAAGAAAAAAAAAAAAAAACCTCCTACTTTTGCTATTCCCTATGTTGTATTGCTAACTCTTAATTTTCTAAGTTCATTACTTCTTTCCTGGCAGTGTATAATCAATATATAATGATATCTTTTCAAATCAAATCAATAGCCACTTAGCAGTGGGTCCCTAAGGTACATGGCTTCTGTATGCCTTTATTTATGACAGCTTTTAAAAGAACACTAAAATGAGATTGCCTGCAGATTCCAAAATTGCTACGTGGGAACAAAGTTGATCTAAAAATATTTTCGAACTACACCTGTAGTTAACACTTTTTCTCAATAAAAAAGGTCATCTTAGAACTAAAGTTTTGTGTCACCTTCAAATCACATTCCTATGATTATGAAGACCCACTAATTCACTGTGAAAAGCATATTAGGATGGACAGATATGTCTTATAAATTCACTGTATGAATCTTACATACATTTTGTTTCTCACGAAGAAAAAAGAATAAAGCTGAAACAAATAAATCCACATTCCTACCTTCAAAAATCTCTCATCGGTCAATAGTGCAACTTGCTTTTCTGAAGCTTGCTTTTCCACGTACCTAAAATATTCACCATTCCAAATACAAAGAGAGAAAATTAAACATTCTAAAGATCTGAATATCATATGGGGAAAAGAACTACTTAGGTGGTCACATTCTTTCATTTCTTCTCAAAAATAAACTTGAGATAATAGTCATGGTTTGATGATAATTTTTAACTACTTAAATTAGCTAGACTTCATAATCTAAGGATCTAATCATAAACAAAAGCCTTAAACTCCAGAATCAGGAAATGTTATTTATAAAAGTAACTCTGGAGAACCTGCAAATTATGTCACTTTGTAAAAATATTTTTCTTTATGCTAAATTTTCAAGTCCAACAAAGAAATCTCACAATTGGAAACAGAGGATTTCATTGTGCTGTAAATAAGTTATTTTTCTTTACCTCACTTCAAAAATAGCTAGACCTGAGATCCTTTAGTTTACCCAACCTCTATTATAAGATGTGTTAAATATGTACTTTTCTTTTTACCTCCTAAACGATGGAAGACGTCGGATGTTTTCACACTGATTATCTGATAAAAAATTTATTCTTCTCTTGACTTCTGGGAGATTACAGCACAGAACACTGAGGGGCTGGGAGTAGAAATGTTCCAATAGAGAAAGCTGAAAAAAATGTGAAAATAAAAAATAATGTGAAGATTAAATATATTTGTTATACTTTGGCAGTAAATCTTTTGCCCTTTGTCTACTCAATTTTAAGTTTTTTTTTAAACAGTAAAAGTATGGCACTAATATATTTAATAATGTCACAACACTGCAAACAACGCATAAATGGTTCTATATCTTTAATATTTCAAGACTCTGATTTTGTGGACAAGATCAGAAAATTGTAATCTATGATGTATAAACCAGAAGAAACTAATATAAATGGACAGATTAAGTCTCTACAAAAGCAACTTACTTACAATAACAGTAAATATTGTGGGGATGGGACTGGGGTGTGGTCTCAGAGTTTAACGGATGCTCAAATACAAGAAAATACTCATCTAAAAACAGTGAACAAATCTGATCTGCTGAATAAATAAAAACGTTACAATGGTAGATGCTTTGCCTATTGATAAAAAAATGAAAAATGAGGTATGGCTAAAGAAAATATATCTTTTTAAACTGAGTTTTATTTCATGAGAAAAAAATGCTACAGTATCTGGTAAATTTAAGTGTCACAGTAACCAGAATGCTGTGTGTGGTCTCTATAGTAGAAGGGGGAATAATTTTCCAGATTCTACCAAAACTAACTCCTAAAAAATATCTCACAAGACTACCCAAACATTAAAAACTCTGACTCGAAGCAACCTTCTCATGACCAGTTTGGTTTAGTTTTTAGATACCTTGATGCTAGAGAGACAGTTCCCTAGATAGTGGACACACACATTCTTGGGCTGGAAAATAGAATTTCCCGTTACAAATTAATATATTAACATGCTGGCTTATATATCTGTATTAAGGTATTTGAGCTTGATCCTTCCTGGGTAAACTGATAATGAATTTCTGAGCCTGTAGAGCTGAGGATCAGATACCTAAGGCTAGAGGAAATCCTCTAAAACAGTTCATTCTAGAGGAAGTATAAGGTTGTAAGGCAAAGATTCAGCCTAACTTAGAAACAAACACCTAACAGAAAGTAACTGTTCATGCAAGTGCTAAATTGTTTTTGCACATATTAACAAAATCATATTTCTTATATTTTCCAATGATATTGTGATAATATTTATTCCAGTGTTAACATCACTTTTGCTAGGGAGAAGGAATGGGAGGAAGTCACAAGAGGCAGAGCTAGAAGTAAGAACTCAGTATCACTTCACTACTTTGTCCAAGTGTGTTCTCAAAATCTGGGTCAACTACCAAGTTAACATATTCATCTAATGAAGGAAAACTTAAACATACAGAATGATTATATGCCCTTCTGTACCTCCTACAGATATCAGGACTTACACATATTTCCTACTGATGATTAAAAAAACTGGCCAAAAGGGTATTAATGGCTCTACCACGTGTTAGCTCTATTAAGCCAGACTACTTAACCTAAGCCTGTTCCTTCACCTGGAATAGTACCCTAATGAAACAATGTAAATACTTAGTAATATGCCCACTATACAAAGGAGGTGCTTAGTAAATTATGAGGAACCTATAAAATCATCTAATCTGATTCCCTATTTTATAGATGAGAAAACTGAGACCCAGACAGATTACATAATTTGGCTATTAGGTCCCCTTCTCCACTTGTTTTCTCGATGTAGAGACTACAGTTTCTATTTCCTAAAACTCTTCTCCTGACTCCAGTGTTACTCTACTTTCTATTCGTTTTCCTTATTTAGTCCCCTTTTCTATTGCTCTCTCATCAGCTTGCTGTGAAGTTCTAATCTTAGTCCTTTCCTCACTCCTCTGTATGATGCCTCATTCTCATCACCTGACTTCACACACCACCTTTAAATGATAAATCCTAAATATATCTATTTTTTTCCAGATCTTTCTTCTGAGTGCCAAATCTTTATAGCCAACATACCCAAAATTAACCATATACAAAAAGAAACATCCTTTTCTAACTGGCTCTTTGCTTTACATTAACGTGTATACTAAAAATAAATGGTACCAACCTCCACTCCATTTGCCATGCTAGAACCTGTGTGTGACCTATGCTCCTCTCTGCCACATCCTATCATCCACTTAGTCACCAGGTTCTGTCGATTCTAGCTCATCCTCAAATCTGTTTCCTCCTCTCTTATTCCACGATCACTACCTTAGGTTAGTCCTTGTTTTATCTTGTCTAGAAAACTATAATAGTCCTCAAACAGATCTCTCTCCCTCTACTGTTGTCTTTACTTAGAATGCACTTCCCATTTTAATCTGGTGAGCTTAGGCTATACTTCTGTTCTCCTATGGACTCTCCAAGCACATTTCTTTCACAGCATTGACTATTGAGAACTATAATTATGAGTTTCCTCTTCTGCCTCCTTCACTAAACAAATAAGCAAGCAATTTGAAGGCTGAGATTTCCCTGTCTCCTGCAAAAAAAAGTCCCTTTCTCCTTACCCCCAAATATTAAGAATCACTGGAGTACAAAGGGAAGGAGCATAGTTCTTGGCTTACAGTAGGCTCTTAAATAAATACTTTTGAGTAAAGAAATGAATGAAATAAAATGTATGAGAGAGGCCAGTTAGAAATGTAGTGTATCTCAATATCAATTTCACCCATTGCTAAGGTAAATATTTTGTTGCTTTAAAATACTCTTTTTAAAAAAGTCAAGTTGAGGGGCACCTAGGTGGCTCAGTCAGTTGAGCATCCAACTCTTGATTTCTGCTCAGGTCATTATCTCAAGGTCCTGGGATCAAACCCCAGAGGTTGTTGGGATTCTCATTCAGCGGGGAATCTACTTGTCTCCCTCTCCCTCTGCCCTTCCCCCTGCTCTCATGCTCGCTCTCTCTCGTAGATAAATAAATCTTTAAAAAAAAAAAGTCAAGTTGAAAAAAAAGATACATACTAGCCATAAGTGAGCACTGCAGTTTTATATGAAGGAAAAATACATATGAGAAATAATTTATAAACTCTAAAGCACTATACAAATGTGAGGCATTACCATATTGTACTTCTGTACCGAAGATTACTAACATATTGGTTTTAGGGAACTTGACAACTGGCATGTATTTACAATGACTACACTTTGCTAAAGTATTTGAGGTAGTTGCCCAGAGACGGAATTAATATTAACTCTTAAATAACTAGATAATGGGGTTCTTTTCTAGATTAGAACGGGTGTTATAAAGAAGCTGAGTTCACCAATTTTCTTCTGGCAATCCATGAAACCTCAGTAAAAATGTATTCCCAATATATAAGAACATAAATGAATAAACACATATATGTGCAAGGGACAGCTGACAATGGCCCCCATCTATTTTGTATGGCCCAAGAGCTACAAATATTTTTCATATCTTTAACTGGTTATTTAAAAAGAAGAAAAAGAATATGCAACAGAGTTGGAGCATGCACCAAAAATATTTAATATCTGATCCTTTCTAGAAAGTTTGCTGATTCCTTATATATAGCATTTCTTAGGTAGAAAGTATGTAAGCTTTCATCAGAATCTAAAAAAAAAAAAAAAAGTCTCTTTCTCCTTACCCCTAAATATTAAGAATCACTGGAGTGCAGGGTGTCTGGGTGCAGGGTGCACTGGAGTGTAGGGAAAAGACACCGAGGGTGTCTTTTCCCATTTTTGACATCCTAATTAATGCAATTCTCTATATTCTGCTGCAAGGTAACAAAGGGATGATAGAACCTAGAATAATATAACTGGAATTTACTTATTTTAGAATTTGCCATTTAAAAGGCCTTAATCACATTAGTTTGAATATGCAAATTAATGCAAATTATTTAGAATCAGCTTATAAACTTTCATACCCATTAGTGCCTTCTTACCTGAAGTCCTTTTATAAAGTTTTGAATTGAGAAATCATGATACAAGAAGATGTTTGTCAGAATCTGTAACACTTTTTCACTTAGTTTAAAGGGAAACCGAGTTGTAAGAAGTAACTGAAAGAGATAAAAGGGGGGTAGGATACACTCCTTATTAGCCTTTACTCTTCATCAATATCTAGTATACATAATGAGGCAAAGAATGATAGTATGACATATAACTATGAAAGCTATAATAGCAGCTAAGCTTTTCTTATAGATCAAATATCAACCAAAACCTTTCACAACAGTCACAACCAAAAAAAGAGGCTATTCATACTACATCTCCAGAATCAAAGGTATCCATCCATCATCTTCCACCCTAATTTAAAAAAATACAATCTATTAACTATACAATCCCTTTTCTCCTACCAAAAGCCACTGAAGAAGCTATAGGTTTTGGCAATTCTTATAATAAGACTTCTTTTTCATCCCTACTGATACACATTACCAAAGGGTAACACATTATGTACTGTTGAATGAAAAACCCCAAATTAACAGGTGTCTATTAAAAAAATATAAAAATAGCTGAATTTGTATTATTCAGCTAATTTTCAATGGTCTGTAGCAAAGAATTTACATCTGAAAATGAAAAGTCATACTAGGCTATAAAACAGAAACATAGTTATAGAAGGCCAATTGCATTTGGCCACAACCAATTTCATTTTTTTTTTTAAGATTTATTTATTTAAGAGAGAGAGAGAGAGAGAGAAAGCAAGTTAGAGTATGGGGAGGAGGGGCAGAGAGAGAGGGAGAGAATCCCAAGTAGACACCACATGGAGCGCAGAGCCTGATGCTAGGCTAAATTCCATGACCCTGAGATCACCAACTGAACCGAAACCAAGTTGGATGCTTAACCAACTGTACCACCCAGGCACCCCAACTAAGCAATCTTAAATACTGTAGCTGGAAAAATTTTCCCCAAAGTATCAGTAAATTAATGATACCACCTTCACGGGAAAAAGATGAAGAAGCAGTTAGTAAATAAATGGAAGGTTGTCAGGTGCCTGGGTTGCACAGTTGGTTAAGGGACTGCTTTTGGCTCAGGTCATGATCTCTGGGTCCTGGGATAGAGTCCCACAGCAGGAAGTCTGCTTCTCTCCCTGCCTTTGCTCCTTTCCCCCACTTGTGAGCTTTCTTGCTCTCTCTCTTTCAAATAAATAAATAAAAATATTTTAAGAAAGGATGGCTGTCATTATCTTCACAAGCGGCATAATGCACACCTTAAAAGAGCTGAGTCTAGCAAACAATTTGTGGAAGGTCATTACTAATTTAGACATACACAGAACTAATTTAGGTAGAAAAATAGAGCTAAGGTTTAAGGAAGTGTTAGTATTTATTTTCTGTCAAGAGTAGCAATGACAGGAAAGAGTCCACTGAAAATTACAAATTATTTTATACAAAATATGAGACAAAACATTGTTACTGTTATTAGGAAGTCATTAAATTCTATTAAAAATTATTACAAATGTAGAATTTTCCATTGAGTAATGACTGATAGGTAGATATAGTAAGATACAATCATTTTTTTAAGTTTTTTTAAATTAACATATAATGTATTATTTGCCCCAGGGTTAATGTCTGTGAATCATCAGGCTTACACATTTCACAGCACTTAATACATAGCACATACCCTCCGCAATGTCCATAACCCAGCCACCCTATCCCTACTCCCCCTACCTCCCAGTCACCCTCAGTTTGCTTCGTGAGTCCAGGAGTCTCTTATAGTTTGTCTCCCTCCCCATCCCATCTTGTTTCATTTCTCTCCCCCACCCCCCCCACGACCCCCCACCCTGCCTCTCGAATTCTTCATATCAGAGAGATCATGCAATAATTATCTTTCTCTGACTGACTTATTTTGCTTAGCGTTAATACCCTCTAGTTCCATCCTCTAGTCATTGCAAATGGCAAGATTTCATTTCTCTTGATGGCTGCATAGTATTCCATTGTATATATATATATACACCACATCTTCTTTATCCATTCATCTGTTGATGGACATCTAGGTTCTCTCCAATCATTCTTTTTATAAAGCTTTTGGGATATCTGGGTGGCTCAGTCAGTTGAGCAATTGCCTTCAGCTCAGGTCACGATCTCAAGGTCCTAGGTTCAAGCCCCGCCTCAGGCTCTCTGCTCAGCTCCCACTCCCACTCCCTCTGTGCTCTCTCTCTCTGGCTTTCTCTCAAATAAATGAATAAATAAATCTAAAAAAAAAAACCCCACAACTTTATATTTTATCTGAGGAGGCAATACTGTACCCTATTAAAATCATTAAATACCAAAAAATGTGAAGAAATATGTTCAATATCATACTCTGACAGATGAAGAAATTTATCACTAACATTTATATTTATAATCTATTCTTGGCAGTCTTTTCATCCTATTTCACTGGTACAGTTTTTCCTCTTTACCTTATCAAGTACCGTAGTCAGGTGCTCCTTGCAGGACAGAGACTGGAATAGTTCTATGCACAACAGAGATGAAACTGCATGAGGAAGCAACCGATGGATGATAATAGGAGATGTGGCAATTCCAAAAATGAGTATTAGTGGAAATTCATGTAGATGTTGACTAGTTTCCAAAGGAAAATATACAAGTGGGATTTCATTAGGAAATATATTTCAATACATCAAATTTCAAACTAACATAACCTTTATTTGAATGCATACAGTGTAAGACACTGCTGAGGAGTATCACTCCAAAGACTCAAATTTTCTAGGTCACAGCTTCCTCTGTTAAAGTAATATAGTTATTTCCCACACATTCTAGCTCTGAAATCGATCTATTAACAGATCCTCTCATTTGATACATAAGTATACAGAGGTCCAGATGGATCACATGCCTCCCTCTAAGGTTATACAATCTCAAGTGTTAGAAGAGTTAGGTATCATTCAATTTAACCTCTCAAAGTTTGAGCCCTATCCACAGTCTTCCTAACAGACATCCAGCCTATGCTTTAAGAGTTGTGACATGTAATACACAAACTTTCAAGGTAACTTATTCTATTTATACACATTTCCATCAAACACTGTCACTCAGCCATACATAATAGCTAAGAGTTAGGAAACTTTCCTTACACATATGTAAGACCTATTTTTAAAGGATACCATTTAAAAATGTTACATCCTTTCCTTGAATTCTTAACTCAAACTTATTGGACATGATTTATTCTGAGCATTACCAGTATGAACACAAATGACTTCCACAAAATGAAACAGAACAATCTTTGAGAGCTTTTATGGGCCTGAGCCTTTTGTATCATGGCCGATGATAACTTTGCCTGTTCTTTCCTATTGGCTATTGCTTTTCAGTATTTCAGCAATATGCAGTTCTACCTTCGGAGAAGTAGTGTCTGGATTCTGTTACTGTCGTACATTCTTCCTCACATTCTTGCCACAATTTTGTGCCCAAAGTAGCCACAAATTTAAGCTCCAAAAAATTTACAGCTCTTCTGTCACTTTCTTATTCTGCATTTTTAAAGCATGTAAAGCAGGCTAGTTTTAGCATTAAGAGGAGTCTTAGGATCTAGAAATCTTAGTTTCAATGAAAGAAAAAAGACACCATTAAAATAGGAATTACAAGTATATTAGTAAATTATAGCACAATATATCTTTAGGCAAATGTAGCTATAACTATCAAGCAAGTTTATATATAGAAAAAGTCTAAATAAATTACATCCTTAAAAATGTACATGGGAAATACAAGTCACTGGATTTTAAATAGGGTTAGTTACTCCAATTCTGACTCTCACAGGACTGCCTTGAAAATCCAATGAGACCATGAAAGTGGTTTCTCACTATTAAGTATTATATAAGGTAATGGTATTTAGAAGACATACTTGCTCAGAAGAGCTATATGTAACTCAGAACTTCTAAGGGTGCATAAGTACCAAAAAATAAGACCTGACAAACATCTCAATCTGGAGTAGTTTATCCACTTAATGGGAAAGTAAGAGAAAGATGATCTTGTGAGAAAAACTACATTCTACACTGCCTTATCATGCTAATTAAATTCATTAATTTTAGTCTTTTGATCTCATTCATGGGTCAAAAAGCAAATGAAAATCTGATAGGAGGTTTTTGAACATTCAATTACAAGGAATTTGAAATCACTCTGGTTTCTATCCAGTTGGTATTAAAATTAAGATTAAATTGCCATTCATTTTCTTTGGAAAAGGGTGCTCTTCAAGTTAAAAGTTATATTTCCTTAATAAAAAGAATTTTATGTAAAAGCCAGGTGATACATCATCTACCTGCTAATAATTATGAAGTCTTGGAGTACTTTTGTGGTGAAGCTTTCCATATCCTTTAAGATAAGCACAACAGGAGGAGACTGCCATTGGCTAGAAGTCCTCTTTTTCCTTGGCATTTTTGGGTCTGTCTTCTTTTGAGCCATTGTGAAAAGAAGGAGTTAACAGTAAGCCTTACCACCCAAATGATGCTATAATGCCACACGTTGATATATCTTCCTTTACATTTTACAGTAACGTTGTTCCTTTTATTTCTCCCACATAATAAAGAGAAACTCATTTCAACAGTTACTAGCAGAATCTTTGTGTGTCTGACATGGGAATAATAACCAAGAAGAAAAAGGTTCAGTAAAATCTATAACTCGTATGAAATATTTATCTGAGAAAACAACAGAAAAAAGCACTGGGAAAAGATTTTCTATAGATTATTTTTTCCGTTAATAAAATCCTGTATTTTGCTTTGCTTTAAGGTGAGAACAAGTATTTTTAAATAAAAAGCACAATACACAACACTACTCGCTGCTCTGCTACTAGTAAACTTCAAGTTGAAAAGCATTTTTAATATCATCTGGTCTAATCCCAATCTTTTAAAGACATCTGACATAAGCTGAATGTACATTTGATTTCTAGAAATTTAAAATTGTGGATCGAATTAAGATATTATAAGCATTAGACCCAATTTCATTCCTATATAAAGCAAAATGAAAACTTCTCTTATGACTGACTTTAGCAAACATCTTTATCAGAAAATGCCGCCACAGTATTTTTTCCGATACTCTCTGGCTACAAAGCATCATAAACTGAAGCTGTGGTTTTATGGTGCAGTTCTCTATGAATCACCTAGGTTATCCATTTTCACCAGGGACTATCATGGTAGAACAGAACTTTTTAGCTAACTATTTGTTGAATATACTTTACTTACAGACCATTTATTCCCAAGAATTCTAAATGTGGAACAAATTAGGTTTTTTAAAAAATGATTATTTCTCATTGGACTAAGTTGACAATGGGCACTGGCAGCATGGTTCTACCGCACAAAACCAAATACTGAGGGACCTAAGAGATAATATATTAAAGTTATAGCCATTGTCACAGAGATAGAATCTAGAGCAGAACCAATTCCTGACATTGTTTTTGTCACTGGATGACATTCTCCCGCAAGTAAAATGGCTTTGTAAGACCTGAAACACTTACCAGGAATAAGACTGCATACTGATAAAAGAATACTCTTAATTTCTAACAGCTTTATGAAAAATAAGTAGCTACTATTAATTAATAGCTAGAAAGCATAAGCATATTCTAAAACAGTACTTTGTTTAATATAATTCTAAGCCTTTTCAATCATATGCCAATTTCCTGAGAGAAAACTGTCAGTTTACACTTACCTGTGTGACATTCATATACCAACTGGAAAGAGAATCCATTGAACAATGTGTCTTTTTCTGGGCAACCTGAATACTTCCCTCTTTGGATTCCTCATCTACACAGGAGCCCATCAACTGTGAAGCCAGCTTTTGCAAAAAATGTTTTATATCTGCAGAATAGGTAAACAAATGTAAGAAAGCTTCTCTCTCTTTAAAACAAATATGAAATAGCTGAAAGTTATTTGTATGTGTGTGTGTATATATATACACACACACACAAATCTGTATATATTTGTACATACTGATCAACATCAGTATATACATTTAGGTAGAATGTATTTTTCTATACCTAACATTAACCTAACACTTAACATATTAAGTTTTAATGTTCATTAGTATCTTCTCTTTAACGTTTAAATTTCACTAATTCAGACTAACACTAAGCCAGAGTTTAAGTTATGTATATTGTCCATAATAAGTGTTAGCTAAGCAAATATGTAAACATGAGAATTATGAGAAACAATCTATATTTAAATTACAATAGACAGCGAGAGGTTTTTAAGGCCCCTAAAAAAAAAAAATCAAAGGTATTACTTACATAAGTTATTGTACTGATTATAAACCTTCCTTAGAGTCACTTTAAAAGATGTCCTAAGGACTTTTACTTAATCAGTTCTAGTCAGTTTATGAATATGAAAGTAATATAAGTATATAAGCCCCTTATGTCAGTTCAAATCTAAGCCCATTTTACTCTTAGTGGCCATATCCTTTAGGATGCAATGGTTTCATATACCTAAGATTGGCTCTGGTGATGAGCTCTTTTACCATGCTAGTCTTTCAGAGTAGAACCGTAAGACGATTTGAGGCTGAAATATGAACCTACACAGTCTATTCTCTGTTGGACTAAATAAGAGCTGCCAAATCCCCAATCCTTAATTTTCAGCTCCCTGTCCCAAACTTTCCAACTTATTCAACTTTTACTGGGTTAAGAAACACATCTCATAAAATGTCTAGACTATTACTGACTCTGAAGCTAATCTGGCAGGGGTGGAGCTGGAATAAATGAAGTAAAAGGTAGCAAAGAGTCCTGCAACAGTCAAGACTACTGCCACAGGCAATAAACCTCACCCTGCCAAAAATGTAGAGCCATGCTCTTCCCACAAATAAAAAGGGATAAAGAAAGCTAGAGAGAGAGAGAGAGAGAGAGAGAGAGACAGAAGGTCAGAATAGAGTTGTAACATCTCACCAAGGTTATTTATTCTGTACCTGGACAATCTTTAGCTTGCAATGAGACTACGTACGGAGTGACATTATTCTGAAGGGCTTCTGTTAGACTTCTGAATGTTAAGTCATGATCTGTTACATTCACACCTATGGAATAATATATCAGTATTACATCATCATTTGTATTGTTAACCATTTAACAACAATAAGGCGAACACGTCAAGTGAATTACTAAATAAAAATATTTTGAAATACAATTAGTAACAGAAACTAAAAAAAATATACTGCATAACTGAAGAGACTTCTATTGACAATAGATACTTGGAGGCATACATAATACTTATTTGTCAGAAAGGGTATATTGCACGATTTCTCTTTTAAAAAAGTTATTGAGGATATGTAGTTAACCCCTGAAAACATCTTAGGAGTAATTTTGTTACTCTGTCAAATTCATAAAGAACTCTTTAAAACAATGATTCAAAAATAAGTGGTACAGATTCCACCCTACTGTGAGCCTGACTTAACAAGTGTGGAGAATCCAACCCCTAATATTATTAATGATCGTTGTAGTAAATAGAATAGGTTAAGTACACAATAAGCTAATTTCTAGAGGAAAAAAACGAATAAAACCTTAGGGCCTTATAGGTATTTACTAAGCCTCTCGTGTTCTCATTTCCACAAATCAGAGTTTAGTGTTGTGCATGTAGTTATCAGAGTTAAGTGTAATTTCCCCACTACACTGGAAAAAAATTCTGACTGATACTTTCCTTGATGTCACAACCTGTGATTTTTAGAAAGTGCTTTGGCACTTAGGTGCCAACAGCAAACATCTTGAAACTGGTTGATAATTGGTACTATAAAACTTCAACTGGCTGGAAGAAAAACAAAAGGTTCAGAATCCAGGCGACCAAGAAATAAAAAATTTTTTTCTAGGAGAGCCAATAAAAAAAATGTAGGCAGGTTATTTTTAAATGGACATATATACATTTTTGAAAATAAAAAGTGTGCAAATGTACTTAAGCATTCTTTGACTATAGTTGTTTTTTTTTTTTACAGTATCAAAATGATATTCCTAGCATGCATTATGGTCTAGGATTCTGATACTGCATCTCTGAACAAAATTTGGGAGGTGAGCAAAATACTGGTTTAGCTCATCTTTCGCTGCCTGACTTTATACGTTATTTAACATTCTGTTGCTTAAAACAATGGACAGGAAACAAAAAATCAACAGTCTTTAACTGGGAAAATGTTCTCCTCAGACTACTGACCTTGAAATATAACATTTCCATTAGCTTCTTTTCTCCTTTTGGCAGTAGGCAGAGAAGGGATTTAAACATTTCTCTATAATCTATCAAGCCATCCCTCTTATGTTTTCCCCACGCCACCTCTAATGATTATAGCCTGGCATGGAGAAACAAAGCACCAAACAGTATAATCCAGTCATCACTGGCAACAGTTTCTCATCCATAAATGGAAAGGGTTTTGAAATTAAGTGCGGCTGCACTGAAAAGCTGTTCAAATTATAAAAATTATATAAAAGTATTATAAAAATCACTCCCCGTGTGTTGTTTGTTACTCAGTCGTCCTGGGATCAGCAGCTTGGGCATCAGCAGGAGGGTGGTTATAAATGTAGAGTTTCAGGCCCTACCTCAGACCTACTGACAAAACCGTGCATTTAATAAAATCCCTTGGAGGCTTTTGTAGGTACACTGAATTTTTACTAAGTATTGCTCTAAACATCAGGAATGAGATCTAGGTAATGAGCAGTATTAAAGGCAGTATTAAACAATAAAATAAATATTTATCTCAGTGCCTGCTAGTTCAACAAACCTTGAAAAAATAACAAATTATAAGTGAAATCCAAATAAGCCCAATTTTCTTTCTGAAAGAAATAAGGGAATTTGCTAATATTCCAAAGAATTTTTTTTCCATTATCCTGCAACCAGATGTTTGGTTAAAATGGGACATTAACGATAGATATTTAAGTGCCTAAGAAATTTACAATCTGTAGTTTGAAAGCAGTTTATATTCATCCAAACCTTGTTCTAAACAATGTTAATACAGTATTATAAAACAATCTAATATTGATAAACTAAATACAGGGACATAAAATTAAAGTCATAGATAATTCCACTGAAGAGACAATTAAAAAAAAAACCCAAATCTATTTACCCACCAGTGGTTAATTACGGAATTCAAATCTCATATATTACATTTATTACAGAATTCAAATCTCATATATTCTCATAAACTAAAAAGAATAACACAAATATACTTTTGTTTTTCTGACAAAAAAGTTGAGGAGGGTACTAGCTAATCCTGGATCAATTTCTTTTCATTTACAGATGTATGATCAACACAAAGAACTTTTATTGGTTTGAAAGTATATAAAGCTAACTATAATTAGTTTAATTCTATAAGAGCGACAAAACAGGTTTATCAAAACAGGTTATTCTCCACTATTCTCAACAACAAAACCACTAATTATAAAAACAAACATACACCCATACATACCTAAAATAAGAGCAGCAGTTGGAATTTCTCTGAGCTTTATTTGACAGCCCCAGTCTCTAGAATTATTCTGAAATCCAGAGTAAGACTTTTGCAGAAATTCAATTAGACTATCAAACAGGTTTTTATTTAATTCCTCTTGTAGTTGCTATGGAGAAAACACAAAAACTTTATGAATTATTAGTAGTAATCTGATGGATCTTTCTAATTTGGGAAAGAAAATTCCCAAATTATGAGTTCCATGAACTCCAAAGACTACATGTAAAATGATTATTAGATGGAAGAAATAAAAAAGTTTTTTCCTTCAATCTCCAGTCATTAGTGCTTTGGATTCCCTCAGTAAAGAATCTCATTTATTCATTCAACAAACACCTACTAACCACTTTACGAATGAAAGGTAGTCTTTCATTTGTGAAAGTGGAAAAAGTGGGGGGGAAAAACTGAGCAAGGACACTTATATTGGGTAGAGTGCTATGATAAAGAACAGCACCACTTAAGCTGAGGAGGTGACATATTTGAGTCAAAGCATTAGAGCAGGAGATGGAGGAGGTGATCATATGGAGAGGAAAGTTAGAAGCAACGGGTTATAGAGGAAGCAAGGAAGGAAGCACCAAGTACCTGGGGAACCACAGACAGAGCTAAGCATCAAGAACGTGAGAAGTGGTAGGGATTGAGCCTGGACAAATAAGCAAGGGTAGGCTAGGCCTATAAAGTTATACTTGATGTTAAAAAGTTTGGATTCTATCCTGTGGGGAGAAGCACTGAAGGAATATGAAGTAAAGACATGATTCCATCAGGGTTGAGATGGGTGAATCAGGCAGCGCTGTGAAGGGGATGGGAGAAGCTGTACTGGCAGTGAGGGGGGAAAACTCTTGCAGCCTGGCACAAGAGGACTTTTCCTCCCAAGTCACTGGCCATGAGTTGGCCAATGGTGCCATAGGGACTTAGTGACAGACCTGCGGGGTTTGACATCAATGGCAGAGACATCATTTAGGAGGATCATCATGATCCAGGTTAAGAAATGAAGGCCTAAACTGGAAACCACAAACTCAGATACTTTCAAGGGTCGCTTGGAATACATAAATGAGCAAAGCCCTCGGTGGAAAGAAATAGAGAGTCATGGGAAGCAGTAATAAAGTGCAAAACCCTCCCACAGGCATTAAAAAACAAAAAAATACAACACTGTATTGGTCAAACAAAATAAGTCCACTCAGGATCTGGCCCTAGAGCTATGAATCTGCCATAGCAGAGAAATTATTTCAGAGCTGGAATATAAAGAACATAGAAACTGGACATGAGGAGGAGGGAGTGAAGTAGTTTAAAAATAGCTTGACTTCTTACTTATATGACTAAATGGATAATTTATTTTTTCTTAAAGATTTTATTTATTTATTTGTCAGAGAAAGAGAGAAAACACAAGCATGGGGAGCAGCAGGCAGAGAGAGAGAAGCAGGCTCCCTGCTGAGCAAGGAGCCCAATGTGGGACTCGATCTCAGGACCCTGGGATCACGACCTGAGTCAAAGGCAGAAGATTAACCGACTGAGCCACTCAGGCATCCCTAAATGGATAATTTTTTTCTAAAAGATTTTATTTATTTATTTGACAGAGAGAGATCACAAGTAGGCAGAGAGGCAGGCAGAGAAGAGAGGGGAAAGCAGGCTCCCTGTTGAGCAGACAGCCCGATGCGGGGCTCGATCCCTGGACCCTGAGATCATGACCTGAGCCGAAGTCAGAGGCTTTAACCCACTGAGCCACCCAGGTGCCCCTAATAGATAATTTAAAGAGTGCCACCACTTAAAAGCTGTGAGGATTGGCAGCTATTATAAATGTATATTCCAATACCTGAAGCTATGCTTAATACTTGGAACATGAGTGATTTCTTAGAATATACAGATTATATTAAATTAGTATTACATATGTTTCATCAAGTCTTGAAAATTGATGGAAAGGAAGATGGGAAGGAACATATCTGAGATTGACATTATTAGAGAAATATGAAGTCATTAAGAAAAGTATTCACCTCAGTTTCAGATTTCATCTGCTGCCATATCAACTGATAAGTTTCAAATCGAAGCTTACTATCCTCAGACTCATTTTTCCCTTTATTAAAATAGTCCCCTAAAAACACAGGAAGAAATAGGTCAGTTTCTTTTCTATATAATAAAAATTAGAAAATCTCCGTGCAAAGCCACACAGTAAGCGATGGGACTGAAATATGTATCAAAAATATGTATATTTGGAGATAGGTAAAATTCAATATACTTTATATTTAATTTCATTTATATGTCTTATATTTTTATTATAGTAACTGTATCTATAAGATTAAAATATCTTTAATTTTTACGTTATATTTCTATCATGTACTTTTAAATTGCTAACAGTATTTAATGGGTTTGGTTTGAGACAAAAACATTTAATATTAACATATTTTCATTAATTGTTTATTCAAAAGTCTTGCATACATTGCTTCATATATTTGCTCTGAACTCTCCTTTATGATTCTTACAATTATTCTTTTATTCAACTGACATAGATTAGCACAACCTTTTATTTAGTCTGTCTATATTACTTATATGCTTTTTAATGTTTTCCTTCAAATGGTCAGCCATTCATCAAAACACCATTTATCAAAATACCAGTAATTTTCAAACGTTTTAAACCATGATCCACATTAAGGAATACATTTTATATCATAATCCAACACACAGATGTTTAACAGAAACAAAAACAAAAATTCCACAAAACAATACTTATCATGTGACAGCAAATGTTTTCTTTTCTATTCTGTTTTTTAAAACTATTATGACTAAGTTGATTTCATGACGCACACTTGGGCTTTAACCTTTAGTACGGAAACATTCACTTATTAAATAATCCATCATTTCTTCTATTGACTGGAGGTACCCGTTTATCTCAATACTTAAAAATGCACTTGCACCTATTTTTTTAACTTCTTTTTTTCTACTGAATCCAAGTCTATTCCCAAAGCTGTCCTGAACTATCTGAAACCATTAAATGATTGGAGCTTTGCAGTACATTCACATATGGAATAATTCCAGGTCTCCCTCCTACCACCACACATAATCATTCTTGTTAAAATAATTTTAAGCCATTCTTTCAAATAAATTTTGCCATTGCTCAAAAATAATTAAAATAGTATTTTACTAGATAAAATAAAATGTGTATAAAAAATAAAATAAAAAATAAAAAAATGTGTAGGTTGATTTGGGAAGAAATGATATTTGTAATTTGTTAGAAAAATCTACATCCAAAGCACTACAGGTTTCTTCCTTTAATCAAATATCTTACATTCCTTGTAGTTTTCTACATTTTCTCATATTTCTTATTGTTTACTGTTGGGTATTTCACTGTAACAACTACAACTTTTAAAGAATTCAGTGAAAATACATATTTTGTTCCTGACTGAGAAGCCACTAGCATTCCACCATCAAGTTTTAATATTAGCTGGTAGTCTGGAATACAGATTTCCTTTTATGTTAAGGAACTTTGCTTCTGTTCATAGTTGACGCAGTTTTAGGCAAATTATTTTTTAAATTTATCAAAAGCCTTAGAATATACTGAAGTCATCCTATGGTAAAATGATAGACAACCTTGTAGTATAAAAATGCAAACAAAAACACGAAATACACCATTATTAAGAGACAGCAGAATAACAAGGTAGCCGTAAAAAAGAACAAAAAAGTCATTTTACTTTGATAATGAGTAAAATCATATAAAATTTTAAAATAGCAAATCAAGACATTAGTTTTTTACATGCTGAATAACATGGCACCAAAATACTAACCAAAAAACTGTCAGAAATTGGGAAACAATAGCAGCAAGACAATTCAACTTGTTACCATGCCTTCTCAGTCATTTATAGATCAGGAAGGTAAAAAACAAATCAGCATCGAGAAGATCTACAGAATATAAGCTCTCACTCTTGACAGGTTCCCTCCTGCTCCCACGCACAGTGCTTGACTTCAGTGCAAACATCTCCTACAGGGCAGGGCCACCACCTATCTCAGTCTCTCCAGACCTCTCCCTCCAGTTCCTGCCTAGTTGTTTTCACGGAGGTACAGTCATCCACAGAACAGACAAGAAGAGGAGTTACCGGTCTTCTCTTAGGTATATACCCAAGTGTCTTCAAGTCAGGGGACAGACGGTGGGCAAAATGCAGGGCATCTTCCTACTTCTTCAGGCAATCTGTTTCAAGAATTAAAGCCAGTGAAGGCAAGAGCTAAAATCTGCATATGTTTTCCTTATTCCTACACCATCTGTCTTATAACCAGGGTCAATTCCTCTAAGATTCCCATATTGAAACAGTGTCTATTGGTCTTAGGTCAGCCCAAAAAACAAAACAAAACAAAACAAAAAACTAATGTACTTGAAAGCATAGTTCAAATTATACAATTGTACACATTAGGTTTACTAATACTAAAACTTTGAACAAATCTTAATAAATTATAGTTGAAATTCAACAGAAAAAGTTCTAAGGAAAACAGTCGCCTCATATTATGAGACACAATACCAAGTATTGGTTAGACCAGAGGTTCTGGAATCAGAAAACTGGGTTCAAACCCCAGCTCTGCCATTTACTAGCTCTTTCATTGAGGAAGTTCTAAGTATCCTCATATTATTTTAATGAAGATACTTATAATACATTCCTCACAGTGTGCTGAAAGGATTAAACACAGTAACACATACACAGGGATTAGAACAATCTAGCACATAATAAAAAGTCAATAAATGCTAGTAATTTCATTAGTTGTAATGATATCGCTAATAATACAAGATGTCATTTCATGCTCTGTATCCTTCATAGATAATGTAAAACAAAACTTGAATTTTCTCTGAAAATGAACTACTGAGTTTAGCAAACTTCAACATTAAAGAAATATGTTCGCAAGTCCGTCACTTAAAAATACTTTATAATGGTGGATGGAACTAGAGGGTATTA
>CM052802.1:64463323-64490123 GCA_028533885.1 Nasua narica
GGAGACAAACCATAAGAGACTCCTAAACTCACGAAACAAACCAAGGGTTGCTGGGAGGTGGGGGGGGGGGGGTAGGGATACCGACATTGGGGAGGGTATGTGCTATGGCAAATGCCTTGAAATGTGTAAGCCTGATGATTGACAGACATGTACCCTGGGGTAAATAATACATTATATGTTAATAAAAATATTTTAAAAAAATAATATTTTAAGATTTAATGGAAAAAAAAATACTTTATAATGTAGCTACTCTTTGTTCACAATTTCCGCGTCTATCACTGTCACTTTTATTGGGGAGGAGACGGGGAATACAGAAAGTTTCATGTTTCTTTGAGACTAAGTCTAAGAAAATGTAGACTTTGAGATCACTGTTTATTCCGTTAATGAGAAACTGGATTACTATAAATCATATTTTCTATGCTCTGGTCCCCTCAATATGAACCATCATTTTATTATTTGCTCCTTAGGCACAGGTTTCTTATCTAGCTGGTCTCAAATAGAAGGAGTAACATCCTAAGGTCTGCATCATGCAAGGATTTAGAAAAATCCTATTCAATAAATACATTATTTATTGTATAACAAGTATAAGTTGTTTATAAATACAAGTTACTTCCCTAGTTATATAACGGTATAGTTCAGTTTTTCTTTTTTTAATTCAAAGCTAGTGCATGCATATGCTTAATTCCACATAATTTTTCCATCAGAATTAATCTTTACAGTACTGAATATTAAGTGTAAATAATAAGCCTGTGAGGAGCTTTTAGGTTTCCTTTTTTTCAAATTTAAATTCAATTAGTTAACATATGGTGTATTATTAGTTTCAGAGATAGAGTTCAGTGATTCATCAGTTACACAGACCACCCAGTGCTCATTCGTTATATCACGTGCCCTCCTTAATGTCCATTACCCAGATACCTTATCCCTCCACCCCCCGCCCCTTCAGCAACCCTCAGTTTGCTTCCTATGCTTAAGAGTCTCTTACGGTTTATTTCCCTCTCTGATTTCATCGTCTTATTTTTCCCATTTGTTTCTTTTACCAACCAGAATCATGCTGTATGTACTGTTCTTTGATGGGGCTGGAATTTGAGGGGAAGAGTGCAAGATCTGAAGTGAAGACATGTAAACTTGACATTGAGCAGGTGGCAGGCTGTCCCTATTGAATCGGGCAGGAGGTCAGCGGGACTGTGACCTCTGTGAATTTGGGATCCATAGGCCAATGGCATCATGTGTGACAGGGATGTTGCTTGTTTTGCTTTTAACTTTTGTTTTTTGGGGGTTTTTTGTTTTTTTTTTTTTAAAGATTTTATTTATTTATTTGTGTGAGAAAGAGAGAGAGATCACAAGTAGGCAGAGAGGCAGGCAGAGAGGGGGAAGCAGGCTCCCCACTGAGCAGAGAGCCGGATACGGATACAGGACTTGATCCCAAGACCCTGAGATTATGACCTGAGCCGAAGTCAGAGGCTTAACCCAATGAGTCACCCAGATGCCCCTTAACTTTTGTTTTTCTGGGAAATTCTATCCCTCTTATTCTAAATGAAAGCCTTGCTGGACAGAGTATTGTTGGCTGTAGATTTTTTCCTTTTAGCACTTGGAATTTATCATGCCATTTCCATCTGGCCTGCAAAGTTTCTGCTGAAAACCCAGCTATTATTTCTGCAGACAAATCTTCTGCCCCCTTTTCTGGGTCTTCTTCTGGGATCCTTTTCTTGTTCTTCTCCTTCTGGGATCCCTATCTTGCGACTAACGCTTGACAGTGTCGCTGAGTTCCCTGGGTCTATTCTCATTTTGCGTATTTTTCCCCCCTGTGAGGAGCTTTCAAAAAATTACCAACACCTAGGTATCTCACAGAGATTCTGATTCAATTGGTCTGAGATGGTCTGAGATGGAGTCTGGGCATTAGTATCTTTAAAAAGTTTTCCAAGTTGAAATCTAAATAAGGTTAATGGATTATACCAATGTTAAGTTTCCTGGCTGTGATACTGTCACCAGTTACCCAAAATATTACCACTGGAGATTACTGGGTAAAGGATACAAGGAACTCTCTACACTTTCTTGCAACTGTACATGAAAATTCAATTATATCCAAAAAAACCCCCAAACACAATTTTTTTTTAAAAGTTCCCCCAAGTGATTCTAATCTGCACCTACAACTGAAAACCAGTACAATACACATTTTCTGACAGTAATGTCATGATTTGTTTGAAAAAGTCAATTCTTCCTAACATGACCACCAAACGGGTATATGGAAATGAATGAAGAAAGTGAAGAAAACAGTGTATATTTTTTAAATTTAATTTTATTGATAAATAATTTACAAATGATAAAATATGACCATTTTAACAGTTTAATATGTTCTAACAAAAGTATACACTCACGTAACTGCTCCCTTGATCTAGAAAACATTTCCATAAGTCCAAAAAAGTATCTCTTGTCCTTTTTCAGTCAACTTCCCCTACCACACCACAGGAAATCACTGAGATTTTTAAGACAATCTGTTTTTTAAATTTTTTTTTTTTATTAAATTGCCTTCTGAGTTAACCTTATTATTTTATTTATATATGTTTTTAAGTAAGCTCTATGGGACTTGAACTCACAATCTGAAGATCAAGGGTCACATGCTCTACCATCTGACCAGCCAGGCACCACTAAGACAATCTCTTTTGAAGGGGGACTTATCCTTTGAAGAAAATTTACTTTCTAATTTACCTTTTGAAGGTATATTTGGATTCCCTTTTTTTTTTTTTCAAGATTTTTATTTATTTATTTGACAGAGAGAGAGATCACAAGCAGGCAGAGAGGCAGGCAGAGAGAGAGGGGGGGAAGCAGGTTCCCTGCTGAGCAGACAGCCCTATGCGGGGCTTGATCCCTGGACCCTGAGATCATGACCTGAGCCGAAGTCAGAGGCTTTAACCCACTGAGCCACCCAGGCGCCCTTGGATTCCCTTTTAGACTGAAAGTCTGGCATGAACCTTATCCCTTTGACTATACCTTGGAACATAACTGCTACATCAAAAAGGTAAGTAAGTCAAACTTCGACAAGAGAATTACTAATTTAACTAGGGTTAGGTAAGTTTAAGACTTAGGGGAGGAAAATTAGCCAAGTCGATATTAAGACATCTTACCTACTGGCACTGAGATCTTTCTCTTCTTGATGTTTGGCTTAAACACAAAGCAGCCCTAAAAAAAAAAAAGTAAGAAAGAAAAAAGCATAAAGTCAAAGTAGCCAAGGAACAGATAAATCCAATTAACCAAGTATTTTATGGATAAGCAATTTTTTTAAAAAGGTATTTCTTTAAAGTGCTAAGAAATTCTCTCTCTTCTATCTGAATTACGGCAGGAAAATTTTTTTTTAAAGATTTATTTATTTTTTTTAATAGAGAGTGTGCAAGTGCAGGAGCAGGGAATAGAGGGAGAGCCAGAGAGAATCCCGAGCAGCTACCTGCTAAGCAGAGCCGGGACAAGGGGCTCAATCCCAGGTCCCTGAGATCATGACCTGAGCTGAAATCAGGGATCAGAGGCTTAACCCACTGAGCCACCCAGATGCCTCTAGCAGGAGAATTCTTAAAACAAGGGGACTATCCATTTTCTTTCTCCTCCTTCCCATGGGATGCTCATCTTTGATTTTGCTCTTAGCGACTTAATCTTAAGAGACAAAGAAAATTTAAGCTGATGAAATTTAAACCCAGAAAAGTCCCACTTTTATAAAACTTACAGAAGAAAGAACATCAGTACTATTAAAACAAAGATCAAAAATAGTAATACTCTCTCACTTCAAAAGAAGTATTTATTATTTAATTAAACTTCAAGTATCTATAATCCCGTCAGGAAATAGATAATTTGGCTATTTCATCTTATATACCTTTCTTCATTTGATAAGTCTTATTCATCTGCACTGGGAAACCTTCCTCAGTTCTCCAGTTAGCATTATTTCTTTCCCTAAGACCTCATTATACTTGAAGCCTTTATTTTGCTTTGTTTTAAATCACTTTCACTTTCACTGTATATCACAGTTATTTAAGGGTCTGTCTCACCAAGAAGTTTGTGAGTGCCTTCAGAGCACAGGCTGCATATAATTCATAATTGTTTCCTCAGTGTCTAGGACAGGCGTTAGCATATACATTCGGCAATCAGTATATAGAATGCTTGCCAAGTAATTTTCCTGGTAATTTCCTAGCTACATTTAGCTTCATGTTATGATTTAACTAGTGATACACAGCCCCCAAGCTACTGGTCCTACGTTTAGTCTACCAATCCTAAAGTCACACACCATGTATGGCTTCTTAGAGACTGCCATTTTTATGGAAAAAAAAAATGAATGAAAAAACATACCTAGAAAAACTCATCTCAGAACAGTGCTAAAGAAAGGTAGGCAAATATAAAGTGGCCATTTGGATTACAGGATCCAAAATACAAGAACTCTTGTATTTGCAACTTGTGAACTATTTAGAAAAATCTATTCACATTTAGAAAAATCTTGTAGTACTGCAACAAGCTTGTCATTGCCTCCTTTCTATATCCACCTGCAATTCAGTAAAGGAAAAGGAGCTATGAAGGAGTGAGATATACAAGGACCCAGAATAGATCTTAATATATGGTTGGCAGTAATATGGTTAACCGCTTTGAACTGATCAAAATGATGATGTTTGAGATAGAAGCAGTCTAGGAGGAGAGCTAACAGGTAGAAAATATGACAAAGAAAAGGAAGTTTAGATAGGTTAAAAAAAAAAGCTAGCAGTTCTATGAGCTCCTGAAATAGTCCTTAAAGAAACTTACTGATGCAAGTTCCCCTTCATAATCATCTCAATACAAGCGTTTTTATTATGCCATAAATGCTTCCCTGAACAAAATCTCACAATTCTGCAAGATATACAAAAATATGAGCCTTATGCAATATAAAGGATTAGAGAGCAGACCACTCAAAACCTATGGAACTTTACAACCAGCACAAAACAGTACCAATTCTAATAAAAAAATACTAGTGTAAGAGAACTGCAACCACCTCCATTTTGACCTAAACTTTCTAATTAAGTTCTTCCTTCCAGCTCACCTTTTTTTTTTTTTTAAGATTTTATTTATTCATCGGAGTGAGACTGAGTGAGTGAGAGAGAAAGAGAGAGAGCATACAAGAAGGGGGAGTGGGAGAGGGAGAAGCAGACCCAGGGGCTCGACATAGGGCTCCATCCCAGGACCTGGAGACCATGACCGAGCCGAAGGCAGGTGCCTAACCATCTGAGCCACCCAGGCGCCCCATCCAGCTTATCTCTTAACTCAGGCAAAAGATCCCGTGGGCACGGCTTCTGATGGGAACCGAAACTAACCCTTCAATCAATAAGGCCTGTCCAGAGGCAGCAAGACCCCGCCCATGATCTACTCCAAGACAATGATAAACCTGACTTTTACTGCCCTCTTTGTCCTACGCTTTCCTCAACATAAACATGTTAGTATTTTCAGCACTTTGCAGACCATCTTTGAGACTCGAGGCTGCTGTCA
The DNA here is from genome assembly GCA_028533885.1 of Nasua narica. NCBI lineage: Eukaryota > Metazoa > Chordata > Mammalia > Carnivora > Procyonidae > Nasua > Nasua narica. The sequence goes on from CM052802.1 coordinate 64,468,814, forward strand.
GAATTCTCAGTATTGGCCTCACTGAAATAAATTTCACTTTTTTTTTTTTTTTTTTGGTGAGTAAAGCGATAGTTTATTAAGTGACGACACAGAAAAAGCTCTTAAGAGTGAGCGGAGTCCCAACAGGGTTGCCAACAAGGGCCTTTAGGGTTGGTCTTTCATAGAAAGCTAACCAAGCAACTTAAATCCTTTTAACAACTCTATCGGTAACACCTTCAACAGTTTATTTTCTTTTTAGGGGTTGGTTATTCTCTGTTGGTCACAGGTGATTATCATAAAGCACCCGCCCCCCCCCCACCCCTCCACGGTCCTCCACCCCATCCCTTTCTTGTTTCACTACCACTCATATTTTTCCAATTTAGGATTTTCTCTGCAAGGGACCAAAGCTGGTCTGTTTGGGACCCCCAGGGCCAGGTGCTCTTGTACCCCTGTAACCGGGCTACACAAGCACCATTAAACCTTTTCTGGCATTTGCACCTAGCATCATAGTCAGTCTTCTATAAACTTAAGCTCTATAGCTTGAAGTTCCCCTTCGACATGTAGTCTCAGAAGGCATACCTTCCCATAATTCCAGTTTAATTTTAATGAAAATTAAAGATCAGATTCATGGCAGAGCCTTCTAATCTACTGTTTTAACGTAGGGAGAAATGACTTTGCAGTTTTTTCATCTACATTCTCAACTTTAAAACGGCTTAACTTCAGCGGCCTCTGGCTGCACTCACAATATTACCAAAGGTCTTGGTTTGTAGCAGTGCTGTACAGCTGAACTTTTGGTAATGAAGAAATACCATGTCTCTGCACTAATATGGTAGCCACTACCACATGTGGTTATTGAGCACTTGAAATGTGACTAGTAAAACTGAGAATATGAATTTCTAATTTAATTTTACTTTAATTAAAACTTAAATAGCCACATGTGATTACTGGCTACTTACATTAAACAATTTATCTTCTTAACTAACCACACACTCTCATGTCTTGCTGCAAGCCCTGACCATGTAAGGCAGCCCATAGGTCTATGTGGTCTCCTCTGACTGACAGACACACATTACTTTTTCATTCTCATTTTTCACAAGGCTTCCTCTCTGATTATACTGATATTTCAACTTCTTTGAAAGGTCATTTTATTTCTGTCTTCTGGGCCAAAGAGCATGTCATTCCCTATGCTAGAACAGTCTCCCTACCCCCAATCCTTTGCTTAATTTCTATTTATTTTTCAGGTCTCAGCTAAAATGTCCCTTTCTCCAAAAGGCCTTCCCAGACCCCGGGCAATCTTAACATTTACCACAATTTGTTATCATCAGTTCATCTGTTTTTAATGTCTTTCTTGAGTGCAGTCTATTTTGTTCACCACTCGACCTCGTACCTAATGGAGTGCCTGCCGCACACTTAAAAGAAAGAAAAAGGAAAGGACAGGTGGGCACATCCTCGGGGAATTCGACCTCCACAAACCAGAACTTAAAAGTCCTCCCAGCCAAAAATGACTAAGGCTGGTCGGTGTTTTCGCTCCCCGAGCAAAACTGACCTCAACTGCGCCTGGAGTAAGGACGCTTCGGCTAAGACCGCCACTCCCTCCCCTCGAGCCTGTTCTTTGAGGCCTACGTAACCCCTACCACACCCCTTTTCCAAAAGAGAATGAGGCGAGGGCCGAGTCTAATGGGCGTACGCCCCCCACGTACCTTGGACACCGAAGAGGTGGCCATGGTCCCAGCGGCCTAGGGGATTGCAGCTGCACTCGGGATTTCCCGCGCTCCCTCGCGGCAGCAGGGCAAAGGTTAGTGGCGGGCCGCGCGGCCTCTTGATTGGTTGGCAGACTCCTCCGGGTGGGCTTCCGGCGCGCATAGGCGGGGCGTAAAGAGGAGGGCGGGGCGAGGATTCAGGCCGGGAAGTTGGTGCGCGCTCCTTGGAAGCGGACATGGCCTGCGGCTTCCGCAGGTCCATCGCCTGTCAGGTACGGACGGGGAACCGGCAGTAGCAGGGCGCGAGCGGAACCCCCACCCGGGGTCAGCCCTCAGTCAGCGAGAAGGGGATTCCACGAAAACCTTGTTTCTGCCGCCTCCTCCCTCCTCTCTGGAGCTGCTCGAGCTGTTGAGGCAGACCTGGTGGAGGGTCGACCATGCAACCCAAATCTGTTTCTCAAGGTGAAAAGTAAATCCTGAAAAGCAGGTGTTGCTTCCCTCACTCTTTTCCACCCCAGAGCTTTGTATTCTTGACCCTAGTGGAAAGTCATTGGGCCACGATTAGAATCTTTTAGAAGTTAATATTCCTTACACTTAGTGAAATTGCTAATAGATCGGAATTTTCTTTCGAAAGGATCTAATTAAAAACTGGCCATTTGTCTTGCAATCATTTTGGACGCCTGGCCTAGCATTATTTTTGGTAATTCCAAAGGTAACGTGAGAGGCTGTTTTTCTTGATTCAGAGTCCTTTGTGTGAAGAGCTCTGTAGTAAGAAAAGGAATAAAACACGTCAACATTAGATTTCAGCAAAAACAATTTTTGAAATTCATCGGCCCCTTTTGGAACTTTGCAAAGAAACTTTCTATTGACAAACCCATTTCCTTTTTATTAATGGACATATTAGTGGACGTGTTCTGCCGGGTGTATAATTTCCCTCAGTTCATTTTTATAGCATTTCTGGACTCCTGTGGGAAAATTCTTCTGCCCCGTCTTTGTGCTTATGGTCGTATTGCCCTGTCCTATGCCGGCTTCTAGATACCACCCGGGACCTTCTGACAGGACAAAGCTGAGTTTATGGTTTACTGAGGTAAGAAAGAACATTTTAGCAGAGTTTTGGTAGTGTCTGGGAAGACAAGGTCAGATTTTTCTTGAGAATTTGAAGGTTTAAGGCTGGTCTTTTGGTGGCCCGGAGTGAGAGGGCAGGGGAGTGGAGGAGATGGCTTGATAAGATACTGATCTAATCTAAGATTGGGAGAAAGAAGGCAAGGGAGTGCGAGAAATCTTAGGTATAAACTACTGGTGCTTTTTCTTGAAGAACTGATTTTTCAAAAAGTTCCTGTAATGAATAATCAAGCTATTTGTCTTGGCAGGGGTCTCCTAGAATAGTAAAATTATGCTAATGAAGACAAGGAAATAATAAAGTCGTTCTAATGTAGACAGTAGGCTATATCCAGGGTAGGTAGTTTTGGACCTTAGTGTCCAGGCTGTATTTGGAGGGGGAAGAGGTAGGATGGTTTCCTTTCTCAACCCATAGATCAAGATGATGCCATGACCAGAAACATTTTGTGTTTAGTTTCATAAAGGCTGTATTCTTCCTTGTAAAGAAGGTAAGTTGGAGAAACAGAAACTAATATATAGTGTGTGTTTGTGCTAGTTACTTTACATTCACATTTAAGCCCCGTGATGACCCTATGACAGAAGTATTAACCTTATACAGGTGAACAAACTGAGATCCAGAGTTTAAAAACCTACCCAAGGCCAGGGTCAACACATGGTCAGTAAATTGAAGAGTTGGTTTATGAACATGGGTCTAACTTCAAAATCAGCCCTTTCTTATATGCTGTGCTATCAGTTTATGAAGGCAAGAAGCACAATCTGATAATTAAACAGAATCAAATAGGTTTCTATGGCAACATAAACTAAGCAAATATATATTTCTCCAAACATGGAGTCATGGAAAGATGATCTGAAATGAGGTTAAATAAAAATATGTGCAGTACATATCTTTATGAATAAGGATGTTTTGCTAGTTTAGGAGGGAAGGAATGTATTATATGAAATGGCACATTCATTCAGCAAATTTTGACAGTGAATCTACATTTTTCTAAGCACTATCATCAGTCCCAAGGTTTAAACTGAGTAGAATATGACTTCTGTCCTGGCATGGCTCTGGACTAACTTGAGGAAACACATGTATGAACAGTTAATTGGAATGCAGTCTGTAACCAGTGTATTAGAAACGTGTAAAGTGCTAAGGGAATATGGAGAAGACAGCTTCCAAATGTCAGGGAATGCTTTGTGGATAGGGTAATATGAGGCCTCAGTCCTGAGGGAAGGATGAACCAGGTAGGAGTGTATCAGGTTAGTAGGGTGAGAACTTGGGGAGTGGTAGGGTATTCCGAGAACATCGTCTGCGTGGACAACAGACGCATGGGAGAGCCCGGTGTACGTTCACGGAACCACAGTATTTGGATAGGACTGAAATTTAGAGTATGCCTCTTGGGCCTCACTTCAGCAAGTCCTTTGGACTATTATCTTCAAAATAATATCTTGAATCTTTCCATTCTTTTCCATCCCTATTGCCCTTTCCTTTCCTCGCCCCAAACCAAGCTACTATTATCACCTATGTCATCTGCTTAAAACAGCATTCTGATGGGTCTGTTTCCAACCTTGCCCTCCTTTATATCCATTCTCCTTATAGCAAGAAAAGTGACTTCTCAAATGTAAAATCATGTCACTTATCCGTTTAAAACTGCATTGCACAGGGACGCCTGGGTGGCTCAGTGGGTTAAAGCCTCTGCCTTCGATTCAGGTCATGATCTCAGGGTCCTGGGATCGAGCCCCACATCGGGCTCTCTGCTCAGCGGGGAGCCTGCTTCCCCTTTTCCCTCTGCCTGCCTCGCTACCTACTTGTGATCTCTCTCTCTGTCAAATAAATACATAAAATCTTTAAAAAAAGGGGGGGGGGGCTCAGTGGGGGTTAAAACTGCATTGCACAAACTCTACCATAACCTTAACATCTTTCTTTCCAACATCCATTCATACCACCCTATTCTTCCTTTCTGCAGGATCCTAGCCCCACTGTAATTTTGCTTTTCTAACAAAGCAAGGTCTTTCCATTCCCATTGCATAGATGAGTCTCTATGCCTTAAAGGAAATGATTTTATATCATGACCCTTTGTGCTAGATGGAAGTTTCACAAAACAGTACTTATAATGTGTGTGCATTCTTTTCTATACTACATTTTTCCGAAAATCCTTGTTGTTTACTCACTGAATTTATTCCCAACTGACAACCTATAGTTTGAAAAGTATGTTCTCCAGTTGCTCTCTCTCTCAGACCGTTCTATGCTTCCATCATAGCATCTGTAAGAGTTAGTAATTATTTCATTAGCTAATTAATTATTAAGGAATTAATTGTTTTGTTTTGTTTTCCTTGTGTTGGTGTGTTTTCTCTACAGGCTTCATGAAGATAGCATGTTTTTTTCAGTATTTCTCTAGCACCAGCAGAGTGCCTGAAACATAAAAGGATGTTTATACATATTTAAAGAATAAGTAAACTGTTGTGATGTAATATAAAGTTTGCAGCTTCATCAAATGAGTTCATAATTTTAAAGCTGTGACATATAAAAAGTGGAAAGGATTAAAATCCATTTTTGTGACTGACTTACTCTTGGCAGGCTAAACTGTCATTAAATGATTAAAATGATGGTATTGATTCCAAGTTTACAGGATTGTTGCAAGGATTAATGATGATGATGATGATGATGAAGACAATAATAACTATTGTTTGTGGAATATCTCACTTGTACCATGCAGTTTTGCTGAACTTTATGGGGCTATTGATAAAGATCTAATGGCATAACATTAACAGAAAGTGCATAGTATCAAGAACTGTGAGGGGTTTGTGACTTTACCCTACGAGTCTACCACAGTTCCGTGGGTAGTGGCAGAAAACATGAGATCCCTGGGTGAGAGAAAAGGATTATTCACAGCAATAGTAGTAGCCAGAGTGTCAACATTTTCTTACATCGGTTCCCCAAGCCGCCCCTCCAACCACAGGGTGACGTGAAGAAGGTCAGATAGACGATATGTGCACGGGCCGGGTGCTGTCACATAGAAGAGGCACCCTTGAGGCTTTGAGGATGGGCAGTAAGCATGTTTCCCTTTGCTCTGCAGTGGGACACTATTTCTGTCTTACAAATCTGTTTGCTATATGAGCATCCTTGAAAAGATTTTATGCCTTGCTTACAAGACATGCAGAAACCTAGGAATCCCATGAAATCTGTCACCCATCACTTCGGACAGCGGTTCGCATACAAAGTTTATAGTACTTGATATTATCATGTTTAATCTTTTCAATCATCCTGTTTGTAGCATTGTCTCCATTTCTTAGAGGAGGACGCTGACACTCAGAGATGAAAAGAACTTACAGAGCAACAAAATTGTTGAGTGGAGCTACTAACCTGGGTTTTTGACTCAAAGCTCAAATTCTTTCTGTTTCTATAGAAGAATAACCTTTGTAAAATGTTCAGCCCTGTATTTGGCTCAGAAACATAATGGAGTATAGATTTGTTTCCCTTTCTCAGTTCCTTTTCATTTGGATTATGAAGTTTAAAACATCCAGCGGCGGGGCGGCAGGATGGCTCATTTGGTTGAGTATTGGACTTGATTACAGCTCTGGTCTCGATCTCAGGGTTTGAGTTCAAGCCCTGTGCTGGGTTCCGCACTGGGTGTGGAGCCTACTTAAAAAAATAAAATAAATCGAGGGAGTTCATTTTTTTTTTAGTTTTAATTTTGAATGTCAAAATTATAGAAAAGTTGTGATAATAGTACAAAGAACTCCCTGTACTTTCTTACCCAGAGCTACCAGTCATTAAGATTTTGACATTTGCTTCGTCATTCTATCTATATATATTTCCTGTATCACTTGAGAGTGGGTTTCATAAAGCATGCTCCTTAACCTGCCAATACCTAATTGTTTACTTCTAAGAACAAGGCTTATCTTACACAGCCACGGTATAGTCATTAGATTCACATAATACCATATAATACTTTCATTTAGTTTATGCTCTTTTTCTCCAAAAAGAAAGTCTGTACAAATGTGGGAGTGTTTGTGCATTGGCTCTTGGTGGCAGTCTTTTTTTCCAGTATAGGATGACAAGCTGCGTTTAGTCGTTGTATCTTAAGTGGCCGTATGCTCTTCTCCTTATTAGTTTATGTTTATATGACGTGCTAGAAGAGGTATACTGCTAACTGGCTTACTGAGTAGAAGGCAGGCTTCCTTGACTGCTGATGAGTTCTATTAGGTTTCAGGTATGTCCTCAAGGAGCAATTAAATTTGATGACCAGTTGTCATCTAGTCCAAGCTGAAATATTTATGTGGGGAAGATACCCACATTCAGGTGAACAGCAGGACTGACTGAATGATCTAGGTGTGTATACTTCACTTCTAACGTGTTCTCACAGGCCCACCAGCATTCAGTTCTGCTTAAAACTACAAGTTCTTCATTAGCTGTGCTAAATTTCTTTCTTTATAGATACTTGGTAATTACTTGTTTTCCAAGTCTTTTGAAAAGTTCTCTTCTGAGCTCTAAAGTTTCGGTTTGTTTCCTGGTTGGCTGCCAGTTTGAGTCTGAGTTAAACCAGACCTGTACCTGAAGAAAGTCTGTACAAATGTGGGAGTGTTTGTGCATTGGCTCTTGGTGGCAGATGTGCACACCTGACCGGGTTATATCAGAATCAGAAGTAAGGAATAAGCAGGGATAATAGTTTAAGTTATTTGAGATCTGGGAGAGTGAGTGATAACATTTTAAGAATGTTAAGACTTGTGGCCTATGGACTGTTACATGGGTAAAAATGCAGAGCCAGGGGGCCTGGGTGGCTCAGTGGATTAAGTGTCTGCCTTTTGATCAGGTCATGGTATCAGGGTTCTGGGATTGTACCATGTGTTGGGTTCCCTGCTCTGCGGGGAGTCTGCCTCTTCCTCTCTCTCTCTGCCCCTCTCCTGGCTCGTATTCTCTGTCTCAAATAAATAAGTAAAATCTTTTTTAAAATGCAGAGCTAATTTTTATACGAAATACCAATTCTGCTACCTATATGTCTGATTGCTAAAGCGTAAGGATCTCTTTTTCATTAGCAAAATTAATTTTTTTTAAAGATTTTATTTATTAATTTGACAATAAATTGATTATTTTTGCACAAGCAGGGTGATAAATTATTATGGGGAGGATAAAAACAAGCAGGAAGAGAAATTGATTATTATGCGCAAGCAGGGGGAGCGGCAGACGCCCTGCTGAGCAGGGAGCCCAATGTGGGACTTGATCCCAGCACCCTGGGATATGACCTGAGCCGAAGGCAGACACTTAATCGACTGGCACTCGCAAAATCTGATTTTTTTATGAAATTACCAGAGATTTTGATCTTGAACCTAGCAAGTTTAACTCCTAATTGAATTTTAGAACCTGTCTGGAACCAGGATGAGAAGATATTTTTTTGGCTTTGTGTTCAGTACTTGGATACTTGGGGTAGAAATTGTGTGTGCCTAATGGAAAAGGAATGGTTGAGAACCTCCCACAACTCGGTTAATTAATGTGCTTTCTCATATTGGGTACCCTGGAAGTCAAAGAGTCTATTAGGATCTCTGATGTTATGTTGCCAGATCTAAGATTTATAATTGTATCTGTTACATTTTAAGCACTGAATACATATTAGCCGTTATTATATTACACATTAGAATCTCTGATATTGGGTTCCCAAACCAGATCTGGCTTATGTGGATTTTCATTTTTGATAATCTCTAAAATATTTCCTTCTTTCAACCTCAGATTTCCTCCTTATTCATTTGTGTTAGTTTGTCAAGTAATATTCTTAATATTTTGTGGATTTTATTTCTGTGTTAAAACTTTGAGCTTTATTGTTGTAGTCTTATCTTCATTGAGTAATTTTTAGCATATTTATTCTGTAAAACTTTTTCTTTCATCAATCTGAGGTCTCAAGTAGATAGTTATCAGTAGGCCCATGTTTTATTTTTGGTAGTCCTAGGTGAATCCCAATGCCAGGAGAAACTTTTTCAGAAGGGGAAAGAAGAAATCCTGTAGTTAAGGAATCTCGTAGGCCACATTCTCATCAGAGAAAGCACTAAATCCAAGCTCAGAGACAGTTAAAGAAAATATTATTTCCAGAATAATCCCTGACCTATGAGAATCTAGATGAATTAAAAACCATGCTCTCTGACACTCAACCACTTGACAGAAGTTCTTAATTTTTCTTTGTTTTGCTTGGTGCCCCACCCATTTGAAAGATACTCCTATAATTAAAAACACTTACTAGCCTGGCCCTGATTGGTAACATGAGAGAAAGTTGGTATCTTCTTAAACAGCTGTTCTCAAGCCTAGTTTATCGACTGGAATCACCTGAGAAGCATTAAAAAATACCAAAGCCCAGGCCCATTGGTCTGGGTCAGAGAGGGGCCTTGAAATTCAAAAAATCATCAGGTGTTTCTGATGTTCCTCTAGGCTTGATAACCAACAACCAAGGATGACAAGGAGACAGAAAGGTATAGTATAGTTAGTGCCGCAGCACATATGGTTGCCACACTTTAGTGTGCACTGGAATCAACCAGAGAACTTTTTAATATCCCGTTACCCAGTCACACCAGAATATTTGCATGTGGAAGTCAGGCATCAGTGTGCTCTAAAAATCCTTGGGTCATTCCAATGTGCAGCAAAATGTGGGAACCACAGGTATAATGATTAAGAACCCTGATTGTGGAATACATAGGGTTTAAATCCAGCCTTTCCTTTGATAGGTATGTAAGTTCTCTGTGCCTCTTCTGTAAAATCTGGGAAATTATTTAGTTACCTCTTAGTCTTGTCATTAGAATTCAGTGAATTAATGTGTAGTGTTTAGAATTGTGTATAATAAAAAAAATTGTATATAGTGTTTAAGATTGTATTTAGTACACTGTATACATTCAGTAAATGTTAGTCATGGTTACATTATGTCCTCAGAATTCTGAAGTCAGGGTATTTTGAACCCCTTTTTCATCCCACTACAACCCCAGAGGCTTTATGAAGGGCACCTAATTATTATCCATTATCCAGGTGAGCATTTTAACCCAATATGAAGTTAGGTAACCAGAAAGCTACATATCTGAATCATATGGCTTAATATCCAAAAGGAATTTTTTTTTCAAAAGGAATCTTTTTAACAGTACTTTGTTACAATGCTTTAGTAAACCAAATATTTGGTAAATATTTTTTGGTAAAAATATTTCTCAGTTTTGCAAAAATAACTGTGTGGCCATTGTAAAGAATTAAACCAGAAAGGTAAAAGAATAATAATAAAAAAAAACTTCCACCATAAATAATCGTTAACATTGGTTGACCTTTATATATTTCTTTGCAGATATATAGGCATAATAAAAGGAATACTGGGGAAAAAAAGAATACTGCATAGATAGGCTTTTTTAAAAAAAATTCGGCATATTGTAATGAGTTTTTATCTTGAAGTTTTCTTTAAAGTTTTCTGATAGAAAATGTCCAACTGCTGGGGTGCCTGGGTGGTTCAGTTAAGTGTCTGCCTTCGGCTCAAGTCCTGATCTCAGGGTCCGGGGATCAAGCCCCGCATTTGGCTTCCTGCTCAGTGTGAAGTCGGTTTCTCCCTCTCCCTGTGCCCCTCCCCTCTGCTTGTGTTCTCTTTCAAACAAATTTTTTAAAATAAAAATGTCCAACTACTAAATATATAATAGTATTGATTATCCATGTACCCATGACCAAAATGCTGTTTGAAAATACATTATTTTGCTTGAGTTTAAAGAAAAAGAAATTATAAAATGTAATTCAAAGAGTTATTGCTATATTTCTGAAATGAGTCCTCTACTTTACGAAATGAGATTTTGAAAGACATTACAATTTGTTTTGGTTTAAGATTTATTTGAGAGAGCGAAAGAGAGAGAGCAAGCGCGCACACATGCTCGAGAGCGAGCACACAAGCATGGGGACTGGCAGGAGAGAAGCAGACTTCCCACTGAGCAGGGAGTCAATGCCAGGCCGGCCTCAATCCCATGACCGTGGGATCTTGACCTGAGCTGAAGGCAGACACTTAATCGACTGAGCCACCCAGGTGCCCCGAAAAACATTAAAATTTTAAGTCTTTTAAAAATTTTTTTGATTATTTCAGAGGCGCCTGGGTGGCTCAGTTGGTTAGGCATTTGCCTTGGGCTTAGGTCATGATTTTGAGGTTCTGGTGATGTGGTTTTGGAATACAGGTGAGGTTCGATGGGGTGAGAACCAAGAAAGAATTCTTGAAACATCTTTAGTGGAAAATGGTGGTTTTATTAAACCCGTGGGTTTAATAAATTAATAAATTAAATTTAATAAATTAAACCCACGGGTTCCATAAAACCTGTGGGACCCGTGGGCAGAAAGAGCTGCTGTACCAGGGTTTTGAGGAGTGGCTGATCGTACTCAGTAGCTAGGGGAAGTAAGGAAAAAGGGAGGTTTACAAGACAACCTTCACATGCTAAAGAGGCTAAGAGATACCAGAGCTGTTGCCTTTGGCAAGTTAAGATGGTTTTCCTCCTCTAGCAAGGTATGAATGTTAAGATAGGTGGGAGATTCCTCGAAGAATGTCACACTCGCGCCACCCGGGAGTGGGGGTTGGGGGGAGGTCGCATGGTGTCTGCTTATGCTTTGTCTTCAGCTAGGCTTCTGCTCCCTCACTACTGAGTTGGGCCTCATGTTGGGCTCCCTGCTCAGCAAGGAGTCTGCTTCACCCTCTCCCTCTGTACCACCGCCAAATGCGTACATACACTCACTCAAATAAAATCTTTTTAAGAATTTTGATATTTTGAATTCAGACAGTATCAACCCTTGCCATTGGACGTGAGGATGTTTCTGTAGTTGGTCTAACTTTCCTCTACATTTCCTCATTTGGGTACCTTTCTCGAAGTGTGTGGGTACCTTTCTCAAAGTGTGTAACACTTACTGTCTGTTAACCATATCTGCACAAGTTGTTTCCTACGCATTTTATTTTTCTAAGATTTATTTATTTTAGAGAGAGGGGGAGGGTGCAGGGAGGACAGAGGGAGAGGGACAAGAATCTCAAGCAGACACCCCACTGAGCACAAAGCCTGAAACTCAAAGATCATGACCTGAGCTGCAACTCAAGGAGTCAAGACACTCAATCGACTGTGCCACCCAAGCGCCCCTCCTATGCATTTTATGTTGATTTGGGTAAGATGCTTACCATACTTTTCCTGTTCCTAAGGTATGGCTTAATTAGCTGGATTTCTTTATAAGCAGATTTTTCAGAAGAACTCATAATAGTTTTTTTTTACTTGTTTTTTTAATTTTTTTTAAGATTTTATTTGACAGAGAGAGAGAGGGAAAGAGAGATCATAAGTGCGCAGAGCAGCGGGCAGAGGGAGAAGCAGGCTTCCTGCCAAGCGGAGAGCCAGTTACAAGGCTTGATCCCACGACCCTGGGATCACAACCCAAACTGAAGGCAGATGCTTAACTGACTGAGCCACCCAGGCACTCATAACTTGTGTTTTGTTTGTTTTAGAGAAATTTTGACGTCTCAGATAAAATAACCCTACAAGTATCAAAAGGTGGTTTAAGTCATTAGAAAATATAGTGTGTTTATGGGGCACCCGGGTGGCTCGGTTGATTAGATTAAGTGTTGGCCTCTTGGCTCAGTTCAGGATCTCATGGGTCCTGGGATCAGCCTCAGGTGGGGCTCTGCTCAGCAGGGAGTCCGCTTGAGTTTCTCTCCCTTTATCCCCCCACATGGGTCTGCGTGCTTCCTCTCTAAAATAAGTATTTAAAAAAAAATTCACATGTTTAGAAGTAATATCGGGAATCTTCATTTTAGAAATAAGGCAGTAACACCAGACTATCTAGTTCTGAATTTGAATTTTCCAAAGATGGATACTGCCGAAGCAAATGCATACAACAATCTAATGTTATTTTTAAATTTTTCAATTTTCATATGTTGGCGGTTCAGATTAAAACAGCTGAGCAAGTGAAACTAAACATATTGCTTTACAACTTCTCCTGTGAAGAATCTAGTCCTATATAATATCATTGCTAAGTTATTTACTTTAACCAGATCATGATCTTTGTGGTTAGGTAATATGGCTACAAAGTAAAGTACATTTGTTTCATCCCTGGAATTTTCTTAATTGAGTGCTTTATTTTTGAAATTTCATAACTTAAGCAGGATGTATCTCAGTGTTGAATTTTCCAAATTATGTTTTCCTGACGTAGTAGTTTATTTTGATTTGTATTTTTTTTTTAAGATTTTATTTGTTTAGGGGAGCCTGAGTGGCTCAGTGGGTTGAGGCCTTTGTCTTTGGCTGGGGTCGTGATCTCAGGTTCCTGGGATTGAGCTCCGCATTGGGCTCTCTGCTCCGCGGGGAGCCTGCTTCCCCCTCTCTCTGCCTGCCTCTCTGCCTGCTTGTGATTGATCTCTCTCTCTGTCAAATAAATAAATAAAAATTTTTAGGAAAAAAAAGATTTTATTTATTTATTAGAGAGAGAGAGAGAGAGAGAGCATATGAGCATGAGAGGGGGGAGGGTCAGAGGGAGGAGCAGATTTGCCACTGAGCCGGGAGCCTGACTCTGGACTTGATCCTGGGACTCCAGAATCATGACCTGAACCAAACGCAGTCATTTGACTGAGCCACCCAGGTGCCCTAGGTTTTCTTTTTTTAACAAAATATTTAATCAGGGGGAAGATTATAGTTATTATGTACCCATCACTCAACTTAAACTGTTACCATTAAAATCTCCTGAGTACCCATCCTGGGATGCAAACTCTTTCCTCCCATGTGAAGTTTTGTGTTTATTTTATCTGTGCATGTCACTTACTATCTATGAATGTATCCTTAAATAGTATTCTTCTGCAAGTTAATAAAGTTTATGTGAGTGGTAGTCAAAGTGTAATCATCCTTCTGCAACTTGGGTTTTTTGTTTCTTAGGTTCAATTTTTTAAAAAGATATATCCATAATGATGCATGGAGGTCTAGTTCTTTCTTTTTACTGTTGGGTGTCATTGCAGCAGTTTACCACGATTTAAATTTGGTCCCTTATTTCAAGGAAATTTTCCCTTTTATTGACTATTATGCCCTCCCATCACCTTGGTCACACTTCTGGTACCAGCTGCCGCTTGTGTGAGACCACATGTGCTTCCAGTCACTTACTGCTAATGGCACCTCATCTAGTCTAAAAGCCTGCTGGTTCCAGCCTATACTCAGCTCAAATGTGGCAGTTAACACCCTCAAAAATAGCTCTCAGTCAATGGGGAATGGAAGCTCCTGCTTCCTATTTTTGCATAGACCATTTTATTAGACCTTGTGTGTGCTTCTTAGGAGGTACCATGGAAATTAAGCTCCAGTGCATACAGCAGTAACCTTGACAGCACAATCTTAACTTTTCTTCCTTCGTTTTCACGCTTCTCAGTCTATCACTTAAGCCCTCAGGAATCGCCTCCCAAATAAACTACCTGCGCGAAGCTCCTTTCTCAGGCCTTGCTTTTGGAGGAGCCAAGATCTATATCTATGAATACTTTTTCTTTTTCTTGGGTTTTGTTGCTTCATCTCTATACCTTCTGACAAGAGAGATCAAGAAGCCCTGCTCTTATTTATATATCTTTCTCTGATTGCTTTCAATTTGTTTTTTTAAAATCTGTATTCTCTGATTATCATGGACCTCAGTGTCATTTTCAATTATGAATGTTTTGTTTCTTAACTCTATAACAAATGATCATCAATTTGTCTATTTAATTTTTAGACTCCCTTTTATCTTTTTCAGTTCTTATTGTGTTCACAAATCTTGAAGCACTTTTGATAAATGTCTTTGTATTGATTTGGTTATGTTTTTCTAGACAAGAGTTCTTTGACCTTTTGTCCTTCCCTCGCCTCTCTCTCCCCCACTTTCAGTTTGTCTACTTGTTTTACCTATTTTCCATCTTGCTCAAAGTTGACCATCCTGCCCACACATTGTGTGGGTGACTTCACTCTCCATGTGAGATTTGTTCTTGGCCCACATTGCTTTTGTGATTACAAAAATGTAAACTCTAGGGCTTTTCCACTCTTTCGTCTCTCTGGTAGGTTCTGGTGACCTGTGTACATTACTCCTGAGCTCTGACCTGGCGTATTAAATTTTTGCTTAGCTAGCTCTGATATTTTTTTACCTTCCTTTATAAAAGTTCCTCCTCTGATTCTTACTGCCCTTTACAAAACCATATGGAGATCTCCAGTTAAGTGGGGAATGTGTTGTTTCCATTGGAGAGAACTTTGGTGTGCTGCCCTAGAATCTTCACTTCTGAAAAGTACTGGAATTCACTTCTCTGTTTTACTCCTTCTCTCCCACAGCTCGGTAGCATCTCCCTCCAGTCACAGATGAAAAAAATAATGGGATTCACTTTTTTCTCTCCAGCTTGGGGTATTGATGAGAATTGTTAATTCGAGTTAGGAGGCTTGCCAAACAGGGCTGCTCCATTCCTCTTCAGAAGTTGCTATTTGAAAAAAAAAAAAAAAAGAAGTTGCTATTTGGGGGTGCCTGGGTGGCTCAGTGGGTTAAAGCCTCTACCTTCGGCTCAGGTCATGATCTCAGGGTCCTGGGATTGATCCCCGAGTTGGGCTCTCAGCTCAGCAGGGAACCTGATTCCCCCTCTCTGCCTGCCTACCTCTGATCTCTCTCTCTCTCTCTCTCTCTCTCTCTCTGTCAAATAAATAAATAAATAAAAGTTGCTGTTTGTCTCCTTGGCTATCCCTTTTGAAGTTTCTAACTTTGGACTGTGCCTATCCTGTATATTTGTTGCTGGAGAACCAACCAACCAATCTGCCTATTTATTACCTACCTTCCTTCCTTTCTCCATTCTTTCTTCCACGCTTTTCCTTTTAATTTGACAATGGGTAGAAGTTGGCAGGTGGGGGATAATTTAAAGAAGCTTTCATTCCACTACTTCATCCCAGAATCTTTTTAGGATCTTAAAATTTGTTTTGTTTTTAGCTATGGGAAAATACATACAACATAAAATTTACCATTTTAACCGTTTTTAAGTGTGCAGTTCAGTGGCATTCAGTCCATTAACATTGCTATGCAGCCATCACCACCAACCCTATCCAGACTTTTCGTTTGTAAAACTGAAACTCTGTGCTCCTTGTATCCAGTGACTCTTCATTTCTCCTTTTTCCTCAGTCTCTTTATTTTGTTTTTTTAATTTACATTATAAAAAAATGTTTCTATGCCTTGGGGAAACTGCTATTGAAGATACTATCTATTTAGATACTTAAATTTTTGTGAATATAACTTGGTCTTAGAATTTACTTTTAGTAAAAGTTTGTTGCCAGGCAGCACTGTATTATATAGTCAGATCCCTTTTTGTACCTTGGTTGCCAAACAGCATGGTATAACTCCATTTTATTTTTATGTGTTAATTACCCTCAGAGTCTTTTTTGGAGCAAATGAGATATGATAAAAGAAATAAGCAATTCTTTTGAAGATTTTATTTATTTGAGAGAGAGCACAGGAGTTGGGATGGCTGAGGGAGAGGGAGGAGACTTCCCTGCCGAGTTAGTGAGCCCGGGATCATGACCTGAGCCAAAGGTTGGTGCTTAGCCTGCTGAGCCACCCAAAAGCCCCAGAAATAAGCAATTTTTAAGTAATTTTTAGTTCATATTGGAAAGAAAATTTTTTGTGTTGCTCATTTGAATGTAAACATTTTATTGCCGAAGTTCAAAACTTATGTCAGCTAAAAAGCCTCAAAATCGACCTATATAACTTAAGTTTTGTTTTTTTTTCCAGCAAACTTTAGTTATATTTAAGATAGGCATAAAATCTTAGTGCTTATGGTAAGTCTGGGAGACATTATTCCAAAATAAAACCTTAATTTTTTTTTTTACTTTTTTTAAAATTATTTTTTTATTAACATATAATGTATTATTTGGCCCAGGGAACATGTCTGTGAATCATCAGGCTTACACATTTCACAGCACTTACCATAGCACAGACCCTCCCCAATGTCCATAACCCAGCCACCCTATCCCTACCCCTCCTACCCCCCAGCCACCCTCAGTTTATTTCATGAGTTTAGGAGTCTCTTATGGTTTGTCTCCTTCCTGATCCCATCTTGTTTCATTCCCACCCCCTCAAATTCTTTGTAACAGAGAGATCATATGATAATTGTCTTTCTCTGACTGACTTATTTCACCCACTCAGCAATAACCCCCCTCCCTGCCCTGGAGGCCCAGGATGTATATACTGTAGAAAGGTTTCTAAATCCCTTCTTTTCTATGCACTTTTTAATTTAAGAGGGCGAGTTCCCAAGTGGGAACACCCCATAATAAAGTGTCGATGTTTGGAAAAAAAAACCTTAATTTTAAAGGAAGAAGATGATACTTATTACATGCTTACTGTGTGACACATTTTTTCTTAATACTTATAAGAACCCTAGTATATTTTTTTTTAAGATTATGTGAGAGAGAGAGAGAGGGAGAGCGCACGCACATCAGAGTGGGGAGGGTCAGAGGGAGAAGCAGACTCTCAATGGGGGAGCCCAGTGCGGGACTCAATCCTGGGACCCCAGGATCGTGACCTGAGCCGAAGGTAGTCACTTAGCCAACTGAACCACCCAGGCACCCAAGAACCCTAGTTTAAAAGATTATCTTCATTTTTCATATTCATATATGCTTAAGCGCGTTTATGTAAGATGACTTTCCCATGGACTCATAGCTAGTAAAAGTGGACCTGGAATTTGAATCCTTTTTTTCTTTTTTCTAAAAGAAATTTTAGTAGAACCTCTCTTATTGGTGTAACTATATTGGCAAGAATACTTTGTAGTATAAAAATGAACTGTTGTAGCCTTTATTCTATAAATGTGTTGGAAATGTTTATCCACTCCTAGGAAAATGGCCTAAGGAAATAACGTTTTTGTAGAGGCTTTTCGTAATGCAGTTCCCAAGGACTAGAATTTAAAAATAAGACTGTACTCCGAGACTTGAATTTAAAAATCAACATATACTAAGGGGCACCTGGGTAGCTCAGTTGATAGGGCATCCGACTCTCGATTTCAGCTCAGGTCATGATCTCAGGATCGTGAGATCCAACCCCATGTGGGGCTCCACACCAAGCTGGAGCCTGCTTAAGATTTTCTCTCTCTCTCTTAGTTTTGGGTTTTCCAGAATGTCAAATAAATAAAATCATACACCATATAGACTGTTAAATTGCATTTTTGTCACTTAACATACTGCATTTGAGACTCATTTAAGTATCGAATATTCTTTTTGTTGAGTAGTATTCCATTGAATCTGGTACAAATTACTAACAATCTTGCTCTTTGTTTTTTTAATGTTCAGCTTTCCAGAGTGTTAGATCTTCCACCAGAAAACTTGATCAAGTCAATATCTGCAGTTCCAATTTCCAGAAAAGAGTTAAGTATATGTAACAACTTAAAATGTTGCTGACTTTGTCAGTATCCAAAAAAAAAATTGTTGTTCTTCAATTTATAGAATAGACCTTGAAATAGACCATAAAATATGTTGTAAACTATTACTCCCATTCACTTAAATAATGAAATAAAATCTGTATTTTACCTCCTCTGACATGGCACATTAAATTAGTACTCTTATGTTGTTTGGTGTTTATACTGTTAATGACAATTATGGCAAAGTCTAAGAAAAATTAGGAACGAGGTCAAAGTTTAATCCTGTGACAGCAAATAAAAGGACTAAGATTGCAGCTAAAATTTCAGGGTTTTGGGGGGGAGGTCCTTGGTGGCTCAGTCATTTGGGTATCTGCCTTCAGCTCCAATCATGATCCCAGAGTCCATGCTCAGTGGAGAGTCTGCTTCTGCTTCTCCCTCTCCGTCCGTCCCTCCCCCTGCTTCTCGTGTTCCCTGGCTCTCTTCTCAAAATAAAAAAAAAAAATTTTTTTTATTCAGTGTTTTTGAAGGGATTTTAGAGATTATACCCCTATCTGATGCTTGAACACTATAGTGCTATATTTACCTGCTAGGTTTTTTTGTGGTTTTTGGTTTTTTCATTTGATTCCATTTGAGAACCCCTGGTGATAGAAAACATAACCCTTAGTTCCTTTCTTGGATAGAGGAAGATATCTTTTGTGAGGTTGGTCCTTCTGATTGATGCTTCTTTACCATTTGGTTAAAAAAAAATAAGTACTTGGATAAAATGCCCTCTCAGTCAATTGTAATGACAAGAAATTAGCTACGTAGTAGGCATTTAAGCCCAAAGCTTTGGAAAGATACAATTATCAGTACCATTATGTCCTAATATTTTGTCTCTTTCACTTTGTCAGGATGTTTTGAGAGGGTAGGATGAAGATTATTGTTTCAGGAATAGACAAAGAGTAAGTGGAAGATAAAGAGAAAGACTACATTTTGATCTTGTTGAAAGAAAGGATCTTTAAAGTGTCCTGCTGCAACTTAACTTTACATTGAGTTCTAAGAACAAAGGCAACCACAGACCAAGGGGATCTTGTAATCACACATCTATTAATGTTCAAAGCCATTTACCTATTTCATAAATCTGTAAATGGCATTTTGCATAATAATGAAAAAACCTGCTTTTTATTTTATGTCTCAGAAGCCTTTAATAAACTGAACAATCTTGGCCCATTTTTTTTTTAAGATATTATTTATTTATTTGACAGACAAATAGAGAGCATAGATAGAGCAGCAGGGAGAGGGAAAAGCAGGCTCTCTATCAGGAAGGGAGCCCAATGTGGGGCTTGATCCCCACATGCCATGACCTGAGCGCGAGGCAGCCGCTTAACTGACTGAGCCACCCAGGTGCCCCTTGGCCCATCTTTTGAAAAAGATTTTCTTTAGCTGCCTGGAGCTCCTTTGGGCAGTTCTACTTTGATGATACTATATTTCACTCTACCTTTGGTTTATAGAGGACAAATATTGTGCAGGATCTCAATTTTTCTAGGCTACAAGTCTAAAATTCATATTAAATTGATTTAGAATAAAAAGAATCTATGCTGCTGTGCCATAATACGCCCAGACCTCCTTTAGAGTACAAGAGCAAAGCCTAACTATCCTGTATTTCTCACTTTAAAATGCTGTTAAGCACCAGGAGAATTTTTTGTTGTTGTTGATATGGTTTATTTAATGTCCTATGAATCAATTCATTCAGGCCTCCTAATTTTCTGGATTATGTTATCAACTATGGTGGAATTCCTGTTTAATAACACATCATAGTAGATAGGATTAATGACTTTGTTATTACCAGCCAGTAATACTCAAGTGTGTGGATTTTACTCTAACACCACCACAACTACTCAGAAGTAGTGGAAAACTAGCTGTTACTTTCTAAACTTTTTTTTTTAATGCAACAATATGAAAGTAGAGGGAATAGTTTATGGAACGCCTGTGTACCATCACTCACTGTCATTGGCACACAGCAGTTGTGTTTTGTCTCGGACCCCTACCCACTTTCCTTCTTCACAATGGATTATTTTGACAGCTAAATTTATTCTTCTATCAGAAAAGCAAAACGATCTTAAGGAAATTCAGCAAAATATAGAAGCATAAGGAAAAATATCCGTAATATGTTAGCAAGTTGGTGTACTTTAAATATTTCTCTTTGAATGTATCTTACAGCTTTACAAAATAATACAGCTACTGGGGCACCTGGATTTCTCAGTCGGTTGAGTGTCCCACTCTTGATTTCAGCTCAAGTCCTGATCTCTGGATCCTGATCAGGCCCCTTGTCCGGCTTTAGGCTGTGTGGAGCCTGCTTGTGATTCTCTCTCTCTCCCTCTCCTCTACCCTTCCCCCCTGCTCGTGCAGTGCATGCGCTCTCTAAAAAATTTAATAAATAAAAAAAATAGCTATAAAACTACTGTATATATGATTTTTGAACCCTTTTCCCCTTGACATCATTCTTTTTTGGTAAATACCACTTTTACCAAAGGCTAAATAATACTCTAATGCTCCTCTGTTGATGGACATTTACATTGCTTTGTTCGGACTTTTTTACATAATTCACATTCAGAAACTACCTCTTTTAAACATACAAAGGAAAAGTTCCTTGTAGATAAAAAAACTAAAACCTCCCAAAAGGGAAACTGGGAAGTAGGCCAAGTCTGGTTGATCCACTCCCACCTCTCTGAAGCATTTATTTCTCTCTTGAGCCTTCCTTGCTGGCAAATACCCCTTCCTATAGTTTTAGAATTCATGTTTGAAATATTCCTAGTTTAATAAATTGGTGTTAATTATTATTAATAGACTAAATGGGTGATTTTTAAAATTTGCCCTTCTGAACAAATTGGAAATATTTATGATTCTGTTGAGGTAAAAATACATTTATTATTTTTTTTAAAGATTTTGTTTATTAGAGACAGAGACAGCGAGAGAGGGAACACAAGCAGGGGGAGTGGGAGAGGGAGAAGCAGGCTTTCTGCAGAGTGGGGAGCCTGACATAGGGCTCACTTCCAGGACCCTGGGATCATAGCCTGAACCTAAGGCAGACACCTAATGACTGAGCCACCCAGGCACCCCTGTTTATTATTCATGTCTAGAATAAAATTACTGATAACTATAGAAAATCATGTGACCTCTTTGTGTTTTCTGGATGTTTGAGAGCCATCCTGTAGGTTT
>CM052802.1:64490623-64564562 GCA_028533885.1 Nasua narica
TATGTTATATATGGAAATTGTTTTGTTATGGTTGTTTTTGTAGTGGTATAGCTAACGGATGATGAGGGGTCTAAAGCAGGACAGGGGATAACTAATGATAGTTAGGAGATGGCATGTGCAGGGTTTGGTGATTAATAGGTGGTTGATTATGAAGGTTGAGGGAAAAGGGTACATTTTAAGAACTCCTGGGCCTTTGACTTGGTTAGCTGGGTGAGGGGGTAAAGTTCATGGAGATGGAAAATGCAGAAGGAAGAGGAGTGTATTACATTGGACATCACAGGCACTTCAGATCTTGGAGTTGGACATACCAATCTATGGCACAGGAGAGATTTTATTGGGTAAATAAAAGTTGAAGTCTTAGGACTTTATACGTTGGGGAAGTATGAAGTAAGGAGCTAGAAGCAGGAAACGAGGGCAGTGGAAGAGGAGCCTGCAAAGGAAACTGAGAAGGAAGAGTCAGTAGAATGTGATGTCCTTACAACCAAGGAGGGAAGGTGGCTGCAAGGAGTAGTCATCAGCTAAGCTGATGACTGAAAAGTAGTCACCCCTGGGGAGGGCGGGTTAGGGCAGATGATCAAAAGGGACTCTAGACTTTTGCCTTATTTAATTTTTTTTATTTTACAAAAAATGTACTGAAAAGTAATGTATTAGACAATTTAAACATTCAGTTAGGTGTGGCATTCTTTTTTTTTTTTTAAGATTTTATTTATTCATTTAAGAGAGAGAGCACAGCAGAGAGGAGGGGCAGAGGGAGAGGGAGAAGCAGGCTTACCGCTGAGCAGGTAGCCCAACGTGGGGCTCGATCCCAGGACCCTGAGATTATGACCTGAGCCGAAGGCAGTCACTTAACTGACTGAGCCACCCAGGGGCCCCAGGTGTGGCATTTCTAATTTTGATGTTGAGAGCACTTGGAATGAAATAGTAGAGAAGAAAGCTCTAGATAGCAGATGGATCAGATTGTCAATGGAAGGTCAGAAGCGGGGTATGTAGGATAGTCCTTTATTAAATTGCTTTTTTTGTTTGTGCTAGAGAGATATCAGTGAACTGAGGGTCATTTGGTAAAGGAGAGCTTAACTTCCTGTGATTGCCTTTTGTGGAGTACCATCCATTACATATAACGGGATGGGAAGTGAAATGGATGGGTAGAATGTTAACTTTAGAATAATCTGACTCTGAATTCCTCCTCACTAATATTTACCTCCCCACTAGCAGTCTTGTCAGCCATAGTCTTGGAGTAAGTAATTAACATTTAATGGGCCCCTGATGTATGACAGGCACTATTCTCTTTAATGTCTCTTTTAATCCTTTCTCTCTGTGTCCTGCCATATAGTTCAAGTGAAAGGAATATTATTTCTTCTGTCCTTGTACAACTATATGCTATTTCTGAACCTTAGTTTTTGCATCTATTAAATGGGAAGTGTCCATTTTTAAGATTGTGAGGCTTAAAGATAACAAAAGCATCTGGACTTTAACCTAGCACTTTGTAGATGCTTCTTAAAAGTATTGCTAAAAAAAAAAAAAAAAAAAAAAAAAAGTATTGCTTTGCTACCTCCTGCTGCTTTGTCTGCCTTTTCCATTAAGTGAGCATCTTGACCAACACTTACCATAGTAAAATTCTTCACATCATAACCTACACATTTAGGACTCAGAATCCAGTTTGCGAAGCAAAACCACTATAAGAGTAAATAGCCTATCACAGTAAATTCAAACCCCTACACTAAAAAATAAATACATTTATAAATGCATCACACCATTAGCAAAAACGAAGTATGAATTTTGTGACCCATATAATAGTCCTTTATACATTTCTAAAAATGAACCTGTAATATGTTTCGGTTGTTTCTGTTAGATTTCCTTGTTTTTTATGTAGCCAGTAGGGATTTGCATATAGTATGCATTCAGTAAGTATTAGATGCTCCTTCTGGTTTTAGGGTTACTATTTGTTGTGGGACTTTTGACAGTTATTTAACCTCCCTAAACTTCAGTTTCTTTATCTGTAAAATATCTATATCATTGGTTCTTGTAAAAATGAATGTATGTGATGTATAAAAAGGACACAGAGCCCCATAGATATTAGTTCTGGTTATTATTGTTCTGACTAGCATTACCAACGGAAGGTGGCGATGCTGACAATGCTGTGAAATTCTGAGTTCTATAAGTTAGAATGAGTAAATGAAGTGATTAAGAAAATTGCAAATTTTTTCCTGTCATTAAATCCCATGCCTTTTACTTTTCAGACAGTACTACAACAAGTAATCAACGATGGCTCAAAATATGGATTAAAAAGCGAGCTTTTCTCTGGTCTTCCCCAGAAGAAGATCGTGGTTGAATTCAGGTGAGTGCCTACTCATCTTATGTGTTGGTTAATTAAGGTAGCTGGGCAGGTAAGTGTTTTACCGTTATCATCTGGGGCCTCAGAAAATTACACATGGAAAAATAGAAAGCCAGTGAGATTATATTATTTTCTTAATATTACAGTGAATTGATCACTGTACCATGAATAAAAATTTTAGACACCAATAAAAAAAAGTCTGGCAATTATGCGTTTTGTTAATTAAGTATTTAATAGTTAACTTTTTTTTAGAAGAAATAGTCCTTCCGTTTTAGTAGACTCTTAAAGCCGAGGTAATGGTTACTACCGTATTAAGAATTTTAAAGTAATGTGACTAGCAGACAACAAAACCCTATAGTATTTGTAATGTATATTTTCTAAAATTACAGAAAACTAGCTTTAAGTTTTAATGTGCCTCTAAATAATCCTCATGACTTCTGATGTACTGTCATATAGCCATCTAATTTTTTAACTGTTTTTAGGTAACCAAAACAGAGTATAGCTCTGTTTTTAACCTATAGAAGGACATTTGCTCTCTTTCTAAATAATGATTAAATGAACATTCTTATAGTGTCATAATTTCACAATTGTGCACATATTAATATAGAATCAGGTATTTAAATTGTAATACCCTTTATATGAGGATTTAGAAACAGGTCAAAATTAAGCTCTCATTTTAACACTTTTATCCAGCTGTGTTCAAGTTAATTTATTATTTTCTAATATTGAGAAACCTGTGAAATTTTCAGACATATGCAGAACACAACAGTATAATTAAGTCCCATATCCTTCTCACCCACATTCAGGAGTCATCGAGATACTGCCACATTTGCTTCACTATCCTTTTTCCATGTTAGCTTAGTTCCTTCTTCTGTAAAGTAAGAGATGAGAGTACTCTTAGCTCACAACTCTTACGAATATTAAATGGGTTAATGCGTGTGAAGTGCATAAAATTGTGCCTGTCAGGTAGTGAGTGCTCTAGAAACATTTGCTGTTGTTAAATTATTGATTACAACTTTTGATGGATGATAACCATAAAAACAAAATTTCTTTGGGATCAGTAATTTTTAAGAGGATAAAGGATTTACAACTGATATACAAAGTTTAATTCCCAATGTGTCAAAACAAATATCTCTGAATTTCTTCATCCTTTTTATCAATCCTTAAATGTATCTGCTTCCTAAGTGTGCCATTTTTGTGTATGGTACTACCTCATGAGTGACAGGATCAATTTCACTAAGGATGATTCTTTTTGAGTTCTAATTTATCATTGCTCTAAATTTCTAATTTTTCACTTATCTTTGCTTGCCCTAAATTACCAAAGACCTTAATGTGGAGGCATGACCCAGTTCATTTTAGAACTCTTGTTCTTAGAACAGAAATATAACTTTTGCCATTATTTGCAGTTCACCCAACGTTGCCAAAAAATTTCACGTTGGACATTTGCGTTCCACCATCATAGGTAAGTGTCATTAGTTTCACACTAAACATGATTTGGGGGGCAGTGTTTTATAATGCGTTCTAATGGTTTAATGCTTAAATAACAAAACAAAAAACAAAGTTCAAATTTATATGAGTGTGATGCTAATTAAGTATTACATAAAGTGGGAAAAACTGGTTTAGAAGTAAAAAAAAAATTTCGGGGCGTCTGGGTGGCTCAGGGGGTTAAAGCCTCTGCCTTCGGCTCAGGTCATGATCCCAGGGTTCTGGGATCGAGCCCCGCATCGGGCCCTCTGCTCAGCGGGGAACCTGCTTCCCCCTCTCTCTGCCTGCCTCTCTGCCTACTTGTGATCTCTCTCTCTCTCTCTCTGTCAAATAAATAAGTAAAATATTAAAAAAAAAAAATTTGTTTCAAAACCAAAAGGTTAACTCAAACTGATTTTAACTGTTAGGTTTGTTAATAATTTTTAACTTTTTAAAAATATGTATGCATATGGAGAAGATCTGAAAGATGCAAAAATGGAAATAGTTACATGGGAATGATAACAGCCCCCCACCTAGGTTTCTTGTTCGTATACTTTGTTTTAAAAAAGAAAGTGTTATATATTAATTATATCTCAATTAAAAAAGGAAGCTCAGTCTCAATCATTTGAGTACTAACTGGAGCATTCAAGGCTGAAAATTGAAATTGAAATAAGACTGTTCTAAGAAAGATTGCTATTGTACTTCGTAGTTATAATGCTTCAGTGTAGATGTATATGCTAAGATTTTCATCTATTTAAAACATGAGTGATGCAGTAGCCCAATTTAAAAACTGCAGTGAGAATTGGAAGAGACTTTGAAGTTTATCTCATCCCGTCTATCTTCTGGTATGCAAATCTGTCTATTGGATGCTTGAGGGAGAGTCATTTAACCTGTCATTTGAATACTTTTAAGAATTGGAGCCACCCCTACTTTGTGGCCTAGATCATTATTGAACTGGAGTCACCTGTCATTGAAAAGATCTCGTGGGGCATTGTAAGAGAAAATGACAGGACTTGGTTTTAAAAAGAATATAAAAAATATACTATATATGAAAAGCTACCTACTCAGGTCAAAACTGTAGGAGTGAGTAAAAGATGGACAGAGTGTAATAAAGTTGTTAAGGAAAATTTTGGACCAGGAAAAGATAATATTGAGAATTCATTTACCGTGTTCAAAGTTTTCATGTATTAGTTCAATTAATTTCACAACAGCCCTATTTGTTAAACACTGTTTACTGTGGTCTTTAGAAACTCATATACCAAAAGTAACTTTTCCAAAATCATTCCAAAAGCCTAGGTTTGTGTCATTTGGTTGGTTTGCAGGATAATAAGGTGCTAATTTAAAAATTAATTAAAAATAGGAATACAGGCTGAGTAGCAGCTGAAGAAGGTTGCTGTGGGAACTATGTAGACTGGGAAAGTCTAAAAGTAGGGAAGCTAGAACAGTAGCTGCAGTAATGGAAGTCAGATATGCATACTGGTGAAGGACTATTTGCAGAAAACTAAATCCACTGTTGTAAAAGCAGGCAAGGATTTATTACAGGATATTGAATAGTTTGCAAAGTTGTTACAAGTGCTGAAGAAGTTTTGGGTTAAGTAACCTCAGTGACTCTCAAAAATCATACCATAGAGCTTGGTCATGAAGGGAGCTTCTTTCTGCCTTTTCTGCAGTCCCTTCCAGTGGCAACCATGCTACCACTGTCACAGGAAGCTGCTGCTAGACCTGTCACGCCTTCTAGAATTCATATTAGCAAAAGTGGCAGCCCCATACCCTTTCAGTTCCCTTGGAGGTCATATGACAGGACACTGTGCTATTAGTGATGCCACCAAAAAAAAAAAAAAAAAAACCTCCACAGCTGGGCTTGTCAGGAAAAAATAGAAGTAGTTCCCCTTTCACCTCATTTCTGCCTTCTAAGTCTCATGCAAAGTGTATCTGAATGCCCAAACATAAATGACTCCTGACACCCTAGCCGCAGGAGCTTCTGAGAAATGTAATTTTTAGGTTCAGCCTCTGCAGCAGGTGAGGGCACACTAGGAGAGTGGAGTAGATGTTGAATGTCAAACCAGTGTCAGTGGTATAAGAAGATTTAGTTCTTGGACTACCAGGTACTCTTAGAGAGCAGGCATGAGG
The DNA here is from genome assembly GCA_028533885.1 of Nasua narica. Taxonomy (NCBI): domain Eukaryota; kingdom Metazoa; phylum Chordata; class Mammalia; order Carnivora; family Procyonidae; genus Nasua; species Nasua narica. Next base: position 64,496,550 of record CM052802.1, read on the forward strand.
AGAGATGGACTTCAGTGATTCAAAAAAGGAAGAGTGAGCTATTAAGAAAAAACAGGATGGCTGAGGCTCTTTAGGGCCTAGCCAAATTATTTCTTGTTAATTACTGAGATGCTCTTACTTTCTGTCTTTGGAATTGCAGTTATTGTAACATGTTCCTGACTCCCATGAATGTTGCTGAAAGTTCTGTTCTTATAAAAATTGTGAGATTCTTTGGAAAAACTGCCCCAAAATAATTCTCTACTTCCTTTCCGTAATGTAGATGAAAACACTATAGTGAATATTTTAGTAAAAAAAAAATTGAGTTGATAAATTTTGTCAGAAAAAAATTTCTGTGTTATGCTTTGATAATAGAGAAGCACATGGTTCTTATGCCAAAATGGATAACAAGAAAGAGAAACTGTTATGTTTTGTTGATTACTAGGAAATTTTATAGCAAATCTCAAAGAAGCTTTAGGACATCAAGTAACCAGAATAAATTACCTTGGAGATTGGGGTATGCAATTTGGTAAGTAAGTCTGAGATTTGATCTTTCATTTCACTGTTAAGTTTAATTTCTTTTAATATTATGTTACTTGATCATGACAGAATATAGGCAGAACCAGTGGATTAAGTAGTGCCTCCTACTTTTCTGTTTTTCCTAATGGCTCTTTTGCATAAAACTTGTATTCTGTATGTTAGAGCAATTCTCACCACACAAATAAGTTTGAGGGAGGAAACTTCACACATTCAGAGCAATACCTGAAAAATACAGGCTTTCGTGGTTTTATTAAAGAAAAGTAGGTTACGTTTGTCAAATGCAGAAATGAATGTACCAGGAAAGAAGTAAGTCTAGTTCTATATACCCTTCTCAACTACGGCCCTGCCATTTTTAGAACAAGTGAAGTCCAACCTCCCTGGGCCATCATACATGGAGAGTTATCTGCTACACCCTGAGCCAGTGGCATAGAGGAAAAAGAAAGGGGAATACTTTGGCTCCTTCTTAAATTATACAGTGGTAGGGGGTCAGAAAGAAACAACAAGAAGGAAGGAGTAAGACCCAAACAGCTGAATGCCATAAATTATCTCTGATGTCGTGAGTTTACTCAGAACCATTCCTTGCTCATAATACACCAGTAATCACGGAAGGGCAAGATAAAATGAAGTTGCTAAGGTAGTGAAGTACTGGTAGCGTGTGAAATGCAAGCTTTTAAAAACCTCTGGCAACCACTGTGTCTGTTTCAAGATCTAGCCCTACTGTCACACAGATAGGCTCTTGCCTCCATCTCACATCACAACATTCCTCGTAACCAGCTGTACTCAGATACGCTAGTTGTATATAGTCTGTTATTTGTGTGCTTCTCTCCCCTGCTAGGTGATATGTTCCTTACAGGCATGGACTGTGTCTTCATTATTTTTGTGTCCATAGCGCATGGCATATAAGAAGCACTAAGAGTCATGAATGAATCTGTCCTGGGAAGTATTTTATACTACTAAGCCAAAAGAAAGGCTAGATAATATTTTAAAGCTTCTATAAAGTACGGCGGGCACTGCCAGTTCCAAAGTTCACTGATGCTGTTATGTTGTCGTATCTAGGGAAATGAAATCAAAGTTTCCAAAAAGACAGATTTATCATGACCTTCTCTTTCATTTCAGTTAATAAAAATCTCTTTTAGACTCTAAAAAGGGTAGAACTTGAACCGATTATCAGTGCCATTAGTATTCATTGTGGGGGAATCGGAAACATGCCCTGCCTTTTAAAGACCCACCTGCAGTTCACAACAGCTGGTAGTCAGAGGTTTAGGCTCCAGGCTCAACAGTCAGATTTAATAGATGGCATCCACTTTACATTAGTTTAACCGATTTATGCATTTCACAGGCATTAGCAAATATGGTGATTATGGTATTCTTTAATTGTAGCTTCAGGATTTTATTATTGCAATGTTTCTCTAAAGGACTGCTATGGTTAATGATCTGTCACCATTTCCATTATAACCATCATTGTTGAAGAGTTTTAATTTGGGCTGTTTGAGCTATCTCCTATTGAAAGTTGGCAGATAGTTTCTAAGCACAAAATTAGTTTTGGAAAATATATTGGGTTGAGTGTTAAATGGAGATTGGCCTTTACTTTTCCTATCTCCATTTTTTAGACACTTTGGGCATCTTTCCACATTCTGCTCCGAAGACCCTGAATCATAATCACATTTGTTTTTGCTTAAAGTGAATAGGGCTAGTACATTTTTCTTTCATCCTTCTATTCTGTCTAAAGCTCCAAAATATTTCGTATCTTCATGTTCAGTACCATCCCACTTTCTGCAGAGCCTCTATAGAAAAATATTCATCATCAAGGCCCCCTGACAATAGCTCCTTTAGATCTGAAGCTTAGTAATTGATATAGTTGTAGAAACAGATTGGTTTTTAAAATAATTAAATAACCTTTTATGGCTCTTGACCCCAGGCTGCAAACATCCTTTCAAACTGAAATTGTGGTCGTCTTTTAGCAAGAATATCTTAAGAATATAAGTACTCGCAGTTTAACCTCAATTACTATTTAAAAAAAAAAATTAGGGGCTCCTGGGTGGCTCAGTGGGTTAAAGTCTCTGCCTTCGGCTCAGGTCATGATCTCGGGTCCTGGGATCGAGCCCCGCATCGGGCTCTCTGCTCAGCGGGGAGCCTGCTTCCCCCTCTCTCTCCGCCTGCCTCTCTGCCTATTTGTGATCTCTCTCTCTCTCTGTCGTATAAATAAATAAAATCTTTTTTTTATAGGACAGAGAGACATCACAAGTAGGCAGAGACATTTAGGTCACAGTAGGCATGACCTGAGCCGAAGGCAGAGACTTTAACCCACTGAGCCACCCAGGCGTCCCAATAAATAAAATCTTTAAAAAAAAAAAAAAAAAACAGTTAAGGTTCAAATTAACACTAACCCTGAATGCTGAACCATCAGAGACCAAAAAAAAAAAAAAAAATCATTGACAAATACAAGACAGATACATGGCCAGATAAAAAAGAATTTTGTGGTTTGGTCGCCTTGAATGGGAGAGGTAATCAGGTATGTTTTGAGTTTTATCTTATTTTCCTTCAGTCATTGGTTTAAGAACTAATATAACACCAAGCCAATTTCTACTTTTGTTTTATTTTTAACACCTACAAGTTTAAAAAGAAAGTTCTGACATCACTTCCCATCAGTTTGTTTTCAGAAACTTTACGCATCCAGTTTCTAGCATCATGATGTCCTTCACCAGAAGAGCTGTTTTATTATATCTGCTAGGGAAGTGTTAGGCACAGTTAGTACAAAGACAAGTTAGTCCTAGACCCCGCCTTATAGGAATTCATAATCTGTTGGTGTCTGTGAAGTTAAGGGCAGTAATCTATTCAGTATAGTGAATTTGTGATTCAGTACATTGAATTTAACTTACATGAGTTTATGGGGTAGCTGAAGATGATAGCATGTGTTTGCAGTGCACTCAGGACATATAATCATGAGAGCTTGATCTTACGATACAACTAGACCTGTTGTTCCCTGCCATGACTGTTCTCTACTGTTTCATTTTATAATTTTTTCATTTATGGATTATTGTGGTAGGTCTTCTGGGAACTGGCTTCCAACTGTTTGGTTATGAAGAAAAACTTCAGTCCAACCCTTTACAGCATCTCTTTGAAGTAAGTTGGCAAGAAACAATAGTGGAAAATGCTTTAACTTATTTTTTTCAGAGTACTATGCAGCTTGGATTAAGTTTTAATCCCAGAGGTTTTAAAAAATGTTCCTTAAAACAAGGAGCCAAAACAATTGAAAATGTTGTTTTTAGTTTACTAGGGAGTTCTTTTCCTTTTCATATCCAGGTGTTTCTTTTATTTCCATTTTAGTTGCTTTGGGACAGTATTTCTCTAGGTATAGAGTTGTCTTAGAATAAACACACCGATAAAAAAAAAAAAAAGAATAAACACACCGATAATAGATTCAACATAAATTTCTCTAATTTTTTTGTCAGTTGCTATGTAACTGCAGCTGTCTTCGTGGCAATAACTATAATTCGTTTAGAATTGAAAAACATGAGTATTTACTTTTTTCCTCTTGTTCTACTGTGGAGGGAGGTACGTGTGTTTCTCTGAATTTGTGTGTGCTTTTTTTCATTTCTATCTTTTGGCTCTTTCTCCTGGCTTTTGCCCAGTGTGAACTCCTTCCTTTTCTGCCTCATTTAGTCCTAGGTACTTTAATTCTCTGTCCTCCGTTTTTCCTGGAGTTCATTAGTAAAAGTCTTTCTGTCCACTTAATCTCCAGGGATATGTTTCTTTTTCATCGTCCTGGTTTTTATCTCTGCTGTTTCTGGGCCTCACAAGAAGAAACACTAGTATAACATCAGCTGTGTTGGTGCCATACTGGGAATCGACTAAAGCTCTCACTTCTGAATGTGAGGAAGAGCACTTAGCAAAATAATGCTTTGCTTCTCTAGCCAGTGCTACCAAGAATATTTCATCATTTTCCTTTTTGATAAGTGATTTTCCTCCTATGGCTTTATAGTTAAATTTAACAAAAATCACATTGTAATTCTTAAAGACCTTTAAGAGTTTGTATTCTCCTGAGTCCAGGCCTTTAAACTGAAATTGTGGTCATCTTTTAGCAAGAATATCTTGCTACATTTTGATTTAGAATAGTAACCAAAAGATTTTTTTTCTCCTTTTCCAGTGAGTTTTACTGATAGGCAAGAGTTTCAAAATTAATAATTCTTCATGGTTGTCCATAAATAAAGCATGCCACCTTAGTGCTTGGAATTTTTATTGTATTATGTTTCAAAACTTGGAATAATGGCAAGTATTTTTTACCACAAGCTTAATGAACCTTTCTTTAGCTCTGGGCCAACAGAGACACCCATGCCACAGAAAATACAAATACCTGTTCAGAGATCTTATGTCAGTAAGAGAACATTTTTAAGAATTTAGAGTACAACTTCATATGAGGGTTCCTATTTTCCTCTTTCTCCCACCTGACCTCAGAGGTTTCATTTAATCCTAGAAATAGTAAGTCATTGTTGCTCATAATACTTTAAATATTTTAGTAAAGTCTGTTCTCACACTCCACAGAAACCTAAATGTAGGTTTCTTTCTATTCAGTGAACTCTAGATCTCCAGGCTTTTGAGCCTCATAAGAAGTGGGAGATGCCACATCCATATAGAGGTTGTTAATTGATGGATGCACATAAAGAAGGAACAGGGGAAGGGTTCCTTCTATGAATAACTGAAACCTCAAGGAACAATGGCATTGCTTTCATTAAGTGTTCTTTTGCCTAAATGCTTCATAGGGAAGCAGCATTTATAAACAAAAGAGAACAAGCCTAACACACCCACCTCGTGTTTGTAATAAAAGATAGAAATTTATTAGGGCGCTAACTGGCTCTCTTCCTCCTTCCTTTGCAGGACAGAAAAAAATGCAGAGCCTATAGTGGCAGCCTCCAGGTTATTTTATCTTCGTGCTAATTTTTGCAGACCCAGTTTTCATTTTAAAATTATAATTGTCACTGTGGATTACTTTCAACAAAAATGTGTAGCATAAATGAGGATTTTTTTTTTTGAGCTTTAGGCACATATTAATTATTTTAGCCTGTTCCTAAAAGAAAACCTGTACTTTGGTTGGATCCCTGGTTTTTCCCTTGTAAAATTGTAGTTAGTTGTAAGCTTTTTGAGAGGAAGGACCATGTTTTCCTCATATTTTATTTCCAGCCCCAAACATCATGCCTTGTGGTTAAATTTTGAGTGAATTTGACCTTATAGTTCTTTTTGTCCCTTTCTCTACCTTCCATTTAAACTGTTCATAGTGTAGGAATAGAGGGTACATACCTCAATATCATAAAAGTCATCTAGGAAAAACCCACAACGAATATCATTCTCAATGGGGAAAAACTGAGCTTTTCCCCTAAGGTCAGGAACATGGCAGGGATGTCCACACTCACTACTGCTGTTCAACATAGTACTAGAAGTCCTAGCCTCAGCAATCAGACAACAAAAAGAAAGAAAAGGTATCCGAATCGGCAAAGAAGTCATCAAATTCCCACTCTTTGCCAATGATGTGATTTTATGTGGAAAACCCAAAAGATTCCACTCCAAAAGTGCTAGAACTCATGAAGGAATTCAGTAAAGTGTTGGGATATAAAATCAGTGCACAGAAATCACTTGCATTTCTATACACCAACAAGACAGAAGAAAGAAATTAAGGAGTCAATCCCATTTGTATCTGCACCCAAAACCATTAGATACCTAGGAATAAATCTAACCAAAGAGACAAAGGATCTCTACTCAGAAGATTGTAGAATACTCATGAAAGAAATTAAGGAAGACATAAAGAAATGGGAAAACATACCATGCTCATGGATTGGAAGAACAAATATTTTTAAAATGTCTGTGTTACCTAGAGCAATGTACACATTCAGTGCAATCCCTGTCAAAATACTATCAACTTTTTTCACAGAACTGGAACAAATAATCCTAAATTTTATATGGAACCAGAAAAGACTCCGAATAGCCAAAGGAATGTTAAAAAAGAAAACCAAAGATCTCACAACCCTGAGCTTACGACCTGAGCTGAAATCAAGAGTCAGATGCTTAACTAACTCAGCCAAAGGCCTAGAGATTAGCCTCCCTGTGTAGGGATATTGCAAACCATTTCCCTCAGAGGGCCCAGCTTTTTTTTTTTTTTTTTTTTTTTTTCTGGGAATGTTTCCGCATCACCTCCTCAATGCAGGCAATTCTCCTTTCCTCTCTCCTGGCAGCTTTTCTGCTTTACCATTGCTCTTGACCATCTTCCCAAAGCCACTAGCCTTTCTCCCTAAACCCTACACTTCTGGAGGTTACTACAGCGTCCATTATCCTCTGAGAGTGTTGTTAGAACAAGGATGGGAATACTGAGCAAGGCCAGAGTACATGTTAATAGCTCAGTAATTATCACACCTCATTAAAATGTGCAAAAACCTTTTTTTTTCAGCACAAGAAACGTGTAACACTGTACTATTACTTAATAAATACAAGAAGTTAATCATTATCATCCTTGAATAAAGGGATAAGATACCATGGATATTAATATAAATAAAGAATAAAAATAGATTCCAAATATTGAAAGAAGATGAATAGACAGTAAAATGCTAATTATATTCTGGTAATGACATACTAATGAGAAACTTGATTCAATTCATTTTTTTTAATCTAGCAAGTTTTGATTTTATTAAGATATTGATCTTTTAAATTATAACTATTTGAATTTCTTTAATATTTAGTTTAACACAGTTCTATAAGAAATTTCTGATCAAGAAACAGCATTAAACTAGGGTGGCTCGGTTGGTTGGGCGACTGCTTTCGGCTCGGGTCATGATCCCGGAGTCCTGGGATCGAGTCCCATATCGGACTCCCGGCTCTGCGGGAGGTCTGCTTCTCCCTCTGACCTTCTCTCCTCTCATTCTCAGTCTCTCTCTCTAATAAATAAATAAATAAATAATCTTAAAAAAAAAAAAAGAAAGAAACAGCATTAAACTAATAATGAGCTTGTTTGAATTATAATCATGAATTCATTGTTTTTTCTAAAAAATGAGATCAAAAGTAAATGCATTTTAAGATAGAAGACACAGTTAACAGTGTCTTTAGAGTCTAATTAATGCTAACCATTCTTAGCAGTTATTCTCTGTTTTAAGACAAAAATAACCAGGGTTAGGATTAGAGCCCTGTAACAAAGAATAAACTGTGTCTGTGGTGATAATGCTATTCTGGAATCAAATTTAAGAGATTAAGAGGGCATTATATACTACTTTTATTTTTGGCACTTATTTCTTTACATATGGACAGATCATCTCAAGAGCTGACTATTGTTATCTTAATCAGTTAAATTAGAAATAAAATGTCATGTGCTTTTTGGGAATACCAGCATCTAGAAACAGTGAAAAAGGTAATATTCCTTTAAAGTCTTAAACAGTTAGTTTATTCCTTAAAGGAAATATAGCTCGTTTTTGCATTCTGGTAACTAAAAAATTATTTCCATCCTGAAGAACATTTTGCTTAAGCTACGTTCTTATTATTAAATCCAAATTTGAAATTTCCTTTTTATTCCTTTTGTGTCTAGACTTAGCCTCAAAGGGAAGCTGTCTTCAAAATGCATACTTTTTCTTTTTTTTTTTAATGCACACATTCTAAGCCTAAAAAGTTTGTGGTAACTAAATTTAAAACTGCCTGTAATTTCAGAAGTGCATACTATTAAATTTATTTTGTAAAGGAGAATTCATTTCCTTTCTAAAATGATGATGAATGTTAATAATTAGAGTTTATATTGTGCATTTACAGGCAGATTATTAAGTGCTAATTAAGGCTCTTCTATTGTTCTGCTTGATAGTGTCAGTTGATTTTCAGTAATGTTTGGTTTATAACTGCAAATTGCTGAAATGCCAAGATTCCTTAAGTATTAGTAAGGATTTGGTTTTGTTTATTTTGTTTTAATGATTTCTATTTTAAGTTTTAAGGAAGGGAAGAGATTCTGGTAAAGTTTTTTCTAAAAATACTCTTATCAGTTATTCACATGCATATTAGATTTTTAAATGTTGGCTATGAGTTTAGAGTCCTAGATTTAAAAAAAAAAAAACTTTTCTGAAAATAAGGATATTTTGTATGTGTTTGCTTATAAATGGTGTGTGAATGTGAGTATGTGGTGAGTGAGTGAGTGTATGAGAGAGATTTTGAACCACAAATCATTTAGAGACCTATATATGCCTTTATTCCTATAGGCTGGATTGTTGAACAGTTGTCAGTGAAGAGATAGGTCATTGAAAAGTCAAGAGGTTTGCAGTTAACTGTCTTACAGGGACTTTGTTTTCCTACACCTTACCAAAATCATATCTTCTGTTTCTGACTTATTCTGGACTTACTTCACGGGAGCACATGGAAATTAATTTTCTATGATATGTGCGTCTGGTCTCCTAAGACCACCACCAAGTTTGGTAACTCATTAAGAGGACTCACAGGACTCCTATACAATATAGTCGTATAGTTGTACTCACAGCTATGATTTATTACAGCAAAAGGATGCAAAGCAACATCAGTAAAGGGAAAGGCACATGTGGTGAAGTCTGTTGGAAACCAGGTCCAAGCATCCGAGAGTCTTTTCCTAGTGGAGGCATACAGGATACACGTAGGTCCTCCTGCAACAAACTAGGACAATATTCATAAAATGTCGTCTGCCAGGGAAGCTCATCGGATGCTCTGTGCCCTAAGTTTCTGTTGGAGTTTGATCATGTAGGCATCCTCTGCTTATTAGCATGTTCTAAAATGCCAAACTCCCGGAAGGAAAGCAAGTATTTAGCATAAACTATATTTTTTTCATAGTTTACGCACAGTGACCCACTCCTATCAATTAGGTTTGTGGGAACATTTCCTAAATCCAAGTTCCCTGGTGCCAGCCAAAGGCTAACTTTACGAACAGGACATTTTAAGCATAGCAGTTTAAGGTCTACTATATTAACTCTTTTCTGTACAATGTGCTTTAAAGAGAAAAAAAAAATGAGGTAGCTTTAACTTTTGGAGGGAATATTTATTCATTAAACTCTGCCATTGCAGTAATTAACACAAGCTATCTACAAAAGGTAAGACATTTTGACCTTGACGTGGATGCTTAATGTCCAATCCTTTCATTGGTAGTATCTAGTGAATATAAGCCACATTACAGTTGTCCCATTGTACTCTCCAGCAATAAATCACTTTACCTGCCAGTGATATTTTGATGATATTACTGTAACAGTTTAGATGCCTCATGTTTCTTTGGTAATTTATTTGCCAGTTTTTATTACTTTTTTGCTACTTCCATGGCTTTCTGGAAAAAATACAAGGGGAGTAAATTTATCATTCATGTTACATCCTGTGAGTAAAGTAAAATCTTTTTTTTTTTTTTTTTTTTGAGAGGGACAGAGGGTGGGTGAAGGGAGAGAGAGAGACAATCTTAAGCAGGCTCCACACCCAGTGCAGAGCCTGACACAGGGCTCCATCTCACAACCCTGAGACCACCACTTGACTTGAAATTAAGAGTTGGACCCTTAACCGACTGAGCCACCTAGGCGCCCCCAGAAGTAAAATCTTTGTGGTCTATATGTGTAACTTCAGTACTGCTTGAGGTGCAAAGTTGATGTTTCAGTACATTTATTAATCTTGCATTTTGGAGACGGGAATACTAGTAACTAAATTGTGGACACAGAATCACAGACTTGGAAGAGCCCTTAATAACAGCCCCATGCCTGTCATTGGGTGGGGGCAGAACTAAACCAGCCAAGACAGACGATGCAAGAACACTCCAGAAATAACTGGTCCACACAGCTCTCAGGAGCCCAAGTGGGAGTGTAAGTAAGCTGACTATCCAAACGTCTTACTAGATCACCTATTTTACTAGTCTTGCAGATTTAGAGAACAGTTCTATAATCTTTCTCAAAACAACTGCCGGATCAATCTGTGGCCTTGTCTTAGCCAGATTGAACCATTCTGCTTTTGTTGACCTTTTCTCAGAGAAGTTGCAGCAATAATAATTTGCCTTTTTGTCAAAAAAAGAAGAAATACTAACTTAATCTAACCCAGGCATTCTTAACCTACGATTCTGTGAACTTGGAAGGGAAGGAAAAAATTATGCATTTTATTTTCCCTAACTTCTATCAGAAATTTAGCATTTTCTTCCATTACTTCATCACAATTAAAAAATAATAATAGATAACTATTTCAGTGTATTATTTCCTTTATAAGCATATGTATTTATGCATTTAGAAACATTTTGAGAAGGAGTCTATAGGGTTCAGTCTATAGGGTTCTGGGACCATGGCCATAAAAAGAGGGAAAAAAAAAAAAGGTTACACTCTTGATGAGGGCAGTTGGCTGACCTTTAAATGAAAATTCTCAGGATTGTGTTTTGTTTTTTTCCATTGAAGGTAACAGTGACTAATGTACTTCATTTAATGTACTGTTGTGCTTTTAGGTTTATGTACAAGTTAATAAAGAGGCAGCAGATGATAAAAATATAGCAAAATCAGCACATGAGTTCTTCCAGCGATTAGAACTGGGTGACACCCAAGCACTTGCACTGTGGCAGAAATTTCGGGACCTCAGCGTAGAAGAATACATGCGGATTTACAAGGTGCCTTCCTGCTCTCCTGTGATGGGGTACAGCTCTTGACGGTACTACTGACTAGTGAAGTTGCTTCTTTTTTTTTTTTTTTTTTTTTTTAAATAGGCTCTGTAGCCAACATGGGGCTCGAACTCATGACCTGAGATCGAGAGCCATATGTTCTACTGCCTGAGCCAGCCAGGCGCCCTGTGAACTTACTTCTAAAGCTTGTGTTTTAAAACTAGATTTATCATTCAGTTGAGAATTGGACTCAAATACTATTTTGGGGGCTGGAAGTTAGAACTTCGAAAAAATCCTGTGACCTTCACAGGCAAATACCATGTGGCTTCTGGTATTTGTTTCAGTCTGGCTTTTCTTTTCTCTCTTCTGTTCATTCCTTCACTTTTTCTTAATCATTTTTCCCCTTTCACTTCCTTAGGCTGTATGTGATGCATATAATAAACATTTTAGGGGGTGGGAAAAATACAACAGCAAATAAAGGAAATGTAAGTCCTTCTATCATGGACTTTACGGTCCAGCATGGAGACAGCGAATTAACCAAATTAAAGACAATGGGAATTCAACGACACATACGGTCTGTTAGGTGGTAATGATGCTGTGGAGAGAAACGAAGCAGGGGAGGGGAGACGGAGTATGCTGTCTGTGGGTAGAATGAAAAGAATTTCATTAAAGAAACCCATACAGCTGAAGTAAGGAAGCAGGATGAAGAGCAGAAGGAGAGGAGCTTGAAGGTTGTAGTGTGGGGCATGGTGTGGGACATTCTCCGGGGCTGCCCATCTAGCTTCTTGCTGCGACAGAGAAGTTCTGTGATGTGCTGTCCAGCATGGTCGCCACTCCCCTTGCGTGGCTGTCAGGCACTTGAAGCGTGAGTGGTGTTACTAAGAGACTAAATTTTCAATTTTATTTAATTTGAATAGCCATATGGGCCTCCCAGCTGCCATACCGGTCGGCCCAGTACTATTGTGAGGACTTGACCGGTGTGGGAGGAGTTATTGGAGGGTTTGATACAGAAGAGTGACCTGATCTTGACCTAATTCTTATTTGCCCCATCTGTGTGACAGACTATAGAGTATCCCATTTTATCTTAGGGCAAGGTAATAGGACATTTAAGTAACTTTCTTTTGTTTCTGAACCTTTTTAGCGTCTAGGAGTACACTTTGATGAATACTCCGGAGAATCATTTTATCGTGAAAAATCTCAAGACGTCTTAAAGTTGCTGGATAGTAAAGGACTCCTGCAGAAAACAGTGTATGGTTGGGTTATTATTCTTTAGTAAAGTTTCTTCTTCTTTGAAAAAATGGGTATTGGTGTAGTCTCTCAGACAACAAGAGTGTGGCATGCAGCCTTCCTGGCATTTTTGGTAGTGCTTTTTGCTGTTCAAAGTATTTCTACGTACAGTCTGCTGCCTCCGTGACAAAATCCTGGTAAGGCTAGAAGAAGAGCTGTTATCTGCTCTTCACATGTGCAGAAACTGAAGCAGAGAAAGTACGAGTGACCGGCTTACCGTCACACAAGCTGATCGTGATAAAAGTGGAAAATGAAATAGAACTCACATCTTCTTACCGAACGAACCCTGCCTTTTTAAAAAACCATATGCTGTTCAGAATGGATTTAAGGCACCTTACGTAAATTGGTATGATACAAACTTTTGAAAGAGTAAAATGAAGAAATCAGGAAGGAAGGGCAGAAAAACTAATACGGGATCAGGAATGATAATGGCATGTTGTATATTAGGATGCTTTTTCCTTACTGAAGGTAGATTTCTAATTTAACTTTGAGCTTCCTGTCAGCCAAACAAAAAGAAATAACACCAGTCATAGGAGCCCAGGCATCTGTAATATAGAAGCAAACCAGTTGCTTGGAAGTGCCAGTTTTCATAGTACCAAAGAGTACTTTGTCGCATCATCTTTATGAGGAAGACGTGGAGAATGTGATTCATAACATCCTCAATAATGTCTGTTAAGGCAAATTCTTAGATTGCCATATACAGAATCTAATTTTTGTTAAGACAGGGAAGACAGTAACAAAATTCGTGGCTTATTACTCGAGTATTTTTTGGCATGTTAAAAATTAGCCCAGTATTGAATTCTATAATTTGAATTAGAAGAATATGATGTATCATGATTAAACTGCAATTGAAATCTCATTTTTCAACTGGGAATGTTGAAGCCTTACCTAAGTACCCTCTCCAGAGCTACAGAGTTCAGAAAGATAGGATAACCAAAAATTAACTACATCATACCTACCAACTCTTAATAGATTCATGGTTAGATTCCTTCTTGTTTTTCTTCATTGTTGGTTAATACTGCTTATTGTTACTTAAGTAATAAAAAGTAGCTTCTGGTTTGCCAAAGATAATGTTATAGATACTGTACTTTTAAAGGTCTTAATTCATTGTTTCTTCAGAGTTACCTTTTTTTATTTTTAGGAGAGGAACAGCTGTAGTGGATCTTTCTGGCCATGGTGACCCCTCCTCAATTTGTGCTGTAATGCGGAGTGATGGGACTTCTCTCTATGCAACCAGGTTTGTCTCTAACGTGAAGGTCAACATCAGAATGCATATGACTTCATGTTCTTTGTTGTAGCATCAGGGCTAAAACAGTCATTTTATCCTCAAAGCTGTTATCAAATCCTAGTTTCTAAATCTCTTGCTATCATCACTTCAAAATAGATTTATTGGGTTCCTATTTATTTTGAGTTATATAGTTCCTGGAAAGTTTCGGTATCATCAGGAAAGTGACTGAAGAAACTATTTACAATTAGTTAAACATTATAGATTTCCACAGCAGAATACATTGTTCTACAAACTGTAAAACTGAGGTACCTCATAGTCAACTATAAATATTTTCCAATTGCGCATTGGCAGGAAATGTATACTAGAAGGTGGTCATAGTGGCTCAGTGGTGTCTTCACTCTGCCAAGACCGTCTTAAATACCAGTCCTCATTCTGACTGTGGTAAAATAGACCAAGGGAGAAATAAGTAGGCCATGTTGCCATCGTTTTTTCTTCTTTTTCTTCTTCCTTCTCCATGACTGAGCCCTGTGGAAAGGAACAGTCTCTGTTAATCAGTAAGACTAGATTTATCAAGCACACTTATATCTGGGGCAAAGCCAATAGGAAGGAAGGAGAAGATAGGACCATAAAAAAGGCAACATGGCCATACTCAGGTTCTGTTGGCAGAAGGCTGTGTGTGGTGTCTTCTAGGATGGAGTTTTATATTGGATCATGAACCCACTTTTATAGCATACTTAAAGAAATGATATTTACTGTTCTTGTTAACTACCATCATTTGTTCCAAACAGCTTTATACAACACTCTGATTCTCTTACCGTGCCTTAGAAAATTGATCCCTTACTTTGTTACTTTTTGACATTTCCGTCTATCAATTCCATACAACTGGTGTTAGGAAGTGAGAAGAACCTATGTATGTAACAAGTACATTTCTTTTTGTAGATTAAAAAGTAATAGTAGAAAAATACTTTGTGGCAGCCAATTATTGCTGGACAGATTACCTAAAGAAATCCTTAAAAAAAAAAAAAAAAAGAGAGAGATCCTTGAGCAGTGGCTGTAAATGTTTCCACTCAGATCAGACACTCCATGTCATAATGATTGTAGCTGTCCTGATTTAGTTATCTTTTTTGGGCTAGCGTTCAGTAGGTCTAGATTTTTCTGTGTATTTATCTTAATACCTATACTGTCTTTTCTCTTTGGGAAAATAATTGTGTTTTTGCCACTTGTTGAGATGTTTGATTTTTTCACCTCTAACTTTAGTTTCTGCACTTTTCAGTGGGTTCCTTATAGAATGCATCTGTATATGTGGATGTGAATTAAAGGAGTTGTTGGAACAGATGGAAGTGCAGGAAAATGCTGACAGGAGCTCGGGATGAGGCTGGAGGCCTAGAGTTTTGTTCTGAGGCCTCAACTACCACTTACCCTCCCCGAGCCATGGGTCCCTACTTTGGAATAGGAAGCTTGAACTAAACGACCTGGCATTCCTTCCTGCTTTCAAATTCAGGTTCTACAGACTCAGCCTAGAGCTTTTTCTCCTATTCTCCTTTTTTATTTCATTGTATCAAAAAGGCTTCTCTTTGTTTTTCCCTTGGCCCAAACCAAAAATCCAATAAGGGCATATATTTGTGACTTCATCTGGGAGATAAACTTCTATACTGGCAGTCACCTGTTTTTTTCTTTCCATTATAGCCCTGCTATCAGCCTTTTTAGCCAATTTTTCCTACGTCCCCACCTCATGAAATTTTAATGTCACAGGTATCCCATACATTTATAGTATTGCAGGCATGTACACTATTTATACATAAAAAGAGTGTAAGATTTGAGGGCGCCTGGGTGGCACAGTCAGTTAAACGTCTGACTCTTGGTTTTGGCTCAGGTTGTGATCTCACCGTCGTGAGACCAAGTCCTGTATTGGCTCTGCATTCAGTGTGGAGTCTGCCTAAGAGACTTTCCCAATCCTTCTGCCCACCCGCCCGCCACTTGCACGCGTGCTCTCTCTCTCGCTTTCTTTCTCTCTCTTAAAATAAATAAATCTTTTTTTAAAAGATTTTATTTGTTTATTTGACAGAAAGAGATCACAAGTAGGCAGAGAGGCAGGCAGAAGGAGAGGGGGAAGCAGGCTCCCTGATGTGCAGAGAGCCCAATGCAGGACTCGATCCCAGGACCCTGAGATAATGACCTGAGCCAGAGGCAGAGGCTTAACCCCCTGAGCCAGTTTATAAATAAATAAATCTTTAAAAAAAAAAGGTAAGATTTTGTTGTTTCTCGAGAGCCAGTTTTTGCCTCTGTTGCTAATGCATGCTCTGTGTTACATCAGGATCACAAGGTGGGAACTAAAGACATTTTGATGCCCACTTCAAAAGATAAAGGAACTTTTTTTTTTTTAAAGATTTTATTTATTTATTTGAGACAGAGACAGTGAGAGAGAGCATGAGAGGGGAGAAGGTCAGAGAGAGAAGCTGACTCCCCGTGGAGCCGGGAGCCCAATGTGGGACTCGATCCCAGAACTCTGGGATCATGACCTGAGCCGAAGGCAGTCGCTTAACCAACTGAGCCACCCAGGCGCCCCAAGATCTAGGAACTTTTTAAGTCTTCCCAGTGTTATATTGTTAACCAGAAATAGGTTTCACTTTAAATTTCAAGATTCTCATAATTTCGACTTGAAATTTCATAGTTTATGGTTTGCTTTTCATTATTTCATACTAGATGCAAACTGAGTCATACTTAATCAAAGAAGAGTTGAGTTTTTGTCAAAGGACTTTATGGTCTTTTACATTGCTTTAGAAGGTATTGCTTATGACTGATTGAAGACTTTGAAAGTCCTTGATAGTGTTAAATAAAGAGTAGCTAAAAGATACCAGTGTAGCTGCCACACCACTTGTGTTCTGAATATGTTCTTTAAGAAAGTGTACTGCGGGGCGCCTGGGTGGCTCAGATAGATAAGCGTATACCTTCAGCCCAGGTCATGATTCCAGGGTCCTGGGATCAGGTCCCGCATCAGGCTCCCTGCTCCTTGGGGAGCTTGCCTCTCCCTCTGCCTCTGCCTCTCTCTCTGTCTCTGTCTCTTTCTCTCTGTCTCTCATGAATAAATAAATAGAACCTTTAAAAAAAAAAGTGTACTGCAGAAAAGTGACACTTAGGTAATTCTTTCCAATAGAGGCTTAATTAACAAATCATTAAGCATTTACCCAGGTACTTTGCCTAGAGCTATTTTAGTTAGTACTACTACTTTCTCAGAGCTTATTTTTTTAATCTTTCCACGGTACTTTTATTATTACTACTTTTCCCAAAGGTATTTTTATTACTATTACTTTATATCAAAGTATGGTATTGGGATTATGTCATCATGGGTCATATATCCTAGGCATGGGATAGTAAGGCTTCTTAATTAGAAAAGCCTCATTACTATTAAATAGGTAAAACAAACTTTTACCCAGATCTGCTTAATAACTCTTAAGCTATGGCCATTTTTTTTCAGAGACCTCGCCGCTGCTATAGATCGAATGGACAAGTACAATTTTGATACAATGATTTATGTGGTAAGTAATCACAATAAAAAACAAAAGATTATGATCTCTACCTCATGAAAACTGCAAAGATAAAAATTATATACCAGCTTGAAAAACTATGGAAAAATAATTTTTTCAAAATATAAAAGGAATTCAGTGTTAAGTTTATTTAAGGCAGAAAACACTATGTTAAAAGAAAAACAAAACTTAAAAGTGAAAACATTCATATTGCTTTGTGATAAGAAAAAAATTACCCAAATCAGGAAAATGGTTATGTGAAATGAATATGTACAGGTTACCATAATGTACTTTTTAAAAAATAACTTCTTAGTTTATTTTTTAAACATATTTATTTATTTGACAGACACACAATGAGAGAGGGAACACAAGCAGGGGGAGTAAGAGAGGGAGAAACAGGCTTCCTGCTGAGCAGGGAGCCCAATACACGGCTCAATCCTAGGACCCTGGGATCATGACCTGAGCCAAAGGCAGACACTTAAAGACTCAGCCACCCAGGCACCCCAACTTTTTATTTAAGACTCCTAAGTTTTAAAATAGTACAGAGTTTCCATGGACCCTTCACCCAGCCTTCTCCAAAGATAATATCTTACATAACCATAGTACTTTGTCTATACCAGGAAACTGACATTGGTAAAGACCTTAGTTAAATTCCACCAGTTTGGGTGCACCCGGGTGGCTCAGTCGTTAAGCATCTGCCTTGGGCTCAGGTCATGATCTCAGGGTCCTGAAATTGACCCCCACATCAGACTCCACCCCTTCTTTCCCACTCTCTTTCCCTTTGCCCCTCCCCCTGCTTGCTCGTTCTCTTATCCCCAAAATAAATAAATAAAATCTTCTTTTATTTTTTTTAAGATTTTATTTATTTGACAGAGAGACAGCGAGAGAGGGAACACAAGCATAGGGAATGGGGGAGGGAGAAGTAGGCTTCCTGCCAAGCAGGGAGCTCGATGTGGTGCTCAATCCCAGGACCCTGGGATCATGACCTGACCCCAAGGCAGATGCTTAACGACTGAGCCACCCAGGTGCCCCAAATAAAATCTTTTAAAAAAAAAGAAATTCCACCAATTTTTACACGTGCTTGTGTGTTGCCCTAGCTATGTTGGGGTGGGGGTTGTGAAATTGTATCATGTGTAGATAAGTAACCATGATAACATTCAGAATAGACCACTGTTCCATCATGAAACAAACTCCCTCTTGGCAACCACTTAATTTGCCTTTACCCCCTACCGTAACCCCCGGCAACCATGGCTCTGTTCTTCATCACTACAGTGTTGTCATTTTGAAAATGTTACATAAATACAATCGCAGTAGGTAATCTTCTGAGACTGACTTTTTTCACTCAGCGTAATGAATGTCTTTGAGATCCACCTAAACTTTTGGGTGCATCTGTAGTTTGTTCCTTTTACTGCTGAGGGTTATTCTGTGGTCTCTTCCCTTTCCTTCCTCTCCAGGTGCAACCTTCCTTTCCCTTAGAAAAAAAGTTGCCATTAAATATCTTATTAGAGCTGAGCTTAATCCTTTTTGGAAATAAAGGTCATATGATAGCTGAAGGAGAAAGAATTTAAATAGAATCTCAGGAGATTAAAGTTCATATTTCCTCCTGACTCAGTGCAGTGCTGCAGCTCTTAACTTTCTTCCCTTGTAGAGCACTCACCTTGGACCGTCTTCTACTGGCATCTTTGTGTACTTACTTAAAACACATTAATTGACAATGACTCTAGTGTGTCAAAACTCAAATATTTTGATTTATGCCCCACTTATTTTTTGTAGGTTAACATCACTTAAATTTTTCTTTTCCCAAGACAGATAAAGGGCAGAAAAAGCATTTTCAGCAAGTGTTCCAAATGCTGCAGATCATGGGATATGACTGGGCAGAAAGGTAATGTCTGCAGGGTTCGTAAGTGTCTGCTCAAGATCATTAAGGATTTGTTAGGTCAGCCAAGTCCCAAAATATACCAAATTGTTAAAGGTCATCATTCAAATTCCGCTTCTTTATTTCAGGGTATTAGTGTAGAAGCAGATTTGTTTTTTACATTAATTTATGTCCTAGTTATATTCATTTCTAACTTATAAACATTTAATAGATGTCTTTATTAAACATCTACTCTCAGTGGCTTGATTTCCAAAATTCTTAATCCCTCCTTTGTTCCACAAAGACAACTAGTAATTTAATCACATCTTAGTGATTATCTCTGTAAAATGAAGCTGTATGTTTAACATTTTTTGTGGCATATGACAAATCCCATTCTATTTATTAATTTTGAAAAGTCCCTCTATGAGATTTGAAGTTCGGACTACTCTCCGAAAGGCTATTATTATACACTTGGGTCATCCGTTCTTTTCTCTTCCATTTCAGGTGCCAGCATGTGCCCTTTGGAGTGGTGCAGGGAATGAAGACTCGAAGAGGAAATGTTACTTTTCTGGAAGATGTTCTAAATGAGATTCGATCAAGGATGCTACACAACATGGCTTCTATTAAGAGTGAATTCACTTTATTGTTGTTACCGTCATAACTTACATGCCACTTGGATGTTTTGCGGGACTTTGGTGCAGTGCAGCTTATTTTGACCACTGTCCCTCTCATCACTTTCACTAACCTTGTCAAAAATAGCTTGCACTAAGAGGTGCCGGAAGTTTTAGACTTGCTGTTTCGTGTCATTCAGTTCAATAGTCTGAATTGATGTGACCCTAGGCCTCTTTTCATAGACAGCTTCAGCATTGTCATTCCACTGTTGGAGTGGTTATATAATAGGAAACAGGTCACAAGGCTTTGTTTAACCTTGGAAAAGGTTAAACTTTTATCTAATGTCTCATAAGGGATATTTATGAGAAATGTGAACTTGTGTTTCTTTCCTTTTAATGTAGGCAGGGGAATGTCTTTATCCAAGATAAATTAGCCCAAATTAGGAAATTGCCCACCGTGAAGCTGTTTGTTCTTCTTACTGACAGCATACACTTTGGCAGATTTTCTCAGAATCCCGGATTCTGTGCAGCTTCGTGTAAGTTAAAGAGAGCTCCTTCTGTCTGTTCCAGCTACCAGAGAGCTGGAGAACCCACAGGAGACTGCAGAGAGGGTCGGGCTCGCCGCACTCATTATTCAGGTCTGTTAAGACCGCCTCCTGTGAGACCCTTTTCTTTGGTACTAGAACAAACCCCAGTGCTAAAAATGTATCCTTGTCATTCTAGGACTTCAAAGGTTTACTCTTATCTGACTATCAGTTCAGCTGGGATCGTGTTTTCCAGAGCCGTGGGGACACGGGAGTCTTCCTGCAGTACACGCATGCGCGCCTCCACAGGTGAGGGCCGTGGGCCCGGAAACGCTGAGCGCCACTGTCCTTCCGGGTGGGGCTGGGCTGGTGCCCCGAAGATCCAAGGCCCTGTCTGCGGGGCTTCTCCTATATCTCACATCCAAAACTAGTTGGACGTACAGTGGACCACCTGTTAGATTTGGTTTTTGAAATATTTATTGAGCATCTCTGCAAGAAGTGCTTTTATGTGTATTACCTTGTGTGGTACTCAGAAGAACGCTGCCAGAGAATATACTCCCATTTTCAGAGGAAGAAACAGGAAAAATTGAGGCATTGTGACAAACTTGGAATTATGTGTCCTCGGATGACTTGTTTAATCCTTTCTTGTTTTTAAACTTTTGATAACAGTTTGGAAGAGACTTTTGGATGTGGTTATCTAAATGACTTCAACACTGCTTGTTTACAAGAGCCACAGTCTGTTTCCATTCTCCAGCATCTTCTCAGGTATGATTTTCTAGTATTATTGAGTCTGCACCTGCTTAGTGAATTGACTGTTGATGGTTTGCTGACCACTGAAGTGAACAAGCCCGTAGCTAGCTCCTGTCCCCCTGCCACCAGACGGCACTTTCCCGAAGGTCTGGCCAGAAAGTGATTACCTGCCCTTTGAGAGCAGACAAAAGAGGACACCGTTAAGGTGTTAAGGTTAAGGTCAGTCCTTGGGACTTAAAAATATCACTGCTGAACCATTGCAGGTGCCTGACATCCTCTAGGTCATCGTATGAGAACGGAAACCTGGTAAAAGCATCAGCTTTTAGTTTTGGGATGGATCATCTTCTCACCCTCTTTGACAAGTGAAGGAAAACCTCTGCCTGTGTGCAGCTTCCGTGAAACTGTTAGGGCCCTCATCTGCCTCGTGGTTTCCATTCACAGTCTCAGATATCTACCTGGTGCCCCGACACTGGGCAGGAGATCACACCTTTGAGCTCTTACAACCATTGTTGGTGAAGCCAGACTTGTCAGGAGATACTAGTCTCTGGAAGGGATGTGGGTAGTTAACCAGTCAGTTTCCTCTGATTGCCACCCAGTGGTCAGTGCCTCCCCCCTGAGATCAGAGGGGTCAATTTTCTCACGTTTGACTGATTTATTAGAAAATAAGCCAATCTAGTTGTCTTGGCATTGAAGGTAGACTCTGTTTGCTATTATGTTCCTAAACA
This sequence comes from Nasua narica, assembly GCA_028533885.1. Taxonomy (NCBI): domain Eukaryota; kingdom Metazoa; phylum Chordata; class Mammalia; order Carnivora; family Procyonidae; genus Nasua; species Nasua narica. The sequence goes on from CM052802.1 coordinate 64,518,161, forward strand.
TGTCTGTAGGCTTTATATGTTCAATTTAACAGCCTGAGTCCTTGTTCTAGGGTAGGCCTAAGGGATACCAAAATGATTTAGAAAGTACCTGCCATCAAGGAATTTGTAAGAAAATAAGACGTGCCTTTACCTTCAAATGCACACAAGACGTTTTTCATATACCTCCTCTTCTTTTGGAGAGCGAGAACACGTGTAGGGGCAGAGAGAGAGAGAGAAACTTAAACAGGCTCCGCACTAGGCACGGAACCTGCCTCGGGGCTCAGTCTCACCACCTGAAGATCATGACCTGAGCTGAAACCAAGAGTTACGTGCTCAACCGACTGAGCCTCCCAGGCACCCTTATACCTTCTGTTCTTAATGATGTCCAGTCAGCCTTATGTCCAAGATCTTAACAGCTTAGCTTAGTGCAGTCTTCCCTTGTCAACTCCTCCTGTCATGTTTCTTTTAGGTTCGACGAGGTGCTTTATCGATCATCTCAGGACCTTGAACCCAGGCACATTGTCAGTTACCTTCTAACTCTAAGGTACTTTATAACCTTGCTGTTTTCAGGTATTAACGACATTGGAGACCTGACCTGACAAAGGACCTTTCTTTCTTCTAAAGTTTTCCTAAAAACAAACCCTTGGCCTAAAAAGTGAGATGCCTTAAGTTACAGGAATTCTTGCTTCATCTTTGCAAATCAGCAGTTAATATTCATTTATTCAGTGATACAAGGTGCAGTCACTATAGTCTGGTGACAGGAACCAACAGCTTTGTCACAGGTAGTTACATAAGAGCACATATGTGTTAGAATAGAGTGGACATAAGAGACAGTGTTAGGGCACTCAGTCCAGCCTTGATGGATGAGAGCGAGCTTCTCGGAGGAGAGGCATGAGTATTAATCAAAAGAAACAAGGTGGCAGAAAAGGAAGAAAAAGCCCAGAGTTGCGCATGATACATTAATGGAACTAGAAGCATGGTCCTGGGAGGGGTGAGAAATTAGTGTATAAAGTCCTTTTTGCATGTATTAAGGCATTTCAGCTTATTTTCAGGGCAGTGGAGTCCATAAAAAGACTGAACAGAGACACAGAAAAATCATTCTGCTAGAAGGGTAGAGGATAAATTGGAAGGCAAATCAGTTTAATAGGAATTTCATAGTAGCTGTTTCAGAAACTCTGACCATAAGGTGAGTATTTTTAGAATAATATCTGTATCTTTCCATAAATCTATTTAAGAAAGGAAATACTTGCTTTTACCCAAGATTTACTGAAATCAGATTTATTGGTACTGTTTTCTTGATTATCCTTTTTACCTGTCTTCCTGATTTTAAATAATTTTTTTTCTTTAAACTCTTACCTAGTCATAGAGAAATAAAGAAGCCAGAAAGTCTAATTAAATGTCAGTTAATCAGGGCGCCTGGGTGGCTCAGTGGGTTAAAGCCTCTGCCTTCAGCTCAGGTATGATCTCAGGGTCCTGGGATCGAGCCCCGCATCAGGCTCTCTGCTCAGCGGGGAGCCTGCTTCCCCCTCTCTCTCTGACTGCCTCTCTGCCTACTTGTGCTCTCTCTCTCTCTGTCAAATAAATAAATGGAATATTTTTAAAAAAAAATGTCAGTTAATCACTGACATGAATGTCGGAAGCATCATTTCTCTGGCTTATTGTTCTGTTTGCTGCTCTACCTAAACAAAAAAGATAGTTTAGAGAAGAGCGGCCAGCGTGTGTGCAGTGGACTGAAGACTAGTCTTTACCACCCTGCCTCCTCACCATACAGACGGGGAATGTCCAGGCCATGTTACAGCTTTCATCCTAAAAGATGCCTAAATGAGAAAAACTAATTTTTAGAAAGGAATCCCCTATCTTCGTGAAGCAGTGAAATCATAATCTTTTTTTTTTTTAAGATTTTATTTATTTGACAGAGAGGAGAGAGATCACAAGTAGGCAGAGAGGTAGGCAGAGAGAGGGGAAGCAGGCTCCCTGCTGAGCAGAGAGCCCGATGCGATGCGGGGCTCGATCCCAGGACCCTGAGATCATGACCTGAGCTGAAGGCAGAAGCTTTAACCCACTGAGCCACCCAGGTGCCCTGTGAAATCATAATCTTAAGAATATGATGTATTAGGACCAAAATCTAAAGTTGTAGTTTAATGTGATTTACTTTTCACATTAGAAAAGCTGTGAATTCAAATCTCAACTTCCAGTGTTGCACACATCCTTTACTGGCCCTGGCCTTTGATTTCCTTAAGTTGAGGGAGTAAGATACCAAGCTTATGTGTTACAACAGGAAATGACTACTGGTCTTCATTTTCATCTTCGTCCTCACTGGTCTGTCTTCTGTTTCAGTCATCTTGCAGCTATGGCCCACAAGACACTGCTTATAAAAGACAGTCCTCCCAAAGTGGCTGGGGTACGTTAAATGTTTTCTGTGTAATCTCTACATCCTCTGATTAATATTACTGAGTCAGTCTTATAAATGTTCCTAAAATAGCATCTTGTTGTTCGGCTACAGTATTGTACTTATGGACTCAAGTAGTAATTAGAATTGGACTGTAACAATCCGTGTTTATATACTTTCCCACACTGGACTATGAAACACATCTTCCTACGTCAGGTGTTCAAGTGAGGAGCTCCCCTTATCTGAATATACTCTGAATAATGCAGTGATCCTGTCACTCTCACCCCCCAGCTCTTGGGCACCAGTCATAAAGGGAATGCTAGGAATTTGGCTTCCCTCGCCAACAGCAAACCTGGGGCACTCTGGGTACTGTTCCTACTTTAAATTAGAAGAAAGTTACAATTACTTTTAAAAATGTTCTTTTTTCACTTATAGTTAGCCTGTTGTTGAATTGAACATTTAATCATTCTTTGTTTTATTTCTTAGGCCAGACTTCATCTTTTCAGAGCTGTGCGTTCTGTCCTAGCCGGTGGAATGGAACTTCTCGGAATAACACCTGTATGTAGGATGTAATTTCTAATTAAAATAGCTTTCTAAATACCGAGTGAATTCTAGTTATCTATTCTTACATATGCTTTGTTTAGAATTACTGTTATTCTGTGTCAGAATCTATACTTTAGTAAGCCTAAGTGATTTATCAACTTATTAAATCTTTTATCTAAAAAGAAATCATTTGCGTTTTCTCCTGGTCAATAAGTACTAAACAGTTTTATAAAACTCAAAACTTTTAAAATTCACTGCAGTCTACTGGGGATAAAAGATTAGATTTTAAGCCCCAACTTGAGGTTTTCACAGCATCATTCTTCCAGAAACTTCTTATAAATGAGATTATCTCATGTTTGCATCAGATAAAATTGATAAAAGCAATTTCAGTTTTCTTACAATAATGGCTAGTTCTGAATCAATTCAGGGAGACCAGAATTAAGCCTTTTTGCCTTCATAGCTGACAACCACTCCCAGGGAACAGATCTTCTGCTTGTCTTTCATTGATCTGTACAGGTAAGTCTTACTGCATGAACTTGGGAATGGAATAGATTTGAATGACAAGGAATTACTTGTACACATACTGTATTAGGATCTCTTTATAAAAATTAGTCGCATCCATTAAACCATAATTTGAAATGGAGTTTAGGCCATTTCTTTCATGTACCTGCATATTGATCAAGGATATTTTGTGTGATTTGTTTAGGTAACGTAAGTGGGGTGCGGTCTGTGCAGTCAGAATGGCCCTCCTCGTCTGCCAGTATTTCTTTCCATTCAGACTGATAACATTTATCCTAAATGTTGCTACCAGAAGTCTTCTGAATATTAGTGACAATCTAATCTACCTTTACGAATAGAAAAGCAAATTAGCATGAACCAGAGCTTCTCTAGTTGAATGAACATGGTTCTCTATTGGCAAGTGGTAAACCTTTTGAGTCCTAGAAAAGACTCATCCACACAGTCTCCATTTTAAATATGTTAGCTTCCAGATTACTAATTTTTACTTAAAGTATCATTATTTCCTTAGCACAAACCAGCCGTGGAATAAAAATGTACAATTGGGACATGTTTTTCATGTCCTATATCCTTCTCCACTTGTTTGGAGAAATATTCCCCTTCCCATGAGGTGGCTATCTGTGGTAGCCACGTCAGTGTCTGAATCTTAAGTGAAAAGCATAAAGACAGTGAAGGTTAGGGCCCAGTCTTTCCAAAAGCAGCTCCCTGAAACGATCATACATTATCTCCTACAGCCTACAGCCCTACTGCCCTGATTGCAGTCCTTATAAACTCCAGTTTTTGCTGATGAAGGCCAGCCCAGAGTTGGTTGATAGGCTACCAAAGAACCCTAAAATGCCAACATAGAAAAAAATGAAAAAATCAGTGTTTTTGGTTTTTTTACATTTTGCATTATCTTAATGGTTATGATCACAATACAAAAAGTGATATAGATTTCATATAAATTAAGTTTATTGCTCAATTTTCCCATTAACATTATAGAAAATTTTTTTAAAAACACTGAAATTTCACAAATTATTGACAGCCCAATAGTTTTAAACATACTTTATAAAAAAAAGTACAAAAGTGACATTAGAAATATTTTTTGAAGAAAAGTAGATCATCTAACTGCAAAGAAACATGAATCCAGACAATGAATGGCACAAATACAGGACTTACAGAAGTACTCATTCACCACCTAGAAGTCATTGTCTGCATTATGAAATAGACTCAGTTTGAGAAGTTACACATTCAGTCTGCTTCTGAACTCATCTTGGTTTTGCCTGTCTTTTGTAAGAAAAGAGCTAGGTCATTAACTGCTGCTGGGATGAAATACTGTACATGAACTGGAGAACAAGGAGGGGTCGTCCTTCTCCCCTGGTACCAGAACAAGAAAACAGTTCGTACAGAAATGGCTTTGGCACTTGAACCCTTAACCTTGTCCCAAACCTTGTTACTTGAATATTGTATCCTCACGTGATTTTTTTTAACACACCTCTCCATACTTTTTATATACATTATATGTACAATAATAAAATTCTTTCATTCTAAAACAAAAAAGTCTGACCCAAAACAGGCCACATTAAATCTTTGTAGCAATTCACTCAGATAGTTTTCCTCTTAATTCTTATGACATAGTTAACATTGTTTTTTGTTTAAGCTACCTTCTGGGATTGACTTAAGGCTCTAGTTTAATGCAAATAGCTTAGTCTTGGTAGGAATCTCTTTTGAGGCTGAAATCACACACCACCGACTCTCTCTTTTGAAGCTGTTTCTCCTTGTTGGATGGATGTAGTGTCTTGTCTGGGTAATCCATAGAGATATATAGAAACACATACAAGAAGAGTGCCCAGGGCAAAGGTGAGTGCTAAAAAGAAGGAAAAAAAATAAGCTTACCATGTATCTGTGTTCTTAAAACGATGTAACCATAATCAATTTTAAGTTTTGAAATCTTTCGATTATAGGTTTATACCATTAGATAATATGGAAAATAAATCTAAGTGTTCTCTTTTTATGATGGCAGGGTTTAGAAAGATAATCAATTCTAGGTCCCCATCCCGCAAGCCATCCTCCTCCCACCAAAAAGGTACGATCAAGGGACTGACTACCTGCTTTTCAAGAACACAGGTATGCCTGTCTTGGACCACTGACCAAGACCATACTAACTTTCCTATATGCTAATTTAAAGAAAAGAAGGGGAATGTGGCTTTTCCATGGTACTAAAAACCTGTAGAAGTTTAGAGTTAAAAGTGGTTGAGCAAAATTCCAAGATGTCATTGACTCGAACCAGTGAAGATTTCTGAATAAGAGATAAGGTGGTGATTTACTGACTACAATTCCATTTTCTGTTAGCTTTTTTTTTTTTTAATCTTAATCCTGAAAATCAGGACATAAGAAATTACAGATTATCCAAACTTGACAAGTAGGCATTTTATGTATAAAATGTTGAGGACTCTCTGCTAGGCGGGGAGCCTGCTTCTCCCTCTCCCTCTGCCAAGTTAAATAAAATCTTAAAAAAAAAAAAGATTTTATTTGACAGAAACACACAGCAAGAGAGGAAACTCAAGGAGAGTGGGAGAAGCAGGCTTCCTGCTGAGCAGGGGAGCCCAATGCGGGGCTTGATCCCAGGACCCTGGGATCGTGACCTGAGTCAAAGGCAGACACTTAACGACTGAGCCACCCAGGTGCCCCAAAATAAATAAAATCCTTTAAAAAAAAAAAAACTGTTAAGATGTTCTAATTAATTTCTTTGATCATCAATAAGGACACTGACCAAAAGCATAATGACTTCTTGAGCTAAGGAAGGATCAGAACTACAATTAAAAATTCACCCAAATCAGGTAAGAAATACATGTAAGAGAGGACCTATAAATACTGATACTGAAATGGTAAGTGGTTGGCCTCCCACAGATGACTTACTGTGTACCAGGCACTATTCTAAGCACTTCACCTGAAACAACCCAACAAACAGATGGGTGATACTGCCAGCTCCATTTGACAGATGAAGAAACTATGACACAGGTTAAGTAACTTCCTCAAGGCTGCACAATAAATGTATAGGCAGGATTTAAACCATACTATAAAATGGTTTTTTAAGATTACAAGCTTGGCATTCCCCTATTTGCATTTATATCAAGAATGAATTTTAAAATCAAATATAGGTCAGGTTTCTTACTTAACCAATATTTAACAGATTGAGGTATAATTGATCAGTAAAGAAAATGATTATTACAGCACCGTGAAGTGTTAACATCACTGCTTAAACAATTCAGAAGCCGAATTAATGCTGGGTGCAGGCTAGGGGAATATATATTAGAAGGACTAGCACAGTGAGGGTGCCAGAATGCCAGCTACAGTAAGGAAATTTGTATTAATTACATATTAAATAAAATAAAGATATTTTTAATTAAGATTTGGGGTTTTTTTTCAAAACCACTTTATACCCAAGTCCAAAAGTTAGGGAGGTACAAACCCAGGGAAATGAAAGAATTTTCTATTCTTCATCATGGAGAGCCTTGTTTAGAGAATGATTCCTTGCAGCAGTTGTTGTGAAGTCCTTGTATTCATTTCCCCCACATACCTAACCACACTATTCACCCAGAAGTAAGAAGGACTCAAGTTGTCTTGTATCTCAAACTTGGGGAATGGGGAGGTCCTGACTACAAAAAAGCTCCTCAGTAGCCCTCTCACTTTCAGTAGAAGCAGCACCCGCCCCAGCATAAGCTCGAGGACCATTGCAACTACTCAGTACTGCTGACCCACATCCCATACCACTAGAAACTAAACAAGGAATCTTGGTAGACACTATGACCAACTGCCATATTTAAGAATAGATAAAATGAATCAACAAGTGGGAAGCTCTTCTAGGTTAAAAATTTAAAATACAAACAAAGACATACTTATCTGTAACCCAAACAGCATCACTGAGGCAATCGTAGAAAGGACGATGGCGGCTGCCGCAGAAAAGCCCTTCATGATGTTGTCTGTGTATTTGACCACAACGGAAGTGTAGAGGCCTCCAACACTTGCAAGAACTTGTACACACAAAGAAATAAAATCTTAACACTCAAATAATGAAACATTCTATGATGGTGAGGCAATTTTCACCCCCAGAGATGTCATACTAATTTACCTAGGAAAATACCATTTTCTTTGCAACTAGCCATCTGAGAGAGTTTGTACTAAAATCGAGTAATAGTTCCTACAAAATAACATTGTTTTTCACATGCCCAGAGGGCTATGTGGTCTACTACTAAATTGTACACATTTATTGCTAGCACATTAGATACTTTTGATTGTGAAGGCAAAATTGCTTTGGGATAGCTATGCCACAAAAGTTAGTCAATAAAACCAAAATTACATTTTCAAACTGGTGTTCACAGTATCAGAGGAACAATTTCAAAATGCTATAAAGGCTTAAAACATATAACTTTTTTTTGAAAAAAACTTTTCATTCCTGGATACTTACAAATGACAAACCAGACATAATATGTGTAACCATAGAAAAATCCTTTTTCGTTAATTTCAGCTCCATCTGACAAGTAGACGCCAACTAATGTCACAACAATTCCTGATAGATACATCTGAATGTTTCTCACCCAAAGGGAAGTATCTGAACTCTTTAATACTTTTTCAAAATATACTCCTGAAAAAAATAGATATGCAAATATGAAAGATATTACTAAAAATTAAAAACAACAGAACAATAACACAGATATAATATAAAGTATGATTCAGGAAACAAACACATTTTACATTAAAGGCACATTTATTTTGTTGGTTGTGACATGTGGCATATAAAACATTACCTACATGTATTTTTATAGAGGAAATAAATTTAATAACTAAGAGGGAACTTTCCAACCCACATTTAACAGGAGACTCAAATTGTTAAGAACAGTTTCTGCCTTTATTATAGCAGTAAGATAGAGCACAGAAGCTCTCCGTTAATGCCAATAATAGACTTGCTTTGGTCAGCTGGAAAACTATACTATTAGAGTCAATTATCTTAATCATATCCCTGTAATATCTACGCAGTAATGAAAACTCCCAGCTCTGCAAAATAACCTATATAATCACTACTTGGGATTTTTTCAGAGTAACACAACCAAAATAAAATTTAAATAAAAGTTGCTGAGTGAAGCCATTTTCCTTTAGAGTAGGGTTCCACAAGCCAAGTTCAGACATGATGTCAGAAGGACCATTAACTCTCTAAGTAATACAATGTGTGTCTACATACATTTTCTTGGGGTTGAGGTCCATAGTTCTTTCCAGATACTACAAAAGAGCAAATGACTCCTCACCACATATACCCAAAATCACATACCACTGCTCTAAGTTTTATACTTAAAATGAATACAGGTATAGACATCAAAGATTTTCATTAAAAACAACCATGTTAATTACAGACTTAGAAACTGCCAAATACTAATCAACTAAAAATTCTAATGAAAAACAAGACTGTTTTTGGTAAATGTGTGTTAGACAAAGCCAGAGAATGGGAACAAACATATAATGGCTATTCCTATTCCCATATTTTAATATTCTATCTGGGAAAGCCACTTAACTATTAGGTGCTCAGTTACTCCAAGCATAAAGGGATATTAAACCACCCACCATTTCCTAAGTTGTGTATTGAGAGGTTGAACTAAACGAACATTTATTCAGAGTGGTGCCAAGTCTAGTAGCGTATTATTTTTTTAGTAATTCGGTTTTTGTTTCTAATTTGCTGGTTCCTAGAATACAAATCTAGCATGATGCTATCATTAAATATATTCCTGAATTTAAACTTTTTTTTCTTCTCAAACATCTTTTTTACAAGCAGTATTTCAATTCCATATCCCACCTACTTTCCTAGTCAAAAAGAATCCTAACTCTTGAAATAACATAAAGATAAATAATAAAAACACAACTATAATATACTCTTTATTAAAAAGAACTTTCAGGCCCTTTGTTAGAACTATTCCTAAAACACATGTTGCACTTGACATTCATACTTTGTCTCTTCTTGATTAAGTGGAGGACTTCTTGTCCCTACACGTAAAAGACTCCAGACTCTCGTGATGTCTTGTTGATGTTAGTGACTTTGGTTCTCCTCCCTCCCTTTTTGGCTGTTATTTCTGTGTTAACTTTTCTGAGGCGCTCTCTCCCCCACCCCCCTTTTCTTCCTACTCCATAATTCCTAATCTGTTAAAGCAGAGAAAAAACTTGGACGTTACCAGGGAAAATAAGATACTGAGCTAGTAACTTAAACCCTAAAGCAGCAGAATCTTCCCTGGAGAAAGTGCCACTTCCAGGAAAATGGAAAGAGGAACTTAAGCTCTCTAACTGCTAACTTCCTCCATTTTCAGAGGTCTCTGTTCATTAACTTTTGGGTTCTTAGCTGGATTGAGGATGGTAAACATGACATATGTTCTTAGATAACTGCAGGTATGAATAAGTCTGCAAACTGCAGACTGAGTCTGAACTGAAATTAAACACTGCCATCCCATACATTTACTGAAAATAAATACAGCTGGCACAAAATTATAAGTAGAATAAGCCTTACTGGGAATAAAACTGTTACAATGAAGTAAGATTACTAGATCCCTATTTACAGTTTAATGTTTTTTAAAAACTTTAACAGACTAAAATGATACATTTATGATTTACCTGCAAATCCTGAGCACAATACAGCAATAGCTACAGCCCCAAACCCTAATAAGGGATTCTGTTCCACCTGCAAGGATAATGTTTTGACAGTTATTAGTGCCTAACAAATAGAACTCATCTATTCATCTACAAAAATCTGTGTTATGGTTCTCTGGAAAGGATGTGCCACATCAGACACAGCCATCCCATAAAATAAGACAGAAACAAAAAGGCCATCCCAAGATTATCCAAAGCACTTAAGTTACAAAATGTGTCCCCCAAACTACAGCCATGGTAAATGCTTACCAAAACATGTGTGCCTATTTCCTAACAATGGGCACCCTAGCACAGCATTTTGCATAATCAGTCTGCCTCTTAATTCTAATTTCTGCCACCATCCTAACTCAGGGCCCTGATAGCATCAACCATGGAAATGCTAATAGTTTACCTCATTTATTCCCTAACACCTGTAGGAAGACATAACAACTTTTAGTATATGTGCTCCAAAGTGAGCATGACATAGTAACTTTTAAGCTTTCCTACTTTTCTGAATTTTTATCAAATATTAATACCTTACTTGCTATGTACTAGTTATACTTCTTATATACTAAATGAATAAAAATGAAGGTGATAGGGATGTCTGGGTGACTCAGTCGGTTAAGTGTCTCTTTTAGGCATGGGTCGTGATCCCAGGGTCCTGGGATGGAGTCCCCACATCAGCGGAGAGCCTGCTTCTCCTTCTGCCTGCAGCTCCCTCTACTTGTGTTCTCTCTCTCTCTCTCTCTCTCTCAAAAAAAGAAAAAATGAAGAAGATAGACAGCTCTGGTTCTTAAGTAGTTCATGGATAGGAGAAATTGACGGGTGACTATAATCATAATTCTGTGCTAATGGATATATGTAATATGTGCCCTAACTTATTTCAGCTTTATTTCCTCTTTCTTCCCTAAACTAATCCTCGAGCTTTCATTAGTCTTTCCTCAGAAATAAATACTATCTCAGTAGTAACACTGAAACTAAAGAGTTGAGACACATGACTATACATGACAAGAACATACCTTATTTAGAATGAAGGAGAGTATCGCATTATGTTAAATGAGAGAGAAAGCTTGGTAATAAGTGACTGCAGCTGTTATTGCTACTATCGATTACTAGCAAAAGGCTAGAACAGATGACTTAACTTAAAAAGTTTAATGGGGGCGCCTGGGTGGCTCAGTCAGTTAAGCGTCCGACTCTTGATTTCAGCTCAGATCATGATCTCAGGGTGGTGAGATCGAGCCCCGCATCCGGCTCCACGCTGGGCGTGGAGCCTGCTTAAGATTCTCTCTCTCCCTCTGCACCCCCCACCGCACGCACGTACGCTCTCTCTAAAAAAAAAAAAAAAAATGTTTAATGGTCACCACTGGAACACAATATGGCTTCCCTAAGAATGACACATACCAAATTTCCTTATGAAGAGATTCCTGGTTAGCATAAGTGAGGAGGAGATTCCATAGAGACAGTGTTTTGCAAGAAATATGACAGGTTTGCATAATATTTTTGTGAACAAGACAAATGTAGTGAGAATAGCAGTACAAGTCTATTCAAAGCCGAGTGAATTCTCATACAGCAAAGTGCTAACAGAATAAAATCAAGCTAGACCAACAACCAATACCAGCTTACCAGGAATATGAATGAGCTCCCTTAGAAATATCCACCAGGCCCACTCAGGTCTTAGTTGACTGCAGCCCTAACCAGTACCTTGATTGCAACCTTTAAGAGACCTCAAGCAAGAACAGCCTAACTAATGCACCCTCGAATTCCTGGCTGACCCATAAAAACTATGAGAGAGAAGGTTTATTAAGCAAAAGGCAAAAAAGTCCAACTAAAGAGAGATCTAAAAGTATAGCCACAGAACTCTTGTCTTGTCCTGTCTAAATTTTCAGTGAAGACCTAAAGACATATTTGTTGAATGTATAGAACACTTAACACTCCAAAACCTAATAATTTCCAGGCCTGGAAAGACCTCACAGGCCTGAACAATGAACCAAAGCTAACAAGATATGCTTAATAAATAAAAAATATCCTGCATTTTGGTTTAGAAGAAACCCACTGCAGGGCGCCTGGGTGGCTCAGTTGTTGGGCGACTGCCTTTGGCTCAGGTCATGATCCTGGAGTCCCTGGATCAAGTCCCGCATCGGGCTCCCTCCTCAGCGGGGAGTCTGCTTCTCCATCTGACCTCTTCCTCTCTCTCATTCTCTCTCTCTCTCAAATAAATAAAATCTTTAAAAAAAAAAAAAGAAGAAACCCACTGCACCTAACACATTAGCAATAAACTATAAGTGTGTGAAACAACTTTATGTATAATGTTATAGAATGGCTATCCTCTCCCCAAAACCTACAGGCAAATTTAACAAGTCTCTAATATTCAGAACAAAGGAGGGAATTCACAAGTTATACCTCACACTGTTCAATCAACATCTAGAAACAGTGGGAAGTTTTAAGACTACTGAGGAACAAGAAGAAATGAACACACCAAGAAAAAAAATACAAGGTAAGTACTGAGGCAAGCCAAGGATCAAGAAATCTTTAAGGGAGCCTGGGTGGCTCAGTGGGTTAAAGCCTCTGCTTTTAGCTCAGGTCATGGTCTCAGGGTCCTGGGATCCAGCCCCTTATCAGGCTCTCTGCTCAGCGGGGAGCCTGCTTCCCTCTTTCTCTGCCTACTTGTGATCTCTCTCTGTCAAATAAATAAAATCTTAAAAAAAAAAAATCTTTAGAAACTCTTATTACAGAAAGAAACAGGCGACTGAGTGGCTCAGTCAGTTGAGCATCGGACTCCCTGCTCAGTGGGAAGTCTGCTTCTCCCTCTGCCTCTGCTCATGCTCTCTCTCAAATAAATAAATGAAATCTTAAACAAACAAACAAGGCTGTCTCAATGGGGAGGAAAAAAAGATGTGGATAGTGGTGGTGTGACACTGTCCTCAAACATTCAAAGGATCATCATATGGAGCTAGTAGGGATTTGAGTTATTCTGACAAGAACAAAAAACAATGAGGCAGTTACAAGAAGCTACATTTTGCTTAAAATATGAAAGAACTTTCTATAGTGGCCCAAAAGTAGGAAAGCTGCCCTATATCTGCTTTAGCTTACTGAGCTTTTCACATGCATTACCTATATGACGTGGACCTAACATCTTTGCTAATGGTGTGCAGTGTTACTTAAAGTTCATATTTAACTTCTGTTTGCCTTACTTCTCAATAAATTATTTCTCTGAGGGTCTAAAACTGAATTAAATGTGCAATGAATATTTGGTCACTGTCTTGAAATGCCACCAAGAATATATGCATGTTTAAATATCATGTCAAGGGGCCCCTGGGTGGCGCAGTTGGTTGAGCGACTGCCTTCGGCTCGGGTCATGATCCCGGAGTCCCGGGATCGAGTCCCGCATCGGGCTCCCAGCTCCATGGGGAGTCCGCTTCTCACTCTGACCTTCTCCCTTCTCATGCTCTCTCTCACTCTCTCTCTTTCCTAATAAATAAATAAAAATAAAATCTTAAATATCATGTCAAGATAATAAATATTCTTCTAAGTCTCATTTTCGTGGGGGAGGACCTCCACCTAGTTTTAGGTTAGAAACTACCTAAAAAATAACTGACTTCCTACTTGCACAAGCTCTCTGTTCCTCCCCAGCTACCTTATACTTGCAGGAGAACTGTCGTCTTTTATTTGCTAAAAGGTAAAGAGCATTTGGCTATAGAGGGAAACTTCAGAAGGTCATTCACTGGAGTTCCACTTCCTAATTTTCTTTGGGAAAAAATAAAGTATGTTACACTTTAAAAAGAGATTGGGTATGTGTCTTAATATTTAACTCTTCAACTGAAAATTAGGAAGGCACTTTTGGCCCTATTTTAGTTGCCAATTATCAGTAAAAACTCTACTACCCCGTAATCTCTATCACTGACAGTGGGAATATGTACAAAAAGATTTAAAAAAATGTGACTTGAGAGAAAAGACTAAAATTAGATGGAGAAAACCTTGCTCAGTATTCTTTACAAGATGTCTAAAAGAGGCTTGTGAGTTCTGAACATATAAACTATGGAAATTGGCACAATTCTAGTCACAGGTTAGCTGTTCAGTGTGTAACTTTGGACAAGTTACTTCACTTTCACTTCTTTGGACTTCAATTTTGTCCCCAGAAAACAAAGGGGGTTGATTACATTAAGGTACCTTCCATCTCTAACATATTTTATGCATATTCCCCTCCAGAAAACTAAAAGGGGGGGGGGAGACCAATCAGTTATATTATCTTTAATTATCCTAAGGGAGAAAAAAAAAAAAGCCTATCTGTAGGGCAAAGGTTATTTTCAGTCAAAGAAATGTAACTGCTACATTCATCAGTGTGACTGTCTAAAGCGTTATAAGACTTATTAAAGACGTCTTCTGTTTTAGTTATGGTGAGCATTTTGTTTCTTACCACAACTTTCGTAGCCTGGGCCGGTTCCCACTGAACAAGTATGACTCCGCCACACAGCATAAAAACTGAAATCCACTGTAATTTGCTGAGTGTCCGGTTTAACATTAAAACAGTACATAAAGCAGTGCAGGGAATCTTCAACTGATAGGTCACCTAGAAACAAAACAATGAATTAATGAACTCATTACAGTCTCGGACACAAGTATTTGATACTAACAGAATTATGGAGAAAAAATAGGAAGTGATAAGGTGATAATAAAAATCTGTTCACCATACACACTTTTCGATGTCATTTACCTCCACTTACCTGGTATACTGCTGCATCCAGATTGCTAAGAGCTAGGAAAGCCATATTGTTCTGAACAGCATATACTAATGATGGCACACTTAACTTCATCAGTTCCTTGGGGCTCCCCAAGACATTTTCTCTTAAAGATGCCTTGAATCTACCAGGACTACCAGTTTCTCTTTGAAAACAAAAGGGTGAGAAAGGGGTGAGAAAGAAAATTAAAGAGCATCTACTTCTTTTTTAAGATTTTATTTTTAAATAATCTCTATACCCAATATGGGGCTCAAACTCACAACCCTGAGATCAGGATTCACATGCTCTACTGACTGAGCCAGCCAAGCGCCCCAACAGTGTCCTTTTGATAAGATTCCTTCACACATAGAATAGCTGTATTATGTTAAGTCCATTGATGTAATTTAGCAAATTTATTTTGTTTTTATAATTTTCAAATAATTTTAGATTAAAATTACCATGCCAACAACTACATAAAAGGAAAACAATTACAAGTTTGAGTTGGGAAGATATGATAATTAGGTTTACCATCATCAACCTCTGGTCAAAGCTCCAGGAGTTTTTAAGCATATTAAATAATGACAGGAAACCAGAATAGCTGATATTACCTCTAAAAAGTTAATCCCTCCTACTTTAACTGCCATTATATCACGTTCCCCTCATTATTTTATTAGGTTACATATCTATTTTTTTAAAGTTTTTTTTTAAATTACAATAGATCTAATTACAAACAAGAAAAATGGTTTGGTACTTATGGAAGTCGAGTGAGGAACTAAGTAATTCAAGTCAATATTCTTTGTAAATTAGATCAGTGCTTATGAAACAGACAATAAATCGGACCATATTCCCATAAAACCAAAGTAACTATAAATTTGCAGGAAATAATATACTAATACCAACAAAAGTAAATTATATTTGTAATGTACATACATGCTCTTAACTATTCTTACTTTTTCCTCAGGAGGAACTAGCTAATCTGGTTATTTCCCCTCTTGAAAATTTCCTGGAAAAAAATGTTTTATAATAAGCATCAATGGCAAAAAAGGGTCTTTATCAAAAGGGTCCTGACTATAATTCACAATATCCTTAAGAGACAGGACCATATTTCTGTGGGGAGAAAGATCTGTTTCAACTCAGTTAATGACAGTCATAGTTAGCCTCTACTATGTTAACAGAATCAACAGTCGTTAACTGTCATATGAATTTTGTCATATTTAAATACTGCGAAAGAATTACACATATTCTGAAGGGGAGCAAAAAGTCCACAATGTCAAACTCATTACCTATTCCTATCCACTGTAGAACACCCCCCAAGAAAATGCTTAAGTATGACAGGAAATTTGGCCTAGGTCATGGAAACAAAAGACATCCTTCTTAGTTACAGGTCTTCCTCTGTTGCCGAAGTCCAAATGCTCTACACCACAGTGGTGAATCACTATGCTAGAAAGGAACGCACACAACCTGCGGGGAGACTACAAACTCTTCCCAGAAGGAAAGAATCCCAAAAAGAGCACTACTGAGAAATTCTAGGTAGTAGAGTTTTTCAGGTATCATATATGTATTAGATGATGTATTAGAAAACATACCTGAACATTTTCTTTAATGTCCTATTTCTCACTAGGAAGCACAATAGCAGAGATGTAAGCCTTATAGACTGTGAAATACAGGACACTGCTTTCACCATACTGTTACTTTTAATGCCTTCGGAAATACGGACATGTTGCTGTATCTGCAGAGTGGTTCCCTAAAGAACTGCTAAGAAATACCTGTACCCATTTCCCATATTCCACTGATATCCTACACTGGATTCCCCAAGCTCTAGTAAAATGGCTATTATCCCTTCCCTAATCCCTTGCTCTGGGCAATGCCATTTTACCTTCACCCCTTAGAGATGCTCTCAGCCTTCAATGATATCAAATGAATCACTGCCTTTCCAGAAAAGAGGTGGTCTCTTTATCACTGACTCTCTTTGCCCTGTTGGAATATGGACTAGGTATGTATCTCATTACTGTTCCTAATAACCACCATGCCTGAACCAATAATCAAAATTACTGTGGTCCCTTTTCTTCCTGACACTTTTCTCCTTATCTCTTCTTTTGCACTTCTAGCTTTCACATAAAAAGAAGAGCCTAAGAAGTATCACTGGCCAATCTAAGTACTCCCTTCTAGTACTGAGGAACCAGTAAATACAGTGTATCAGAGTTGACCTTCAGGTCTTTGACTCTCCTGGCTACATCCTCTGTGCTGAATGCTTAGGAGCTACTCACTGCCAGGAAGGCTTTAGTATTTTTTCCTGGTTCCCTCTCTAATGCTGATATTACAGAAGCCAACCTATAGCTACTGGAGAGTTCAAGTTTCACTGTAGTGCCTTATAATTAGAGCAATATTATATAATTATAAGATTTTGAAGTAAGTTACAAAAAATAGAAAACACTAAAGTAACTTAGAAAACAAAAGCTCAAGAATAGAAAAATAGCAGTAGAATAAAGAGATTTAGAAGGCATAAGAAAATATGTGGGAACCTTAGCACACAGAAAGTTTTAAAGGAAGTGAATTTCAGTATTAATCAGACTGAATCCTGCTTAATTTAAAGCATGTATTAAGAATATAGCTCTTAAAGCTTGTATTTAGCTTTACTTGCTCAAGTTTAAAAAAATAACAATATATCTTCCTGAAAACACTAGTAGTCATTTACTGTTCACTATTAAATAAAAATAATCCATTCTAAATATACTACAGCCTTGAATATACTATAAAAAGGAACACATAAAAACCAAAGTCTATTTTTTCTTCCATTTTGCTGCTCTGATGTTTGCTTAGAAATCAAATCCTTTACTAAGTACCTTCTGTTAAAAGCAAATGAATGTATTGGGGCACCTGGATTGCTCAGTCAGTTAAGTGACTGCCTTCAGCTCAGGTCATGATCTCAGGGTCCTGGGATCAAGCCCCAAATCAGGCTCCCTGCTCAGGAGGGAACCTGCTATTCCCTCTCCCTCTGCAGCTCCCCCTGCCTGTGCTCTCTCATTCTCTCTCAAATGAATAAAAATCTTTAAAAAAAAAAAAAAAAACCACAAAACTAAATGTATTAAATTCAATTCTATAAATGACATTGCTAGATAAGAAAAAGCATGTATAATCAAAAAGCACATACAAAATTTTTTTTATAGTCTCTCATTAAATTTCTTATCTAAACAATTTGTTTTGATTTTTATCACTGTTACAGAACCTATGTGCAACCTTTTGTTACCCGAAGAAATTCTGAAGCTCTACATTGCTGCAGAGATTATGCTGCTGCCTCCCCAACCCCGGCCCCCGCCCTAAAATTTCCTAACAACCACTGAAACCAATTCTTTCTGACCTTTTTGGTCAAAAAGTAGGCCTCATCTTCCAGCTCCTGAGGTGATGAGAACTACTAAGAGGTATAGTAAATTCCTTGGCTAGTTACCAAGGCATTATGCAAAATGGAACACAGAAGTTACTTATGAGCTTAAAGTTAAATCTTCTTTATAAATTTCTTATCTGCAAAGTTAGATATGATTAACTCACATAAAAGACTTTGAAGGCTAGATATAAAAACCAATAATGAGGGGCGCCTGGGTGGCTCAGTGGGTTAAAGCCTCTGCCTTCAGCTCGGGTCGTGATCTCGGGGTCCTGGGATCGAGCCCCACATCGGGCTCTCTGCTCAGCAGGGAGCCTGCTGCCTCCTCTCTCTGCCTGCTTCTCTGCCTACTTGTGATCTCTCTCTCTCTCTGTCAAATAAATAAATAAAATCTTTTAAAAAAAACCAATAATGAGGTTATTTGAGGACAAAAATACCCATCATACAAGGTACATGACTTTTACTTCCTTCCTATGACCCAAAACCCATCACAACATGGGTACAAAGAGGCAGTCAAAAACATAAACCCAGTGTTACAGATTTTATTAGAAGAACAGTATTTCTGGTCTTCTGGAAGAGTGACTGACAAATAGTAGGAAAGTTTAAAAGGAAACAAACAAAAGGAAGTCTGAAAGGTTAAATAAATACTTGGATCTAACGTTACATGTAGTAATAAGTTATGAAAAAATATAAACTAAGTTTTAGCAATAAGAAGAAAATGTAAACCCAGCAGGAGAAACAGAATAGGACTGGATAATCTATAATGTAATTAGTAATTAGTATTTGATGGCCATATTATTCTAGGTAATAATAACAAGTAATTAAAATAATAATTTTTCTGGGGTAAAATATTTTCTCCAGTCTTATACAGTGTATTTGTTTTATAACTATACACACCCAACATATAGTACATTTACACATCCTGCTAGGTTTACTTAGTCTTTATAGACTGGTGAATAGCAAACAATAAAAAGTTGACTTTGTTCTAAGACAGTGTGAAAGCTTTGCCCTCCCTTTTGTTCATCCCACAAGTGACAGATTTAAATAAAAACTGTCAGTTTTAATAGCTATGACAGCATTTAGTAAAGCATATGGTTAACTGGTAATTTTCCTGTGAACTGCAGTAGTAACTTGTTTGAAAAACCAAAATACTAAAATACTTTAAATGTTATACTGTTTTATGTTTCAATCAGATTATAACTTAGAAATTGGCAATACATAACTCAAAGAATTTTAAAAATCAACTTAATCACATACAGAACTTTTGTAACATCAAACTGCAAATCTGTCCCTAACTCCCAAAAACAGGATTCAGTAATTTCTTCAATTTAAAAGTGATCTGATATAATCATACAGATGCACAACAGTATATATAAAAAGACGCAAACAACCTTGGGGCCTCTGGGTGGCTCAGTTGTCAAGCAGCTGCCTTTCAGTCCTGGAATGAGCCCCGAACCCTGCATTGGGCTTCCTGCTCAGCAGGAAGCCTGCTTCTCCCTCTCCCACTCCCCCTGCTTGTGCTCCCTTTCTTGCTCAAATAAATGTCTCCCTCTGTCAAATGAATAGAATCTTTAAAAAAAATAAAATAAAATATAAACTGCAAACAACCCAAACGCTCATCAACAGAGCCGTGTGTGTGGGTGTGTGGGTGTGTGTGTGTGTGTATATATATACACACACACACCCATATACAATACATCCATATAATAAGAACATCATGCAGCTCTTAAAAAGAATGAGAAAGATTTCTATGAACTGACATGGAACAATCTCTAAGATAAAACATTTAAGCATAAGGGGAAAAAAAAGTAAAGTGGAGCACAGCATATACCATGTATATATGCACAGTACATGTAATTAAAACTCACCAATTAGACCATGTAAACTTTAAATCTTATCAAAGCAGCCATCCATTAATTCTTCCCTGCACTCCTTTTCTTGCAGTTTTAGCTCACTGAAATAAGTGTAATTTCACATTCCAAAAATTACTGTAAATTTTAAGCAAAATCAACAAGGATGGGAAAACCTAAAATTAATTACAAACAAAACCTGTCAGTTTTTTAATAACAAAACTACACAAAAAAGAGAACCCAAGTATTCTAAGAAAGTCTTTTTAATATGTGCTCTAATACTAAAGGCAAAAAGAACCATATACAAATACTGAACTTTAGTTAGGTTTTTTTACAGCTGTATGTTAGAAACTGAATCTATTTAAGTACTCAAAGATTGAGCAAATAAATAAATATCTCAAGGATAAAGGAAGCTAGACTTATCACCATTAGAGAATTAAGCAAATACGGAAAGGGAAGTTTAAAATAAACTATGGTATTAGATCAGAATTATAGGTATCAAAGAATCTACAACTCATATACATATACATACAGAAGTAGAGAAATAGACAGGTGTATGTATACACACATACATATATTTCCTGCCTCTACTGAAAGGGCCAAGAAGCAATGATACCCCAGAAGCAATGGGCACACCTAGCATCTAGAATATGGTTTCTAAATATCACTCTCAAAAAAAAAAAAAGGAATGAGGCTTCCTGGAGAAATGTATGATTTCAGGGATGGGGCACATAAAGTGTAAGATAAGCCTGAAACATCTTCCTATGCTAAATAAACTGCTCAAAGATTGATGAAAATATGAAAAAAAAAAGGGGGGGAGGGGAATGTTAAGGGAAGGGAGAGAAGGAAACAGCAAGAAGCTTGAAGAAGATTCCACTGAAGACTCCACTGCCCTAACTGGGATAATTTTAGCATCAAAATAAATAATGATAATGTATTCCAGCCGATACAATGAGTCTATGAATCTATGCTGTGTGTGTGTGAGAGAGAGAAAGAAAGGGAAAGGTTCTTAGAGTAGAATGTCAACTAATAAATGTACAAGGAGTGATGGAATTAAGTTACCATTTGGCAACATCAATGGGTGATAAACTGAGTGAGTGAAAGTGATAGGAAAAACAGTATTTACTTAGCCAGGAAGTATCTCTCCACAAGATATTCACTAGTTACAAAGAGAAAATTGATAAATTTATATGGAGAAAGCTAGCAGGCACTTTAATCAAATCAAAATTAAATTACCAGTGATGGGGCAAATAGATATTGCATGCCTGATGATACAATGCACTGAGGACACATCATTTCTGTGATATTTCTGACCACAAAAACAAAAAATACAACTAAATTTAATCAGAAAAAGCTTTCAATAAACATGAAGTGAGGGACATATGGACTATGCTCTTCAACAATGTCAAAGACATGAAAAAAAGAAAGATGGAAGAACTGCCCCAAATTAAAGGAAGCTAGAGATATCACAGCTAAATGTAATTACTCTTTTTTTTTTTTTTTTAAAGATTTTATTTATTTATTCACCAGGAAAGAGAGAGTGAGAGAGAGCAGGTCAGAGTGAGAAGCGGACTCCCCATGGAGCTGGGAGCCCGATGCGGGACTCGATCCCGGGACTCCGGGATCACGACCTGAGCTGAAGGCAGTCGCTCAACCAACTGCGCCACCAGGGGCCCTAAATGTAATTACTCTTAAAGGACATTAGGACAATTGGAAAAATTATTTAAGGTCTGTCAAGTAAATAATAGTATTGTGTAAATACTGATGTCTCGAGTTGGCTATTTTATGATAAGGTAACAGAATGTCAGTTTTCAGGAAATATTCACTGAAGAAATCTAGGGACAAAGGGTCATCTTATTTAAAAACTTCCTTTCAAATAGTTGGGAAAAAAACACACAAATATATACAAAGAATATAAAATATGCATGGGCAAAATGTTGGCATTCAGAAATAAAAAATAAAAAGCAAAAAATAAAATTGAAAATTACTGAAATGTCTAACAATGCTACTACATTCTTATCTTTGTCCTAGCTAATCAAAAACTATTCAATTATTTCACTATTCTGAAAGACTCATAATTTGAAAATTAGAGATCAGGGAACATCTTCTAATCTTATCACTGCCAATCACTTTCTAGTTATCTTTGGCAAATAAATCTTTCCTCAGCCTGAGATTTCTCATCACAGAAGATGAAATTATAGCTACAACTAAAAGAGAGGTACAAGACTGAAAATGAAAACTGGCTGTATTTTACCTGGATGTTTCCCTCACAGTCTGAGGAAAGAATGTTTCCTTAACACCCATCACTCTGGCAGCCTGCCACTCTCGTCAGCAACAATTCTGAATGTCTGAATGCAGCAAATTGAGTTGCTGCAATCTTAAAAGATGTTTGGCTTTTTACATAACACAGTTTGACAGTGATTAACAGATTGTATTCTAGAGTGTAGTTTCTTGCTTTCTAAAGAAAAGAAGTTAGATATCTGCTCATTAGATTTTTCAATAATTCATTTTTCACAACAGTGCCAAAAAGCAGCATTGTTCTCTGGTTTTTCTAAGGTGGTTTTGCCTTAAACATTATATATTATAGCAGTAAGCATTTTCCGCATTTAATGCTTAGTTTTCTTGGAGACCACACCAAGGTATGTATTTCTCTGCCTTCTGTTCTCTTACCACACTCTGAAAGATGTGTTTTTACTTTTTTTCCTGAAGAAATGTAAATATAATCCATGGTTGTTGTTGCCCCAGTATATGTTGCACTCCTCACCAAAGTAAATTTGTTTCCTTTAAAAAGTAAGATATTCTAGGGCGCCTGGGTGGCTCAGTTAGTTGAGCGACTGCCTCTGGCTCAGGTCATGATCCTTGAGTTCCGGGATCGAGTCCCACATCGGGCTCCCAGCTCCACAGGGAGTCTGCTTCTGCCTCTAACCTTCTCTTCTCTCATTCTCTCTCTCACTTTCTCTGTCTCTCAAATAAATAAATAAAATCTTAAAAAAAAAAAGATATTCTAAACACATCACACAGAAAGTTTTCAAGTCAATTTCACTTATAATTTTTTTTTACTATATATAAATAGGGCAAAGAAAAGATTTGAGATTAAAACTAAGCTGTTGTTTTCCAGTGTTCCCGCAGGACAGCCATACCCTCCAGACTACAAAGGTTTTTAGCATTATCTAATAATGCCTATGCTTCAGGGGATGCAACCTCACTACTCCCATCCCAGGAAAGGGAATAAGGAAGAGAAAGAACCAAAGAGAACGACGGGGTCTCTGCCATGTGACCTAGATTGCCAACATGACTTCTATCCAAACAGGATTCCCTAGGTACAGAAACTCCTACCACCTCAAATCCTGAGAAACTGCCCATTCATTTAAAACATGAGCCTGGAACCCTGATGATCCATTTGGTCAGGTCAAATTCATTAGACAGAGATTCTATTAGTCCCTTTCCAGTATCGAAGTTCTGACACAAGAGATGAGTGACTAGACTTTAGATCTCCAAAGCTCACCAGGGACCATCCCTAGAGCAACAGCCTCTGCTTAAATTCTTAGGACATAAATATCCTAATTTACCTAATTTGGGCCCTTGGTTGAAGTTATGCTTACCTTAGTCTGCTTAAAAAAAAATTGTAGGACACTGCCTCAAACCAGACTCTTGCTATTTTTTAAATAAACTGACTTCCTTTTGTGTAAATGTACTGCATTAATTATTGTTGTGTTCCTCTTTATGTAGGTTCAGTGGTTTCTGGTTATATGGTCCAAGAAATAGGAAAATAGAAATCTTTAAGGTATATGGAGTCAAAGGGCACTGATAATGAGAATACTTTTATGAGATTACTCTCTTCTGACAATCTCTTCTAATCCCATGAGATTAAGTACTTTATGTGATAAGGACATCCATATTTATTTCTCCAGCCCAGACCTCTCTTCTATGTTCCAGACTCATTGATGCAACTGCCTATTCTCCATAGCCCACTTGGATGTCTCAGAGGCACTAAAAACTTTACATTGTATCTACCCAAAATTAAATTATTGATATCCCCTTCCCCAAAATCTGCTTTTCTTCTTGTCTCAGAAAAAAGTAACTCTATTTACCCAGTTTTTTATATTAAGAAACATGGATATGATTCTTATCACCTCCCCCCACCTGCTATACTTGATCCTCATTATGCATGGGTTCTGTGAGAATCTATTTGCTAAAGTATATTTGCAACCCCAAAATCATTCTCTCAGCACTCTTAATAATCATAGGCAGACATGTACAGAGGGGCCAAAAAAGTGAGTTGCCTAATACACACATTCCCAGCTGAGGTCAAAAAAGACAATGCTCTGCCTTCTTGTTTCAGCTTTTATAAATGTAGTCTATTTGTGTCATGTTTTCCACATTTTGGGGCTTTCTGGTGGTGATTTTGCTGTTTAAAATGGCCCTCAAACATACTGTCCAAATCCAAGACAGCTGTAATGCACCTTTAGGAGAAAATATATGTTAGGTAAGATTTCTTTAGGCATGAGTTATAGTGCTATTGGCTGTGAGTTCAATGCTAATGAATCAACATTCAAATAAACTGTCTTTAAACAGAAACACACATAAAACAAGGCTATATACTGATCAGTTGATGAAAATGTTGTGACCAGAGGCTCACAGGAACCTAACACTGTTTTTCCCCTAGGAGCACTAGAACAATATTCACTACTTCAGTATCTATGGTTACCTTATAGAACATAACTACTATGAAAAATACGGATTAACTGTGTACCCAAACCCATCACCAAGTCCTATAGATTCTCCTTCCAGAACTAATTCGGATCCACTAGCTTCTCTCATCCTGTGTTGTCATAGTAGGCCATTATGTCTAGCCTCTAATAAGCTTCCTTACTTCCGACTCTTGGAACTCTTCTAGTCCATTCTCTCAAAGATCAATGTGACTCTTAAAGCAAAATAGATTGCCATGGTTAGTCCCTGAATTAACCAATTCAATTATTTCCAAATGCATTTAAATCCAAAATTCTTCACAGGCTCATGGACTTACTTTGATACCTTGCAGACCTCTCCTGCTTCATCTTACCATCACTCCCTTCCCACAACACTGCACACATACTGACTTGCTGCTGTTGTTACTTAGGAGTCAAGAATTTTTCTGCCTTGGGGACTTGAAAGACACTGTTTTCTCTGTCTTCTCTATGCTCTTTTCCTACACAACTTCTACTCAATCTTCAGGTCTAGGTTTAAACTTAACTTTCTCAGAGAGAAAGCCTTCCAACCCAATGGAAACCCTCTATTATATTTATTTACAGCATCTTCTACTTATCCTTAACACCACAAATTTATTACTTATTTAATATCTGGTTCTTGGGGTGCCTGGGTGGCTCAGTGGGTTAAAGCCTCTGCCTTCGACTCAGGTTATGGTCTCAGGGTCCTGAGATTGAGGCCCGCATCAGGCTCTCTGCTCAGCAGGGAGCCTGCTTCCACCTCTCTCTCTGCCTGCCTCTCTGACTACTTGTGATCTCTCTCTGTCAAATAAATAAATAAATCTTTAAAATAATAATAATAATAATATATGGCTCCCCACTAGACTATAAGATCCATGGGGACAGAACCACGCCTTTGTAGTTTGCAACTGTACTTCTTACAACTGAAACAGTGTTAAACACATAACTCGGGCTTGATAAATGACTGGATAAATGACTGAATAATTGAGTGCACCTAACTGTCCATTATATCTTTTAATAATATATTGAAACATACATAAGCATGACCATGTTTAAAATGTTTGGAGGAAGGGAAACAGATTATTTGGATGTGGCAGTGATCTGTTTCTCTGTAAGTGAACCTTAATTATGAGCAAGACACTATGAATTTCAAGAAATTTCCTGAGTCTGCCCCCATCTCTATGTAGTATAAAATGGTATGTACTTCTTTAACAATTAGCCATGAGTAAACATATTACTGAGCAAAGAACATTACTGTAGAGGCCATACTAAATAAACAAACAGCCAAAGTGATTGGTCTATGAGGTAAGGCTCTCCATAGTTCAGATAAAACTGAAGTTCTGGGGATGGTGGCTCAGTTGGTTAAGTAACTGCCTTCAGCTCAGGTCATGATCCCAGGGTCCTGGGATTGAATCCCACAGTGGGCTCCTTGCTCGGCAGGGAGCCTGCTTCTCCCTCTGCCTCTGCCTGCCACTCAGCCTGCTTGTGCTCTCTCTCTCACTCTCTCTCTGACAAATAAATAAATAAAATCTTTAAAAAAAATATTTAAAAAAAACCTGAAGTTCTGAAATAATATTTATGTCAACTCTATAAAATTATTACACTTCATCATAGGATAAAGAATGGGAAGAAGGGAAGAAGGGAAGAAGCTTGCACTTCCTTTAATAATATTTTTTCCATTTAAATAGTTCCAGGTTTTTTTTCTTTTCCTGTCCTCCAAAATTTTCAAATCAGAATTTAGTAACACATTGTCTAATTTTTACATTAACTTTATTTTCACAATATGGGAGAAATCTTATTTTATCATCAGGATCTAATTTTTTCTTACTTTTTCTTCTCTGAAGATTTTTAAGGTATAAACTTTGTTACTTCAATATAATTCTTTCACAAGCTCCCACAATGTCCTGAAATTGTTATCCTCTCTGAAGTGATATTCTTTCTACTTTGAAAATAAAATCTAATCTCTTACCACAAATATTTTGTTATTTTAAGTTTCTCCATCACAGAAAATAAAGCAACAATATCCAACCTATGCTTTTGACAAACTACATAACATCCTATTTGCCTTTGACCCACTTTTTTAAGTTACCAGTTTTAATAAGTGTATAAAGAAATAACAGAATGGAGAGTATCTAGAAAATCTTTAACTTCTTTGCAAACTTCACATGATTAAATCAAAAGGACAAATAAAAAGTTACTGGGTCTTTCATTTGCTGCAACTCTTAACTGTTCAATTCATTTTTAGTAGCCCAGAGTCTGGCCATGTATTTTATTCATGTTTTCCATATTCCAAACCGTTTCCACTGGAAACAGTCAGTCAACAGATTAATATAAGCCAACTGTCCCTTAAAGATCTAGAACAAACTTTGAACATTTTTACTAGGTATCTTTCCCAAATAGCTGTGCTTTAGTTTCATTATGAAGGGTCTCATCACATACTGCTAAAGAAGCACTAGCAATGTCCTTTCATTTCATTTTGTTGGTATCAATCTGTGACTTCCTAGGTTGAAATAATTCTCCTTTATCTTTCACTTTTTTTACCATTCTAAGAAATGAGCATTCTTACTATTCTAAGTAAATTCTTTATCCCAAGAAATAAAATATTTTCTTGTTATGAACAGCAGGTATTTAGTTTCTACTAATGTGTTTTGAATAAGCACATGAAAATTTACCAACATATTCTCCATAAAAATTATATTCACTTTAAAATCCAATAATTCCAAATGCATTCCAAATGGAATTCCAAATTCCAAATGCATTTCATGCTTTATAAGCTTTTTGTCAGTGGTTTTTCCACTTAGAAACTGTGTGCTTTTAGTGATTCTTCTTGACCGCCAAATTCTTGTTAGCCGTATAACGTCAAATGCCAGCTACCAAAATTATGCATGTCATAATTTTTACTTTTCTGGGTTGTCCCTGGTCTTGTGTACTCTGCAGATACAGGTCCATAAAAGAGCCTCTCTTGTAAGCCTTTACAGTATGTTGCTGACAGACACAGCAACTAATTATTGATGAGGAGGATGTTGATCAAGAACAGTATTTGGTTTTCCACACTCCTGTTATTTCAGCACCATTATTTGACTTGCCTGGTGAACTCTTAGAAATTTTGGTGGTTTTTATGTAATTTCCAAAACAGTTTCCACAAAATAAACTACAACTGACCATACGCATAACACTGAATAACTGAAGAATAAGAAATACTACACACCAAGCTTTGCAAGGTTGGAAAAGCATCGAAGTAAAACAAAGCCTATACAGGTAGGTTGGCAGAACACAGTTCAATGCTGAGTTACACCAATGGCCTCACTGCTTTTTGCGGGTTTTTTTACGCATTTAAAAAATTCGTAACAGTTACAAAACAACTGAATCATGATTTGACCGTACAGTTTAAAATGGCTGATGTCACACCTGACAGTCCTAGTTCATTCTTCAGTTTTTTTCTCAAGAAATTTTTTCTCCCCGGGGAATTTGGGGGATAAAAAGAAGAGATGGGTTCCCTTATCCCTCTTCCTCCAATATCCCTATATTTGTCTTAAAAGAAGACAAGCCTTAAGATTTTATTAAACTAGGGACGCCTGGGTGGCTCAGTTGGTTAAGCTGCTGCCTCGCTCAGGTCATGATCTCAGGGTCCTAGGATAGAGCCCCGCATCTGGCTCTCTGCTCATCAGGGAGCCTGCTTCCTCCTCTCTCTCTGCCTGCCTCTCTGCCTATTTGTGATCTCTTTCTCTGTATCAAATAAATAAATAAAATCTAAAAAAAAAAAAAAAGAATATTAAACTCTTAAGTTGTCATATAGAAGTTGTTGTACGGTTTTAAACAGAGATTTTTGCCTCTGGAACACTGCCTTTTAAAGGTACAATAAGACCTCGCATTTACCTGACATTATCCAGAATGAAGAATCCCCTAAGCAAAACCTAATCTCCATAAAAAGGAATCTTATGAAGAAACCGTGGAAAGGGGGCACCTGGGTGGCTCAGTGGGTTAAAGCCTCTGCCTTTGGCTCAGGTCATATCCCAGGGTCCTGGGATCGAGCCCCACATAGGGTTCTCTGCTCGGCAGGGAGCCTGCTTCTCCCTCTCTCTGTCTGCCTCTCTGCCTACCTGTGATCTCTCTCTCTCTGTCAAATAAATAAATAAAATATTTAAAAAAAAAAAAAAGAAACTGTGAAAGGTCTGAGATTTTACCCTACTTGCAACCTGACAAGTTAAGCTCCAGTATCTCAGCTCAAAAGATAAATTTTTTTTAGGGCCCCTGGGTGGCTCAGTTGGTTAAGCGACTGCCTTTGGCTCAGGTCATGATCCCGGAGTACTGAGATCAAGTCCCACATTGGGCTCCCAGCTCCATGGGGAGTCTGCTTCTCACTCTGACCTTCTCCCTTCTCATGCTCTCTCTCACTCTCTCTCTTTCCTAATAAATAAATAAAATCTTTAAAAAAAAAGATAAATTTTTTTTAAAGATTTTATTTATTTGAGAGTGCATGTGGAGGCACACCAGCAGGGGAGAGGGACAGTCTGAGAGGGAGAAGCAGACTCCCCACTGTGAGATCCTGACCTGAGCAGAAGGCAGACACTTAACTGACTGAGCCACCCAGGCGCCCTAAAACTTAAATACATTAAAGCTTGCCACCGTGTGGCCTCAAGTTATTTTTCTGTTCTTTTCTCCCTCCCCAAACCACTTTTAGAGTGTTTTTTTCACAGATTATTTCTCATCACGTGTGTGATTACTGGCTTATTTTCTTCTCTCTTCCTCTAAGCCTAAGCTCCAAGCAAGGAGAAACCATATCTATTTCATTCATACTTGTTTATTCAACACCTGTATAAAACCATAACACAGAAATCATAAGTATTTGTTAAATGAAATTTAAAAGTGTTTATATGAAATGTGTTTCTATCTAAAAGCTTACACACATGCTATTCCTCACTGGTACTCCGCTCTCACTAACTCACATCTTGAAACCTGTATGAACTCTCACATGCTATAAGACGCAAAAGCGTCTGCAGCTCATAAATCTTTCCCCAGTGCAATTTCCTACCGGATTTTACTTAATTCTCACAACCCTATATTATTTTCTGCAATTAAAAAGTAAAGAAACTAAAGCTTAGAGAGGTTAAGAGATGTGTGCAAAGTCATAATCCTAGTGCATCTGGGTTTAAAATTAAGTCTGTGTCATTCCAAAGCCCCTATTCCTAAACCTCTCTTATACTGCATCCTTAGCTAAAATGAGTCTCATACGATGTTATGCATTCAAAGCCCAGTGCTGCCACAAACTAATAAAAGTGTAATACTGAGGAACCTCAGATGCTGTACAGGTAAAATAGGGGTATAGTTACCTAAAAATGTATACAGATTAAATTAGATGATTTATATGAAAAGCACTTAGCACAGTGCACAGCACTGATCATGCAAAACACGCAAGAAACATTAACTATCATCATCATACATGCCTCTAAAACAGAAGTAAGTCATTCTTTTCTGTGAAGGTCAAATGGTAAATAGCTTAGGCTTCATGAGCCGCACAGTCTCAGCTGCAACAGAAAAATGCAGCAAACAAGGTTTGGCCCATAGGTTATAATTTGCCAATCCATGGTTTAGAGCAGAGTCCTTCAACCTCAGCACTACTGATACGTGGGGCTGGGTGATTCTCTGTTGCAGAGGGCTGTTCTGTGCATTGTAGAAAGTTCAGCAGCATCCTCTGCCTCCACCCAACAGATGCCAGTAGCATCACCCAAATGGACACAACCAAAAAAGATCTCCTGTGGAGCAAAACTGCTCAAGTTGAGAAACACAGCTCTAGAACAATCAAACATATGAAGACCTAGCTTGAATTTTCTAATAAAGAAAATACTCTAACAAGATGGAAAAGTAACAATTTAGCACACTAAAAATATTTATACTCACTTAGCTAAAATTCCCACACTTAGCAATAACTTTATAACTTCTGTGATACACACGGCTGTGGTTGAAAAGTAGAGTTCTCTGTCTGATGATGTCCTTGTGTATCTTAAAGCTATGGCATAAGCTGCAGCCACCAGGGTCATCACTGTCAAGCAGTATAACTTGAATAATAAACTGACATTTTCTGGAAAATATGTGCAACAAAGATATTATTTAGTAAACAGCATTATGTTTATAGACGTTAATCCATGTTATACCTCAAAATGCTCCCCAATTTCAAGCACAAAATACCTTTTCAAACCCAGGACATTTGAAAATTTATTTCAAAATAATACTTTCCAAATACATGAACACAAACATGCACACACAAAACACAGCTGACTTTAAATATCAACCAGTTAAGCAAAGATTTGTTCCTGAAGAATGCTTCAATTGCAAGATTATGTGGCATACTGACACAAGTATGGGATATAATAAATTACATATTGAATATATCTTTATAATATGATGTTAGTATGATACATTTATAGTGGGCATATAAGACTTATAGCTAAAGCACAATAGTTATTGACATTAAGCCCAAACCTGTAAATTATTGCCACTATTTCAGATAACGATCTGAGTTCTGTAATTCTGAAGTTTTGTTCCTCATTAATCTTGCTGTCCCCAACCTATGTTAGTTATCAAAAACAGTTCTATTTCTTTCCCTTTATTTCCTGTGTAGCTATGAAAAAACTCGTAGGGTTGGACTTAACTTGAAATGGGAGAATGCCTAAGAGCATGATACATAACTACAGACAATGCTCCAGGGCAGGGCTTTATGATAAACGGGTTCCCCAACCAGGAAAATAACTTGGCATCCATTCAGAAAGATATCCAAGTATTTGTTTAACATTTATTCATAGCTGAAGCCAAATGCTCTGTGCGACTGGGTGGAGAAGTAATCCGGATGTCGCCCAACCTGTCCTAGCTACAGCTCTGAGGTCCAGAAATTCAGGTCTGTTACTAACTTACATACCTCACTCAGCAAAACAAAGTGCTTCGGGGTTAATCAGAATCAATCTCATGAAAAGGCAATTAGTCATCAAATATTATTACTCTAATGGGCCACCCCCGGGGGAAAAGCGGTGGATCTCGCCCTCCACCCAAAATATCAATGTGTTCCTTCTAACCACATACAACATTCTCCAGGGAAGGAACTGTTAAAGACTGCTTTCTCCATCTCGTTAAGGTTTCGGCGCTGTTTTAATGCCCCAGTGATGTTTTCTGTGGCTGTTACAGGGACCAGCCGCTGCTTGGGCTCCGCGCTGGGAGCATGCCCTTAAGCCTTTAAGCATCCGTAGGGCAGAAGGCGCAGAAGAGACCGCAGCCGCGACGACCCTGGCCGGGACCGAGCACAGTCCTGCCTCTCGCGGGGTGATGCGGGTCCAGCCCCGGACCTGCGCTCCGGCCCCTCTCCGGATCCGCCGCAGCCCGGGCCTGTCTGAATTTGGTTCCCACCCACTGCAAGCGCCTCGGGGCAGGCGCTGTCTGGGGCCGCCAAACGGCCCCAAGCGGAGTCCGCCTGGGGGAAGACAGCCGCAGGAGGAGGCTGACTGCCCCGCGCCGCCCTCACCGGCGCCCGCGCGAACTCGCGCCTCAGGGCAGCTCCAAACAAACTCCTGCTGCCCGACGCCTCCGCCTGGCCCCGGAGCCCCGCGTGCGCAGACAGGTGCTGACGCTCGCGCGCCACCGCCCCCCGCGGGCTCCCTCGTCCCGGCGGCCCCCAGCCTCACCTCTTGGGGCAGCCATGGTTCCCCGACAGCCCCGCGCGGAACTGACGCACGCCCCCTCCGCGCGCCGTCCTCGGGACACCCGAGACCGCCTCCTTGTGGTCATAGAGACGAAAATCATTCGGCCTAGAGCGCCTCGTCGGCCGACCGTCTGCCAACTTCCTGCTCAGCCTGGCACCAAGATTAGGCTCAGCAATCCGAGTTACCCCCCGAAAATGGGAAGACCCGGATGGAGGAGCGGCCTTTACGACCTCGTCCTTGCTGACAAGTGCGTAAGACTAGAGTCAAAGGCGTCCTTCTGTAAACTACACATCTCGGCCGGCTAAGGAAGCCGAGTCAAGGGAGCAGAGCGTTGCCTTCTGGGAATTGTAGTCCTCGCCAAGGTGATTGGGCAGCAAATAGGACTTGGGTTAAGACTTAGTGATTTATGCCTATCAAAGCTGTTGTAGCTTTGATAGGCCCCCCAGAACCCGTAAAGTAACAGAAACTACTGTCGGCAACCTTTGTAACTTCCACCTTGCTCATTACCTTGCATCGTTACTTCTTACTTAAACTTGAGGTGATTTATGTATTTTTCAAAAGTCTTGTGGCTGTGTCCTTATTGTCAGCATTGTCATTGATTATGTTTACTTGGCCAGACATTCTAACTATATGATCTTCTCGCAACAAAAGGGCTTCAAATATTAGACGTGTCAGCAGGCATTTAATCTTCACTTTCACTGCAGATAATAATTAGCATAAGCGATACTAAAAATAATTCATTGGCAAAATGAAAGTTTTTCCAGATATCACGTGGATTGGTTAAAAATACTATGAAGGTACTTCAGCCCTTACAGGAACAGGGATAAAGAATCTGAGATACTCAGAAGCTTACACCTCCTGTAGCACCATCTTTCCCTATAATGACATTCTAGAGGTTTGAGTGATTGTTGTATACCATTGCCTTATCATTACATAGAGGTAGATAAATCTAGTCTACTAACAGTATTGGAAAATTTTACATGCCTTATTATTATCACATTACTATTAGAATAAGCTTTGTAGAGTCGGACATTTGATTAATCTCATTTTGGAACACTGTTGGACATTCTCTCTATGGGGCTGTATGTGTGCTCACTGGTGCTTCTCACCTTTTCCTGTAATTGGTACATTCCCTATTGCATGTGTTCCTCTACATGCACTTAAAAAACTCACATGTGTACTTGAAATTAATTTTAATAACGGAAAACATTCCAACATACATTCTTTCTTTTGTTTTACAACTACAGCTTTGGGCAGTTTACCTCTTCCCATTTTGGAGTATTATTATGGTCTCAATTAAATATAATTATTCTCCTTTTGATGATCAAGTTATCCCAATATGGCCCTTGTAAGCCTACTTCTTTCTTTACATCTGCACAAGATTGTTGAAGCATTCTTTATTTCTGGCAACAAGAGGTTCCAGCCAATCTCGATATTTCCCTGTTGTAGGTCATAGAATCAATTGCATTTCGAGGAACTATGGTTCTTTCTGGTAGAGAATAGTATCACACACACACACACACATTCTGATTATAATTAGGGTGGTAGGTGAAACACTGTTGGGCTGTTTCTTGTGACATTTCTGGTTCACATAACATATGCTACTGAACCCTACTTTTCTTAATAACTGCTAATTGCCCAAAAGACTTCCTACTCCACTGGCATGAACCTTGACTAGATTTCAGTGCCTCTTGTCCTAACCTGTTCAGCCCAAGACCACTAGGCACAAACCTATATTTAGAGAGAGTCAGGATTATTGATCCATTCCAGGGAGGGAACTCTCACACCAGAGAAATTATGTGGTATATCCTTGGAAACAAGGAGTTGTTTCTGGGAGATGGACAGACTTGGGTAAAATTTAAAGGAAGCAGTGTTTTGATAGATTCGAAGCAGAGCCCTTTATAAAGACATCAACATCAGATCTGGACTGGAGAAGTCTCAAGATCCTGTTTCTTGAAAACAACAAAGTTACCAGATATGGATGCTGTATTCAGGAGCCACTGAAATGAAGGCTTTGCTCCTAGGTTGGAAATTGAGGCTGCTTCTTTGTGTCAAAGCAAGAGAAGGCCATTTCATTCCTACTGATAACAATGTCAACAGCAAGGTTCCTAACAGCAGATGCTTTCAGAGAACAAAATGTTTCACTGTGTTAGAAAGTAGGCACTCAGAAGAGGGGGTGGTTATTATACAGTACTAAGCATACTCTTCAGAGAAATAATATTTCCTGTTAACTTTCCAGCTGGCGTTTCTATTCATTATCCCATCCCAGTGAATGGCCAAGCAGATATTTACATTCTTTACATTTGAGCTAAGTTTTACTTTCTCATTCTGAATTATCTCCAGTCTTGGAGGAAAATCTAGTAACTGAATGTGCTTCTTTTACGTATGCCCAGCCTTCTCTACAGCTGTGGTTATTGTGAGAAGCAGTCCTCTTCAACATATGAACCACAGGGTCATTTGCCTGATGATAAGCTAACCTAACTGTGTCTCAAACAGCTAGTGCTATGGCCATCTGAAACCCTGATGATATTCCCGATTGTCATTACCAAGCTGCAGTATTTGCTTTGAAATCCTGCTCACTTCTATCTCTGATCAGACATGAGAGCTATCCTGTCTCAATGACTTGTATAAAAGGAAGCCCATTACTTTATCCATTGGTACTAAAGTACAAGCGTAGGCTGTGCAGTAAGCAATACCAAAAAAGCTTAAGGAAATTATAGTTAGGGGCACCTGGGTGGCTCAGTTGGTTAAGCGACTGCCTTCGGCTCAGGTCATGATCCTGGGGTCCCAGAATCAAGTCCCACATCATGCTCCCTGCTTAGCAGGGAGTCTGCTTCTCCCTATGACCCTCCCCCCTCTCATCCTCTCTCTCTCTCTCTCTCTCATCTCTCACAAATAAATAAAAATCTTTTTAAAAAAAGAAAATTATAGTTAAATTCAAGGATATAGCTATATAACAGATTATTAAAAGTGGTGAAGTTTCAAGTATAGTAAATCATTAACCATAAAGAACATTTAGGCAATTGCAGACACCTACTAAACATAATTGTTTCCACGACAATTTAAGCTTATTTTTCTCATTCTGCTATTAAGAAAATTACACCGCAATTTGCTAGGTTAGTATTTTAAAACAATTCTTTCCTATGGTGTAATATTACTAAAGACATGCTAAAAAGAACTGTTGCATTTTACAATTGAGAAAGTTAAAAAATACAAGGAGACAATGTAAAATTCAGTGTCTAGACTTAAAGAGCAAAACATGAGTAACAATCATCAACATCTAAACATTTTTTATTGGTGCTTAACTCTCCCTTGCCTCTGCTTCCTTTTTTAGCTACCATAATCTCACTTTTCTTTTCCTGCCAAGCAGTACTGATTTGTAGTCTGTACTTATTTCTACCACTATCTGCTTTCTACAATCTTACTCCTACTCAAGTCAACTCTATTAAAACGGAGCTCAGCAGTTGTCTACTCCATTGACCTTTTCTCATTTCTCATCTTCTTCTGTTTATCCATCAGACATTGACTGAAAGCCATAATGTGCCAAGCATTATTCGAGGCACTGACTGAGAGCTTGAAAACAGAAAGTGGGCAAAATGAGGATGGCAGTGCAGTAGAACGAGGCACTGGAGACCCCCTCCTTTCTTGGCTAACATTAACAAGGCACTTACCATGTAAATGCTTTGCATGGGTTAATTCATTTAATCCTCTTGACAGCCCAATGAGTTAGGAACTGTTAGTATCCCAATTTTCAGGACGAAAAAACTGTAGCAGAGAAATATTAAGTAACACAGCCAATAAGTAGTAGACCTTGACCTTACTTCCTCGACCACAGAGATTCCTCTATGTCTTTTTCTACTCCTCCGACTGCTCCTTGGTCTCATTTTGTGTCTTCCTCCTCATTCTATCCCCATCCCCTTGGGGATGACTTCCAAAATTATCTTTCTCCAGTTCAAATTCCGGTCACTTCTGCTTTATTATTTTTGTCATCCCTTAGACACGTTTTTTCTAGTACTGAATGCTTTCTCTTTTTTGATCAACCAGCTCCTCTTCCCAATTATCCTCAGTCTTCTATGGTAGACACTCTGAGGTCATACTGTGATGTGTCCTTCCTTTTCCCGAGATGTTCTATCCTAGTCATTAAATCTCACATTTGCCCTTCATGTCATCCATTACCACATGCCCTAGTTCTTGCAACAGCTTCCTAGCTGTCTCCCCAAACATAGTGTCTCCCTCCCACAATCAATCTTCTGTTCAAGAATCTGCAATGGTTACCTGATGTCTGACTACCGACTGGCAACATATTCCTCTGCCTGGCTTTCAACGTTCTCCAAAAGCTATACCAACATGACTTATCCAACTTTATTTCCCATCACTTCTCAAAAAAAAAAAATCTCCTTTTTCCTCTGTTCCTCTCTCTCTTCTTTTCCAATGACTACTCCACTGCTGAGCTTATCAATTCCCGCCTTGACTATTAAAATAATCACTGGACCAATACCCTGCCTCCAGTTTGTTCTTTCATTTATTCCCTTTTTCTTCCTTCATTCACCAAACAACATACTATACAAATGCCAGGAGTATAAAAATGGCTAAAACACAGTTCAAATCTCAAGAAATTCACAGTCTAACAGAGAGAATACAGGTGACCACATGCATACCTATTGACATATACCTATACTAAGGGTATAAATAAAATCTAGTGAAAGTCCAAGGGAAGAAGCAATTAATTTTCCCAAAGGTGATGGGGAAAACTTTCACTATAAAGGTAAAATCTGATCAGGCCGTTTGAGGGCAAACAATCTCATAAGGGTGCCTGTGGAGTACATTCCAGGTGACAGTAAAAAGCAAGAGCAGAGGATGGTGGTATTAAAGACAATGACATATTCGAAGAGTTTGGTTCAACTTCCCTAATATGTATAATGTATGGAGATGGCAAGAGAGGAGCGGCAAATGAACCTGGAAGATAAATGGATATATTTTGAAAAGTCTTATGTCATATGTAAAGGAGTTTTTCCATTATCACCTATGTAGTAGAAACAAGTCTTGGTAGGTATTTAAGTGAGGGAAGCAAAAGTTGCGGGAAGGGGACAGGGTGACAATGATCAGATTTATATGTTAGAGACACGTCAATGAATAGGTAATAGGACTAAGTCCTAAACAATAGCAGTGGTGGTGAAAACAGAAAGACACAGACAATCCAAACCAAATCAACAGAACTTGATGACTTATTAAATGTAAGGGCTGTGGGAGAAAGGCTGT
Organism: Nasua narica; assembly: GCA_028533885.1. Lineage (NCBI taxonomy): Eukaryota > Metazoa > Chordata > Mammalia > Carnivora > Procyonidae > Nasua > Nasua narica. The sequence continues at coordinate 64,555,830 of CM052802.1, forward strand.
CAAGAAGTTTTTAATGTCTGCTACTGAGCAGCCAGTGAGGCCTTTGACCACAGAGAGAAATACAGAGGGAGAAACGAGTCTGTCCGAGCAAATGAGTTTGGCCTGCAACCTGCTGAAATGGGTGTGACCTTCTGACGAGGGTTCCAGCACGTGGTGGGATCTTTAGAGAGCGCTGGATCTTGGGTGGATGGTCAAGATCCTAGCAGAGGACCGTTTGGTCTAGCTCCCTTCATTCTGGTTCTGTTGTACTTACCAGGCAACCTTCCGATACTAAACCGAGCTTTTCAAACTGGGTTTGGTATTTTTATTATTTGGAAATTTTATTTTCAGCCTTAACTTGATAACTCTGAATTATGACTTACCAGCCATTCTTTTCTGTGCTTAGGAATCTTGCAGAATTGGACGAAGGTTGACGGAACAGATAAAATCAAAAACCTGATGCTGTAAAGTTCAGCGTTGGCTCTCACTGTCCCACCTCCTTCAAGGCCCGATCCCTGGTCCCTGGCCCCGCTCCCTGCCCCAGGCCTTGCCTCAACAGCCAGCCAGCCTATCTTTAACATCATTTTTACACTACAGATATGAAAATCATGAACGCTGAGAAGTAGGTCTGTTTGAAGTTTACCTTTATGCTATATGTGGAAAATGGATTTTGAAACATATTCATATTATAAATGATATTTAACCTACATAGAAAACCAATTATATAAGCACCTTAATAAAAGTCACCAAGGCAGGAAAAAATACACTAAATATAAATGATCCCCTTGTCATTAAAGCAGGTTTAACAGTCCCTCCACCAGGGAGTCTTTACTATCCAGGAGTTAGTATTAGAAGTATGTAAGACAGTAAAAAAACTATAGCTCTAAAATTCAGCTATCAGTAACTCACATGGGCCCTAAATACAACTGCCAATGGGGTCAGGCAGATAAGGCAGCAGGAACGGGGACTGGAAGCGCCTGGTCTATCAAAGAGCACAGCTGTTACTCACAGGCATGTTAGCCAAGTACTACCAAGTATTCTGATTTTTTTCCTAAGGGGCGATAAATCCAGATTTTATGTAAAATTTCCAGATTTTTAAAATTCATGTGGACCTTTGCTCTGATTATTCCCAATTAGCAAGGTCTTATTATACATCAATTTAATCTATAACATTCAATAGCTAATGAGGCTGAAAATTTTGACTAGACTTTAAAATTTTAATGTTTAACATTAAATAGGATTTTGGAAATAAGCTTCTATCTCGGTCATAATCTTATAAATATATTAATATCTAAAGAGCATCATAATTTCAGCCTTGAATGCCGCCAAACTTTTTCTGACAAATAAAAGCTGAGTGGACAGAGTTTTATTTTGCAATTTTAATACGATGCAAAATGTGTTCCAGAGAACAACTTAGTTTTTTGTAGCAGGTTGACAGTGAATATACATGAGAATCCAGAAAACATTCACACTACCAATGAATGTGTCAGACTCACAAAATTAACTAGTTTTCAGGGATGCAAAGATACTTGTCAATATTTGCCACTGCTCTTAACTTGGTGAGATCTCCTTTAAAAAATCAGTCTCTAACTATGTCTCATCAACAGCTCTCGTTAGGTTCACCTTGACCCCAGAGGTGAATTTACCCTGTCCCCCACGGAGACCAGCTATATAAATCTGGGGCCTGGGCACTCGGCTGCTGCCTTCTCTCTTAGACTGCGTGCCAGCATCCTTGGGTGGGTACACCTGTGAACAATTTTCTCTTCTCATGTGACTGAGATCAGTTTGTACCGAGTGAGTAGCTTTCTGACGTAAATTGGCCTAAAAAGAAAGAGAATACACAGGCCTTAGCCCATCTCTAAAGAACAAATAACATCAGCCTAATCTTTCTCAATCCACAAAGAAATTAGCCCTACAACACAGCATTTTTCTATAAAACATTAAAATATTAGAAAAACTAGAACATTATAAATATCCTTTGCCAAGATGTAGAAAAATTCATGAAAGGTTGAAAATGGACCCAAAGAAAGAACATACAGATTCAAACTTAACAGTGAGCTTAATTATTTATTAGTATAATTTCCTAATTCTTTCACTATTATACTTTGAGATTCATACAACCTGAATTTTCCTAACATACTTGGTTTATTGTTTTATTTTTTAAAATATTTCTTTAAGATTTTATTTATTTACTTGACAGAGAGAGACACAGGGAGAGAGGGAACACAAGCAGAGGGAATGGTAGAGGGAGAAGCAGGCTTCCCCCTGAGCAGGGAGCCCGATGCGGGGCTTGATCCCAGGACCCTGGGATCATGACCTGAGCTGAAGGCAGACGCCTAATGACTGAGCCCACCTAGGTGCCCTGGTTTATTGTCTTAAAAGACAAAAATTTAAGATTTCCTTTGTCTTTTTTAAATGGATCTCACCTGAGACTTCTAATATAAAAAGTTCTAGGGGCACTTGGGTGGCTCAGTGGGTTAAGCCTCTGCCTTCTGCTCAGGTCATGATCCCAGGGTCCTGGGATCGAGCCCTGCATCGGGCTCTCTGTTCAGCAGGGAGCCTGCTTCCCCCTCTCCCTCTGCCTGCCTCTCTGCCTACTTGTGATCTCTTTCTCTCTGTCAAATAAATAAATAAAATATAAATAAATAAATAAATCTTAAATAAATTCTAATATCTTCAGGTTTTTTTTAGAGTATTCCATATCTTGCTTGCTCTTTTCATGGATTACTAGTGAACATGAAGTTAAACAGATTACCTAGGCTGGGAAGCAAAGAGGAGTTTATAAAAAAAGAGACTAGGATTTGCTGAAGCGATGAGGAAGTCCAAGGAAAAACCTCAGAAGCATTAGAACCTGTGAGTTAAAAAGTAGGTCCCGGGAATGAGAGGAAACAGTCCAGATTTTTAGACACTGTGAGCGAGTGAGAACTGAAACTATTTCCCCCACACTGAGTTTATTCTCTATATTAATACAACTTTGCTATTCCATTGTCCTCCTTAGCAGGATTTTACCATTCCAAGACACCCCCGCCAAAGCAAATAACTTGACTGTTCACTACAGAATCCCAAAAGACGCACCTTCAGTCCTAAGCATCAGTACAGAGATTAAGCCCTAACATTCTTTGCACCCCGTCCCATAAATCTTTGCCCTCTATTCCCATCAGTACTGAGCTCCCTTTTCATGATCGTTACCCAATCCAATTCAAGCCTTCATCCCATCCCCTGACCTACCCTTGGCATCAAAAGACCTGCCTTCCACCATACTTCGCATTCCCTATAAATTCTGATCTTGCTCTTTTTCCTTGAGACACTGCCAAGACCCTGCTGAGGTGGTGGTTCCTCCTACAGCTTTAAGCATTACACTCAGTTTTGTCCTATCAGCAGGTTAGGGAATATAGATGGAAATATATGAGGAGCTGGCATTCAACGTGATGCAATTCTAGAGGGTAATTACTAGGTCTCCGGTGGGAATCAGAATAAAGTGGAGGATGAGGAATGACAAGAGAGGGGTCAGTCAGTATGCAGTGCAGCCCCACCAAATACCCCATTCTCTTAACATGTCCAGTCCCGGCCTATGCTTATGCTGGCACCTCTACCTCTCGTATGCTATCCAGCCATCACTCCCCTCTTCTCCTTTGCCTATTCATACCTCAGACCAACTTCAAATGTCACTGAAGTCAACTTTTATTTCACTTTTGTTATGCCATTTACCTAGAGGTCCTGAAATATTTTTAGTGTATCAATGCCACTTGCTAGATAATTAGCTTCTGAAGAACAAAGTAGGGATATCTATGTTACCTCATATATATTTGATGGGCTCAAGTGAGTTTAGTAGATAACGGAAAAGAACACCGGGATGGATCTTCATGAACTACAGAAGAGTAACTGATAGCAATGTTAATGGAACAAAAAGATCTGGAAGATATACCAGGAAGCTAATCCTTCCTCGGCCCAGGAAATCAAGGGACTGAAAAGCTGCCACCAGAAAGGGTGGCAAGAAAAATGTCAAGGTTGGTGAAGAGCCCATAAAACACTGACTATACAAATGGACAAAGGCTAGACCTTATATGACAGTCGAGCTCTGCCCCACAAGCTCTGCAGCCATAGCTATCAGCACAGAACAGGAGGACCTGGCCAGCTTCCCTACTTTTTTGCTGCCCCCTGGACCAACCAGAGAAAGCCAATGATGCCCACCAAACTAATCACATAAGATCTCCCCGTTTGAGTTAGCCCACCTCCGGTTTCCCCATGTCAACAACCCCTCAATCAGAGAACTCCTTAAACCTTCCCCTTTTTTTTTCATGATCAAGCTCTCCCACTTCTGCCTGCCTGCTTTGGAGTTCCTGCCAACTGCAGGTGATGATGCTTGACTCCCTTGCTATAGCAAACTTCTAATAAATAGCCTCTGTACCCATCTGGGTAAGCCTGTGTTGATTTCCACACCTGATTTCAATTGAAGAGATGGACAAAATACACTAAGAAAAGGCTACAGATATAAAAGAGTTTATTTCCTTCATCCTCCAAATACTTGTTGTTTAAAATGATGAGGTACTGTAAAAAGAGTGAGTGGGAAGAATTCCACCGAGTCAGACACGGATGAGAGTTTCAAAGCCATGCTTTGAGGGCAGGCACCTCTTATGATTAAAGTGACTGAGAATCAGAAGGATAACAGAGCTCAGCGCCTGAAGAGAAGATGTTGACAACAAGAGGGGACACTATCTGGGATATAAAAGAGGTAATATTCTTCTCCTCAAAAAAAAAAAATCCAAAAAAGACAAGGATATACTTTCCTTGATTAGAGGAAACTAAGAGTGCTTTAAATACTAGAACATCATAGATTAGCACAATAGATGGATATAGAAAGAGAGAGTGAGCAACTACCATTGTTCTAGTTACCGGGTGGAATAATTTGAGAATAGTTTCATCCTTCTGTATATGCTTAAAATTAGAAGACAATCTTACAAGGTAAAGCTGGCAAATCAATATGCAAAGAAGTCTGTATGCAACTCATTAGTTTATATAAATAATTTAAATTACTAGCTTTATGAGTAACGTTACATTAGAGTTCCCCAACCTCTAGCTTTCGGCCTTAGTGTCATCTTCTTGGAAACCCCTGCACCAAGCGAGCCAAGTGGAGGAAGAAGCAATGTGGAGGCTGAAGTGAGAAAGATGAGGCAGAGGTCTGAGTAAACAGCTAGCCTGTACACCCATGGAAGCCACAGGAATAGACATAAGGAAAGCCAGAGGCCAGGGACGCTGGTACAATTTGTTGGACCACATGCCGACTTTCTAGAACTTGATTCGGTGGATCTAGAACACCCACTGCCATCTGATCACAATAACCACCTTCGAGAGACCCACCTGGCTCATACTCATACCAAAACTGTCCCTTTTGATCCCATGTCCTGGACCTGTGACTTGAGGGACTAATTCCGGTTTCGTATGTGGCCGAATGTAACATATATACAATAAATCATCTCTTCTGCTGTCTTAAAGAAAAAAAATCCCCAACCTATAAATAAGTTTAGAAAATATTGTTACAAACCAATTTTATAGCTTTTCTTCTTAATTCCCATTCATTCCACTCATAGGATCTCACAATTGTTGGTGGTAATATGTGCGTATCCGTCTGTGTGCTACTTTCAGACTTTGTAATTGGTTTTATATGTTTGTCAACATCCTTCATCTAAAGAAAAAAGTTTTGTGATTAGTACTTATTAAAAAAATAAGCATTATTTAGGGATAACTAAAAATATTTAGCTAAACTGACAAAAAGATTAGAAAAACAAGAATTTCTGAGCATGGAATATACTCCAAAAGACAGCAGAGAAAATAAGCTGGTAGCAGTGAACTAAATGAGGTCACTTTCCTGGGCATTATGGCTTTCTTTGTACCTGATTTTGTGAACTTAATATGGGAGGTATAGTTTGGGAGAGGAAAACCTAATATCACTCTTTCCTAAGTCGAATGCCCTCTCACAATTGGTAGCATAGGTGAATAGTTTGTTGAAAACTGACATAAGTTTAAAATAACCATTAAATACTAAATATGAATCACATTTGCTTAATGTATCAAAACAGATTTAGGCTATATATTTTTTAATGATAGTTGATGATGGGATTCTTAAAGTTTATTTATTTATAATCTCTATGCCCAATGTGGGTTCGAACTCATGACCCTGAGAAAAGAACCCCAGGCTCTACTGACCAAGCCAGGCAGGAGCCCCTACGTTATATCTTAAACCCAAACTATGCATACACAGCATATTATCCAAGGTGGTTTTGTTTCAGCTGGATATTTTGATTTTCTGCTGTGTCACTCATAACCTCGCTCTTAAAATATTAAATATTAACTCCAGGCTAAACAAGATATGATTATGCTGTATATGAAATTGCTGGAGGGGGTAGTAGAGGTCTAAAGAACTCAGAAATAGTGAAGAGAGGGGAGAGATGATTAGCTTCTCTTTTCTTTATTCTAGTATAACAGTGTTATATTAGTTTCAGGTGTACAATACAGTGACTCCACAATTCTAAATATTACTCAGTGCTCCTCATGATAAGTGTACTCTTGATCCTCTTCAGCTGTTTCATCCTACCTACCTACCTGCCTACCTACCTCTCTTCTGACAATCACCAGTTTGTTCTCTATATTTAAGAGTCTGTCCCTTTTTCTCTTTGTCCATTTATTTTTGTCTCTTAAACTCCACACATGAATGAGATCATATGGTATTTGTCTTTCTCTGACTGACTTATTTCACATAGCATTATATCCTCTTGATCCAACCATGTTGCTGCAAATGGCAAGATTTCATTCTTTTTGTGGCTAAGTAATATTCACACACACACACACACACACACCCCACATCTCCTGTATCCATTCAAGATTAACTTCTTACTTCAAGGGCACCTGGGTGGCTCAGTTAGTTAAGCATCTGTCTTCAGTTCCGGTCATGATCTCAGGGTCCTGGGATCAAGCCCTGCATTAAGCTCCCTGCTCATCAGGAAGTCTGCCTCTCCTTCCCCATCTGCCTCTCCCCACCTCACCCCGGCTCATGCTCTTTCTCTCACTCTCTCAAATAAATAAGATCTTTACCAAAAAAAAAAAAAAAAAGCTTCTTGCTCCAAATCAAGCAACAGATAATCATTGATTGCCCTACCATTTAACATATCATTTTTGTCTACAGAATGATGTTATGATATAACTGGATAAATAAAAACATGCTGCCAGATGATTAGCAATATTATACATTTCAAGTAAATGGTTAGCAAATAATTATAAGGACTACAGCTTTGAAATACGAAAGTCACTGAAGAAGAGCTGGGAATTAAATATACAGAAAGGGAAAAACAAGGCCAAATAAATGGGGGGGGGGAGATTGTTCTTTAATGGCAAACTATGCATTATCTACTTATAGCACACCTTTCTGATGATCTGATTCTAGCCTTTCATTGTCTTTGAGGAATCTTGACAATTCTGTAAGTTATATATAACTAGTCGCAAGGCCAAATAATTCTTATCTATAGACACACAAATTCATAATTCCTTCAAGGTTTTTTATGGTACTTGACAATGTAATTCTCAAATTTATAATGGAAAGTCAAGACTCAAATATAGCCAAAAAACTTTAGAGAGGAAAGGGTGGGAGAACTTAGTCTACAGGTATCAAAACTTATAATAAAACTCCCGTAACATAAAGGTAGGAATTTTTTTAAACTGAAAAATTGAATAGAGAGCCTAAAAATTAAAACTGTGCATATAAGACAATGGCGATGCAGGGAAAGGACAGAGTATTGAACAAATGGTCTGGGACAATTCACTACTCAAATGGAAAAAAAAATTAAAATTAGATCTTCACCGTCCCCTAGACACAAAAATCAAATCCAAGCCAATTAAAGACCCAGGTGTGAAAGGTAAATCCAGATTTATTGCAAAAACAATGTAGGAGAATATTTTTATGATCTAAGATACTTAAGGATTTCTTAAACAAGACAAGAAAGTTGAAGACATGAGAGAAAAAAAGATCAATAAAATACATAACTTTCATTTGTGAAGAGACACCACGAAAGAATAAAAAATATAAGACTGGAAGAGCCTAGGCCAGTGGAACACAATCGAAAGCCTAGAAACGAACCCATTCCAAAGGAGAATTGTTAATTCAGTGGAGGTGTCATCACACTAAGTGTCATTATATACTGTTATTGTGTCACGTATATTATTATTATTATCATTACCAGTCACTGTTTGGATCACATACTATGTGATAAAACACATACTATGTGATCATATACTATGTGATAAAAATCACATAGTTTTAGAAGTAGGCAAGAGTAAAAAAATAACTAAAACCATTATGTTTTATTAAGACATAATTAATGAAACTACTAATTACTAAAAAAAATTAAGTCATGAATACTTCTTATGGATGGGACAACCCAATATAATAAACATTAAAAATTATTTAATCATTTCATTTGATTATTTAAATGCAATTCCAGTTAAAATCTCAGGAAGATTTTGGGGGGAACTTGGCAAATTTATTAAGAAAATTACATGAATATATCAAGATTTATGCCTGACTATCTTCGACCATTTTGAAAAGGTAAAAGGGAAAGGAAAGGAAACAGTCAACAAAACAAACAGGCAACCCACAGAATGGGAGAAGATATTCGCAAACGACACTACAAACAAAGGTCTGATATCTAAGATCTATAAAGAACTCCTCAAACTCAACACTCACAAAACAGATAATCACATCAG
>CM052802.1:64565062-64576492 GCA_028533885.1 Nasua narica
CAAGCCTGGTGGTGGGTATTGAGAAGGGCACGTATTGCATGGAGCACTGGGTATGGTGCATGAACAATCAATCTTGTGACACTGAAAAATTAAAATAAACATATTTGGGGAGAAAAAAAGAAAAAAAAAAGGGAAAGGAAAGGGCTTGCCCTATCAGGTAATAAAATATACTAGAAAGCAATAGTAACGAAAGCAGTATGGTACAGAGTGCAGAGACACACACAGACTTGTTATCTAAATTATTACCTGTTTTATCTGTGCTAAGCTCCTTTAATCTTAGATAAGGAAATACTATAGTTTCAATTATTTATCTAAATGTAGTATTTCTCTTCCAGAGTTTTCCAGTCGAATTCATCAATTTGACTCCTTCACTTGTTTTCATTATTCTCTCTGGATTTCATTAGTGCCCCTCTTCAGGGATGAATCTCCTTCTGAGAGCTTTAGGGGCCCTCTTCAGATCCTATCTCTACCTGGACTTAGGAACCATTCTACAACAAAGTCTAACTTTTTAATTAACTATACTTGTAAAAGTCATAAATTCTTAAAATACTGACTATGCTTACCTGAGAATAGGGAATGAGAGTTTCAAACTGCTGATGAAGTTCCAGGAGCTGAATTAATTCTATATTTTTTTTGGCCTTTTCTCTAATTAAATCAATATAATTTTCAGGATTTTCTGCAAATAAATATGCAGCATCTCTGGTATTGAAAGTGTAATACTTTTCTTTATATTTCAAAATCCCAATTGCTGGATTTCCTGAAAATTAAGAAAAAGAAATGAATTAGGCATGAAATATTAAGTGATTCTATGTTTGGAATACATCCATAAAAACATCCCCTATATACTGCATATTTAACATATGACTTACGTTTTTCATTTTACTAAATGGTACAATTTGTAATTTTAAATAATACATTTTATTAAATATTTTATGTGAAATTCATATTAAATTAATCTTAAACTATGGTTTATATAAAAGTTTACTATCCAGATATAAGGCGTTTGAAAATCTTTTATGAGAACCACTTAGACATCTGATGGTTTCTCCAAATCTCCTTTAACTCAACTAACTACTACAGGCATTTTTTAAAAAAATAATTCTATAAAAACTACAAAGACAGGACATATTTTGCAAAATACAGGTTTATTCTTTTTTTATTTAAGATTTTTTTATTTTTAAGTAATCTCTACATCCAATGTGGGGCTTGAACTCACAACCCCAAGATCAAGAGACACATGCTCCACCGATTGAGCCAGCCAGGTGCCCCAAATATAAGTTTCTATGTTAGGAAGTATTTCCCACTTATCAGATACTGATAAGTATCTGATTTCCCACTGATCAGATACTACATAAAATATGAATTATTAAATATCCACATAGTTGGTGAGAAACAGTAATACTGTCTTAGTTGTTTATTTTTTCACGTGTTCAACAAAATTTATTGGCCCTATTCCTGGCACTAAAGATATAACAGAAAACAAAGTTCCTGCTCTCAGTAAATCAACAAATATACCATAGGCCAAAGAGTATTGCAGGAAAAAAAATTAAATATAAAGCCAGCTAAACACATAGTGAAAGGAAGAGGGTTAGGCTGATATTTTAAATTGGGTGATCTAGGAAGGCTGAATAAAATGAAGGAGAAAGGTAAGTAGCTGTATGGGGGACAGAGTTTTCCAAGTCGAGGGAATAACAAGGCAAAGGCTCTAATGTGAAAATGTGTTTAGAATGTTCAAGAATAGCCAGAAGGCCAGTGGGGCTGGAGTGGTGAGCAAGGGAGATTGGTTGGCAATGAAGTCAGTGACGTCATGTGAAAAGGGCCCTAACTGGCAAGCCACCTTGGGATGTCACCTTGGGATTTAAACCATGTGGTCTGCAGTCCTGGACAGAAGGAGGGAAGTTCTACAGAATTCCTCTGAGGTAGTGCAGGTTGCTGCTACCCAGAAAATAATGTAGTAAATAGAAATAATGTAGTAAACAAAGTAATCAGGACTAGCTTATTCGGACAGAATTCTGAAACTCAAGAGTCCCACAAGCCCTTCTACTTTCCTATTTCTCTCTTTTTATTAGAATCTTAGTGGAAGGGGGCGCCTGGGTGGCTCAGTCTTTAGGTGGCTGCCTTCGGCTCAGGTCATGATCCCAGAGTCCTGGGATCGAGCCCCACATCGGGCTCTCTGCTCAGCAGGGAGCCTGCTTCTCCCTCTCCCACTCCCTCTGCTTGTGTTCCCTCTCTCGCTGTGTCTCTCTCTGTCAAATAAATAAAATCTTTAAAAAAAAAAAAAAAAAAGAATCTTAGTGGAAGGGCGCCTGGGTGGCTCAGTTGGTTGAGCAACTGCCTTCAGCTCAGGTTATGATCCTTGGGTTCCGGGATCGAGTCCCACATCGGACTCCCAGCTCCACGGGAAGTCTGCTTCTTCCTCTAACCTTCTCTCCTCTCATGCTCTCTCTCACGTTCGCTGTCTCTCAAATGAATAAATAAAATCTTAAAAAAAAAAAAAATAATAATCTTAGTGAAAGCTGGAAGGGTCCAAACAGACCTAGACTAGAAACCAGGCTCTCCTGAATCTTGGCTTTTCCAACTATATCATACTGACTGTCATGGCCCCACAGCCATGTTTCTCTGTGTTTGTGTATCTCATGACTCCCTTCCCTTCTTATTTGGGATGGATACATGGATGGATGGATGGATGGATGGATGGATGGAAGGGAAAAGAAGGGAAAGGGAAAGGGGAAGGGAAGGGAAGGGAAGAGAAGGGAAAGGAAAGGAAAGGAAAGGAAAGGAAAGGAAAGGAAAGGAAAGGAAAGGAAAGGAAAGGAAAGGAAAGGAAAGGAAAGGAAAGGAAAGGAAAGGAAAGGAAAGGAAAGAAAGAGGGAGATAAGAAAAAGAAAGAAAGAAACCATCTATATTCTGTCACGTTTTACTTCTTCCTGGCTCTTGACTGTTTCCTCCCCAGTATCAATGATCCTCATGGGGGCTCCAATACTATTCTCTCAGCTCCCTATGGTAAACCTTCTGTTATGCCCATTATGAAAAATTTAATATCATAAAAAATAAGTCAGTACGTGTATTCTCTAGCCTGTATATACACACTATTCCAATAATTCTTTCTAATAAAAAAGCAATACCCAACTATGAAATATAACAAAAGAAATAACAAAGAACAGAGAAAAGGAAGAGGTTAATGGTTTAAGGTAAATTAGAAGTAATTTTGTCAGGGACACCTGGGTGGCTCAGTCGGTTAAGCATCTGACTTTGGCTCAGGTCATGATCCCAGGATCCTGGGACCAAGCCCCCCCCCCCACATCAGGCTCCCTGCTCAGCAGGGAGTCTGCTTCTCCCTCTGCCCCTCCTCCTGCTTGTGCTTTCTCTCTCTCTCAAATAAATAAATACATATATACATAAATACATAAATAAATAATTTTGTCAAACTCTTTCCATTCTAGCCCTAGCTGACTTTTTATTTCCAATTCACAGAGCACTTTTTGGATAACAATTTCTGGCTTACTCTCTGTTTTGGGGTAGCTCTCATAATACAGACATCACAGGGAGATTATACTTGATAAAATACTGGTCATTTCCTTAGACAGATCTGACTTATCCAGAAATCCTGATTTATGTTAATGGACTATAACCATAAAGTGACAGCATATTGTTTAATAAACATAACCAGCCAAATTAGTGTTATTCTTTCAAGTAATTACTTTGGAAGATGATCTATTTTAGTAATGCCATGTGAATTTCTGGAACCCTTCATTGGGCCTATGATGCCTCCATCCTTTTATGATACTGTGGCATCGTATTTCATTATATACACATTCCATCACTTATCATGTGTAGCCCCATTTCTTGGTTATGTCAGCCTACCAGATTATTCTGTGAGTACTTCAAAGATGAAGATGGTCTAGACCATCTTTGTGTCTCCTTTCCTAGTTCATCATCAGATCCCATAAAATTTTTAAAAGTGAATTTTAAAAAAAAGTAAGTAACAATGATAGCACTTTATTCAAAGAAAAAATGGGGAAGTGAAAGTAACATCGTTCCCACAATATACCTGGAAGGAGGAGACCATCTGTTGTAGCAAATGTATAAGCACAAAATCCCCGATACTGAATTAACAGCTTATCAAAATTTGCTGTTGTTTCTGGGAAAAGCCATTCTTGTTTTCTGAAATCCACCGGATGTACTCTATCTTCTAAAATGAAAGAGGAGGACAAGAACAACTTTAATCAATGAGAAGAGTAAACAATCCAAGGAAATGAGCAGAAAAGACTGGCTGCTATGTAACTAAAATAGAGAGAGATCGACTTCATTCAAGACAGTAGAGCTCTTCGCAATATACAAGGTGGCCAAATACTGTCCGTGTGGTGCTCATATACGAGGACTATTGCTTCTTGAGACAACAGGGAATGTTCCAAGCAGAAAGATTCAAGGATATATCTCTCAGTAACTTACTTTTGATAATAAGGTGTCAATTTTTATTCTTTACACTTTACAAAATTCTTCCTAATGGTGGTTAGCGTACTTATTTATATGTGATAAACACTGTCTACATTTTTTTTCTCCAAACAAAAACACATATTTATAAAACACTGATCTTCGAGGGTCTTAGCTTTTGTGATCCTACTACACTTCTGGGCAGGGCTCTGTATTAAAACAGCAGATGCCCTTGTGGCCACAACTTTTAGTAAATGCAAATGTTGGGGGAAGATAAACCTTTCTTCTTTTTTCCTGATATGCCTGAAAGCCTCAAAACAGTGATGATAGGTGGCAAGTGTTAATTAAATTATTTTAGAAAAATACTAGGTCTCTCAATTCACTGGGATCGGTAATGTGATAGTGTCCTATTGAATATAAAATTGTGGCATATGGGAGAAACAACATGATAACTCTAAGAAATAAATTGTTTTGCCAACACGGTTGAGTTTAATACTACTGCTGAAGTGATTTTAACTTTCCAATTTCACGTAGTATCTGTGTAGATATGCTATTTTAATAAAATAAAAGGAGTAGGAAAAACTTGAACTAGAAGGATGCTTTTGAGTCTAAATCAGTTTTCAGGGTTTTTTTGTTTTTTTGTTTGTTTGTTTTTTTCAGGGTTTTTTTTTTTATTCTAATAGTTTAAGAATGGAAATAACTACTTCATTTTTATTTTCCACTTCCACAAAATTTGAATTTGAAAAGGAAATTTAGGGAGTAAATTATCTAGTTTCATTTTCTGGGAAAACCTTTCTAGACAACAAGTCCCAAACTCTATTTTGGCATTTCTCATGAACTTCGAGTTGTCTGTAACTAAGACAGAAGACACCAAAAAAGTAAAAAGCACAGTTTGTTGATAAAGACAGCCTTTCCATAAGTATCAGAGCATCTCTCAAAGGGTCTAAGATAAGCTCAAATTTACAGGGATAAAATTCATTGATTTATAAATTTCAGCCTGGCTCTGAGGACGATATATGGCAAATGGCATTCCAAAGAATAGAGCTTTACTTGCAACAAATATGGCAAGGATTAATATCCTTTCCTACTATGAATCAATCAATAATAAAATCATTAAGACTACAATAGAAACACACAGGAAAGGAACATCAGTGTCAACTAAAACACTGACAGTAACATTAAGAATGGTTATTGTGGGATAGTAAGGTACTCGGTTTATATATTTTCTGTCTTCTGCATTTTCTATGATGAACATTAGTACTCTTTTAATCAAGAAAGATATTTAATATCTTCTCAGGAAGATAGAGCATGATAATTTTACCTTTTTTTTTTTTAAGTCAACTCTACACTCAACATGAGGCTTGAACTCACAACCCCGAGATTCAGGGTCTCATCCTCATCGGACTGAGGCCACCAAGTGCCCAAAGCATGAAAATTTTAAAACAAAAGAGTGACTTTAATCTAGAGGCAATTAGAAGAGGAAGAGGAAGTCAAGGATGATTTCCATTACCCAGGTGTTCTTTGACTCTACACACATCAGTTTTCACAGTCAGCCCATCAAGAAGATTCTGCATGACTTTCTCAGGAAAGAGTAGTTCATGAGTACCCAGGAATGGTTCAAGGTGAGTTATTAAATTACTGAGGACACTAATCAAAACAGTTTCATCCTGGAAGCTAGTCCACAGGTTGGAGAGCGCGATGAAGATGGGCTGAGGAAGAGAAAGCAATGTTCAAAATGTAGCTGTCTGATAAAATTATAAATGACTTATAACAAATTTGTGTTTATAAAGAAATTAATTCTTCCTGAAGACAAGTCAAAGTCTCCTGAGGTTAAACAATAAAATCTACATAGCAACTGGACCCATAAGTTATGAAAAAAAAAAAAACTTGTATTTTATTTCAAAGCATTTTATCTTGGAGTGATTGTCATAATGCTAATTTACCAAAAAAAGCCAAATATTTACGGATGCTTGACCTCAAAAGGTCAAGGGGGAAATAGCTTCTTTTAAAAAAAAAAAAAAGCTAAATATGACTCATTACTCTTTGATTTCTCTGGCTCAATCATGATTCAAAAGAATCTGGAAAATCAAGAGATACATCTTAGGGCATATCTTGTGAGCTGCAAGTTAAAGATTTTAGGTCAGTGAGATAAAGTTTTTTATTCATATTAAAGGTCACTGACTTATGGAATAAACACAAAAAAATTAATCAGGCCCTATTAACAAGTAAAACAACTTAGCCTTTTGTTTCTTGGTTTTTAAAACCTATTATTAGGAATGGTTACAGAAAATTATCAGAGCCTCAAAATGTTCTATAAAATACTGCACGTGTATCTTACACCTCTTTAAGACTACCAGATTTTCCCATAAGATGGTAATAATCATAAGATAATCAGCAAGTCAGTATACGTATAGGCCTGGTAAACACAGTGATTATCCTCTGTCTCTTCATAAAGGTCACAAGTTAACCACTTCTTTGCTGAAGGCAATTTTCAACCAGTCACTGTGAACATGTTTTCAACACTGCACTATGGATTCATTCTGTTGCCACAGCCTTTACTGATATTATGGCTACTATAATATTTATACCCTCATCTGACTTACACTACCACTACAAAATAACCATAAAGAACAGGATCAACATGTATCAAACAACTACTCTATTTTTCATAATTGAATCTAATTATAATTACTTCTGACTCAATTGTATAGGACTCCAAGATACACTCACCCTTAAGCAAGGTCAAAGTTGACAGCAAATACTTACAAAGACTTGTGATGTTGGGACAGCTGTCTTTGATTTTACAATCATTTTTAATTGTTCCAGTTGGGCTCCTAACTGCTTTATCATCATTTCAACTTCTTGAGCACAGGTAATTATATCTGACTGCGAAGACAACATAATTCACATTAGTGTTTTTATAATTTCACTACAAAAATTATGTGTTTTAAGCCCTACCTGCTTCCTACATCCCCTGAAGGTAAGCACATTGAGGGCAGAAATATTCTCTTCTCCCTGGTATCCCCAAACCAAGAACAGTATTGGCATATGGATGGCGCTCCACAAATATCTGTTGGATGGATGAATCTTTTGAGATACAATGGCTACAGGTTTTCCCAAAGGAATTCTTTCTCTCAAGGCACTCTTTGGTATACAGTATAACTGCATTCCTGACAAGTGGATCCTCTGACCCAGCTTTGCTCAGCTGTTCTTTCCCACTCCTCAATAATAAAATGAATGATGTGTTCCTCTGAAAACTATTTTGATATGAGGATTTTTAAAAATTCCATCCAAGAATGCAGAAAATCTTAAAAATCATCACTGATCACTGGGTGTGGTGCATGAACAATCAATCTTGTAACACTGAAAAATTAAAATAAACATATTTGGGAGAAAAAAATCACATCACTGAAAGAAAAATAACGTATCTCTGATGTGACAATAGTAATCTGAAAATAAGGTGTTAAATGCTGACTCTGAAATAATTAGTAATATTTATTCTTACTGTGTGCTAAGCATGATATTGAATACCTATAAGTCTAAAAAAAAGGGTGAGTATAAATAGGAAAACCAAGATATTGAAAGGTGAGTAAGTTGCCCAAGGACACAGCTGAATAAGGGGTAGAATCATGCTTCTGTCCCAGACCGTTGGAAGCCAGAGCCCAGCTCTTACATACTGCCTGAGACGTGACCAGAAATGGCAATGGTACGGGCTTACCAGTACAGTGCAAAAGAGTGACAGTTACTTGAAGAGAAAAAAATACATTTGAGTCTTCAGATCTTGTAGTCAAACCACATGCTTTACTAGACTGTTTTTAAGCGACAAGTAATTACTTCATAAAAATCTCAAGTATTATGTATTTCAACTAACAAAAGTCTTTATTCACAAATGTAACATGCATACTGTTTTAATTTTACCCATACTATTCTATAAGCATCTCCCTTCCCCTTGCTTCACGCTCCATGTAATTCTGTCTATCCCATCTAATAAGTCTCTCATCGACCCAGAGTTTTTCCCCTTCTTTGTTTTGTTTTAGAAATCAAATATGAAAATGGAATCCTTAAAGTCTCTTTAGATTTGTGCAACAGCAACAAGAAACAGAAATCAATCTGCATATACTCTTCAAAGTAAAATTACATTCAACACATAACTCCTTTAAGCCTATAACTGAAGATACTTCCTCCCTGGAGCTATGGTTTCAGGTACTCACAGAGGAAGCACACAGAACTTCTTTTTATTTTTCTTGATAATGACCTAAAATAATCACTGTTTACATTTATCCAAAAGAACTCTCACAACTAGGTGGAATTTTAATTGTAAAGTTGGTCCTCACAAATAAATAGAAAGATATTCTGTGTTCACAGAGTAGAAGAATTAATATTGTTAACATGCCCACACTACCCAAATCAATCTACAGGTTCAGCGCAATCCCTATCAAAATTCCAATGGCATTTTTCCAAGAAATAGAATAATAGTCCTAAAACTTGTATGGAGCCATAAAAGACCCCAGGTAGCCAAGTAATCTTAAGAAAGAAGAACAAAGCCTGGAGGCATCATGCTACCTATTTTCAGACTATATTACAAAGCTCTCATAATTGACACAGTATGATAGTGGCATAAAAACAGACACATCGATCAATAGAACCGAACAGAGAACCCTGAAATAAATCCATCATATATGTTCAACTAATTTATGGGGAAAGGATGGTCTCTTGAATAAATCATGTTGTGAAAACTGGACAGCAACATGCAAAACAAGGAAGCTAGACCCCTATCTTAAACCATACAGAAAATCAACTCATACTGGATTAAGGACTTGGATGTAAGACCCCAAACCATGAATTTCTAGAACAAAACATAGGACAATAAGCTTCTTGGTATCAGGCTTGGTGATGATTTTTTGGATTTGACACCAAAAGCAAAGGCAACAGGAGCAAAAATAAACAGGCGGATCTACAATCAAATGAAAAAGGTCTACAGGAAAGGAAACCATCCACAAAATGAAAAGGCAACTGCTGAATGGGAGAAAATATTTGCAAATCATGTATCTGATAAGAGGTTAATATCCAAAATATACAAAGAACTCAGACAAATAAGTAGCAAAACAAAAACAAACAAACAAAAAAAAAATCAAAACAAAAACGCAAACAATCCAATTAGCAAATGGGCAAAAGATTTGAATAACATTTTTCCAAAGAAGACATACAAATAACCACCAGGTACACAAAAAAGTGCTTGACGTCACTTACCATCAGGGAAAGGCAAATTAAAACCACAATGAGATAGCACCGTACACCTATTAGTATCAAGAAGATAAGAGATAACAAGTATTGGCAAAATGTGGAGAAAAGCAAACCATCATGCACTGTTGGTCAGAAAAGTAAATTGGTGCAGCCTCTGTGAAAAAAAGTATGAAGATTCCTCAAAAAATTAAAAACAGAACTATCATATGATCTAGCAGCTCCACTTCTGCGTATATATCCAAAGGAAATGAAAATAGTAACTAGAAAAGATAAATGCACTCCCATATTCATTGTAGCATCATTTACAACAGTCAAGATAAGGAAGCAACCTGAGTGACCACTGATGGATGAACAGCTAAAAAAAAAAAAAAAAATATGGGGCGCCTGGGTGGCTCAGTTGGTTAAGCGACTGCCTTCGGCTCAGGTCATAATCCCGGAGTCCCGGATCGAGTCCCATATCGGACTCCCGGCTCTGTGGGAAGTCTGCTTCTCCCTCTCATTCTCAGTCTCTCTCTCTAATAAAAAAATATATATATATGGCATATGCACGCCTGGGTGGCTCAGTCGGTTAAGCATCTGCCTTCAGCTCAGGTCATGATCCCAGGGTCCTGGGATAGAGTCACACATTGGGCTCCCTGCTTAGTGGGGAACTTGCTTCTCTCTCTGCCTGCACTCCCTCTGCTTGTGCTCGCTCTCTCCCTCCCTCTCTCTGTCAAATAAATAAAATCTTGGGGGGAAAAAAGAAAATATGGTTTATATACATCATTCAGCCATAAAAAAGAAGGAAATCCTGCCTCTTGTGACAACATGGATAGACCTTGAGGGTGTTATGCTAAGTGAAATAGGTCAGAGAAAAACAAATATTGTATGATCTTTCTTGTATGTGGGATCTAAAAAAACTAAAAACAAGAAAAAAAAACCCCAATCTCATAAATACAGAGAACAGGCCAGTAGTTGCCATAGGCATAAGGTGGGGGTGTGGGTGAAAGGAGTGACAGGGGTCAAAAGGTACAAACTTCTAATTATAAGATAAATAAGTCCTGGGGATATAATGCAACAGCATGGTGACTACAGTCAATAATACTGCCTCGTATATTCGAAAATTGCTAAAAGAGTAAATCTTAAAATTTCTCATTACACACAAAAAATTTTGTAACTGTGTGGTGAAGGATGTTTTTGCAATATATACATATACTGCATCAATACATTGTACAACTGAAACCAATATAATGTTATGTGTCAATGATATCTCAATAAAAAAGCCAGTTTCACTTAAGAATATCTTTGATGGTTTTGGGTGCAATTGTAAATGGAATCAACTCCTTAATTTCTCTTTCTTCTGTTTTGCTGTTGGTGTATAGAAATGCAACTGATTTCTGTGCATTAATTTTATATCCTGACACTTTACTGAATTCCTGTATGAGTTCTAGCAGTCTTGGAGTGGAGTCTTTTGGGTTTTCCACATAAAGTATCATATCATCTGCAAAGAGTAAGAGTTTGACTTCTTGGTGGGAATGCAAGCTGATACTAAGCCACTCTGGAAAACAGTATGTAGGTTCCTCAAAATGTTGAAAATAGAGCTACCCTACGACCCAGCAATCGCACTACTGGGTATTTACCCTCAAGATATAAATGTAGTGATCCGAAGGGTCACATGCACCCGAATGTTTATAGCAGCAATGTCCACAATAGCCAAACTATGGAAAGAACCTAGATGTCCATCAACAGATGAATGGATAAAGAAGATGTGGT
>CM052802.1:64576592-64687864 GCA_028533885.1 Nasua narica
TAAACTCACAAAACAAACTGAGGGTGGCTTGGGCGAAGGGGCTAGGGATAGGGTGGCTGGGTTATGGACATTGGGGAGGGTATGTGCTATGGTAAGTGCTGTGAAATGTGTAAGCCTGATGATTCACAGACATGTACCCTGCAGCAAATAATACATTATATATTAATAAAAATTAAATTTTAAAAAAGAATATCTTTGATGATGCAGTAAAAGTATTAATTTTATTAAATCCTGGTCCTAAGTACAAGCTTTTTAATAATCAGTGTGATGAGATGGAAAGTACACAAAAACACTTCTGCTGCATATTAAAATGCATAGTTCTCGCGAGAGACTGAATTTTTCCTCCAGCAAGAACATCATTCTTACTTGAAAGAGCAACTGACCAACAAACTATGACTTTTGAACCTTGGCGATTTGACAGATATTTTCTTGAAAGTAAATGAAATGAGTCCATCACTTCAGGGAAACAATGGCTTTTGTCGCCAAAGATAAAATTTGCATTTTGAAAAACTTTTATCTGCCACCATGAAATTGACAGCATCCTAACATTTAAATATATTCCTAATGAGACTGTTGGTGAAAAAAAAAATAATGAAATTAGTCCTCTAGAATGCTATCATTTTTTAAAAAAATTTTTTTCATAAGGTAGTAAAAAAAAATGCTTGGGGAAAAAAGCATGTGATGCCATCATGGTCCTTCCCATTCCCTTTTAACTGATAAATTTCTGATACTTTGTTCCACGGACAATTTCAACAAGTTTAAACAAGTCCACCTGATTTTTTTTTTTTTTACTTGCATTATCAGGAAACAAATCAAGAAAAATCCAGGGTTGTCTATTCTGTGAATAGGCCTTGCAAACAAAGCTTAGGGAGAAGTCTACGAAAGTCTTCACTTACAGGTTTTAAGAAATGTTATGCGGCAAATGCAGTGTTTATTTGCACCGTAACAATTAGCGGCTTTCTGTCTTTGGTGACTGCCTTGCACTTCAAAAACCCACAGAGGATGGAATTCTGTCCTCTCAGCTAAGTCAACAAGACTGTGATTATCCTTCCCTCTTCTCTTTCACAATATCTAAATCTGTTTACTGCAGCACAGTTCTAATTGAAAGAAAATAAAATAACCCACTACCCTGCCCAGGCTATAATTAAATTTTTAATATGTTTACACAAGCTGCATGCAGTATTGGCAAAAGAAAATTTTTAAATCAAAGTCAACCCTTCAAAAAGCTATATTAATATATTTGTTTAAATAATGTGACTTTATAAAAAAGAATATTCATAGATTTCATAAACATGAAAAATTCTCAGCTCAACGTAAACTGACATATTTCATGACCTAGAGATAATACTGATTAAACCAATATTCATCCTGTAACTGTAACCTTAATGGTAACGAAGGTGGATTGATGGGAGAAGATTGGATATTTAAAAACAGCAAAAAGAAACACTGATTAAGCCAAAATGAGTCAGATGATGAAGAGAACTCATTCTGACCCTGACTAAAGTTAACAAGAAATAGTCACGAAGAGTGGTGAGATCAGAAACTTAACTTTCTCAATAGTATAAGCAGCAAAGGGCTTAGAAATGAGACACTGTCTAGAAAAATAAGAGCTTTCCAGTTTGTACCCCTGCAGAAATAAAATCAGAGCTGCTCTGCTAAAGTCACAATGATGCTGGTGGCATTAATGACCAGCATCAGCATCAGCATGATCAACAATTTATTGAGCCCTTAATTATGTGCCAGACACTGGTCTACTTTACTTATACAGTGTCGACTATCAATAACCCCATTTAATGTGGAAACTAAGACACAGAGAAGTTACATGATTCCCTCAAGGACATAGACTCAGTAAGTGGCAAAGTCAGAATGAGAACCCATGCATTTTGGTTGCAGAGCCCATGCTCGTCACTTATACCCTCTACTCACTGTCTCTCTAGCTGAGCATGAGAACTCCAACGAGACTTTCAGACTGGAAGTTTGCTGAATATGCACCATGATTGAAAGCTCTGAGACGATGTGATATAATATTCTTACGTTATGAGTGACAGTCTCCAAAGGTTCCTTCTTCCGATATCCCTTCCCAACACAGATGACAAAGTAAATCTGAGACTTGTACTTCTGTAGATTGGCATGCACTTCAAGATAAATTGGCTGTAAAATCCTCAGGCGCCTGGGTGGCTCAGTTGGTTAAGCGTCTGCCCTCGGCTTGGGTCACAATCCCAGGGTCCTGAGATGGACCCCTGCATCAGGATCCCCGCTTGGTGGGGAGCCTGCACCCCCACTTGTGCTCTCTCTCACTATCTCTGTCACTATCTGTCTCTCTCTCTCTCTCAAATAAATAAGATCTTTACAAAAAATTGACTGTAAAATGTATCTGACTAGTTATACAAGGCTGATGGCCACAACTCAGTGGTAGAGGAACCTTTGTCCAAAAGAATGATTTTGTTTAGAACAGCTGATCTAGAGTCCTCATTTTTCAAGGCAACTAGACAGTAGGACAGTTGTGAGGACCACCTCCTAGTTTGTTGCAATGAAGTCATGTCATCTGGATTTTTATCTTTCTACTCTTTACAGTGAAGGGAAAGAGACAGATCAAGTGCATCCAGCAGTAGTAACAAGTCATTAAGACACAAGTTAAAAACACATCCTGCTCTATCCTTCAAGATGTTAGTATTCACTCATGTAAAATCAGTCCACTGACCCTGAGTCTCAGAGTTATTGGAAGGTAGAGGTTGTGTGAAGGTAAACAGAGACCAGTGGGATGAATGTGTTAATTAACTTGATGGGAGAAGTTGCTTTCGCAAGGTAGACATACATCAAATCATCACAGTGTACACTCTGAATATCTTACAGCATTGTCAATTACACCTCAATAAACTAAAAACAAAAACCAAAAAAACAAAAACATCAACTGGTAGGAACAAAGCCTGCTACCAAGATATAGTTAACAAACTGTGTCCCCTAGAGCCCTAGGGTGGAATGGGGAGGTTCCTTGGTGAAAAGGTCCTTCAGTCCTTTCATCTAGATACCAGTTTTGTATTTTGGAGATTCTGAGTAAGTTTCCATCTGAAAGACAGTGGTCTGCCACTTTTTAAAAAAGCTTAAAAATCACCACTTTACCAAATTCTCCAACTATTTGGGGATACTGTTTGGCTTGTTCATTAAATCTAAAAATACTAGCAATAAAAATCTTTTCAGCCAACTTTTACAACAACAATTACCTAAAAATTATCTAGGTGCCAACTGCCTGCCCCAAAATACGTTAGATACTTGCTCTGCGTGAAAACAACGCGCTATTACTCACAGACACATACACACCACTGCTTAACCCTATCATGCGAGCAGTCATCCCACTGGGCACTGAAGAGAATCAACAACTAGAAATCAGTTCCTACCAGCATTCTCCATTAAAATAAAAATCCAACTTCCCCATTTCTACAGACGCAATA
This sequence comes from Nasua narica, assembly GCA_028533885.1. Classification (NCBI taxonomy): domain Eukaryota; kingdom Metazoa; phylum Chordata; class Mammalia; order Carnivora; family Procyonidae; genus Nasua; species Nasua narica. The sequence goes on from CM052802.1 coordinate 64,580,042, forward strand.
TAAACTAAGCGGTTATGAAGGCTGCCTCCTTTAGCAATGACCTGACTCTGCCTTTCGTGTAGCCCCATAACCTGTAAAGTGGTTGCCATGTATGGAAAAGGCCAGATATTAAGACATTCGCTCACCAGAATGATCTGAAGGAAGATCTCGTACTGCCGCACATTATACAGCGCTTCTTTTAACATGTACGGCTGGAGCTCCACACTCAGGAGGGGGTTGGTGGCCACTTTCTCGAGGATGGCTGTGTAGCGGTATGCCTGGTCCTGGGCAGTCTGAAGTTGGAAGTCAATGTGCTGTGTGGTGGCTGGGATTGCTTCCTGCAGAATGGCCGGCACTGGTTTTAAAGGGATATAGAGAGACGGTGAGAGAATCTACGAAAAGAAGCCTAGAAAGTGATCATAACTTGAGCATTACATTGAGTTCATTTTTTTCTCAACCAAATGAAGAATAATAAGACATGTACTTCATCCATTTCTTCCCACATCATAAAGGAAAGAATTGGGAGGGGGGGGAACACCTGTCCGAACAAAAGATATTGTCAGAATGATAACCAAAAGGTAGCAGGATAAGCTTTTACCACTAAGATATAGAAGAATTTAAGAACAGATAGGCTTTGGTATTATGTGCTACGGACCATGGGCCCCTGGAAAAGGCATATTTTGAGAAAAGGAAAAAACAAAGAAACTGATCGGGATACTGAAAAATAACAATAGTCTAGCAAGATAGGGAACTTTTATAAAGAGTGGGATTTTGTCTTTCTAGAACAGTTTTTAAAATAGAAAAACTGACCCTATTATACGAGATAAGTGACCTAGTAACAGATGTTAATCCCTTATCAGTGGGCCTATGTAAGGAAGTCCCTTCTCCTGAGCCCCTGATCAAATATTTTATGAGTGCCTTCAAACTCATAGATGTGAGTGCATGAAGGATAGAACTGCACAGTAAATGCTCCTGGATTCGCGGATTTGCAAATATCTCCTCTTGGACCTTTCCATTCCATTAGCTGCATCAACCGTCCTTCTCTTCTCAGGGTGATTTTTATTTTTAGATCACTGAGTTTTACTCCCTTTTGGTTATTTGACTTGGAATAAAGAACACAGAGCCCAACGAAGTGGAGAGGCGGGCCTTCAGGCAGGCCCCTCATCCCTTCCACTGATTCACTCTCCCACACTAGCTTCCTGCCACTATAATGCTGCACGTCTTGCCCCAGCAGAATTAAAAATTACTATCCATTATGAACAGTGACTGTACCTAAGGTAGAGTCAAAACTGCATACCTGAGGGGCACCTGGGCGGCCCAGTCGGTTAAGCATTCAACCCATGACCTCAGCTCAGGTCATGAGCTCAGGGTCATGAGGGTGAACCCCACTTTGGGCTCTGTGCTCAGTATGGAGCCTGCTTAGGATTCACTCCCTCTCCCTCTGCCCCTCCCCCTGCTCGCATGCATTCTCTCTCCCTGTCTAAAAAAAAAAAAAAATTAAATTAAATTAAATTTAGAGACCCTGCATACCTTAAATCTAAGAATGCCATTGAAATACAGTGCATTATTTTCCTCACTGTGCCAGTTAGATTTTAAACCGACATGACCTGCAGACTTAACCTAATGATATACCTACAGTCATCAATGCCTTCTCCTCCCTTTCCACAGTCTCGGTTAAATAAGCGAATCCCCGTGACAATCATGGTGAGTTCTTTCAGCTGGCGTTCTTTGTCCTTCTTAGAAAGCGTTAGAAACGTCCCAAGCTCCGCCTGAGGAAAAATACTCTGCAGGGCAGCTGAAACAAACCATAAAAAGGACAACAAAATGGTAGAATAAAGATATCAGAACTTAAATCACAGGTTTCTTTCAGCAGAAAGTTTAGAGTCCTGTCTTTATAGAGCTACCTAAACGATTCTTTAATTGCTGATACGCGACTACAGCATACACATCAAAATTTATCACATATCAAAGCTGGGCTACTGAAAATAATGCCATTGCCTTGGGTCTCTTTTTAATAATTAAGCACCCATCAGGCATTAAAACAAGTTTTCTAATTAGGATTCTGAGTAGAAAAATCACTGTTTTAAAATAATTGTGCAGGAAAGCCATTAAAAGGCTAGAAATCTTGCCTGTTCCTTACCTTAAATTAATAAAGCAGACAAATACTTCCTGAGGATAAAACAGTCTCCCTTTCCATCATCTGTTTTAGGTGACAGACGTGACTCCTTTCATCAATACGAAATCTCCCTTTCCAGCAGTCCCGAACCCCCACCCGGCCTGCTCTCCTAATCACGGTGTTTCTCTCATAAAGTGATGGGTCCCTGGATACATACAGCTCTAAGAAATTAACAACACACACCTTCCAGAGCTGCTTCTGGGGTTTTAGAGCTGATACACAGTGGAAAAGGAGTCTGGCTAAGTTTTAACCTCTTAACTTGTATTGATTTTTTTTTTCCAGATAAAAAGGGAAATTCGGTCTTCAATACTTTGAATCTCATATCTTTTGTGAGATACAATATTCACACCTTTTCACATGTGGAATGGAAATTATCTAGGTTTTTTACCTGTTGCCTCTCTGACAATCTTGATATCGGTAGGAGATCCTAGCCCAGAGCGTAGTAACACATAGCTGACAATCTTTCGGTAGAGGCTTTCCAATTCTTCTCTAGCACATGCTCTGTTATCCGTAATTTCTCTCATAACGGAGCCTAACCTAGACTCCAAGACTCGGTGGTGTTCTTCAAGAAATTCCTCTAAAGTTGGCAAAGGACAATGTTTCATATATTTGATTTAGAACCCTCACATAAGAAAGTCAGACCAGAGAAAAAAATGACTTGGGTATGGCAATTCTCTGGCACAAAGACGAGTATTTTCTTAAGGTCTACTAATCAAAATTAAAAACACACAGTGGCCAGCAAGGAACATCAAAGCAAAAATCTGCAGCCCTTTAAATGGCATACTTTGTCAAAATACCCAAGACTCTCAACAGACAATCCAAACATTAATATCCAGAAGGGTTGAAACCTCCTAATTAAGCAGAAAGTATAGAGGGCAATTTATAATATGTATATTATAAACACATATACAGTAGAAATATACATACTATACAGATATTTACACAAAACATTCCAAGTGAGCACAGGTGGTATGCTATATGGAAGCACATACAGTAGAAAGACACATGTATGTAGTGCGGATCCTGTTCAATGATGGGAGTTTTTATTTTAGTTCGAGATAAATTTCCTTTGAAGAGCATTACTGATAATACGACATGGCATCAAGGACTGTTTCCCTCTCCCCTCTGCCTGTGATATGACGAGGTCTGGCCTTAGTTGTGGCAGAAGCCACAATGTGCCAGCAGTCCAATGCTTGCAACTAACTCAGTAAGACACCCCATTTTACTATTTCAAGGGCAATAATTCATGTATCAACCATGTGCCATTCACACCTATACTCTTACCACAAAAGCAACTGAGAACTTTATGCAAATTTTAAAAAATCTAAATTACGATTTCATCAATGCCACGATTACTTATCACTTTAACATCTCTTTAGTATTAAGCAAAAAAGCAAAATACGTAATGTATATATGGAGCATAACTGAAAGTTCAATACGTAGAGGGAAAAAAAAGACAACGAAAAAACCACCAAATGGTTAGTAATGATTGCCTTACAGTGGGGCAAAGACTGTCTAGGCTATAGAGGAATTTATTTTCTTTTTCTTCTTGTTGTCAGTGTGTCTTTGATGTATGTATTAAACTATTTAACTAAGGAAATATGTTCTAAACTTAAATTTTCCATCATTCATTTCATTTTGGTGTAGTTATCTAATTTAGGTAAGCATTATAAGGTAATATTATAAATCAAAAACAAAAAAATCAGCAAGTTAGAAACTTTTAATTTCAATCCCTGGTTGTTTTAATTTTTAATTATTGTGTATTATTAGTGATATAACATTTAAAACATAATAGACTTAGAAGCATAACTATCATAGGCATAATAATTAGAATTTACTTTTCACACTCACAAAAGCCATTGGTGTTTTCTCATTTAGCATTTCCACCTTTACTGTATTCTTCAAAGTTGGAAAAAATTTCAAAGGATAGATTAAAAAATTAAATTGTTCACTGTCAATAAGCCCTTATTCCCTGAAATACAATAGGCATCTTTCAAAAAGGGTATCAAAATAGGTAGATAAATGTTACCTCGACTTGTATAATTCATATCAAAGTAGACTTGCATCTTAATGGTGTCCAGGGATGGATTTTTACTATCCAACAGCCGAGACACACAAAGCTAGAAGAGAATACCCATGAATGTTTCTAGTTATATTTTCTGAAATACACAGAAGTATTTTTTTAAGTTATTTAAAAAAAAACGACATCAAACCAATGGTTTCTGCTATTTATCCACCAATAATCCCTTTTATTATTATTTTCTCTTTGAGGACTTCATGCTTCATAGTTTACCCAACCAACAACGCTTATTGAATAAGAAGTTACTTCCCTGAGATCAGTAAGATCACCAGACTCACGTGGCTAACAGCCTAGCTGAAGGCAAGAAACTTGACATCTTGGTTAGTCTATGCAGCCTGAATGTGAGCAAGTGCTCCATGAAGCTTACACTCCTGTCTAGAGCTCACCTAGAGTTCCTCATTACGATTTATTTGAGCCTTGAACAACACTTCTTTACTGATTTTGAGGGTTACTTGCATTTTATGAAAAGCTGTTCCTCTGCTCACAAAATTTCTCTAGCTCTGCCTTCTATTTCACAATGTCTTCCTCTGGTCTGTTGTCTCCCATTTTCCCTCCCACATAGAGGGCTCATTCCGCTTCTCCACTTTGTCCCTTTAGACTACACGAACAACTTGAGTTTTTCTTTCCTCTCCTCTCCTCCCCTCTATTTCCTGTGTCACCCCTTAGGCTTTGTATCTACAGCTGGCAGGCACATCAGCACCAATACCATCAATGCACCTCCTTGAGCACCAACCCTGCGTTTCCGGGAGGGGGGGATGGAATGCAAGAGTGCAAGGCCTGGACACTGCTTCTTTTTGGAGGCCGTGCACCAGGATCCGCCCAGGTGTAAAAGTACTGTTCTAAACACAGACTTTACAAATAAAAACTAGTTCGTCCACATGATTTTTTTTTTAAGATTTTATTTATTTACTTGAGAAAGAGAGTGAGCGAGAGTGCAGGAGCAGGGTGGAGGGGCAGGGGGAGAGGGAGAAGCAGACTCCCTACTGAGCAGGCAGCCCATGCGGGGCTTGATCCCAGCACCCTGGGATCGTGACCTGAGCTGAAGACAGATGCTTAACCGACTGAGTCACCCAGGAATCCCCTCGTCCACATGATTTTTAATTGAGAAAAAAGAAAACAGTCTGTGTCCTCTGAAGCAGGATGTACATTGATAATTTATGTACCTGTCATATTCAAAGTATATTGAGTTTAATTCTTTCCAACTTAGCTGAGTTAGAGGAAAAAAGAAAAGCTCTTCTTGAGCCCTGAAAAAGAGAAAAAATGTATTTTCTGCCTCTCCTTGATTCTCCTTCAGAGCTTTCCAATAAAATTTCTGACTGACTGTCACAGTCATTTTGCTAAGTCATATTGCTGAAAATAGGTTCCCACCACATTTAACATTAGCACAGAAAGACTCAGTTCTAGGCTGCCCTGGAGAATCATGGTGTTTCTACAGAAGCATCCTAACAAGGGATTCCCAGCTCTAGGCTTCCAAAGTCCTCTTGATCCCTCTGGCATCAACACATGGACCTGTGCTCTACTATGTGAATTATTAGATGTAAGAGAAGATGAGGATGATGAAAATTTTCTCAGTCATTTGTTTGAGCCCAGAGGATACCCATATACAAACTAGGGAAAGCTTGCTTCACATCCTTTGCATGGAGGAAGAAATTGAAATTAAAATTAAAATCATTAAGCCAAGGAGAAAAAATAATATTGAATTCTTAGGAAATACATCTAGGAATATTTAGAATATAAACATGTAAGCACCTATATCCAGTGAGTCAAACTTACAACATGTGAAAAAATGGGATGCCTGGGGGGGTTCAGTCAGTTAAGCATCTGACTTCGGCTCAGGTCATACTCTCACGCTCCTGGAATCTGGTCCCATGTTGGGCACTTGTCCCTCTGCTCTTCACCCTGCTCATGCTCTCTCTCAAATAAATAAATAAAATCTTCAAAAAAATGTGAAAAAACTAATAATGTCTAAAATTCCTGCCTTTGGTTCTTTCAACTGGTTTTCAGGCACATGTCCTTGATTTCTAACTGAATTATTTGCTGTGGCTTCAGTGTTTCCTTTACAATTGAAAAACACAAATGACATTGAATCCATAATTATCTGAATCTTAATTTAGTGCTATGTAATTTTACAGTATATGACGAGTCAGTTAGTGTCGTCAGTGTAACATTAGATTAATAACAAGATGTCTCTAAACTACTGTGGCAGACATGGCTCCCTGCCAGTATCCATATCCGTCCTTACTAACAGCCCCAATCTGGACCGGGGAAAAGATTTGTTCAGCTGAAAAAAGAAAAAGAAATCAATGTCCCAGGCCTACTTGCAGTATCATTCTAATCAATAAACGTAAGCAGATGAGAAAATTTCTGAGAAAGCTATTACTTTCTGAATAGAAAGTGACAGGCCTAATTGGCACACACATTTTGCCCTTTGTTCTTTCCCCTCATACCTAGAGTGGTGGAGTAGCTATCTTGCAACCATGAAATGAAAGCCCGATGCCCGAAGGTGACCCCGGAGGCCAAGAAAAACAACCTATGTATCTCTAGACTTTATGAGAAACAATAAATCTCACCACTGAGATTCAATAAATGCCTGCATCACTAGTTGGTAGGGTTTTCTATCATGAGGTTGAAGGCAGTAATGGTTCATACAAATACTATATTCAGGATTGCAAATAAACAATTTAAAATTTGAGAATTGTATAATCACCTTAACAAGTTTCTGTACATCACTTTTCACGAGGGGTCTATCCATGTTAAAGCCATTACTTGGGTCCAAGACAACAGCTTTCACCTAAGAGTAGGAAAGAACCTATTAAACAATTTTATTTCACATAATTATGAAACTAGTTTGTTTCCATTTTTCAAGCTGTCTCCTGATTACTCAGGGGTCAATTATTCAGCTGATTTTCTTATTACCCAATTCATCAGCATCTTCATTAGAGGTTGAAGGAAGCAATAACCATCAAATATGAATATGGTATTCAAAAAATTATATGGAGCAATAAATTGAAAGCAATGACTGGATTTTAAATTGTGAAACTATTTGAATATTTTATCATATTTTTATTATGTACTGTTAAACCAAAAGCAAGAATAAAGACCACAGCAGTGAGTAATTTTTACAACAGTGAACAAAAATACATGTTACAACTCTGACGCAGAACATTATCAAAACTTCTAATACAAATCAAGATCTTCTAAATCAGTCTCTTTAAATCTAGAATGACATGCTTCATAAAAAAAAACATTTTTCGCTAATTTAGCCAATGGTCTCAAAATGTTTTCAACCGAATAACATTTAGGAAAACTTCACAAAATTTTAAGAGGGAAATGGGCACCACTTAACGCTATTTTTTAATAAAGGAGTAATTCCAAAAATACTCATTCTTACCACAAAAGCAGCCAGAGTTTCAGAAACAATCTCTCCATGGCCTGCACATTCTTGTCCTATTTCTCGAATGATATTCTTTATAACACTTTCTGCCTGAGTGGGAGGCATCCTGGCTAAAAAAAACAATGATTGTTTTTTTTAAAAATTGTATTTATATGTGATTTTTTTGCCCTCTTCAGACTTCTTGTTATATTTGTAAAGAGTCATACTATTATTAACTTATTAGTATTTATTAGCATCTATAAGAATTTAGAAACTGTTCTATATTTATAAAAATGAAGGACTTTGTTGATGACAGAAAGAGCAACCTTAAGGACTTCACATTGGGATTGAAGTATTTTGAGAAATATTTTGTGAAAATATTTCTATTTTGTGAAAATGACATAAGTAGAGCCATTATTAAAATAGAACTGGGCAGGCATTTCAGGGGAACTACCTAACACGTCCTCTTTTCTAAACCTTTGAAATAAGCCAAACTGCCAACATTCCAAGAAGTCAGCAAGAACGAGATAACCCTGTTTGAAAAGCATGATGATAAATAGAACTTTCTGACTAGGGATTACTTCACCAGACCAATGACTGAAATACAAATCTAACCCTGCTTGTCAGCACCAGTGAGCTCTTCTTAAAAACAACTTACGTAAATTTTTTTCTTCCATAAAAACCCTGAATCCACCTCCTTGAATTGTCACATTATTTGGGTTTCTACTTAAATCTGTACATCCCCAATTGCAATCCTTTTATTGCAAATAACCACTTTGCCTCTTGAAGTGGCTTCTTGTTTTTAGGTTGAAAATTTAAATGATAGTGGTCACCAAAAGTGTGTGTGTATATATATATCTATCTATATATATATATATATCATGATTTTTTTAATGCAATGACTAAACCATATTGTGGAGGTAGATTTAATGAGAAACCCCAGCCCAGATTCACTAAGTGATCTTTCAAAATTATATGGGACTCTTGGAAAACAATTCTTGCTCAGCTCATCTAAATTCTCTTTCCTGCATATCCAAGTTGGAGTTTGGCCTTAATAATTATGTGAAATATGAAAATTTTGAAAGATAAATTCCTAGTTATTAAATCCATTTACTACACATCAGTAAAGGGTGGGACGTTTTAATGATACTGAATTTCCCGATCTTTCTAAGCATCCGTAACTGAGCACAGGAAGTCCTTGCATGTGGAGAATAACAAAGGCAATTGGGCTAGATAAAGCGAACTCTCAGCATTATTAGCGTTCAGATAAGGTGCACTTGGCATTTGGTCCAGTAGAACCAGACTGCCTAGGATTTGTGGCGACCTGATCATTTTCTAGCCGAGACCCTGGGTATTTTGTTCCCCTTTCTGTGAGCCGGTTTCCTCTGAAAAATTTTATATGACTACTTCCCTCTCCCCAGAGTTGTCCCAAGACCTAAGTGAGTTCTATATACCCAGTGGTTAAAATAGTGCGTGGCAAAAACCAAGCGCTTAACATAGCAGCTTGCAACAAGTACTCAGTATTAGCTGCGCGTGTGCGCGTGTCCGTGTGTGTGCGCGTTCGCGAGCGCGACTGGGCACCGCGCAGAAAGAAGGTCGCTATTGATTCCCCTCGGTATCCTTCCCCGCCCCACTTATCCCCACCCCCTCCAGATTTCTGGCCTTCGGGGCCAGAGCGGTGCCCAGCAAAGACCCGAAGGCTCGGACGGCCGCTCAAGGTGAGCTGGAGGTCTGATCTGCGGACCTGGGCGCCTCTGGGCGGAAACAGGTTGTATCCGCCCAGTTTGGGCGCGGAGAAAGGAATTCTGACTACAGTTAAGTCTCAACCGAAGCTGCACAGGGTCTCCGGCCGCAGGGGCTCTACCTTCTCCCCACGCTCCCTCCTCTCACGGTACACCTCGAGCTGAAGGGCGCAGGGCAAACCTTGGCTTGGAGGGCTAGCCCAGTCTATCCGATTCTTTCCCTCTGCCCCGGCTTTGCGCTGCCTTGGGGCAGGCGGCGGGTACTCCGCGGGCCCAGTAACCAAGGAGATAGGACGCAGGGGACGGAATGGGTGGGGCCGGCATGGGCGGGGCCAACGTGGGGAGGCGTGGCTGGACCCAAACTCCAAAGGATGGGCAAGAATTTTTAAAAACAGAAACAAACAAAAAATGGAAGGTCCCAAACCCCAGGCAGAGAAAGGCATGTTCATTACCCGTTAGTGATTGAGGGTGTCAAGCACAAGATTTCTTAATGATATTTACTTGTAAAAAAATGAAGAGGAGCCTCACTAAAAGCAGACTTGGGAGGCTGGAAGGGGAGCCTGGAAGGGTGAGCCCCTACCATTCCACCATTAAATTATAGGAAGAATTGTCAATTACACACCCCAACAAAAGAATCCTCAAAAGGAAAGAATCATCAATTACAGGCACGAACACGGAAACACATACATTGTAGCCTATAAGAAATTGACTACCCCTGCAACTCCACTCAGATTATATTTCAGTGAGAAACCCTCATCCCCCTAAACTCTTCGTTTTCTCCAATGGACTTTTATTGAAAACAACCCCTTCCAACCTTCTCTTTCTTTTCAACAAAGTAACGTTCCTTTCCTTTGTTGGATTTGCCTATGGTTTTGTGTAACTCTCTTGTTCCAAAATGCAGCTGTTTGTTGTCCCTGAAAAAAAATTTTTTTGCTAGTAAACTAACTGGCAGCTTTATTTTTAAGGTTAACACTTGCTAGTGTGGGAACCTATATGGTCTTTAAAAGGGAGCCAGGGGGAGGCACGAGCCAGTTTGGAGAGGATGGGAAAATCGAGAGGTTGTACTGTTGTAAGGAGTTTATATAAAAGTATCTAGTTTTAAAAAACAAAAGCAAGGGGCACCTGGGTGGCTCAGTAGGCTAAGTGTCTGCCTTCAGCTGGGGTCCTGATGCTGGGGTCCTGGGATCCATACATATTGGACTCCCTGCTCCTCCCCTGTGCTTCTCCCTCTACTTGTGCCTGCCGCTCCCCCTGCTTGTGCTCTCCAGAGGGCGGCTCTCTGTCAAATAAATAAAATATTTTTTTTAAATAAACTGTATTAAAAAAAAAAAGCAAAAAGGATCACAGTTTAATTTCACATGCTGTTCAAAGGAACTCTGTTACAGGATGGTATAAGATGCCAGAAGAGTTTTGCACATTCAGGAAGTACACCATAAGGACCACACCCTGATTGGAATTGAGATAAGGAGGTTTTGTTCCTTAACGGGAACATTTTAACAAATTCAGCATCCATTCATGATAAACATCATTTTAACTATCAAAGCATTAACAAAATTCAGCATCCATGCATGTTAAAAACTCTCAGTGAGGTGGGTATTGAGGGAACATACCTCAACATAATATAAATATAACATTATAAAAGCCATATATGATAAACCCACAGCTAACAACATTCTCTATGGTGAAAAGCTGAAAGCTTTTCCTTTAAGATTAGAAACAAGACAAGGATGTCCACTCTCACCACTATCCATATCAATCAGACAAGAATAGAATGCATTTAAATTGGTAAGAAAGAAGGAAAAATGTCACTTTTTGCAGATAACACGATACTTTATACAGAAAACTCCAAAGACTCTAGCAAAAAACCATTTAAATTAATAAATACATTTAGTAAATTTGTAATATACAAAATTAATATTCAGAATTCTGTTACATATCTATACACTGATAACAGACTAGCAGAAAGTCAAATTAAGAAAACAATTCCATTTACAACTGCATCAAAAAGAATAAAATATCTAGAAATAAATTTAATCTAGCAGGTGAAAGACCTGTACTCTGAAAACCATATGACATTGATGAAAGAAATCGGAGACAAGACAAATAAATGGGAAGATAAATCATGCTTATGGACTGGAAGAATTAATATTATTAAAATATCTGTACTGCCCAAAACAATCTACAGAATCAATGTAATCCCTATCAAAATACCAATATTATTTTCCACAGAACAAGAACAGATCATCCTAAAATTTGGATAGAACTACTAATGACTCCAAAAAGCCAAAGCAGTCTTGTGAAAGAACAAAGCCGGAGGTTATCACACTCCCAGACTTCAAATTATATTTCAAAGCTATGATAATCAAGACAGTATGGTATGGGGCACCTGGGTGGCTCAGTGAGTTAAAACCTCTGCCTTCGGCTCAGGTCATGATCTCAGGGATCAAGCCCCGCATTGGGCTCTCTGCTCAGCGGGGAGCCTGCTTCCCCCTCTCTCTGCCTGCCTCTCTGCCTACTTGGGATCTTTCTCTCTCTGTCAATAAATAAATAAAATTTAAAAAAAATAGACAGTATGGTACTGGTCCAAAAATAGACACATAGATCAATGGGACAGAAGAGAAAGTCCAGAAACAAACCCATGATTAGAGGGTCAATTAATCTACAACAAAGGAAGTAAAAATATGCAACAGGGTGAAGACATTCTCTTCAATAGACGGTTTTGGGAAAATTGGACAGCGACATATAAAAGAATGAAACCTGACCCTCTCAGGGCACCTGCATGGCTCAATCAGTTAAGCATCTGCCTTTGGCTTAGGTCATGCCAGGGTCCTGGGATTGAGCCCCATGTTGGGCTCCCTACTCAGCAGGGAACGTGCTTCTCCCTCTTCCTCAAATAAATAAAATCTTAAAAAAAAAAAAAAAAAGAACTTGACCAGTCTCATGCCATATACAAAAATAAACTTGAAATGGATTAAGTTTGGATGGATGGATGGATGGATGGATGGATCCATCCTTAATGGATGACTTAAGGATTAAGTCAGTCCTAAATGTAAGTCCTGAAACCATAAAACTCCTAGAAGACAATGTAGGCAGTAAATTCTTAGCCATTAGTCTTAGCAATATTTTTTGTCTCTGTCTCCTCAGCAAAAGCAAAAACAAACAAATGGGACTACATCAAACTAGAAAGCTTTTACACAGTGAAGGAAACCATCAATAAAACAAAAAGAAAAGCTACTGAATGGGAGAAGATATTTGCAAGTAATATGTCTGATAAAAGATTAATATCCAAAATACGTAATTGAATGCTAAAAAGACAAACAATCTGATTAAAAAATGGACAGAGAATCTGAACAGACATTTTTCCAAAGAGGACATAAAGATGGCCAACAGACACATGAAAAGATGCTCAACCTCACTAATCATCAGGGAAATGCAAATCAAAATCACAATGTGATATCATTCCTGTCAAAACAGCTAGTATCAAAAAGACAAGAAAAAACATGCACGCAAAGATTGGAAAAAAAGGGAACCCTTGTGCATTGTTGGTGGGAATGTAAATTGATACACTCGCTGTGGAAAATAGTATAGAGGCTTCTTTGAAAATTAAAAATAGAGATACCATATGATCATGTTATTCTACTGGTGGGTATTTACTCAAAGAAAATGAAAACGGTAATTTAAAAAGATATATGCACCCCTATGTTTATTGCAGCCTTATTTACAATAGCAAGATACGGAAGTAATACAAGAATTCATGGATAAATGAGTGGATGAAGATGTGATATCTAAATCTATATCTATATATCTATATCTATACACACAATGGACTATTACTTGACCATAAAAAAGAATGAAATCTTGCCATTTGCAACCACACAGGTCGATCTAGATGGTATTATGTCAAGTGAAAAGAGTCCGACAGAGAAAGATAAATACTGTATGATTTCACTTCCATGTGGAATCTAAAATAAAATAATTGAACAAACAAAATAAAACAGAAACAGACTCAGATACAGAGAACAAACTGGCCGTTGCCATAGGGGAGGTTGGTGGGGGGATGGGTGAAGTGGGTAAAGGGAACTAAGAGATACAAACTTTCAATTAGAAAATAAGTAAGTCACAAGTATGCAGGTATGCAAAGTATAGACTAGGAAATATAACCAATAATATTGTAATAACTTTATATGATGACAAATGATGACAGATGATAACTGCATTTACCATGGTAAGCATTTCATGAGGTGTATCAATGTTTAATCATTATGTTGTACACATGAAACTAATATTGCATGTCAACTATAATTCAAACAAAATTATTTTTAAAAATCTACTTTTCTTTATGATTATTAACTATCTCTGAAGGTAACAAATGACCGGCAAAAGCATTCGTTCTTCGTTTCCCCTCTTTTTCTCCATCACAGGAAGCAACCAGTAGAGAAACAACAAAACTTAGGATCAGATTTTCACCCCCTTAAATCAAGGAGAAATTGAAACGTTTACTGCAGATACCCAAACATGAGGTTCTGTTCTTTCATGTATTACAAAAGAATCAAAATTATAAAACCACAAAATGAATAAAAATTAAATTAGTGAATTCTATTATAATCAAATTAAAGTCTCTATAAAAGAGTAGAGGCAACCCATGATTCTTTCTTAAAATTTTCTCTTAAGCCAGATAAATTTCATGCACATAGTCCTAATCAGGAAAATAGGATCCAAAGTATAAAAACCTTTGCTAGTAGAGCCTCCGTGGCAGTGATTCTCAACTCTGGAGAGTGTGGACTAACACACTTTGGGAGTCCCTCTGATATGCCTATTTACCTATTTTGTGTATGTGGACAATGTTACTGTGAGTGTCTCTCTGCCTTTTAACCATCCCTCCCATACCCATCTCCTCAATCTTTAACAACCAACTCTTCATTAATGGCCTTCTAATCATTTCAATTCTCTCCATTCCCACTTCTCCTGAATTAAAGCAACTATCTTTTCTTGGCTGGATAATTTCAACAGCCAACTAACTGAGCTCCCTGACTCTAGCATTGTACCCTCCAAATCTTTGCCTGTACTAAAATGATATTCCAGAAATACAAATATGATTGTGTTGTTCCACTGCTTAAAATCTCATGAAGGCTTCCGAGTGGCCTTGGGGTGAAGTCCAAAGTCTTGGCACGGCATATAAGGGACTTTAGGATCTGATCTCAGTTCCATTCATCCAACCTCAGCTCTTGCAACTGCCTCTCTCCTCTGCCCAGACCACACTCTTTCCATTCTCTGGGCATGTTGGATTACTTGCTGGCCTCCTTTGCACATAGGTTACTGCCTCTATCTGTATGTCCCTTTTCTCTCTTTGCCTGGCTAATTTCTCTGTGTTTTCAGAAGTCATCTCTCCTATGAAGCTTTCTCTGATCTGTCAATATTGAGTATAGGGTCCTAAACCTTAACCTCTATGTAATTTTAAAACATTTTCACCACCCCCCAAAGAACATTCCATACCCTTTAAGCAATCACTCTGCAACGCCCCCCCCCCCCACTGTACTTACATGTGACAGAGTTCTGAATACACTAGGCAAGTCTATTTTCTTGTCTGTTTCCTCCACTAGACCATAGGTTCCTTGAAGACAGGGAACATCTTTTGTGGAATCTCCAGGACCGAAGAACAGAGCTTGGGATGAAACAGTCACACAAGACTATTTGGGTTAGAGAGGTAGGTATACTGTGGGTGAGTGGAAAAAAAGAGAGAAATTTTAGAACTCTTTAATGTCTTCACTGAGGGGGCGGAGTGATTTCAGAAGGAAATAACAATTCTAGAAGGAAAGGAAGAAGCGTTTAAATTATAGGTCTTCAGAAGAACCCCCTCTGACTCTACCTTTGTCCCTCCTGCTTTAGGAGAGACCTATCCCCAAGCAACCCTTTATGCATCCCCAAGAAGAGAGATTACTCTACGTCTTCTCCCCTTCCCTCCATGCTTCAAACTAGAGCCGGGCAGTTTCCAATGGTCCCAGTCCCCCGGGCCTCAGAAGGTGGGTGCTCAGTTAACTGACCCCAAAGCTCACAAATCTCCTTGGGAGATCAGTTGCTAGAGTTGGGCATGGATTGGGCATGGGGGACCAGGATTTCATTCCAGATTGAATTTCACCTTTGTGATTCTCTCCCACTATGGGGAACACTATGGCACAGCTCCCAAGGGTGAACATTAATTTGGTATGGTTTAAACCCTTATTAAAGGAAGAATATTTTCCCAATTGTCAAAAGATGAGCTCACCTTGCTCAGTAAATCGTAAGTTCTCATTTTTGTGACGAGGGATTTTTTTGGACCCCCTTTCAGGTTTGCTGAAATTACAAAAGAGCTACATTCCACTTTCAGCAGCTGTCTTCTTATGACCAAATAAAGGGCAAAGATCCATCAGATTATTTTACTTCATTTGTCTTTCTGATGGGGAGGGCTGGCCTGCCAGTTCCTCCTGGCATCCTGCAAGTAGTCATATATCACCTGGATTTCTCACTCCACACCAAGCTCATTAGCTCTGACACCAATCTGCTCTCCAAACCAGTCCCACTCTCTGCATTCTTTATTGGGATGCATTGCCTTTGACTTACTAGCAGGCCCAGTGATTTAAGTAGCTCCAAACCTGCTTTGAGTAACCCTGCTTCTTCTTCCCCCTAGTGTTTCACACTCAGATCTATCCTAAGCCCATCCATTCTACCTTTTGTGGCACATCTCATATCCATTCCCTTCCCTAAATACTACGTTCTAACTGAGGCCTGTTACTGGAATCTCTTAAAGATTTCCTCTGCTTCCAGCCTGCTCCACTCCCAGGCAAAGCTGATCATATAAATCCCTATGCATATCCCTTTGAAGGCTTCCCATTACCTACATAAGAAAATTTAGCTCCCCTTGCATGGGTTGCAAGTTCCTCCTTGATCTGGCCTCTTTATCACTAGACCTACACTGTCAAATATGGTAGCCACCAACCACATGAGTCTATTTACATTTTTTTTAAAAGATTTTATTTACTTATTTGAGAAACAGCAAGAGAGAGCATGAGCTGGGGGAGAGGCAGATGGAGTGGGAAAGGCAGACTCCCCTGCTGAGCACGGAGCCTGACTCCAGGCTCGATCCCAAGACCCACAGATCATGACCTGAGCCGAAGGCAGACACTTAACCAACTGAGCCACCCATGTGCCCCAGGAAGGTAGACCTTTTTAACAGAACAGTATTAGGTTTACAGAAAAATCAAGCATAGGGTTCTCATTTAACCCCTTGCCCTACTCCCCAGTTTCTCCTACATCTTGCATTGGTGTGGTACATTTGTTGCAACTGATGAGTCCATATTGATACAACATTATTAACTAAAGTCCATAGTTTATATTAGGGTTGGCTGTGTTGTATATTCTATTTTTGACAAATATATAATGATAGCTATCCACCATTACAGTATCATATAGAATAGTTTTACTGCTCTTAAACTCCCAAGTGGTCAACCTATTTATTCTTCTCCTCCCCCTCCCCCAGTTCCTTCCTTCTCCCCCCAACCCTTAGGAACCACCGACATTTTTCTGTCTCCCTAGTTTCAGCTTTACAGAAATATCTTATAGTATGCCATTTTTCAGACAAGTTTCTTTCATTTAACAATATGCATTTAAGTTTCCTCCATGTCTTTTCCTGGCTTGATAGCTTGATTTCTCTTTAGTATTAAATAAAATTTCATCGCTTGCATGTGTCACAGTTTACTTATTCATCCATTGAAGGACCTCTTGGTTGCTTCCAAGTTTTCGCAATTGTGAATAAAGCTGCTATAAACACAAGGGTGCAGGTTTTTGTGTGCACATAAGTTTTCCACTCCTTTGGATAGATACTAAAGAGTGCAATTTACTGAGTCATATTATAAGAGTATGTTTAATTTTCTAAAAAACTGCCCAAGTGTCTTCCAAGGTGACTATCTCATTTTGCATTCTCACCAGCAACAGTGAGAGTTCCGTGTGCTCCAAATCCGTGTCTGCATTTGATATTGTCAGTATTTTGGATCTTTGCCATTCTAATAGGTGTGTAGTTGTATCTCATTGCATTAATTTTGCAACTCCCTTATGACATGTAACGTTAAACATCTTTTCAAATGCTGATTGTCATCCATATATCTGTTTTGGTGAAGAGTCTGTTCGTATTTTTTGCCCATTTAAAAAATCAAGTTGTTTGTTTTCTTGCTGTTGGGTTTCAAGAGTTCTTTGGATATTTTGAGAAATAGTCCTTTATCAGATATGTGTTTTGCCAAGATTCTACCAGTCTCTGGATTGTCTTTTCATTCTCTCAACCGTTCTCTTTTGGAGAACGGTATTTTTAATTTTAATGAAGTCCAACTTACCAATTTTTTTTGTCATGGTCGTGCTTTTGGTGCTTTATTTTAAAAGTTACAGCCAAACACAAAGCACCTGGCTGGTCAGTTAGTAAAGCGTGCAACTCTCAATCTCAGATTCATGAGTTTAAGCCCACATTGGGAGTGGCACCTACTCAAAAAATAAAGTTAAATTAAAAAATAAAAAGTTATTGCCAAACTCAAGGGCACTTAGGTTTTTTCCAGTGTTATCTTCTAGGGGGGTCTTACAGTTTTGTACAGTTAGATCTATGGTCCACTTTGAGTTCATTTTTGTGACAGGTTTAAGGTTTGTGTTTGTTCATTTGTTTTTCTGTTCTCGATGTCTGGTGATCCCAGAATATTTGTTGAAAATATTATCCTTTCTCCTTCGAGTTGCCTTGGCTCCTTTGGTAAAAGATCCATTTCCTGTATCTCTGTGGTCTCTCTATTCTACTCCACTGCTCTGTTTGTTTATTCTGTGACCAATACTGCACTGTCTCATCTACGGTAGCCCTGTAGCAAGTCCGAAAGTCAGGCACTGTCAGTTGTCCCATTTAGTTTTCATGTCTTTTCATCTCTTGCTATGCAAATGTGGACTTCTGGTTAGATGTTGAATAGTAGTAATGGTAATACCGAGCTCCATTATTTTCAGAGAAATGCTTTATTATCACATTAATCATAGTACTTCCTGAAAATAAATACCTTTTTTGGGAGTGGGGGGAGGGCTTAAGGAAGTTCCTTGCTATTCCTTAATGGGGATTTGCATTTTTTGGGGGAAAATAATAAAACTACTTAATTTTATAGAAAATATTTGTAATGCATTGTTATTAACAAAACTGTGTTCTTAAATACATTTTATTTAATTTTTAACATTTTAAAATTTAAATTCAGTTAATTAACACATAATGCATTATTGGTTTCAGAGGTACAGGTCTCCGAGTCATCAGTCTTATATAACACCCAGTGCTCTTTACATCACGTGCCCTCCTTAATGTCCATCACCCAGTTACCCCGTCCCTCTCCCCTCAGGAGCCCTCAGTTTGTTTCCCGTGATTAAGAGTCTCTTACAATCCGTCTCCCTCTCTGGTTTTGTCTTGTTTTAATTTTTCCTCTCCTCCCCTATGATCCTCTGTTTTGTTTCTTAAATTCTAAATTTTCCAAGTTATTCTAGTTCAAGTGGTCCAGATACACACACTTTGAAATAGTAATTAATATGAAAGAAATACCATGTCCAGCCAGGAATTCCCCATCTTTTCAACATCATATACAAATTCTATCTTTGATTCTGATGGACCATGATACACTTGTATATTAGACACTTTAAAAAATAGATTAGGAGGGCACGTAGTGCATGGAGCACTGGGTGTGGTGCATGAACAATTAATCTTGTAACAGTGAAAAAATAAAATAAACGTATTTGGAGAGGAAAAAGATTCTCCACATAACAGTTGTGGGGGAGACAGATCAAATAAATAAACAAATAAATAATAGATTGGCAATGTTGATGACTGAATAAGAAACATGACTTAAAATACCAAAAATGTTGTCATAATTTATTGATACTTATAATTTTTACCAGTACTGGAACTGCTGAAGACTTCTAGTACAATAAACTACACATAACTGCATATAAACACAATCAAGATAATGAACATATCATTGGCTCCCTGCCCCCCAAGTTCCCTCCTGTCCCAGGGTAATCTCTTCCCATCATTCTTCCCTTATGCTCCCATCTCAGGCAACCACTCATCTGCTTTTTCTCAATAGGTCAGTTTGCATTTTCTAGATTTTTATACGAATGGAATCACACAACAGGTATTTTTTTGCTTGTCTCCCTTCTTTCAGATTGCAGAACAGTTTTGCAATTCATCCATGTTGTGTGTATCAGTAGTTCATTCCCATTTTTTACTGATCAGTAGTTCTGTATGGATAGACCACGATTTTCTTATCACTAGTGAATCCAAGTTTTTAACGTGGTAAAAATAAGTCCTTCCATATAAAACTTAAAATCATTTTGTTACTTTTCACAAAAATATTTCTCAGATTTTTTTGGTGTCTACAGATCAATTAGAATCTATAGATTAAAATAGAGCTACCCTACGACCCAGCAATTGCACTACTGGGTATTTACCCTAAGGATACAAATGTAGTGATCCAAAGGGGCACATGCACCGAATGTTTATAGCAGCAATGTCCACAATAGCCAAACTATGGAAAGAACCTAGATGTCCAGCAACAGATGAATGGATAAAGAAGATGTGGTATATATATTCAATGGAATACTATGCAGCCATCAAGAGAAACGAAATCTTGCCATTTGCAATGACGTGGATGGAACTAGAGGGTATTATGCTAAGCGAAATAAGTCAGCCAGAGAAAGACAATTATCACATGATCTCTCTGATATGAAGAATTCGAGAGGCAGGGCAGGGGGTTTGGGGGGGTGGGAAAAAGAAATGAAACAAGATGGGATGGGGAAGGAGACAAACCATAAGAGACTCCTAAACTCACAAAACAAACTAAGGGTGGCTGGGAGGTAGGGGGGTAGGGTTATGGACATTGGGGAGGGTATGTGCTATGGCAAATGCCGTGAAATGTGTAAGCCTGATGATTCACAGACATGTACCCTGGGGCAAATAATACATCATATGTTAATTAAAAGTAAATTAATTAAAAAAAGAATCTATAGATTAATTTTTAACATCTTTATAATAGTGAGTCTTTCAATCCATGAGCATGGTATATTTTTCTATTTACTTAGTTCTTTAATTTCTCTCAATAATATTTTGTTGTTTCCTGTGTATACGTGGGGTATATCTTTTGTTAATTTGAGGACCATTGGAAAAGTACTGGTGCTCAAGCCCTTCTCCTAGAGATTCTGAATCAGCTGGCCTGGTATAGGATCTGGGCATTGATATTTCTCCAAGATGCCCAGGTGTTAAAGTGTGCAGCCACAGTTGAGAAGCACTGCTTTGGAAACCTCTCTCAAGGCTGATATTAATCTATTATCAGTATTCTTGAGGTGTTGTCATTCACCTAGTTAAAAACTATTTACATATATTATCATCCAGTCTTGGCCCTTCATCTCTGAAACCTATCAATGTTATCTTATCTTTGAAGGTGTAATTAAGTTAAGGATCTTGAGATGAGAAGATTACCCTGCACTATCCAGGTGAACCCTAAACACCATTCCAAGCATCCTTATAAGAAAGAGAGGCAAAGGGAAGATGACAGACACACATGAGACACTGTGAAAAGAGAGAGGTAGCTACAAGCTAAGGAACACCAACAATCTCCAGAAGCTGGAAAAGGCAACAAACAGATTTTCCCCCAAAGCTTCCAGAGGGAATGTGGCCTGATAACTTTTTTTAGACTTCTGACCTCTAAAAGCTATGAGAGAATAAATTTCTGTTGTTTTAAGTCGTTTCATTCATGTTAGTATGTTACTGTACCCCCAGGAAATCAATATATGGCCTTTTCAGATAACATCTGCTCATCTAAGCCTATAAGTTGAATACGCCCGAAAGAAAGATATAAATTGATTGATTGAGGCTTTGGACATAAACAGCTGTGTGATCTTGGGAAAGTTATTTAAACTCCACGAGTCTTACTTTTCTAATCTGTGCAGCAATGCGCAGATTACCTACCATATGGTTCTTGTGATGATTAAATTATGTAACATACAGAAAGCCCTCAGGAGAGATCCTGGAGCAAGGTTAAAAATTAAGAAGTGCTAATAGTGGGGCCCTTGGGTGGCTCAGTCAGCTGAGCATCCCACTCTTGATTTTGGCTCAGGTCATGATCTCAGGGTGGTGGGATAGAGCCCCACCTTGGGCTCTGTGCTCAGTGGGGAGTCTGCTTGAGGATTCTCTCTCTCCGCCCCTCCCCCCACTCGTATGTGCACACTCGCTCGTGTGCTCTCTCTCTCAAATAAATAAACCTTTTAAAAAAAGAGGAAGTGCTAAACAGTTATTGTAGGGAAAAAAATCTCATAAAGAGAGAAAGAATGTGATATAGCAGGCAGAGTGATTGGGTGTTTTTGTGTTTTTTGTTTTTTGAGGAAAAATATCTGTTTTTCTAAGACAGAGTTTTAATTAGAGGTACATAGGGAGCTTCTAAGGCTGTGTGAACCTGATGCTATCTTCAAAGTGTTGTGTCCACGGGCATTTTTTTCTGGAGAGAGGGGTTGTGGTTTTATCAGATCCTCAAAGAGTTTTATGATTCCATAAGGCTAACAAGGACTGAAAAGACAGAGGGTGAGAACTGAGCATGTCGTGGTGAGGACACACCTGCTCCCTGACACTCCAGCCTCACGTTCTCCATCTTCTCACTGAAACAAATTTCACAACTATCATGTTGGGCAGGGAGGCCAGGCAGCACAGCACGGTAGTGGAACCAAGGGCTGGCTTGGGGACAAGAGCTCTAGATTCATCTTACTTGCCTCCAAAAATACATCTAAGTAGGCAGAGCAGTGTGCTATGTGAATACAGCTTCTGGACAAGTCCTCAGCTCCTACCAGTCTGTTGCTGCCCCAGCCTTACATAGAACATTCTGGGTGCAGCCATTGGAATAAATAAGACAGTTGATAATATATGTCCCAGAAAGGGAGATTTAAGACTGGCCTACCGAGGCAAAGGTGGAATTGATGGACCAGGTCACCTTTCTTGTTTCCGCATTTTAGAAAACCACAAAAGGAGGAGTTGGAAGCAGAGGAGTCCTATGTAACCTCCCAACACAGTAATCCTGGGTTTTTGTTTGTTTGTTTTTTAAAGATTTTATTTATTTATTTGACAGAGAGAGATCACAAGCAGGCAGAGAGCAGGCAGAGAGAGAGGGGGAAGCAGGCTCCCTGCTGAGCAGAGAGCCCGATGTGGGGCTCGATCCCAGGACCCTGAGATCATGACCTGAGCCGAAGGCAGAGGCTTTAACCCACTGAGCCACCCAGGTGCCCCCACAGTAATCCTTTTATTTTAAATCTGCAACAACCCAGATTTGCTCCATTCGCGTACTTTCTCCGGCAGTACCCCGAGCAGAGGACACTAGCAAAGGTCAGATTGATATGGAGAAATGGTATGGGAAATGTGCCAAGCTGACCAGGATAGAGAGGAGTTTACTAAGTGTGGATTTCAGGAGGTCCCCTGGGTGGAAAAAGAGACTAGTCCTATTACTTCTGCTATGGAGTAAGATGCAGCTAAGGTCTGTGGAGTCTAAATATCAAGAAATGATGAAATGAAAACTTTCTGGTGTCTGTCTGACCAGTGCTGTCACTAAAATTGTGCTCTCACATTGGAATGGTTGGAAGCCCAGATCTGTGCTGTCTACAGCGTGTATAAGTGAGGCGCTGCTAAGGCTGAATAGCAACCTCTACGAGGGAATTAAGGGAAGACGTCCTGCCAAGTGTGTGACTCTCATTCCCAGAAGGAACGATAATCAAGTTGTGATCCTCAGAGGTGAGCATAGTTCCTAAGAAGGAGGCTCCTCCTGCTGCATTAATACCGTCTTTCACACAAAAAATCAATACAAAGGATTATTTCCCCATTCAGCCTCCATGATACATGATATGTGGCAGCCACACGAAGGACTGAAATGATTCCTACGCAGACCACGGCGCTTCTTTCCTTACCTGTATGTAAGGGAGCCATCTGCTGTCAGAATAGGATCCTCCAGCTACAAATTATTCCATTTCCTCCTCCGGCTACGTAACGGCGTTAGCTAGCTCCTGGCCAACAATTCTGTAGAAATCAAGAAACTGACATGAGATCACTGTCAGGGAGAAGTCACTCACAGTCCCCTGTCTCTTTTACAAGTCCAAAAATATTCAGTAAGCACTTAAATCCTTTTATGACACACTGCAATTCTCAAAGGGGGTTCTGTCGTGCTGAAATTAATAAGGCAGTCTGTAATAACAAATGTCCCTGCCAATTTCCTTCTCAGTGTTTTTGGTAATACTATTCCTTCCTGAACTTGTCTTTGCCTCTCCGCATCCTACCCAACCCACAACCTCAGCTCCAGTCTTATTTCCTTCGTGAAGGCTCTGCCATTGTTCCAGCACACAGTGACCTCTCCTGGGACCTCTGCTCTGTCCCCAGGTCCCCACTCTTGTCCACACTTCATCATCCACATACTGCCTCATGGTAACATACACTAAGAGCCAGCACTTACCATATGCCTGCACTGTTTTTTATTTTATTAACTTAGTTAGTTCTCATAGTAACCACCTCATCGGGTTATTTTGCAAAAGAGGAAATTGAGGTCTAGCAAGGCTAAAAAAACCCTGCCCAACATCATCAAACCTATTATGCAGTGTGGCCACCATTAAACCCACATCAGCTTTTCGGATATGTTTGTAAGCACCCAGAGGACAAGAACCACGTAAAATGGTTTGGGAATTCTCACAGTACCTAAACTAGAGCTAGGATCTTACGGGCTGATGTCCAGAGTTTTACTATAGTTTATTAATTATACAGGGAGTCAGAAGACCCAGGAAAGAAGATCATTTTGTTCCATTAGTCAGGCTGATAAAAAACTAGTCCGGCAAGATACTATAGTAATAACAGGAAACTTGTACTAAGGATGTACTATAAACCAGGAGCTGTGCCTCATATGTTTATATAGTAACCTATTTCATCCTTGTATCATTTCCAAGTGGTAGAGTTATACATATTTGATCATTGTGGAAACTGGAGCACAGAGAGGTCAAGTAACTTGCTTGAGGTCACGGAGACACCAGCCCATTGCCTACTCCACATGCTATCATCTCACACTTACTAAGGAAGAATGCTTGTCTGTAAAGGAGTTTAGAAATTGTGAAGACTATCCAATGAGGAAGATGGTCTTCCCCATAGTATCCCAACTCCCAATATGCAGGAACAGTGCAGGAGGGAGGCTCTCTGCAAAGGCATTGCACAGTCCCGAGGGGATCACGGGTTAGGCTGCCAGCCTGAACTGACCTCAGGGGGGCACTGCTCCCCTTTCAACACCTTGGTTCAACACGTTTCCTTTTAAAACTCACAGCGATCCTAAATCAAGGCTGGAACATTTCGGTTAGAATTTACCAAAGCCCAGGGTTATAAAACAAAGAAAGAGCACAGTAAAGACTGTAATCGGCTTACAAGATATGTCCGGCTCTCCAAGGTTTGAACAAAATGGGCTCTTGACCTGCCTTCCGACTAAGGCTCCATTCTTGTGTTTACCCCACAGAAGCCCCCACCTGGCACCTCTCCTCCAAGTCACGCCCTTAGAGGGCTGGGTCCGAGAGAAGTAAGACTTTTCCGTGGGGTGACACAGAACTCAGATTCCTGTTTCCTCCACAGATGATGGATACTGGCATTGAGTGCTCTCTTGGGGAGATGCCTTCCATCTAGCCATTCCCTCCAGGAATGAGACCTGTGTTTCAGTTTTTGATTTTTAATTTAAAAATTTTTTTTAAAGATTTTATTTATTTATTTGACAGAGGGAGACACAGCGAGAGAGGGAATATACGCAGGGGGAGTGAGAGAGGAAGAAGCAGACTCTCCGCAGAGGAGGGAGCCTGGATTCAGGGCTCCATCCCAGGACCCTGGGATCATGACCTGAGCCAAAGGCAGAGGCTTAACGGCCGAGCCACCCAGGTGCCCCTTTAATTTTTAAATTTTTATCTATTTATTTTTTGAGACCTGTTCTTAAGCCTCAATAGGTTATCCTAAATCTAACATCTGTATAAGATATTTATATATACAGTACTAGGGGGACACAAACCAACTCCTTTCTTCGGTGTGTCAAACAATGAAAAGCATTCTCACACCAGAATGCTTGAGAGATTAAAGAAGGCAACAGGATGAATGCCCTCCAGCCAGGAGCAGATCTGCCAAAACAGTACTCGCCTGTGCCCATGCGTTTTCGCATGTGCATGGATTAGGGGGTGGTGATGGGCATTTGTTTCTAGATTCTGTGACTTGAGATACTAATGACTGGGAGATGGTCCAGAAGACCACAGATGAAGATAAAATCGAGGATGGGACATTCACAATCACTTCTACGGAGGCTGCCTCCAAATCGGTTTGCCCACTCTTGCCAGGAGCCTGACAACCTTGAGAACCCCAGACCCATAATTGTAGATGCTCAAAAAGCTACCCATTAATTTTATTAATTTTAAATTAATTAATTTTAAATTAATTTTAATTAATGTTTATTAATTAAACAGCCTGTTTAATGCTGTTATTTTTAAAAATCAACTCTTTCTGAATTTAGCAACATTGCTTTCTTTACCTAGAAGTTTGTTTTTTTTTTTTTCTGGGCTTGCCTTTGGGATCGATTTGGTCTTAGCTTCTAAGATATGGACTCTTGCGGGTTCCAGCAGGTCCTTCTAACACGGTACCCGTCACAAGTACAAGACACTGTAGAGTCTGCGGTTATTGATAAGAACAAATAAAACAGTTCCTCCACTCAAAAAATATTTCTTTCTGGTCATTTACAAATAATGTTCTCCATCAGGTCTAATTTAGGGATGCCCGTGTTTTCTAGGGAGATCTTCAGTGGACATAGATACCTGTGATATCTTTACACGAAGTAAAGGTCTGCAAATTTGGCCGGTGGGCCAAAGTCATCCCGCTGCCTGTTTTTGAATGACTTGCAAGCTAAGAATAATTTTTACGTTCTTAAAATAGTTGGAAAAAACACAAAGAACATAATATTTTGTGACATGTGAAAGTGATTGAAAGTCAGATCTCCACGTCCCTAATAAAGCGGGACTGGAATGCAGCTGCGCTCATCGTCCGTGTGGTCTTGGCCGACTTAGCTCTACAGCGGCTGAGCCGAACTGCCGCAGCAGAGACGGTGCGGCCTGAAAAGCCGAAAATATTTTGTATCTGGTCCTTTACAGAAAAAGTTCGGCAACCCCTGACATTGTGTAACAGACCGTCTGGCTTGGGTGCATGAACTCTATCTGCATTCTTTTTCAAATCATCGGAGTGATTTTACAGATCAGAAAATAAGAGACCCAAAGAGGTTATAGTTTGAGCGCTAGAGAGCCTGAACTAAAACCCTTGGCCAAGTCACTGAGGCTCTCCAAACCATAGTTACATCACCTACTAAAAAATTGTGCTGACCTCACACAGTTGTGGTGGCGGGGAGAGGAAATGACATGTGCCAGGGGTTTAGCTCTGTGATGGCGGAAGGGTTGATTAAACGTAGCTATTTTTATTAGCTAATAATATCATTATTACCATTAAAATTCAGATCTTCTAATTTAAACCCCAGTGCCCTTTTCACTGTAATAAACTGCACCCTCCCAAAGAAAAAACAGGAATAGTTTCCATAATCATTGATTGTTTTATCAAGACTTGTGATAGGGGGCGCCTGGGTGGCTCAGTCGTTAAGCAGCTGCCTTTGGCTCAGGTCATGATCCCAGGGTCCTGGGATGGAGCCCCAGGTTGTCGGGCTCCCTGCTCGGCAGGAACCTGCTTTCCCTCCCCTGCTCCCCCTGCTTGTATTCCCTTTCTCGCTATGTTTCTCTCTGTCAAATAAATAAAAAATCTTAAAAACAAACAAACAAAAAAGACTTGAGATAGTTTCCACTCACTCTCCGGACATCTGATCCACTCATATCCTCAAGTTTCTACCAGTGTGACATCATAATGGCCACAGATGGTCTTTGGGGAGATGGATACCACTTACACAGGAAGGCCTTACAACCATTTCTCCTCTTCTGATCTGTGCAGGGAGAATAAGGATGCTCCTTCTGCCTAGCTGGAAACTCACAGGAAGTAATAGACATGAAGGTGCTTTGAAAACTGAAATGTCTTTGCAGTAAAATCATACATCTATGAAGCCTTTTGCAAAAGAAGGCGGTTCCTATGCCTGCTATCTGTTCGTAGGCTATTGAGAGTGTGGTCATCAAGTGAACTATGACCTTAATTGAACCCTGAGGTTCTCTTTACTCCTTGATTTGGAGAGGAGCAAGAAGTACCCAGATCAGAAGCTTGGAGGGAGTGCCAGTGATGGAAGAAGAGAAATTGTCAGCAGAGGAAAGTGACCAAAGACCTTCTGAGGTCCCTGCCAGCTGTGTACCTAACCACTACCCACCCCGTGTCTCTCTCAGTGGACCCTGTCTACCTCCATCCATCTGCCTTCCCTTCTCCCCCATCTTCCTTTCTCCTTCTGTCTTCACTGGTCCCTTCTATCCCCCTCCCTGTGTGCCATTCTGTCTCTCCTCTCTTACTTTGTTCTCAAGAATATTATTAGTTTTTATACAATAAAATATTTCTATTCCATGTCCTTAATGTTATATTATTCTTCTGCTCATGTAAATTGGTGTTTCATGTTACTTGAGATGAAAGAGATAAATAGGACTTTATTCCACCTGCCAAGATGACCACTGAGTGATGTACAGAATCACTATATTGCACATCTGAAAATAATAGAACACTGTATGGTAACTGCTGAAATTTTAAAAATAAGTATGTAAAAACAGGGCTTTATTATTTACAAAGCTCTTTCACATGCATTACTTTGTTAATCCTTGGGTCTTCTCAAAACCCCACTAGAAAACAATCTCCAAATTTAAAAAATACATAATGATAGCAAAAAGCTTTCATCTATTTTTTTTCTAAATAGGGAAGTGTCTCTTGACTGAGCAAAAGAGCTTCCTGCATCATGAATTTGGAGCATCACTTGGTTGATTTAGCTCTTTGTTTTCTGATTTTACTACGAATAACTTTCTCTGATCCATTTTGAAGATATTCACGATTATGCTGCTGACTAGCAAGTAAATTCCTAATTCTGTAGCATGGGATTAGAGGGCCTCCAGGATTACCCATGACCGCTCCTTCCAGTCTCATTCCTCATGACCCCCTCTTCTGGGTACCACATGGTTTACATTTTCCTGACTGTGCCTTTCCTCCTGAATTCCCCTCTGCTTAGATTCCCCTACTTTTTTCTCACCAAATCTGTCAATGGAGACCAAGCTAATCCTTTAAGGCCATGATCACAACTAGCCTTTACATTTCTCTCAACTCCTAGAGCCCTTTGTTAGTGCCTTCACTGAAGCACTCCCACAATCTGGCATTGCGGTGTTATTATTATCAACTCATCATCTCCCGCTACTCTCTGATAGATCTCTGTAATCTCTGCAAATTTAGCACAATGACTGCATACAATAGGTTTTCCACAAATGCTTAGTGAATGACCAAACTTACCACCTCCAACCTAAATTCTTAGTACAAGATAGGAAAAAATTGCATTTTTAAAGGTTTTCATTACATTTTGGAGTCAAATCACTTTCCTCATTTAGTACCAGACTTCGCCTCAGCATCTTTGACATGAAGTTCGATATGCCACTGCTAGGTATTTTTCCATCTAAAATCATGGTTCTGGGAAAAATGCAAAACACCTGCCATAGACAGTTATTCAAGCACAACAATCACAGAAGGACGAGCAAACATGACTATGGATCTGATGCTGGCCTTTAGGATGGATTTAGGTTTTGCAAAAACCATTACAGGACCTCAAGGCTAGCTTCACATTTAGATTCTAGTAATCCAGAAAACACTCCAAATTATTTATTTCTCTGCAATGGGTCATAAAATGTGACCCATTAACATCCTGGAAAAAATCACATTTGAATCCATTTATAATTGAAAGAGAACATGTTTGATGATATTTTTTGGAAGTGCCCCCTCTACAGAGAAAGTAGGAATAGGTTATATAATAATTTATTTTAAAATGTTAATGGTGTTTTATTAAGACTCAGGACATCTGATCCACTAATGTCCTCAAGTTTCTGCCAAGGTGACATCATAATGACCACAGATGGTCCTTTGGGAGATGGATATCACTTAGTCAGGAAGAAAATACAGTATATTTTCAGCTCAGATTTCTTAGCAACATGAGGTATTAATTTTGTTAAAATCAAAAGCCATTTCCTCTAAAAGCTACTGTTTTTTTTCTCCTTTCAAGTTCAGCAATTCCCCCCAAAACCCAGACTTCTTCATGTTTCCTTTTAAAGGTTTATATAACCTATCCTCATGACTTTCTATAAACAGACAATCCCTTTTTTCTATTGTAAGGTTTTTTATGTTTACATAGGTTTTTTTTTTTAAATAAACTTTACACCCAGTGTGGTGTTCAAACTCATGACCCTGAGATCAAGAGCCACATGCTCTACCGACTGAGCCAGCCAGGCGCGCCAAGGCTTTTTATGTTTAAATAGAAACAAATGAAGTACTAAATTGAGTTTAGATAAAATTGGATCCAGGAACTCAAGCTAGGTGGCTTGGCCCTGGGATTATGGAAGGAAATACGTGCGGATGTGTCCATGATGGAGGAGAATGGCGTAGTCACTTTTCCTGTCTTCTCAATCCATGTCTCCCCCTGCAGAAATCTCAGGACCCCTGAGAGCATGCCTAGCGACTGTTGGAGCCTGAATGCAAGCATTCCTAAAATGGACCCTAGTGCTATCCTTTGAGACGATGTGGGGGCTAATTATTCAATAATATTCCTCAAGCTGAGTTCCTGGTCCCCCCGAAGGGATAAATCATAGGTTAAATCTTTAGAAATATAGCTTATGGGTAAAAGCTGTTGATTTGTTATTGATCAAAAACAATGCCAGAGGTTTTCCTTCTCCTCTTCATGGAGAGACTCTCAGAAACACTCCTAAGCCCTCCCCAGCTCTCTCTCGACTCTTCCCCTGCTCCTGGCACAAGTAAATAGCTAAGTGCACATTTAAGTGCACTTATAGTCAGAGGGGCATTTTGAGTGAAAACCATATATTTGAAGCAATTTAGAAACTCATCTTAGGCAGTTTGCCAGAGAGTTACAACATTGAACTCTTCGTTCTAGGTGCTCCATATCACCACTCACTGTTTTTATCAAGGAAGTAGATTTAGGTTTGCAAGACTGGCCATTTTCTCTGAGGCAC
Organism: Nasua narica; assembly: GCA_028533885.1. Taxonomy (NCBI): domain Eukaryota; kingdom Metazoa; phylum Chordata; class Mammalia; order Carnivora; family Procyonidae; genus Nasua; species Nasua narica. The sequence goes on from CM052802.1 coordinate 64,610,638, forward strand.
TCTGCCTGTAACTCCTTTAGTTATACCCCAGGTCATGGGGCCTGATAGAAAACATAGGTTCATGGGTTTTTTATTTTTAATGTAGAAGTGTTTAAACTTACTCAGCTCCTGACGACGTCAGTGTCTCAGTAATATTTTCATGGCATCCCTAGGCCAAAAGAAGTGGCTAACTATTCCGGACCTGGGCCAAAACAAGCACCTAATAGGTCTAAACAACCTAACAGTAGTAGCTTGTGTGGAGCTGACAAATGTCACTGTGTTACCCTCGAAACTCAAAAATACCCTGCTTCACCCCTGCGAATTTGCTACAGTGCCCTAAGGCAACGTGGCACACAGTTGGAAAATGCGGTCTTAATGTTTTAGGGCATTTAACAAATAATCCAATTCCAATTCATATACTGTTTCCTTATGGAAAAATAAAGAAAAACTGCTATGAATTTATGTCTCTCTGGATAATAAAATGGTGATGTGTCAACATGGATAGATCTCAAAATCATAATGGGAGAGGAAAAAGGCATAATGTGAGGTGAAAATGTGTCGGAAGAATGTATACAAAATAAGAGCATCTGTTGAAAGTTTCTTATTTATGAATACGGAAGTGTAGTAAAATGAAGACTGGAAGGGTGTGCCCTCAGGAGAAAAGTTTTATCTCTGTGGATGGGAGAAGAGGGGACTGCAAAGAGAATAAAGAAGACTCACATTTTATCCATGCTATTTTATATGTGTCGTTGGAATAAATAAAGTAAACATGACCCTGCTCTGGACTGAATGTGCTTCTCTGAATTCACACGTTGACAGTCTAATCCCCAGGGTGGTGGTGTTATCTGAGGGGGCAGGCAGATTGGCAGGTAGTAGTGTCATGAGAATGGAGCCTTACGCATGCAGGTGGCGCCCTCATCAAAAGAGATACAGACTTTGCTTTCTCCCTCTGCTCCCTGCCATGGGAGGACACGGTGAGCAAGACAGCCATCCGCAAGCCAGGAACAGGCTTTCACCAAACACTGGATCTGCTGGGGTCTTGATCCTGGACTTCCCAGCCTCCAGAACGGGAGAAACAGTGCCCCAATCCATGGCAATTTGGTATAGCACCTCGAGCTAATGAAGACAATGCCTAAACGTTGACACTTGCTAATTCTGGGGAGTGGACTACCTATAGGTGTTTCTTATGATTCTCTGTATTTTTCTATATTAACCAACAAAAAACAAACACACAGAAACCATATTTGGTTTTTTGGAAACCAAAAAACCAAATATGGTTGGGAATATTGAGCAAGAAATAAAAGAGTAGATCAGGCATTATTTTTTTTTCTGTGTATGATCAACTCTTATCTTTAGCTATTTCATTTCATTTTGGATCATAAAATAATTCTGGATCTTATCTTTATAATGCCTACTTACTCTGTTGTATTAAAAAACCACAGCAGCTGTACTTTATAAAATTGGCTACTTGTTAATCCTAATAAGGTGTGACTTTTGCTACTAATTAGTTCCAGGAGACAGATTTACATTCAAATTTAATACATTATTGTATTAAAGAAGAGACCAGGGCTGCCGGGGTGGCTCAATAGGTTAAGCATCTCACTCTTGGCTTCGGCTCAGGTCATGATCCCAGGGCTGTGACATTGATTCCTGTGACAGGCTCCCACTCAGCTGCTTATTGGGGGGGGGGGGCGGTGTCTGCCTGAAGAGTCTCTACTTCTGCCCTCCACCCCCCATGCATGTGTGCCATCTCTCTCAAAAAAAATAAATCTTTTAAGAAATAAATCAGATGACTAACATAACATAACAATAGAAAGAAAGAAAGAAAGAAAGTCCGTCAAAGAAAGACAAATACCATATGAGTTCACTCATATGTAGAATTTAAGTAGAAAAAAACCAGATGAACATGGGGGAGGGGGAAAAAAGAAAGGGATTAAATAGACATAAGAGACTGTTAACTATAGAGAACAAGCTGAGGGTTGCTGGAGGGGAGGTGGGCAGGGGAAGGGCTGGATGGGCGAGGGGGATTAAGAAGGGCAATTGTGCTGAGCACTGGGTGTTATATGTAATGATGAATCACTAAATTCTACTCCTGAAACCAACATTACACTATACGTTAACTTACAGTTAACAAGAATTTAAACAAAAACTTGAAACAAATAAAGAAACAAAAAATATCAATCAATCAATCAATCAATCAATCAAGGACGCCTGGATGGCTCAGTGATTAAGTGTCTGCCTTCAGCTCAGGTCATGATCCCAGGGTCCTGGGATCGAGCCCCACACCAGGCTCCTTGCTCAGCGGGGAGACTGCTTCTCCCTCTCCCCTCTGCTCATGCTCTCTCTCTCTCTCTCTTTCTCTCACTAGCTCTCTCTTTCTCAAATAAATAATCTTTTTTAAAAATAAAAGTAAATAAATCAAAGAAAATAGAGGCTAGATCTTGATCATTTTTTTTTAGTTTCAGTATCTTATAATACAGTAAATGTTCAATAAATGTCTTTGCATGGGGCACCTGGATGGCTCAGTGAGTTAAAGCCTCTGCCTCAGCCCAGGTCATGATCTCAGGGTCCTGGGATCAAGCCCTGCATCCCGCTTTCTGCTCAGCAGGAGCCTGTGTCCCCCTCTCTCTCTGCCTACCTGTCTGCCTACTTGTGATCTCTCTCTTTCTGTCAAATACATAAATAAAAATCTTTTTTTTTTAAAGATTTTATTTATTTGACAGAGAGAGAGAGAGAGTACAAGTAAGCAGAGTGGCAGGCAGAGGGAGAGAGAGAAGCAGGCTCTCTACAGAGCAGGGAGCCCGATGCGGGACTTGATCCCAGGACTTCAGAATCATGACCTGAGCCGAAGGCAGCCGCTCAACCAACTGAGCCACCCAGGCGCCCCATAAATAAAAATCTTAAAAATAAATAAATAAATAAATAAATAAATGTCTTTGGAATCTGTGAAACTAATTTGTCCTTTTCTCAACATTAAAAAAATTAGCAATGAGAAGGAAACTTTTAGACAAGAAATGTAGCAGTTTGATAATGTGGCTTGCAGTTTTTATTATTTTTTAAATGTGATAAATTCAGACGGTTCAAAATTAAGGGTTTAAACTGATATGCAATGAAAACTAACACTCCATTCAACACTTAATGCCCAGCCACTCGGTTCTCTCCTGAATAGGCAACCAAAATGACAAATGAGTTCTTGCGCATATGTCGGGGAAAGAGGTATTTTATACATGTACAAGCAAATGGATATATATCCTTTTTTCTCTATTTATACAAATAGTAACATACTCATATTGATGGCTCAAAATACCATCTATAGATGACATTGATTAGACAGTCATTGGATGTCTAATAAATATTTCAAATTCAACACACACAAACCGAATTCCTGATCTTTCCTCCAAACAGGCTCTTTAGCCACTTCCCATTCAGCCCACGGCACCCCCAGCCTTGGGGTCGCCCAGCCGTCTTTGACTCCTCTTGTTCACATACCACATCCAGTCTGTCAGGAAAGCCTGTGGGCTGCTAGGAAAACATTTCCAGAATCTGATCGCTGCCCACCCCCTCTGCTGTCACCCAGGTGATGGCCACCAGCATCTCTCATGAGATGAGGGTCCCTGCCTGAGGTCTCTCTGCCACCACTGCTGCCTCCCACAGCCTCTTCTCCACAGACCGCCAGACAAAGGCTTTTAAATTCGTAGTCTTACAATGCCACTTGATGCCTCAGATCCCAACAGGGTTCCTTGCTCCTCAGAATGAAAGTCGACCTCCTTACACAGCCCTGCACTGATCTGCCTCCCTCTGTCTTCCTCATCTTCTTCCTGCTACTCTCTCCAGACCCCTCTCTGCTCAGCCTGGCCAGCCTGCTGCCACACCAGTAGACATATTCCTACTTAGGGCTTTCACTCTAGCTCCCACACCTAGAACTCTTCTCTCAGACACACCTGGGACAAATGCCCTCACCTCCTCAAGCCTTTATTCAAATCTTGCCTAATAAGACCCATCATGACTGTGGTATTTTTAACAGTACACGTTATGTTCTTCTCCTCCCCCAGCCCCTTGGATCTCCCATTTGTGGTTTACTAATTGTCTCCTTTAATAGAATGTAAGTTCCACTACAGTTAAGATCTTTGTCTATTTTATGGACATATCCCAAGTGTCTAGTGTGACGCCTGACACATAGCAGATGCTCAAATGTATTTGATGAATACATGAATGTATAAATAGATTATACCATGCATATCATTTGCACCTTGACTTTTTCACTAAATGACATATTCATTCATTCAACGAATACATTTTGAAATCTTGGAAATTTTTAATCAGCACATACATTCGTTCCCTCTTTCTTCTTTTGTTTTTTTTACAGAAGCTTATTATTTCATTGGAACTATATCATTAGAAAAAGGTATCATAATTTACATAATTCATATAATTTGTTCTATTTAGATTGATTCTAGTGTTTTATTTTTGCAGAAGAATACTGTAATGACAATCTGGTTCATGTGTTATTTTACATGCGTAAGAATATCTGTAGGGTAAACTGCTGGAAGTGAAATTGTTGGGTCAAAGAGTATACGCTTTTTAATTTTAATAGGTACTGCCAAACTGAATTCTATAGAACTTGTACCAACGTACGTTTCCTCCAGCAATGTATGAGAATGTTTGTTTGCTCACAATGGCATCAAAGCAGCTTATAATCTTATTATCTTTGCCAGTCTGATAGGTAGACAATGAATTCTCAAGGCAGCTTTCATTGGCATGCCTCCTATTTTGAGTGACTGGAACATTTTTCCATAGGTGTAAACAATGTTTGATTCTTTTCTATTTTCTATGGGGTTGTTGATCTATTTCTTACTGCTTCCTAGGAGTCCTTTGTATAGCAGAGAAATTAACCTGTTGTCTGTGATAGGAAATGCAAATATTTTTCTCTGGGTTGTTATTTGTCTTTGGGCCTTCTTAAAATTTTTGGTCTAGCAGATTTAAAGAAAATGTTTTTATGAAGTTGAATGCACCATGTTTATTCATGCTTTTTTCTTCTGGGTTTTGCATCAAATATAGATGGCTAGCCTCAATCTGATTTATTGGAACCCTCTTAAATGGCTTCTTCTAATACTTTTACAGATTCATTTTTACTTTTGAATCTTTGATACATCTGGAATATCTCTTGATGTGCTGAGATAGGAGTAGATAACTTTGCTATGAGTACCCACTTACCCCCAAGCCATTAATTGAATAAGCCTTTTTTTTTTTTTTTTACTATTTCAAAGTGCCACCTTTGCCCTAAGCTAAATTAATAAGTGACATTAAGGAGATTCAAAATAAAATATTCTGTCATTTGGGACAGCATCCCTAAGTTTGCCCTACACATTTATATTTTGTTCTTTTTTTTTTTTTTTTAAGATTTTATTTATTTGAGAGAGGGAGTGCACCTGGGGGGAGAAGCAGAGGGAGAGGGACAAGCAGACTCTGTGCTGAGCATCGAGCCTGACATACGGCTCCATTCCACGACCCTGAGATCATGACCTGAATCAAAATCAAGAGTCGGACACCTAGTCGACTGAACTACCCAGGCGCTCCATATTTTATTCTTAAATTCTATTCTGTGCCATTGAGTCTTGTGTCTCTTTATGTCTCAGGACTACTGTTTCAGTTTCTAATGGCATATAGTGAAAAGGCTAATACCCATCATCATAAGTACTCTCAGAATTTCCCCAAATATTCTTGCTGCTTATTTTTCCACCTGAAATTTAGAAACAACTTGTCTATCACCTCTCAGAACAATGCCAGGACCAAACCCAAGATCAACAACAAAAGCAACAACAACCCTGCGGTATTTCTCTGGGTTTCTATTACATTCATGCTCTCCAGCTCCAATCTTCAATATTGCCTTTAGCATACTAAAATCACTGGAAAACAGTCTTTTTTAGTAAGACTCCAGTCTTACTGGAGTTTTGGTTGCAGGGGCAAGCACAGTTTCATCTCCATAATTGCCCGAGGCTGTTGTTTTGGGCTCAAGCCAGCAATCCTGATATCCTTCTGTTCATTTTTTCCTTATCAGTTCATGCTATAGCATAATTTAAAGGGGTTTGTTCAAAATCCTAATTATAAGGGACTTACCGTAATACGTCTTTTATTAACTTCTTTTGGACAAAAGTCTTATAATCCTGAAACAATCTTGTAGTCATTCCAATTCAAACTGCATGTTATGACTCTGTCCTTTAAATTTTTAAGTATATTTTCCACTTGAGTTCTTAAAGATTCAGAGACATGACTTGTTTCTATGCAACCACTCAGGTGAAGGACATACTCTGTCTTGCTGCTTTCCATTCCTCAGTGAAGTGCTTAACATCTGTAGTCAATAAATATACTCCACAGGATGAAAGAGAAAAAAAGAATTGGGTAATAAAAGAATTTAAAAATAGCTGTCAGCAGGCTTTTCATAAGATTAAGTTTTTAAAAGATAAAATAAAAGGTTCTACCCATCATAGAGTAATACACTTTAAAATCTATAAGCAGTAGATAGACCATAATTCATACAGACAAAGCACACACACAAACACATAAAAGGACAGAGGAAATAAAATATAATGAAATCAGTACATCCTACAATTTAGAATAAATGGCTTTAAGATCTGCATGAGAAATGCAGAACCATATGTGTCTTGGGGGCTCATTTTTATAGGGATGAAAAATAACCAACATTTGGAGTACTTCCTTTCTCTCAGGAACCATGCTAAACATTCTATTGAACCCTCTTTAAGACCCTATGGTCCAGGTTCAATTATTACCTACACTTTGTGGAGGGAGGGAAACTCTGAGGTTTAATAAGCGATTTATCTAAAGCCTGCCAGTGACCAGCTGGTAGATTGGTATTTACTCCTAGGAATCTGGACCCCAGATCTCTATGCCGAGGCACAAACGAGATGTTAGAACGGGAGCATTTGCAGAGTTCTTCCTAAATGGGGTAATTATAAATGATTTTTTAAAAATCAGCTTTATAGAAGTTTAATATACATAATAAAATTCACTAGTTGTATGCATGATTAGATACATGCTAAAAAATGTCCTGAGTGATGTTATCATCACCACAATAATAATATTGAACATTTCCATTACCCTCCCAAACTACCCCCCTGCCTTTACAGCTGACCCTTTTGCCCCATACTCTCTGGCTCCTGGCAACCCCACTGGTGTCCTTTCTGTCATGAGAGTTTTGCCTCTTCTAAAATTTCAAATAAATTAAATCATATAGCAGTCTTTTGAGGATGATTTTTTTTTTTTTTTTGAGAGAGAAAGAGAGAGAGAGAGAGGTGGGGGGTGCAGAAGGAGAGGGAGATAGAATCTCAAGCAGACTCCATGCCAGCGCAGAGCCCGATGGGGTTTGTTCAAAATCATAATTATAAGGGACTTACCATAATACGTCTTTTATTAACTTCTTTTGGACAAAAGTCTTATAATCCTGAAACAATCTTGTAGTCATTCCAATTCAAACTGCATGTTATGACTCTGTCCTTTAAATTTTTAAGTATATTTTCCACTTGAGTTCTTAAAGATTCATGACCTGAGTTCATGACCTGAGTCGAAATCAAGAGTTGGATGTTTAACTAACTGCCCAGGCGCCCCTTGAGGATGAATTTTTAAATGTATGATAATGCATTTAAGACTCATTAAATTGTTGCATGTATCAGTAAGTTATTTTTATTGTGGAGTGATATTCCATTGCAGGGGTATGCCATAACTTGTTTATTCACCAGTTGACAGACATTTGGGTTATTTTCGGTTTGAGGTAATTACGAAGAAGGCTGGTATGAACATTTGACTACAAATCCTTATTTCACAGGTATTTTAATTTCTCTTGAATAAGTACTACAAATACGACTTTTAGGTCATGTGGTATCATGTAGTCATCTGATAAGGTTCTATTTATCTTTATAGACAACGTCCAGATAATTTTTCAAAGTGTGTAAACCATTTTGTATTTCCCCCAAGCAATGGGTAAATGTTCTAGTGACTCATATCCTTGTCTACCCTTGGTATCGTCCATATTTAAATTTTAGGCATTTGTGTGTGTGTGTGCGCGCGTAGTGGTATTTCATCGTGTTTATTAAAGGCCTATTATTTATCATGCATTGTGCTATCCACAGGGAATAAAACGGTTAGTAATACAAAGTTGATTGCTGTCCTTAGAGAGTTTAAAGACCAGAGAGGACAAACAAGCAATTATGACAGAAAATGCTATGTTGTATTGTATTATAGCGCCTCCTAACACAAACATCTGCCAGTTTCTACCCATCAACTATTTTTTTCCATAAGCAAAACATTTAGATACAAAGTTGCTTGGAGAAATAGAAAAAAAAAACAAAAAGACCTTGGTAGAGGTGATTTAAAATTTCATATCAAATACATTCTTATACATATTAGCTGCTCTGTCAGTATTTACATCCTTAAAATCAGTTTGAAAATACACAACTCTTTTAGAACTCTGGAGACTGGTAACCTGATGTTCTTTAAGGCAAAGAACCAAATATACAACCACAGCCTTATTCCTGATTTGTGCTTCTAGACTCCTACAGAATTAATTCTTTGAAGGCTGATATTACTTGTGAAGTATTTGAAAAGACAAGAGAAATGTGGTCAATTTTCCAAACACTTTCTGAGGATACACAAGGACAGCTTTTCAGTCTGGAAGATGAGGAAGACACCTATCAGATCACTCCATTATGGCAGTTAATACAGTACTACCTGAGCAGAGGTGACTGCAAAGCACAACGTGAACCAAAATAATGGCATTTCTCCCATGAATGGAGAGAACTGGGGAGGATTTCACAGAGGTGGCATCAAGGTCCTGAGTGATGAATTATCAGGTCCAGAGGCAGGAGGGAAGAAGTACCCAGGTAGAAGTAGTTGGGAATATAGCTACTTGACCTTTGTTAAGACATAATCTTCCTAGAGTAGCAGACCAATACCTCTTACAGGTCATAAAAATTATCTGAACTAATAAAATAATGATAAAAATCTGGTACCTAGAAATTCCTCCATTCGAGCAAAGATGCCAGAAAAAAGCCCTCCCAGAAAATATGGACTAGGTGTAGCCCCATGTTTTCAGTTTACTAAGGCTGATATTAATCAGTTCTGAACAACTGAGCAGAAAACTAGTCCATTGTTTATTAGGAAAGAGCAAAAAGATAGCAATCAGTGTGAACAATAGTGTAATTACCAGACGTCAACTTGCAAGGGTACTTAATTTGTACTTAATTTGAAGTTTACAAAGCTCTCCTTCCAAACTGGAGGACTACAAAAGGAAAGAAGGTAAGTTTTTGTCTTGAATAAAAGAACACTGGGTTAGGAAAGAAAGGGAGAGTAGCTTAATTTGCTAAGGAAACGTAAGCTTTCAGCCAATTCTCCTAAAATTTCAACAGAAGCCAATGCAATGCATATTCCATTAAACTAACATCCATACTTATGAACTCACCAGAACTCTTAGGGACTCACCAGAAAATTCTCTAAAATGTCACTCCAGGTACCATTACTTCTTTGTGAAATGGCTTTTCTCTCACTCTGTAGCTTCAGGGAGGTCCTCAGGCTTGGAAGACTAACCATTGTCATTTTACAATTAGATGCTGTGTGAGCATAAGCACTCTAAGAGACTAATTTTCCCTAGCTGTAAGATGCAGCTAGTGGTAATATCTAGTTTGTAGAATTCTCGTGAGGTAAAGTATGTCAAGTTCTCAGCACAAGCTGGTCCCTAATAAAAAAACAAACAAAAATGTATTAATCACCCAGTCTTTCTGGCCAGGGTACTGCAGGCCTATGAACTACAAAAAGATACCCGTTAGCAGTTCGGCTTACCTCAGAAAGCCTGTTCTCCAGAACACGCCCTCCATAGAACCTTCTCACCAGTAACATATCTGTGCATCTCAAGATATCCTGAGGCATTATCTTCTTACAACAGGGGCTGGGGTTCCTCAAGGTAATTAGAGAAAGAAGGCACACAGGAGATAATTTAACTGGGAATAAAATTTGCACCATGAACAAAATAAAACACAAAATTCAAATGCTAAGCAGTTTGGAAAAATCATGTTAACGGAATATTCAAAAGAGAACAAACTTGAGTTGCCTATTGTTTCTTTTATGCAAAGACTGAATGGTGAAGCACCTAAGACTTGCAGATTTTTCTTTCCTTTTCCTGTGTGGTCTCTGGTTGTTCCCATTTCAAAGTGGCAGCTGTAGCTTTCCAAGGAAATATTCGGGAGGGCAGCTGCCTTGGTGGTAGGTCGCTAGGATTCCTCAACATTAAAACATGCACATAAAGACTCCAGAAGGGAATGCAGCTGTGAGAGGCCTTAGCGAGCCACTAGAAGCAGGCAGGTCCACGGATGCATGCTGCTTGGCCTCCTAGCCCCAAAGTCAATTTCTGGCTGTCTCTTTAAAAGAACCCCTCAACAAATGCTCTATTTAATCACTTAGAAAAAGCAAACCACTTGTAGCCATTGAACACAATCTCGAAGCCTTCATTGCAGATGATGGTGAGATGGCCAGCATGGCCAAACTTACCATAGGCTGTATCCAACTTCTCAAAGTGCACCACTCCTTTTTTTTTTTTTCTGGTAGTTCCATAACGGAGCAGTTGATGTTGTGTTGGGAACTATCCGGACCCATCTGGAAGACCCAGGTGCCCAGCAGCTCAAGGTCTAAGTGCAGCTGGCAGGTGTGGAGAAGCAAGAGGGTGGAGAGCAGCCAGCGGGGCTGGGGGCCCACGATGGTGGGGCCCCAGAGGACGGGAGAAGGAGAGAGCAGGAGCCAGAGGGCAGCAGGCTTTCACTGTGGTTTTAATTCGCATTTCCCCAATACTAATTTCGAATAGCTTTTCATGTGTTTAGTTGCCATTTGTATATCTTCTTTGGTAAAGGGTTGAGATTTTGGTGGGGGAGGATTGTTTGTCTTCTTACTAAGCTGTGAATGTTCTTTATATATTTTGCACTAATGACCTTAATCAGATATATATTTTCCAAATATTTTCCCTCATTTTGTGGCTTGCTTTTTTAGTTCAAAATATTTTCTAATTTAACTTATGCTTTGTTCTCTGATACATGGGTTCTTTAGAAGTTGTCTAATTTCCAAATACTTAGGGATTTTTTCAGATATCTTTCTGTTACTTCTAATTTAATTTAAAGAACATATTTCATATACTTTCAATCCCTTTAAGTTTGTTGAGACTTGTTTTTTTGGCCCATTTTATGGTCCTTATTTATGATTACTCCATATATATTTGAAATGTTAATTAGGTCAATTTGCTTCCTAGAGTTCATGTTTTCTACATCCTTGCTGATTTTCTGACCTCTTTTTTTCATCAATTATCAAGAGAGGATTGTTGAAGCTTCCTATAATTGAGGATTCATTTATTTATTTCTTTCTAGTCTATCGTTTTTGTGTCATATAATTTGAAGCTGTGATATTAAGTGAATACACATTTAGGGTTGTTATGATCTCTTGATCAATCAATCAATCTCTATCATTTTGCAAAGTCCCTTTTTTCCCCTGATAAGATTGCTTGTTCTTAAATCAACTTTGCTAGTTATTAATATGGCCATTCTACTTTTCTTTTGACTAGTGTTTTCATTGTCATTTTCCATCCTTTTACTTTTAACCTGTGTGTCTTTATACCTAACTTGGATTTCTTATGGGTAGAATATGGTTGAGTCTTACTTTTTAATTTTTAAGATTTTATGTATTTATTTATTTGAGAGAGAGAAAGAGAGAGAGAGTATGAGCAAACAGGGGGAGGGAGAGGGATAAGCAGACTCCACGTGGAGCACAGAGTCTGTCTCGGGGCAATCCCACCACTCCAAGATCATAACCTGAGCTGAAACCCTGCTCAACCCACTGAGCCACCCAGCCTTTTTTTTTTAATCCAATCAGACAATCTCCACATTTTAATTGGAGTGTTGGGCCCATTTCCACTGAATATAAGTAAATCTGCCATATGATTTTGTTTTCTATTAATCGCACCTCTTGCTTCTTTTTCTCTCATTTTTTGCCTTCTTTTGGATTAATTGAATATATTTTGTGACTATTAATTGAATACATTATTGGCTTAGTTGTCTATAGTTAATTGCCTTTCATTTTAATGATTGCCCTATGCTTTACATTGTCCATCTTTAACTTACCATGGTCTACCTCCAAATACTAAATCACTTCACACAGGTGTGTAAGAGCCTTACAACGGTATGCCTCCATCTCCCTCATCCTATTTGGTGTAGTTTGTCACATATATTACTTCTGCATATGTTTTAGACCCCACAACACATTATTTTTTCTTTAAATAGTCAATTATAAAGAGGTTAAAATGAGGAAAAATATCTTTTACCTTTACTCACATGTTTATTACTCTCAGGGTTCCTTATTCCTTCACACAGGTCCAATTTTTTATCTGTTATCACTTCCTGCTGCCTAAAGAACTTCCTTTAACATTAATTATATTGCAGATGCACTAACAATAGATTTTCTCAGCTTTTGCTTGTCTGAAAAAGTCATTACTTTGCCTTCATTTTTGCAGAACTTTTCACTGGCCGTTAACTGGTTTTCCTCTTCTCTCAGTACTTTAAAGATGTTGTTACATTGTTTTCTGGCTTGTTTCTTTTCTGCTGAGAAGCTTGAAATAAGCTGTCATTCTTTGTTCCTCCACAGGTAAAAAAGTATCTATTTTCTCTGGTTGCATTTTAAGCTTTTTTTCTTTATCACTTACTTTCAACAGTTTGATTTACATGCTTCAGTATGGATTTCTTTACACTTTTTTTGCTTGGAATTTATTAAGCTTAATAGATCTGTGGCTTTGGGGCGCCTGGGTGGCTTGGTGGGTTAAAGCCTCTGCCTTCGGCTCAGGTCATGATGTCAGGGTCCTGGGATCCAGCCCCGCATCTGACTCTCTGCTCAGCAGGGAGCCTGCTTCTCCCTCTCTCTGCCTGCCTCTCTGCCTACTTGTGATCTCTCTCTCTGTCAAATAAATAAATAAAATCTTTAAAAAATAGATCTGTGGCTTTATAATATTTTCCTCAAATTTGGAAAAGGTTCAGCTATCATTTCTTCAAATATTTTTTCTGCACCTCCCACATTTTCCTGCCTGCAACTCCAATTACATGTATGTTAGGCTTTTTTGTTGTTGTTGTTCCACAGGTTTTTGAGGCTCTGTTAATGTTTTCAGTCTGTTTGTATGTGTTTGTTTGTTTGTTTGTTTGTTTGTTTTTTAGTGTGTGTGTGTGTGTATGCATGCTTCAGTTTGGATCATTTCTATTGCGGTAACTCCAAGTTTATCTTTTCCTCTTATTCCCACCCAGGGTATTTTTCATTTCGGATGTTGTATTTTTCATCTCTACATGATTCGTTTGAGATGCATGCACACACACACACAGACTGAGACACTTGTACCACATACCACTCTTTGAGAGAGGCCTTAGGCGGTGCTTGCACATGTCAGCTTAACTCAGTGGATGCTAACCTGAACCACTGCGGTCTCAGGAGACCACGCTGCTACCGCAGGCACTTAATCCCTGCGTCCATTTCTCCAGGGTAAACCGCTACCTCCTCCCCACTGCAACAGACCCTCTTGCTTTTGCTCCTCCTTAGTTCAACCCTGCCCTTTGCACTCACTTCTGTACCCTTCTTCACCCTCTTCTTTAGCCTTCCTGGTATCCCCCTCTTCCCCAGTGCTCTGCTCTCACACTCCACTCTCAGGCCATCTTTCTTCAACCCAACCTCAGGCTACTGTCTCAGTTCCCAGCCTGATGCTTCCACCAGCCTCCTATTTCCTCAACTTCATCATCGCCTTCTTTTCACCCTTTTCCAGGCACTGAAAACTCATTCCTCAAGGGCTCACAACTTCAGTCAAATTTCAGTCCATTACCCCAGTTCTTCCAAATCAACCTCAAAACCTCCTGACCACCTAACCTCCAAATTCCATTCATACCTCTATACCCAGCCTAATTTTTCTTTCTCAGAATGGAATTCACTTTGCTGAGGTTCTGTACTCATCCCTACCAGATTCTTGCCCACTCTTGTTTTTAGACTTTGGGGTCATCATTGCCTGCTCTGTCTGGCTTTAGCACTTCCACTCTGCCCTGCTACTTCCTGTCTTCTCTCTCGCTTTCTAAAGCATGATGTTACTTAAGTGAAAAGTTATTTAAATCAAATATCAGGTAAATAAGACAAAAAAGAGTTTTTAAATATGGGGAAATTATGATGATGGTGTGTAATGATTGCCTTTGTTAAGTGATCCAAGGAGCCTACAAAACCATATGACTACAAAGGGGTATCTTTTATTTTCAGTTAAGGACTTCAATAATAACCTACTTTAGGGGTGCCTGGGTGGTTCAGTGGGGTTAGGGTTCAGCAGGGGGAGCCTGCTTCCCCCTCTCTCTCTGCCTGCCTCTCTGCCTACTTGTGATCCCTCTCTCTGTCAAATAAATAAATAAAATCTTTAAAAATAAGATAAAATAATAAAAAAGTAAAAAAAATCAAGATTATATTCTCTACATTGTAGAGATTCGAGAAATATGAGATTTTTAATTGAAATCTACAGCTCTGTAATTCTATTATGTAATTAAATCATATTCCTTCAAATGCACAAGTGATAAAAATAGCCCTGCTTGGGAACCTGGAATTGGGAATGAGGGGACAAGAAATACTGATGCAATATAAAGTGACAGGTCAAGGATACTGCCTGGCTCTGGAGTTTGTTATGGGTCCTCAGCAGAGAGTCTTCTATGGTCTTTAGTCCAGCAGTGGGACATAGATACCCAAATAGGTAAGAAGGAAACAGAGAGCTATGGAAATATCACATGTGGTCAAGAATTTTAAAAAGCAGATTGACAGACTTGGATCCTCAAAAATTTTAAGACTTAACATGCAGTTGCTATATACAAAGGGATAATTTTAATTTCATTCACCTCAATAGTAAAGTATTCATATTGAACACTAACTGGAGTAAAACCCACTTACTTTCAATCCTGCATTTTGGAATCAGATAGCAATGGGTTGAATGCATCCCAACTTCTCAAATAGGGTGACCTTATACAGAATGCCTAACCTTGAAGTGCCTGAAAATCTTCATCCGTTCGCAGTGAGACAGAAGTGGAATTATGAAAGTGAAGCTCACACTCACTGCCTGACTTTAGACAACAGTTGTGATGTTTTCTTCTTTCCTTTTCTGAGTGATTTCAGCCAAGCAAGAAGAGTCCGGTTAAACGCCTTTGTTCTGTAAGTAAACCTAAGTTTTGCCAAATAGTGTCTACCTGGTGTCCGTGCAAATCAGGCCTCCCAAATGTTAAATACATTTAAACAAGCTTTATATAGGTCGAGTGGAATCCAAGTTAGAATGCCTTCTTTGTAACATCAAGGTCCGCTGATCACTAACTAACCCAACTCTTGTGCTTTGTGACTAAGCTGACTGGGGGCTTCTCCACCTCTCCTAGGGGTACTATGCATCTGTTTTCCAGCCTACAGATCTATCTTCTCCAAAAGCAAGGTTTTTGTTGTTTTTTTTTTTTTTTGCGAAATGACTTCTAGAAAATTAAACTGACGTTATTTCTTAGGATCCCCAGATTAAATTCCCAGATGGCCTCCAGGAATTAATATATCTTCTTAAATATCAGAAAACATGGGAACAGCATGCACATCTCTTATACAGGTAACATCTAAGACAACTAAGAGAAATGCACTCTTTAAGTTCTCCTCAAAAGAATTCTCCAACACTTTAATAATTTTAATAACTTACATGCGGCTTAGTAGCTAAGGTCTATAATGGTCTCTTTAGGTATTGTACTCGAAGTAAATGATACCAGGAGACTTAAGTGCTCTCAAGTTAAGTTATGCTATAAAAAAAAAAAAAGTTCACTCAAGGAATCTTTCTTTTTGAAAGTAGCCTAATTTAGTCTCAATCAAGTTTCCCTAGAAAACCTTGGAGTAAGGCTCCCACTGAGATTTCAAAAACATACCTCACTTCCAATTTTCACTTGACTTGGAGAGTCTCACCTTTGAGCCACAGGCAATTGAGCTCTGTCCAGAACCCTAGGGGGACTCTGTCCTTCTTGACTTTGGAATGATGGGAGGGAGTATGCCCCTCCATAAATTCCCCCTTGGGGCTTGATGTCTGGGAAAGCTCATCAAGCGTGTTTGGAAAAGTTGTCCAGTTCTGCTCCCCTTCACTCTTGGCTCCCAGTCATGGCCACTGGAACAGTCAGGCTTCTACACAGTAATTCGGAATTGCCCTGCTACAACTCCAACGTATTTTGAAAGCAGCGTATGAATGGCGGCTACTCAGTGTTTACATAGGCACTAAATTAGGCTGATGTGCTGTAATTGTGGAAAACACATGTGTTTGCCCTCAAACAATTCCGTGATCTTCAGCAAGTGACTTCGCTTCTCTGAGTCACAGGTTCCTCATTTTCGAAATGGGGGTCCTTGTAGGTATCTTACAGAGTTAGTGTGAGATTTCAATAAGACAAGGCTCAGTAAGGAGTCTAGTGCACTGTCTGATACACAGCACATGCTCTGAAATGGCCATTGCTGTATTTTCCATTGCATCATTTTTTAATCCATCAGGATCATCCTTATCAGTGCCATAGAAACAAGAGACTACTGAGGGGTCCGATTGAATGTGGCACTGGAAATATGAGTTACATCTCATTTTTAGTTTGCCATCAGGCTTTCCTGCTTTTTAGGGCAAATTATGCATCCGCTTTGAACTCTAGTTCTCAGGGCTATATTACCTGGGAAACCAGTCAAACTAGGAAGAACTATGGGTTGAGGTGATCAAATCAGGGTGAAGGATTTAGGGAAGAGCAAAGATGATGTTCCTCCAGTGTGACCCTGGGAGAGGTAAAGCTGAGTGAGAACAAGGGAAGTAAAAGAAGACCATCCTGCCGCGGTTGGTGCTGACTCCAGACTGTAAAGTAAGTGGCAAATGGGGGTCTGGGATCAGGCTGTGTGTCCTGATAGCATCCCCTGTGATTACCTCTGTGACAGGAGGATGATTAGTACTTTGGGGAAGTGGAGAGGTGAGTCCTCTGGTGGATCCAAATTGCTTTAAAAACTCTAAGGAAACTGTTGGTTGGGATTGGGGTGGGAGCAGGGATGGCAATATGGATAAGGAAAATACTAAAAACACAGCTAATTTAATTTCTTCCAATCTGGTTGAAGACTGAGAAGCTAGGTTCCTTTATTCAAACCAAAAATACATTGTCTGCTTTCTTTTCATGTTACTATGTCATTGATGCCAAAGTTGTCATGCTTAAATGGCCGTAAAGTGAATCCCTTCAGAAGACAGTTTCCTTCTGTTCCCCTGTGGTTTGTGCTCAGATTTGAATCTGGTGAGTGACTCCAATAACTCAGATACCGCAATCTTAGGTACAATGTCATTTGATTTCTAAGAGGCAAAATGATGTGTGACAGAGAGGACGGAACATGTTCTTCTTGTCCTCATCACAGAATCCACCAAGACACACACTTGCCAAGTACCAACCAGGCACCAAGGCTTTCATGTTCAGGCTGCACAAAATAATGACTAAAAGCATGGACTGAAGACCCATGCTCTCTGGCTGTGATCATTACAAGCTATGTGACTTTGAGAAAGTGACTTAACCTATCTGTGACTGTGTTACTGGTTTGTACCTTTCACAGACTGCGTGGAAATGTTAAGTCCTCTTGTGTACCATGTTCAGCGTGCCTGGCACACTCTAGCGCCTCCTAGTGTACTCGATGCTGAAAAACCTTACGTCTCTGCATCCATGTGCTTGTGCCTTGCAATGTTTTGAACTCTGGCTCTCATTAGTTGTACGCCCTGGGGAAAATCCTTAAACCTCCCTAGCCTAGGTCTCCCTTCCTATAAATAGGGGACAACGACAATGACTTTAAAAGTCATTGTGAGGATCAAATACCAATGTTTTAAAATGCTTCACACATGTAAATACCTGAGTACATACGTAGTAGTTTTTGTTATCTATAAAAAACAGGATAACAACGACCCTTGTCCTCTCTCATGGATTGTTGTGAGAATCCATGAACGTACATAAAAAAAGCAGTGTAAAGCACTGTATAAATGTTATTACATCCAGCAGGTAGGCAATCAATCAATAGAGATTGCCGTAATCCTGCATTATCAAGAAGCGAAATACTGAGGAGAAAGTAATCCATTTGCAATTGTAAACAAGTTGGTACTTTTATCATTAGGAAATCAAAGAATGGTCAATGTAAGCAAATCAACTTAAGGCTTGCTCAAGAACAGTACTTTTTAATTTACTGAAAAGTGCTTTCCAAGTTTTTAAAACCACCAACACAAGCTGGTGATGAATAATTTAAGAATGTTACATTAGAGTGAATAGATTTTTGGAGAAGTGTTCATGGCTTGGGTTTTCTTTCATTTTAATCCGGTAGATGTTGACATGTGTTGGTGCTGAGTATTGCGGTACTTAAGTCTTCTGCATTTTAGCCCAAAGAACATGGGTTCAGAGTGCTCCTGGGCTGGAGTATAAATGCCAGCTGACTCCCTATCCCAGAACCAGGAGACTGCCCTCTAAAGACATATTTTTTTCTTTCACAACTGGCCAATATGAATGAGTCCTCTCTGAATTAGTTTGTCTAGGGTTCCCAGAATTTAAATTTTATCCTATTGAATTAGAAGGAAATTGCTTTTTTTTTTTTTTTCCTACAATGCTATTGCACTTCATCAAATAACAATCTTTACTGGAAATTAGCACACCTCTCCACAATGGGAACAATCTAAAAACACATCCCTTTACTTGTTTTCAACTGCAACAAACACTAAAATAGTTACATGTCTGATACAGACAAGAGTAAAGCCAGTTATAGAAGTTTGGACTTCTTCCAAGAAACTTTTCCTAATTAGTTTTGATCCCTCTCACTGTTTTCTGTCCTCAAATAGACTTAGAACTCAATGTAGCCTGGAATGTGCTTTTTAAGTATTTTGGTTTTCCATCGAAATGCCTGCAGCCCAATGGTACCTTGCATATAACTGGGGATCAATGAGTGATTTTTGAGTTGATTTATTTAGTCTTTGGAACATTGACTTTTGTACTGAAATTTCAGTCAAAGACTTCTAATCGAGAGTTGTTTCATTCTCCTGAATAACAAGACTGGAAGGTGTTTTCTTTCTTTCTGGCAGCATAAAATCTGCATGTCCTGGCGAAAGCATAGGAAACGTATAATTGATGTATTTTTGAAATGCTTCTCTTGTTTCCTGTAATTCCTCCTCCAGGAAATCTTTCCAGTTTGTCATAATGCCTAGTTGTTTTGCTATGGACAGCAGCTCCCCCTGAGTGTTAACCAGTTTATCCATCACATTTCCAAGCGTGGCCTGATGTGTCTTCTCTGCTTCTTGAAGCACTTCCTGGACCTCTTCTTGCTTCTGTCTCTGAGCCATGCAATAGTACACGTTCATTTCATGTTCTTTTTCTTTTATCATTTGGTTCACACTCTGGCTCTGATCCTTCATAGCTGTTATACCAGTATTCAAAATTTCCTCCATGGCTTTTCTACAAAAGATAGGGATTTATAAGTTAGATGGGTTAGCCACTAAAAACAAAGAGATGTTGTCTTTTGCATCAGATGTATGAGAAATTGTTGCAGTGTTTAGATGAGCCATCAGTCTGAGACAGGTGGGTAGAGATGAGCTTTTGGATTACACTAGCTGTTAGCAATCCAAAAACATTTTTTAAGAAGGGAGCTTGCCAACTGACTTCCCTGCTGGGGACTAGGGTGAGGCCTAGTAGCCTAGTTTCTGATGGTAATTTTAGAGAGCTGAGTCCTCTGTGGCCAGAAAAACATGAATGCAATATGATTCAAAATGAAGAAATAGGGTCAGAGTTCTAAAACACTAGAGGAAGTATTTCTATCAATCCAGCTCCTTCCCTTTAGCTGAAGGGGAGGAAACTATACTCACAGTTTTACCTGAAGAATTTCTATGATAGCCACCTCAGACCTTTTGGTCTCAAAACCTTTTCACTCTTAAAATGACCAAGGAACCCAAACAACTTTTGTTTGTATGGGTGATATCAATGACACTGACAGTATTAGAATTAAAAGCGAGACATTAAAAAATATTTATACATTTATGTAAGATATGATTAAATCTGTTAAATGTAATTAATTTACCTTTTTATGAAAAATATATTTTCCAAACTCAAAAAATGTTGGTGAGAAAAGTGGCATAATTTCATATTCTTTGCACAACTCTGCTTGTCTGGCTTAATAGAAAAAAAGATGGATTTTTCATATTGTTTCAATCTGTTGTGGCATCACACATCATAAAATCCTGGAAAATGCCACTCTGTACTCATGAGCTAATGAGAGTGAAAGATATTTATCTTTGTATTGTTAAGAAAATAGCTTTGACCTCAGGGACCCCCTGGAAGGGTCTCACTGAGCATTCTTTGGACCACACTTGGGAGAATCACCACTGAATGAGTTCACAGACCTTTGGTTGTAATGTATATAATTATGTAATTTATAGCAGCCAACCATTTTGAATTCTTGCCATGTTCCAGGCAAGTAAGTGGATGAGTATCCCATGCATACATTAGCTTAATGTTTCCTCAAAATGAGTCCATGAGGTGGGTCTATGATTCTGCCTATTTTACTGATGAGGAGACTTAGGCTCACAAAGGTTAAGTGACTTGCCCTATTTCACTTAATCAATACAAGTGGCAAAATGAGCAACCCAGGTAGTCTAAGTCCAGGTCAAAAGCCTGTAGCCACTGTATGTACTTTTGGTGGACATCTCTGCTTAATCTAGTTTCAGAAGAACCTCCCAAGATTTGAGAATAAAATAACTTACTAATGTTGATTCAAATATTTATGATTGTTCCTGAAAATCCTCGCTCTCTGCCTCTAGGTTTAATACAATCTTCCCAAGATTTAGCACCTTCCCTATCTCCAAGTTCTAACCTCCAAGATGCAAATCTCTCATTGTCTCTGATTCTTTCAACTTGAATTTCAAATGTGACAGACTTTCCCAAGCATGAGGTAAACATCAGTTGTTCTTAGCCTCTGTGGCTGCTATGCAATATTTCTCTCCTCCCTTTTCCCACCAATTAGGCTACATTTATTATCAATAACAAGGGTTAACATTTACTGAGTATTTACTGTGTCCCAGGGACTGTGCTAAGCATTCGACGTGCATTACATCTCATTTAATTTTCATAATAACTGAAGATGGTATAATTTTTATTTATTACCTCTTATTATTCCCATGTAACAGGGGAGGAAATTGAGGCTTAGGGATATTTAGTTATTATTCAGTGACACGGTTGAGCAAGTAGGAGAGCTCCTGCCCTTAACCATTACTTGCTGCAATAGTGTGAGAGATAATTATAAATTTTTTATCGGGAGGACAACACAAGGAAAGTAACATTTTATAATTGTTATTCTGGTAATAGTGGTTAAACTGAAAAGTAATGGGGTGAAGTAGAGAGATGAACTGGTACTATATTTTGCAACATTCTGGGTGTGCAATGATTAGGGTCTGAATTAATGATAAAAAAGAAAGGGGCAGGAAGAATGAGATAAAAGGGTAAGTCCAAGAAATATTATAAAGCTGTCAGTGCCAGAGTTTATGTTGGCTAGAATACAGGGGAGGCAGAAAGAAGAAAAATCAAGACTAACTTCCCAATTCTCAGCCTGGGTTACAGGAGAATGGTGGTCCATCAGGAGAAGTCGCACTGTAGCCAGAACCAGGAGTGAGCCTCCACACATACCCTGAGGACTGAGTCTGTTGTTTTATAGAATCTTCAGGGTATTGGAGAGGCTGTAAAGGTGACGACCAGGGACTTTGATTAGGGGCTTTGATTAGGAGGAACTGGAAGGAAGCTTCCTTGAGCCCGGCTCAAATCCACACAGAGGAAGTGGTACTCCTTCTCGGGAACCACAGCTCTGTCCCCTGTGGCTGTGAGCTTCCTGCCGGCCTGCCTGGTTTTCTCCCAGCCCACACAGAGGATGGGGCCAACCAGAAGGCTCCACCAGAACTGGTCCTAGGAAAAACTGCTCAAATAAGGTGCATCTTAGATGACTCCAGCTCTCACCCTCCATAATACTCCCCCTGCCACCCCGGCCTTTAAACACCTTGCTCTCAAGATCTGTTCTCACTAAAACAATCTGGTATTTTTTGAAATGTCCTTTCCAACTCCTCCCAGCTTACGCTGGAGCCTGAATTTCTGATCCTGTGGGATTTACTTCTTTTGGTTTAAGGTCTGAGTATCTCTGATCTTTATTCTGATAATTTCCTTGAAATCATGGAATTGAAGCCAGGAGGAAAGTGGGTGCAGGGCATGGAGAGATGGTCTGGAGCACCCATTCAGCTTTCTATCTCCCCTGTCTGGCATGGTGTCTAGTGTGTATACAACAGGTAATCAATAAATGAGTGAAAGAATGGGTAGTATAGATGTAGTTCTCTCCCAAACATATTTTATGCCAAACAATTAATTTAAAAATAGCTAAATTAGAGCATTATTAAAGTCTGAAATAATTCATGCTTAAAAAGATTTCTTAGCATAAGCAAAATATTCATCGTAAAAAGTCAATTCTCGTGGTATATCAAAATATTTTTTGATTTATACAAATTACCCACAATGTTTTTTTCTCAAAATAGGGCCTAGAAATCATATCATATGGGGAAGGAGTAAAGGAACTGGCTTAGTACTTTTTGGTTTTTTCTTTTCTCCTCCAAACAAATGCTTGCACAGTCTTTCTCTCTTCTCAAATATCTGGAAGATCGCTATGCATCGGGGGGAGGCAGAGCTAGAAGCCAAGCATGGATGAAAGGATGAGACCCAGCACATTCTGGATCCACATTAGGAAGCACATGACAAGTGAGGCATTCAGTATTTTAATCAACCACTTCAACCAACTGTAAAATTCCTGGAATAGAACCTCACCAATGCCTGGCGGGCATCCAGCAGAGGGAATGGCAGGTTCAACTCAATGACCTCCAATGACCCTTCTGACATGACTTGAATGTTTATGCTTCTTTCTGTAAGTGGTGAGGTCTATCTGCCTTCTCTCACTTTATGAGGCTCTAATCTTGGGAGTTTAAAATTACACACAGTATTTACATGCAGTGCTGGACAGAAATTGAATAATTTTTGAATAATTTTAGTGTGTGTTCATATATATCTATCGGATTCATATGTATCTATAGTCTGAAATTTTATAAAATGGGTTCTTAGAGAAGAAAAATAGATTAATAAATAAAAATAGAATCTAATATACAGTAATCCAACCTCATTAGACTCTTGAGGAAAAAATAAAGCATGGGAAAACCATATTAGCAACTGATTTGTGCTTTGCTCTATTTAGGGACTCTCTTAGCTTAATCTCTGTGTGTTTGGGAGACTATTGAAATGGTACAGGTTATTCTACTCATAGGTTTAAAGAATATTTGGCTGTTCCTTCCCTTCTACCTATTAAGTGAAGTTTTCATTTTCCCTATATATGTTGCTAAAAGCACACTTTTCAATCTCCTTTCTATGTCCATCAGTAAAAGTCTTGGTTCTTAAGACAATAAGAACCAATACTTCATTTCGCCATTTCTTCAGTTCCTAAATTATAATGGGATTGGTTCCCAAAATTCATTTGTACATCAAGTATTTAGAGTGATACTGAGCATTTGCCTGATGAACCCACAACAAACCATTAACCCATTTTTCACCTGAACTGTAGCACTGTTAGCACTGTTTTAATCAGTTATAACCATGTGTTTTAAAGAAAACATATTCTGACTTTCCACCTGGGAACCTACTACACCCTGGTCTTCCAGAAGGATTAGTGATATCCCCAAACTCAGGTGACAGGCATTACATAGGTTTAGTGGGGGGATATCTCCAGAGGCCATCCCTTATTGGCACACCGATATCTCAGGGTTATTCATATCCTTAACCTTCCCTTGGTTCTGCCTCATTACACTATCTACCTTCCCTCTACATGTTTGTTGGTGCTTTTCTCACTCTTCCCAGTCTTTCACAAATGGGACCTCCTTCCTCTCTCTAAGGCCCAACCCAAGACTAACTGCCTCCAATAACCCTAGCTCACCACATAGTCCACACACTTGGTCTTTTCAGGACTTTCCCAACATTTATGTGTTCTTTCTACCCATCCATCTAGCTTTGTCTATGGGGCAGCCATGCTTTAGTTACTACACATGTTGAGGAAACATCCTTATTTCCTTGCAACAGAACTCAGGACCACATCTATAGAAGGCACTTTATAATCACTGGAGAAATGAGTAGGGCAGTGTAGTAGAAGGTCATAAACTCTGGTATGGTATAGACCAGGGTTCACATAGGGTCCTGTCATCTCTACCTTTGGCAAGTTGCTCAATCACTCTCTTAGACTCAGGGACCTCATCTGAAGATATGGATGATGACAGAATGCCTCAGGAAGGGATATAAGAATTCAGTGAGAAGCACACAAAGGGCCTTGCATGTGTTGCATGATAATAAAGGGCAGCTATCATTAGCAATTATAGACATGAACACAAAAATTCCTGAGCAGCCACTTCATTCACTCCTTTGTCCTGGGCTAGAAAACACTTAGAACCTTTCTAAGCAAAACTTGCCTGCCTGCTCTCTTCTCTCTCGCCTGCCTTCCTTCCTTCCTTCCTTCCTTCCTTCCTTCCTTCCTTCCTTCTTCCTTCCTCCCTCCCTCCCTCCCTCCCTCCCTCCCTCCCTCCGTCCCTCCCTTTCTTCCTAATCTATTTAGAATCTAATCACAATCAAATTCTAGACAGTGGTCCTTCTCCATATATTCATTTCTGCAAATGCTCTAAAGAACACTGGAATCCAGCAGTGTCTAGAAATAAGATCTGAAGTGCTGCAGAGTGGATTCAGCTAATTGGAACAAATTTGAACCTTTGCTTAATAAATATTTAAAGCATGCATACCATGTGCCAGGCTCTCTTCCAGGCATTTCGAATATGTCAATGGACAAAATGGGTATTCTAGTTGGATATCCTTCAACAACAGACATGGCAGTTCCCTAATTTTAGTCAACTGATTTAATAAAAGGCAGCCATTGAAAATCTTCTATTCAACCCTCACAGAGGAAAGGGCCAGAGCTTGGGTGGGGGGGGATGGCGAAGGCAGCAAAGTGAGTGAAGGAGCAGATACTGCAGGTGTATGAGTAGACCCAGAGGCTCCTACAGGAGAGGCAGAGTTCCTGCAGATGGAGGGTAGGGAGAAGGGAGAGGAGGATACCACCTTCCACTGTGTTGGACCACAACTCATTTGGGGATCACCACCTTCTCTTTCTCTCAGGATCCTCTTTCACATTCCTTCCCATCTCAACAATGATTTATAGCCTGTGCATGAAGGAAGGTACCACTGAACCAGTCACAGCTGCAGCCCTCACTCTTATTTATCTGCAAAATAAACATCCTATAGGATTTGACCTTTGGCCCTGTTCTAAACAGTTCTAACAAAGAAGATTTTACCCCTTAATCACAGTTAGATTTGTTCTTTAAGTCAAAGACAAAGCAAAATAGAAAAGTCCTAGGCTAGAAGGCCAAACACAGAGGTTTCAGTCTTGGTTCTGCTGCTGAAGCTGTGTGATCTTGGGCAGGTCACTTAATAGCTGGAAACTGTGCTTTTCTCTTGGTCCCAGTAATCACTAGGGATTCTGACTGCTGTCCTGTTAAAATTGGCCAATTCCATCAAATGTTCGTTGCATACATAAAAATGGTTACTTTGGTATTCTTTAAAAAAAGTGATCTGATTTATGTAGAAATTATTTCTGATTATGTATAAATATAAAGCTGTAATTACACCAAAAGGGCACAGAAGGACATGGGCCTCATTATTTAAAATGAATGTCCCTGGGAGACAGGGAGGGTAGGGAAGCAGTGAGTCAGGACTTAGCACGTTTTACCCTATATATTTCCAAGTGTCAATTTCACTTACAGCATGTATTACTCGTGTAATAAGGAAAAGGCCAAAAGTGTGTGGTGCTGGTGTATGATATCAGCTAACAAATGTAAAGATTGACTTTTATGTGTTTATGGGGAAATATTTCTTGATTCTTCTCCTCAGCCTCTTAAAACTGGAGATACAGAATGCAAAGCACATTATTTAGGATGGTAGTTATCTCTTGAGAGGGGGAAGAGGAAGGAAATGTGACTGAGGAAGAACACATGGGAGCGTCAGAAGTGTTGGCAATTTCCAGTCTCTTCAGAGGAGTGGTATGTCCTTGAATATTCATGCTATTTTTCTTTAAACCACACACATGCACACACATTCCATAATATATTACATATTGCTCTCTGTGTTTGAAATACTCCATACTAAAAATGTAAAAACACACAACTTGGGAAATATCCACCTATGTGCCTCAACCCTAGCCCTTGCTCCAAGTTGATTTGGCCAGAGTAAGATATTGATCTGCAAATGAGTTCTCTGGAATACCTTTTCTGGGCCTGCAGTGCTTCTTGGGCTATCTGCCTCTCTTCAGCCCTGGCCTTCTCCACAGCCTGGACCTTCTCCCTGTGGCACTCCATCATAATCCTTTGGATTCTATGCACCATGCGTTGTTCTGCAGCCAAGTGTTCTCTCTGTAGTTCATCTTCCATGTTTCGGTGCACCTCTATCTTGGTTTTGGCTACCATTTCCTTAAGCAACAGTTAAATAGGTTTAGATGTTACAGCTTTATTTTTATTTAGTTTTTTAAATATACATTTTTGTTTTTGTTTTGTTGTTGTTTTGTAAGTGGGCTCCAAAGGAGCCCATCGTGGGGCTTGAACTGATAACCCTGAGATCAATGGTCAGATGCTTAACTGAGCCACCCAGGCATCCCTACAGCTTTGATGTTTAAAAATGCACACTAAAAGGTTATTCAAATCATAGTTCATCGACCCAATGAAATGTACACCTGTGAACACTAACAATTTAAGAGTGTGGGGGCACCTGGAGGGTTCAGTCGGTTAAGTGTCCAACTCTTTTTTTTTTTTTAAAGATTTTTATTTCTTTATTTGACAGACACAGTGAGAGAGGGAACACAAGCAGGGGGAGTGGGAGAGGGAGAAGTAGACTTCCCGCTGAGCAGGGAGCCTGATGCGGAGCTCTACCACTCCCAGGACCCTGGGATCATGACCTGAGCTGAAGGCAGTCGCTTAACCAACTGAGTCACCCAGGCACCCCAAGACTTCAGTTTTTTCAAGAGAAGGAACGTTTCAACTTTTCACTTTGGCTACTCCAAGGGTAACAATTTTAAAAAAGGAACAAAACAAAAACAATTTTAAGAATCTCTCCAAAAAAAAAAAAAAAAAAAAAAAGAATCTCTCCAGAGTAGCCTCAGTTCATGTATTTACAAAGCAATGTTAAGGAAAACATTGGCTGTTTAGAAATGCCAGCTAGGTTTTCCATATGCAGAAGGCTTTGTCTCTGAGAAGACTAGAACTTTTTGCCAATAAAACATTTGCATAGAAATACTTCTAAATGTCTTTAACATTTATCTTACTTCATAAAAAGGAGTGAACATAGTTTAACCTTTCTTGATGATCCAGACTGATAGATAAAAGAGAACAACTGTATTGAGCTAAATACTTTATACTATATTTAGTAATTGTTCAAATAACTAGGCTATTTGTCTCTGTTGGAAATGACCCCAGACTGCTTTGCTTTTTGAGATCTGATATCTGATTTTTGTAATTTGTCTTATTCTTCACATGCTATTGTGCTGAGGACCCTCTGTTCTCACTGCTGTGTGTGAGCTCCTTTTTGTCATTTCTAGTTTTTGGCATTTAATCTATTTTGGATTTGTGACACTGAGCAGCCACATCTGTTGGGTTCAGGCTGTCAAGGAAGTGTAAATAACATCTGAGTGGGGAACGGAGAGATTCTGCTATGAGTAATAAGCCTGAGTTTCTGTCTTGTAGTCAGAACCCTTTATTTAAATTCCTCAGGGATATTTTAAATTATTTCTGGGTTTTCAAGTATATTCTCAGTAATTGAGATTGCTAAATGGCTGAGCTTTAGATTGATAAAGGAGTATCACAAAATATTTCTATTTAAATCACAGAATTTAAAAAAGACACCCAGCCCTTAATTTTGACTGGGTTCTGAACTGGGATTCAAAGAATTAAACCGAGTCCTTCTTTTATGTAATGATGTGTTAAAAGCATTTTACTGTCTCACAAAGCATGTGGAATATACATTTAAGGTTACAAAAATAATTCAATGACTGACTGTTTGGCAGTGGTCATATTCAATGGAAAGTCTCCCAGTTAAATTACCTTTACTGAAATGCATTTTGAGTAAATTACCTCATATATTGAGATATTGTAAGAAACAGCCTCATGAAATCCATCATATTTACTGTGCTGATGTGTGACAGATTTATGACACAATGTCTCCTTAGGAGAAGTTTTCCTCAGCTATCACATTTAGGAATACCTGGGCCTCTCTGAGTATCTGACTTGTTTTTGCCTTCTGGACATGGTGATTCATGGCATTTTCCTCTTCGCACTGACTGCCAGAAAGTTCAAGGCCTAAATAGTAATAATTGCACAGGAACTCATGCATATATACAATGTCAAGTTTTTAACTCACTCCTGACTTCATTATACTTTCTACTCTAATTTTCCCTTAGCTTCCATTTTTATCATTTCCTTTTCAATATTATTGTATTTGAAAAAGTTAATATAAACACCTTTGCAAAGTACTACCTACCCGTCGTCCATTGGAGAAGATCTTGAAATTTTGTTTAACAGCAAGCATCTGACTTAAGCCAAACTCTTAATATCATACAAGTAATACCTGATGAGATCTATGTATCTGAATTTAATGGTATTTGGTGTTAGAATAGCTTGGTTTTCTGCTCTGCATATTGGCAATCTCAAACTGTAATACATATGAGATTCAGATGGGCTGCTGGTTAAAAACCTTGCCCCTGACTGTGTAGGTCAGGTGTGGACATCTGTGTGTTGAGCTCCCAGGTAAGTAGACTCTAAAGCAGGTTGTTCATAGACACCACTTGAGAAGCAATAATGACGTGTGTGTCTGGGTATCCTACGTTGAAACAGTCATATGCATCCCTCTTAAGACAAATCATTCCTTCATTACACTAAAAATATCCCTGGGTGCCCAGGTGGCTCAGTTGGTTAAGTGTCTGCCTTCGGCTCAGGTCATGGATCCATGGTCCCAGGGTCCTGGGATCAAGTCCTGGATCAGGCTTCCTGCTCAGGAAGGAGTCTGGTTCTCCCTCTCCCTTTGCCTGTCCCCCCCCTAACTTGTATGTGTGAGCGTGAGCTCTCTCAAATAAATAACATCTTTAAGAAAATATGTCCCTGAGATGGCAGTATAAATGTGAATTCCCAAACCCTAGATGAATATTTTAGAAAGGTCAACCTCCTTCTAACTTTTCCCCTTCACATTTTCTTAGGACTTCTACTTTAGCACCATGTGTCTCACCTCCAGGCAAAAACTATATGGGGTTCAATTAACGTGAGCTCCTTGAAACTGGCATCATAGCTTGGTCATCCTTGTATTTTCACAGCCTAATGTCCGGAGTGATATTCAAAATGTGTATTCTCTGACTGCAGCACTGGCGCAGGGGCCTGAAGTTGCCTACCGTTTTAAAGGCTTGTCCCCTACATTGCTGGATTGGCGGAGGTCTTGGGAGTCTGAGGAAGCGGCCAGGCTGACTGGGGGTGGTTATCTATCAACTGATAGAAAAGTATTTAAATACTTACAGCCATTCCGGCAGATGCCAGTGGTGCGGCAGGTCCACATAGATGTGCTATAAATGCTCTTCATATTTTGAGCTAAAATAGGGAATGGGCAGTGAACCCCTGCAGCTCCTTCTCAGGGACTGTGGCCACTGGAGCCAAGCAGGGAGGATCCCACTACCCTTTAGGAACCCCAGGCAGAGCTCCTTTTCCTGCCAACAAGTTTCTTGAGCATAAGGACAGTCTATTTAACCTCATCTAATACCCATCTGATGATATACAGTAGGTGCTCATTACCGAAACAATGAATAAATGGGCCGGTGGTCCCTGAACTGTTTATTAGTTCTGTTCTTATTATTAACTATTAATATTAACTTATTAATAGTTCTTAATAAGAACTATTCTTTTTCTTTTTCGCCTTATTAAGGCGAATCTGGGGCCAGAAGTCAGCCAGCTTCCCTCCAACCTCCACCCATGCAGATGCCCAATCACATCTACACCACGCCCTGTCCTGTCCCCCCCGGGGCTAACATATGAAAACAGTTCTATATCCTTTTCCCTTGATCAGATTTTGTAACTGAGGTACTTAACTAAATAATGAATTTCTGGACCTCTGCCTGGAAAGCGGGCCAGCTACCTACAGTTGTGTGCTTGAATGAGATCCAGGTTAGAAAGAGGACCCCTCATTTTATGCCCTCTGGTGCTGCAGGAAATACTTCAGTAACAGCTTAGGGTCCCACTGGGCACTGCAGTAAATGCAAATTGAGGGAAGAGGAGGCAGTCAGAGAGCCCAGGAGAAGGAAGAAAATAGCCTACTTTCTTTGTTTGGCCCCAACTTGAGCACTTGCTAAGTCAAGGCTCCGCGCTGGACACTGGACTAAAGTGGGAATGACAGAGACATGTGTACCGGAGGCTATTGTCATGTGTGGGGCAGAAGTAATCACGCAGGCTATTTAACTGTAATGTTGATGGGTGAGGACCACTGTAAAAGGAGACAAGGTGTCAAGGACAGTGTACGGTGGCAGGGCAGAGCTGATCAGGTAAAACTTTCCTTGAGTTTGAGCTAAACTCCATATTTGAGCTAAATCCGATGAAGTAGGGGAAGAACATTCTGGCAAGGACCCTGAGGTGAGAAAGAGGTGGTGCATTCAGGTTTGAGGACCCAAAAAAGGGTAGTGAGAGAGGACTAGGGTAAGAGATGTGGTGGGTAAAGTAGATGGGGTGGCTCCTCTGGGCCTTGAAACCCCATAAAAGTTTGGATTCATCAAAGCAGAGACCATGGGATTCTCCCACACCCATCCGTCACTGCTGCTCTCATCTGTGAGTTCAGTATCTCTTCTGTGAAAATCCTGGGTCTCCCATCCAACCTCCAGGAAAAATCCATTGAGGTTTTACATATTTTGTTTTCTCTCTTATTTCTTTGCCAGAGCTTTTTACTAACCTATGTACCCTTAAAAAGACAATAAACAAGTCGTTCTAAAAACCTGTAAATCTTTTTGATGTGCCTCTTCCAGAGTCTGGATTCTAATTTTGTGTTGGTCATTTGCTTCTTCAAGTGCTTTCTCGACTGCTTGTTTTTGACGTTCATCAGCCTTTGAAAGAACAGTACATACTTATTAATATTTATACATTAATGTATAAACTTACATTAACACAGATTTTTCATGTTTACTGAAAATTAGCAATCACCATAGGGCCCCTAATTACTTGTTCTGTTCCCATCTTAAATCTCCCACAGCAAACTGGCTGCCTCAGCCAGAGATGCCCTAACACATCCCAACTGATAGCTAACATCACTGTTCTGTGAATTGCTAAAGAGAGCTTTACTGTAAGTTGCTGGGTTGTCTTGTCTTTGACACTGTATTTCTTGCTTGATTGACTATCAAAGGAATGTGTGCTCATTCCAGAAAATCTGGAAAATACAGAGAAGAAGAAAGATGCACAAAGCTAGAACTTGCTGAGAAAGGAGGCTGAGCACCATCCCTGACCTGCATCAGGTGTTCAGAAAGAGGTTTTGTTATTTTATTTGAAGAGAATGCCCAGGTCATTAGATATGCTGACACGCAAAACTGGCGGTTACTCATAAAAGCATTGCTTTGTATTAGGGTGTACAAGTAATAGTTTGCAATTGATTTGAATTTTACTATTATTGATAAAGAGAGATGACTACTAAGGCTTTTATTCATATTACCCTTTGCACTTGGAACCTTTTGCACTTTCAAAGTACTCTAATACTGGGGCGCCTGGGTGGCTCAGTAGTTTAAGCCTCTGCCTTCAGCTCAGGTCATTATCTCATGGTCCTGGAATTGAGCCCCGCATCCAGCTCTCTGCTCAGCAGGGAGTCTGCTTCCCCCTCTCTCTCTGCCTGCCTCTCTGCCTACTTGTGATCTCTCTGTCAAATAAATAAATAAAATCTCTAAAAAACAAAGTACTCTAATACCAAGCTTGTGCTGACACGGATGCTGGACAATTCTAACACTCTTTGCTATGATGTCTATATTATAAAGAAACTGAGAAATAAGGTTCCAAGCACTCTGGCTTGTCCTGCTCTCACGGAGCATTCTCTTAGGGAAGTTGTTTATGTTATTCTATGTTATTCTAGTTATGACTAGAAGAAGTAGGGGCTGAAGGATTGAGATTTTGCTTCAGTTAAGTGTCTGGGATCTGACTGTGAGTCCTAACACACTCAAATTGCCCCTACAACCTTCAGCAGGCATAGGAACAAGGTATCAAGGACTTTGGAGAGAATGGAGCAAGGAGAGCAGGCCATAATGCAGAATTTGGCAAAAATAGGCACTTGGTCAGAGGTGTTACACACCACACAAATAGGAAGCAATAATAAACAATTATCAACAAGGATCTTTTTTTTTTTTTTAGGTTTTAATCCAATGAGATTAAAGAAAGCAGGAGTCATCCATACAGAGGGATAATTTAGAAGGAAGTTCCTAATGGTGTCTGCTTCTCACTAAACACCTCCTGTGTGCCAGAACATTATTTCATCAAACTTATTTTTTTCATTGAACTCTTTCAACAATCCTACAGACTCTTACTGTTCCTCTTTTACATGTGAAGAAGCTAAGACTGCAGAGTAGAACTCACCCAAGGTCCCACAGATAACCAGGATTCAGAGTCACTTCTGCCTATGGTTTCAGACAAATCCAAAAAGCAAAAGAACCATAAACATGCATTTAGTTTGATATCCAGCTTCTTTTACCTGAACCCATACGTCAGCTTCTGCTTTTGCAATACGTTCTTTGAGTACTGCCTCTTGAAATTGCTCTTCTTTACTCAGAATATCTGCCCCGATATCTGTGTATTTGAGGAAAAACAATCACAAGAGTCCACAGACTGTTTTTTCCTTTTCACTATCACCTATTTATTAGTGTTCTCTAAAAGATATACCCTTTTAGATGTTAATCTTTTCTTTAAAGACACCGATGAAAGGGGTAGGTTTTTCCCTAATTAATGAGGAAGGAGCTCACAGCATCATTGGGTCTGGAGACAGTCTGTTCCCTTCATCACACTCAGGCCCCACAATAAGCAACTGGGGAAGTAAAGTGGCAGAAAAGAGCACATTCTGTGGTCCCAGAGCAGAGCAGTGAGAGAATATTGAAGCGATACTCGCATTATCCTACTTCCCTCTCTGCCCCGATCTGGGGGCTGGCGTTACCTCCCTCAGACAAGTGGTAGCAGAATGCTCTCTCCACTCTTGTTGCAGGCCTTTCTTCATGTGTAGGGCTTCAGGGTTTAGCTGCTTCCATTGTGGAGTAAGTGGGTAGCTGTATAGTACTTCTTGGTCAATTATCTCATTTAATGTCCACATGATAACATCCCATAATAACAGCCTCTCTACTTAGACAAGAAAATAAAGGCCTGAAGAGTTAGGGATGACACAGTATCAGATAGCTAGGGACAGAGCTAGACCTGCAGCCGCGCTCCCTCTTCATCTGCCAGAGCAGACTGTCAGCGGTGGCTCAGGACCTGTGCGCAGGCGATGAGCCTTCTCACTGCTCAAGTCACACACACAGGGTCATCTTTTCCTCAGTCTAAACTCTCACACTACTTTCTCTTCATTCCGCTTATTTCTCACATTTTAGCTTTGCTGAATTATTAACTTTTCATGTGATTAGGTCTTGAAGAACGACTTCTGAAAATTACAAAGCATATCTTATATTGCTGTGTCTCTCTCCCGATGCCCAACTTGGTGATAAGTACAGAGAAGCCATTGTGAACATATGTGTTTGTCCAACATCTCTGCTCTCTCTGGTAACAGGACCCATTTCTCTCAAGAATGTTCCTCTTTCACGTCAGGTTGTTCAGGGGGCGCTGCAAATCACAGCAGCCAACCTGGTTGGCCCATCATATTGTCGCCATCCTCTAGGCCATAACAGTCGGCCCAGAACTGGGTACACACTCCGGCCTGGCCAACCAGGCTCTTCTTTAGGATTTTATATAAAGATAGAAGGAGAACATAGCTTTTTTTTCTGAGATTTCTAAGCTGGAGGTAATAGCCCCTTAGAGCAGTCTGGGACACTTCTATTCTTTTCCCAGCTGCTGGAGTAAGCCTGGCTGGTAGTCAACAATTGAGCTAACTCATTGAAAGCAAGCATGGATAGACTGAAAGCCCTGGTACCAGATCCCTCTTGGGTTTCTCTGTTAAAGGGTCAAGGAATTCCTTTTAATACATAGTCTACATGAATTGTGTTTCTGTCGCCTGCAACCGAAAATCCATGTTTAATGGCATTAAGAGTCTTTGCCATTAGATTATTAGTGAATTAAAACACACAGGGCAGTGACTACTATGGTAGAGATAGACATATCCTACATAGGCTCAACACTGTGTAGATAGGATTATGAAAGATCTAGGGAGAAAGGTGACTAAGCATAGACCATCAATGTATTAAACTTCATAAAAATGTGATACAACTGTGGGCTGATATTACTCTTTTTTATGCTTAAATTTCACTGTTTTGTATTAATTGTTCTCCACCCTGATTATACAACAGGATTCCTGCATAGCTTTAAAAAAAATACTCAGAAAGCAAAAGACTACTAATACAAAGAACAACTTGGAGGGATCTCAAGGGCCTTATGCTGAGTGAAAAACAAAGCAATTCCAAAGAGTTACATACTATATGATTCTCTTTATATAACATTCTCAAAGGGATGAGATTATAGTGATGGAGAACAGGTTAGAGGTTGCCAAGGGGTTCAGGGTAGGGTGTGTTAAGGGGTAAGGGGTAAGGGGTAACACAAGGGAGTTCCTTTGTGGTGACAGAATAGTTCTCTGTCCTGATTGTGGCGATGATTACATAAGACTACACTTGTGATAAATTTCATAAATTATACCAAGAAAAAAATGAATGTAAGGTCTGCGCTTGAGTTAATAGTATTGTTCCAATACCAATTTCCTGGTTTTGACAATATACTAGCATTATGTAAGATATCAATGACAGAAACTGGAGGAGTACAAGGGAACTCTGTTCTGTTTTTAAAACTTGTGAGTCTCAATTTCCAAATAAAAAGCTATTAAAATAACAAATATAAAAAAATAAAAACCAATACACACCGAAGTCTGATTCTGAAGGTTCTAATTTAGTGGGTCTGTATTAAATTAACATTAAGTCCTATGACTCTGTATTAGGTATCTGTAGTGAAAACAATGTTTTAAAAACTGTGTGAGCTGGGGCACCTGGGTGGCTCGGTCGGTTAAGCGTCTGACTTTTGATCTCAGCTCAGGTCTTGATCTCAGGGTTGTGAGTTCAAGCCCCATGTGGGCTCCACGTTGGGTGTGGAGCCTACTTAAAAACAAAAAACACAGAAAAAAATAAAAGTTGTGTGCACTGCTAGGGTTGAGGACTATTGCCCTATGCAATATTTATATAACATTTTTATAGACATTTCTACATGCTCCTGAATTTACTTAGAAAGAACAGAGAATTTTGGCTCTTTTGACTTAAAATAGTTAATCACAAATACAGGTCACTGAATATAAAACATTAATTTCTAACTCATTAGATTTAATTTATCTGCTTAATGTTTGGATTCAGAATCTCAGAAGGCATAATGAATCAATCAATAAACACACATCTAAGAATGGATATCCACTGACCTGGGCATAAAAAGTTAAATCATTTTAGACATTATAACTAATAAGTCATACTAAACATGTACTGAAAGTTAAAATCAATTTTGGTGTTGACATTTGTAGAGGACGATTCCAATTTGATCTCCCCTACATTGTAGTGTTTTCAAAAGACACTCCATTCTTTAGTTTCTCATATTTTCAAAGATCAGGAGTAAAATTAAATCACTAGTTTACCAGGTTACAGGAAGAGAGGATCGGAGAAGTATTTTGAGAGTTCTTAAGAAAACATTTTAAGGCTCAAAGTCAGACTGCAAACTGATAGGAATAAGGAGAGAAGCAAACCTGTGATGATAATCTGATTTGCTTAGACAGTAAACAGTCTCAGGTTATCTCCACGTTATCTATGGTTATGTCACCAGCTACTAGTAAAGGTTATGGTGTCACGCACCTATTAAGGTGTTACTTAGAGGTATTTCCTCTCCTATGTGTAAGGAAGGTGCCCAAGTATGTGCAAGGGCAAAAGGAACTACCATTTACTATTATGTGTCAACAAATATTTCATCAAAACCTCATAACCAACCTGCAAATAGGAATTAACATCCTTCTTTAAGATAGGATCCCCAACATCCCTATAAGGAAACAGCCTGAGAAGCTAAGTGTACTAAGGCACACAACCGTCAGTGGAGAAGCTAGATTTCAACCCATATTCTTCTCGTGCCAAACAGACACCCCTGCAAGACAAGTAACTTTTGATCAGAAGTACATCAGTACAGCAGAAAGAATGACATATAACGCTATCAAATATTAGAACAAAGGAAAAGAGCATTCACTTACCCAGTATATCTTTGTGAGTGTAAAAGCGGGTCTTAAATGGCTTGTATTCACGGATCCGTTTGAAGGTTTCCCCAAAAGGGGCTGGTGGAATTATTTTATTACAAACAGCACAGCAAACAAAGCTTGTGTAATTCGGATTTCTGATCATAATTAAATTTTAGATGTCTTTTACTATGTGCAGTTAAAGTACTCTTATGACATGAAAAGAAAAGTTTTAAGAAAAGCTAGAATTTTCAGAAAGCTGGAAGAGGTTCAAGGTTTTAGGAAAATGTTAGAGGCTGGTAAGAATAAAATGATTTGCCATGATTAGGTAGTGGTTATGTGCCTAATGGCAAAGACTGGTACTGAAAAGCTTTGCCATATAGGATATGGGCACTGGATTTGGGAAGATTTAAGCAGTGGCTCTCTTCCAGACTCTAGCATTAAATAGTTAACTTACTTAGCAACTGTTGCTAGGTAAGACAAGCTTTGCTCATAAAAGCAACTAGAAATAATGCCCAAAGGACCATGGTATAGCCATTCATTTCTCAGATACTCTCTATATGAGTTTCCTTTTGCTGCTATAACAAATTACCATACATTTAGTGATTTAAAACAACACAAATTTATTCTCTTGCGGTTCTGGAAGTCAGAAATCCAAAATGAATCTTCTGAGGCTAAAAGTAAGGTATTAACAGGGCTGGCTTCTTCTGGAGGATTTAGGGGAGAGTCTTTCCTTGCCTTTTTGACCTTCTAGAGGCCACAAACTCCTTAGCTCATCGTTTCACATCCCGTAACCTTTCCTACCCGTGCTTCTTCCTCTGATCTTCAGCCTTCTTACAAGGATCTCTGTGACTGTAACAGGCCCATATGGAAATTAAATGATAATTTCCTCATCTCAAAATCCCTAATTTGGTCATATCTGCCAAGTCCCTTCTGCCATATAAGATAACATATTCACAGGTTCTAGGAATTAGGATCAGAACATTTTTGGGGGTGGGTTTGGACAGGGGAATCATTATTGAGCCAACTGCACTTTCTTTGTTCTTTTCTCCCTTTCCTTCCCTCCCTCCTTCCTTCCTGTCTTCCTTTCTATACTTTCTTTTAAATGGTTTATTCAAAGGATTGATTTCTTTTAGGCCAGCAAAGGAGAAAACTTACTTTTTTTCAGGTTATCTATAAATGTGATATTTTGGTATCATGGCAGTAAGAATGGGAAACATCACGATATCTTTAAAGATTTTATTTATTTATTTGAGAGACAGAGAAAGTGAGAGAGAGCATGAGAGGAGAGAAGGTCAGAGAAAGAAGCAGACTCCCCATGGAGCTGGGAGCCCGATGTGGGACTCGATCCTGGAATTCAAGGATCACGACCTGAGCTGAAGGCAGTTGCTCAACCAATTGAGCCATCCAGGCGCCCTACATCATGATATCTTAAAGGAAAAATTACTTTCCCTTAGTCAGCACTCAAAATTAATAAGCCTGGTTTTGAAAATCACATAGTTAAGTAACTTGTTATCCTTGTTTTAAATGGGAAGTCCACAGGGCGCCTGTGTGGCTCAGAGGGTTAAAGCCTCCGCCTTTGGCTCAGGTCATGATCTCAGGGTCCTGAGATCAAGCTCTGCATCGGCTCTCTGCTCTGTAGGAAGCCTGCTTTCCCCTCTCTCTCTGCCTGCCTCTGTGCCTGCCTCTGTGCCTACTTGTGATCTCTATCAAATAAATAAATAAAATATAAACAAACAAACAAATAAATAAAAAGTCCTGCATCCCAAGAACCACTTCCATGCCTGAAAATCTAGGAAAGATTGGTCACCCTATGGAGGATAAGGCTACAAACCAAAAAATAACTTCACTGTTTATTCAGGAAATGCTTGAAAACCAATTTATCAGTTGAACAGCTTGCTCCTCCGGCCAAATAGCTCTTCACTGGAACAGACTACTTCCCTGGGCAAAAAGGTCACTTACCGCGTTATTAATAGTATACTTACCGAGACTTGCTTCAAGACTTAACCTATTATGTTACTGAGTTTGCCCATCTCAACCAGATTCTCACAGTGAAAGACCTTCCTTTAACGACGTGAACTCGGACTCCAAAATGTTGTACATCTCATGCCCAGACCATCCCCTTCTTAAGATACAACTGACTTTGTCAACGTGGCATTTTCCCTGAGAGAATGAATGAGAACATCAATGCACAGCCAGGCAGCCTTTACCACTGTGCATCCAGTCTGTGCTGCAACTTGTAACCACCCTGTAAAAAGTATCAATTAGGTTACTTGTTCCTGAAATTCAGTGTGATTGTTCCCTCCCATTATTTTTTACAGCTATGCACTTTACTGAATCCACTGCATAAAGGTCAACAAATATTTCATTATAGCCTCATAACCAACCTGCAAGATAGGGATTATCTATGAGAGAATAACCCAATGCAATTGGGAGTTTTTCCTTGGGAAAAAAAAAGAGTATTATACTGAGGTATGATGTTTTTATTTGGTTACAACCAAATGTTATCTATTCTAGTTTTTGTAAATCAATGTTACAATGATATTATGAACATAAAATCAAATTTTCTTATGGTTATTTCCCAATAACCAAAAACAATGACACAATCCTATTTATTTATTTATTTTTTAAGATTTTATTTATTTATTTGACAAAGAGAGAGAGATCACAAGTAGGCAGAAAGGCAGGCAGAGAGAGAGGGGAAGCAGGCTCCCTGCTGAGCAGAGAGCCCAATGCGGGGCTCAATCCCAGGACCCTGAGACCATGACCTAAGCCAAAGGCAGAGGCCTAACGCACTGGGCCACCCAGGCGCCCCGACACAATCCTATCTAATATAGAATCCCTAACATCCTTATAAGGAAACAGACTGAGAGGCTAACCGTACTGTCTAAGGCACACAAATGGTCAGTGCAGAAGCTAGATTTTAACACATATTCTTCTCATGTCAGACACCCCTGAAAGCCCAGTAACTTTGATCAGAAGAGCTGATAAAAGTCTATATAGCAGAAATGACACACGTGAATATGTATGTATTCACATATATAGATGTCACATGGCTTAAGGCTGTTCTGTGCATTTCCCATTGCACTTCTGTGCTGTGTTGGTCTCTTGATAGTTCACCTAACTACTATCTCCCCACCAAATATCAACTTATTTTGTTGAATAATAGAGGAATTCTAAAAGATGACAGTGTGACATTAAATGCGTAAGTTGAAAATAGAAGAATTCTAGCTTAACAGCCAAAGTACACAGAGAAACCAAAAGCAAAAGATAATACTTTAAAGGAAAAACATAGAGGACATTGGGAGAAGGAAAGGAAGGGTGAATTGGGGGAAATCGGAGGGGGAGATGAACCATGAGAGACTGTGGACTCTGAGAAACAAACTGAGGGTTTTGGAGGGGATGGGGGTGGAGGGGTTGGACGAGCCTGGTGGTGGGTATTAAGGAGAGCACGTATTGTGTGATGCACAATGAATCTTGGAACACTGAAAAAATGAAAATAAAATTTAAAAAAGATAATACTTCAAATTAAAAGGCATTTTATACCACTTAACTGCATTTATATAGTGTACTATATAGAGACATAGCAAAGAAATATTTAGGGCTCAGGAATAAAGATTTGATTTAGTTGCATATAGATAACTCAATTAGTAAAGCTCTTTAATATCTACAAACAAGATATAATTGCATTCACATATCTTACAAAACCACAATAAAGTAGTGGAAATTAAAGGCTCATACTATGATGATAAACTCTGTCAATGCAGTTATTGTTACTTGGTAATAATAAATGAAACAAAATTACATAGGTGAGATTTATTACTGAGTCCCAAATACAGGGATTTGGAAAACAGGGTAAAAATCTACAAATGAAACATGTCCAAAACCCTTGTCAGAGAAATCTGAATTATATATAAGGTAAACCCAGAAGAGTAAGAAGACCTTCTCTTCTTATCTGTTGAATAGTTCTAGTTTTAAAATAACCATAAGAAAATTTGATTTTATGTTTATAATATCATTATAACATTAATTTATAAAAACTAAAATAGATAACATTTGGTTGTAATCAAATAAAAACATACCTCAGTATATTTTCTTTTTCAAAGAAAAAGTCCAAATTCATTGGATTATTCTCTCATTTACTCATGTTAGTAGTTGAGTAGGAATACCTTTTCAAAGGAAATAAAATTCTGGACCAAAAGTAGCTGAAACGGAATACCAAAATATATGGGCATCTGTGATTCTGTAAAAATTATCTATCTTAAATGTTGACTGTAGGCTTTATAATAATTTACAATTTTTTTCTTTTTTTTTTCATAAATACAGGTTCTGTGCCAGGAAGAAAATGATCATTGCCTTCGCAAAGAGCAAACCAAAACACTTACAGCAGTTGCAAATGCACAATTCACCTTAAAATATTAAAAATACCCTGGATGGGGCACCTGGGTGGCTCAGTGGGTTAAAGCCTCTGCCTTTGGCTCAGGTCATGATCTCAGGGTCCTGGGATCGAGCCCCACATTAGGCTCTCTCCTCAGCAGGGAGCCTGCTTCCTCCCTCTCTCTCTGCCTGCCTCTCTGCTGACTTGTGATCTCTGTCAAATAAATAAATAAAATCTTTAAAAAAATCATAAATAAATAAACAAGTAAA
Source organism: Nasua narica (assembly GCA_028533885.1). Classification (NCBI taxonomy): domain Eukaryota; kingdom Metazoa; phylum Chordata; class Mammalia; order Carnivora; family Procyonidae; genus Nasua; species Nasua narica. Next base: position 64,651,887 of record CM052802.1, read on the forward strand.
TAAGTAAGTAAATAAATAAATGTACCCTGCAAACTTGACAGCACTGGATACTTTTATTAACTTAATAATTAACAAAACAACTTCCATTCTCCTGGCACTTTATGATACGAGGACTTAATAGAAGAACAATACTGAGAAGCTCCCTCTGTGGAGAAAGAATGAGGTAAGGACTGCAGCTTCAAGGCCTGGCTGCAACTGCTACCTTCTTTCCTCATCAACATGTTCCAGAACAAGAAGCTGATACTATGCACTCACAAAGTCTTTCCTTCAAAGATTTCAGAGCCCTTTGCAAAGGGCAAAGTCAATCTGTGGTATACAGCATTATTAATCCCATTTAGATGTTCTCCTCCTCATGTAACTGTGTCCCTCACTATCAATAGCTTCGTATAGGTCCTTCGTATTCTCTTGTGTTGCATGGAGATAACCAATATACGCCACGCAAAGTGAAAGGGTTATCAATCCGAAAGCCATTACAGGTTTGTTCTGCCAAAGAAAAAAAATGATAAATCCTCATTAAGACTAATAATTTGAGGAGACCTAAATCTGTTGCACTTTCCTCTTAACATACCAAGTCTTTATTACCACACATTAGCATTCCTATGATGATATTGTCCATTATAACAATTTACCCAGTTCCTTATTCAATCAATTTAGCTCCTGATAATTCAGAAATTAGAAAAGACTCTTGCTTCTCTCTAGTCTTTCTCCTGTGTACAGCCTGGATCTCAGGCCTCCACTTTCAGGATGGTGGTGGTTGGGGGAGAGGCTAGGGAAATGAGGCACAGAAATGGGTATGGTGCTTAGAGTTTCCACTGTTATCTGGGTGACATGAAGAAGTTGCTTAAAGTGCCTGAACCCAAGCTTCCTCACTGGCAAACCTTCAATCACTTAATCCTATTTGTAAGTGAGGAATGTAGTATATATATGCTATTCTTCTTGCCTGAGTTCATGGATAACTAGCAAGAAGACTTTCATTTTTATGTCATATAGTAAGTGCAGCAAAAATGACAATGTATACAATCTTCTCTAGGAACCTACTCTATAACCTCAAGAAATTTAGTGATCAGGTCAGATACTATGCTGCTACAATAACCTTGATTAACTGTTGAAAAATCCAAGACTGTAAGAGACAAAGCAATGTACTTCTGAAATTGGAAAGAAAAAAAAATTAGGAAAAGATGTTCACAACTCCACAGAAATGTTTTGTCCTGTCTATAGTATAATTCAGATCTTCCTTTTTGTGTGTTCATACTCAACAAAGTAACCTTTCTTAAGGTCAGTTTGAGTGCACAGTAGTGATACAAGTTTTAATTAGTATTTTCTGCTTCTGTCACATTTGTTGTATTACTATTTCAAATCTTAATCATCAAAAGAATAAAGGTCAAACTTTTTCACTTGGATGGACACATAAGAAGGGCCACAATCTCAAAGGGGTTTAAATCTACAAATCTTGAAATGCACTTGGCAATTAAGACAACACATTTGTTCAAAGGTTTTAAAACATTCTATCTCAACTTAATGATTCAATTGTTAAATTAACCTATTTAACTTTAAAAGTTTATACTGGCAACTATGTTATTAATACTCTAACCAAATTCAATATACTTAAATATATTGTATAACATTTGATTTCATTTACATTTATTTTTAAATAAATTTCTATTTATTTAAAAACAAACTCTGAGCAACAAACTCAGGGTTTTTGGGGGGGGGTTGGGCGAGCCTGGTGGTGGGTCTTGAGGAGGGCACATATTGCATGGAGCACTGGGTATGGTGCATGAACAATCAATCTTATAACACTGAAAAAATAAAAGTATTTGGGAAAAAATGTTAAAAAAAATTGGTCAAATATAATCAATAATTTGTAATAAGAATATGAATGATTAGCTAACTCCCTTACAATGCATGTTTTAAACTTTTCATAATATTTGCAATATCCTTTAAGTAAAAATATTATAATAAAAGCTGGAATTGTAGTCTGTAAGAATGATCAGATATTCATTTTATTTTGTTTCAATGGAAGATCTTATTTACTTAATAATACCTGATCAAACAAATATTTCCTTCAAATTAGTGCAACCATAAAAAAATCTTAAATAGGAATTTGAGAAGTTGATCTATTAAAGTGTAACTATATTCTGTTAAAGTTCTCAAATACCTTCAAAATAATTAGTTTTATAGGTGTAATTAGAGAAATAGCATTTGAAATTTTCCTTCTACCTGCTTTTATTCAGAGAGGTCTTATTAGTCAACATAAAATTTTCATGATACAATCAAATGTTACAAGAAAATAAAAACTTTCTATTTCTGATAGCCTAATTAAACTGAACATAATATCTCATCATGGATATATTCCTTACAGGTTTAATGAAGAGCTCTGGATTCACAGCTCGAAATAAGGTGGTTGTGCGGACCCCTCTGAGCCCTGGGTTTCGAAAGTCTTTCTCTTTGGGTGGTTCCTTTTCAAAGCCAGGAGACTCAGGTGCTGAAGACATCTTCTTGCCTAATGATGATTTATTACCTAAAAATAAGATGAGACTTTTTTTTCTTCATGACCATGTTGTTTTTTTTTTAATTGCTCTTTAAAAAATATCATTTTGGGGGCGCCTGGGTGGCTCAGTGGGTTAAGGCCTCTGCCTTCAGCTCAGGTCATGATCTCAGGGTCCTGGGATCGAGCCCCGCATCGGGCTCTCTTCTCTGCGGGAAGCCTGCTTCCTCCTCTCTCTCTCTGCCTGCCTCTCTGCTTACTTGTGATCTCTCTCTCTCTCTCTCTAATAAATAAATAAAATCTTTAAAAAAAATTAAAAAAAAATCATTCTGTACTCATTCATTTTTTTTAAAGATTTATTAATTTATTTGACACAGAGAGAGAGATCACAAGTAGGCAGAAAGAGAGGGGGAAGCAGGCTCCCCGCTGAGCAGAGATCCTGATGCAGGGCTTGATCCCAGGACCCTGAGATCATGACCTGAGCTGAAGGCAGAGGCTTTAACCCACTGAGCCACACAGGTGCCCCTCATTCATTTTTTTGAATTCCAGTCCAGATATATACCAAAGTGACTATCAATTATTTTATTATTTTGAATAACATGTACTTTGTAAATAACGCATTGAATTTTGTTTGGTAAAACCGTTATTTTATTTTTCATCTCTTAGAACAAACCAGTGAAGTGGGCAAAAACTGTTTTCCTACTTTCACAGAAACTTTGGTCTATGTCATACTGTACCTTGTTATATGAAAGGGGTACTGGGGTAATCCATATCCCTCTTTATTTCCTCCCATTTTCACTGTTCCTCACCTTCCAAAAGCAAAAGGCTGCTAGCATTCCTCAGTTTCTCCTACAGCTTCCCCCCTGGCCCATGCTCTTCAGCATCTGCTGGCTTACCCAATCATGAGTACCAAGCAGTAAGGGCAAGTAGTTACTTTCACTCCTGTGTGTCAGTGACTCTCTGGGAAGGACTGCTCTGCTATCTTCTCAATCTGAATATCCATTCTTCCTCTTAATTACTCTAACTCTGTGTCTTTTGGCTTCCAGTTCTCCCAGCTGGAGTGTCAACATTTTGTGAATATTCTCTTCTAGGTACTATCAGGTAAAAGCTTACTCTTATCATTCCTGCCACCTAATGCTGGGGAGGGGTGGGGGAGGGTTGGAAGGGATAAGGTAGGTAAAAAGACTTTCCAAAGGCTGAAATTAATGACAATATAATAAAATTCTCTGGGGAAATGCTGTGACCCTACCACGCAGTAAATTCTATGAAACAAGAGTCAAACATTCACATTTAAACACTCACTGGGGCTTTGTTCATACAAGGATTCTTCGAGTCTTCCATTTTACAGACTTTATAAAAGCAGTATTTTTGTACCTTTACTAATTATGGAGAAAATTAGGAGTTCAGGTTTTTTTTACACTATTTTCTTTTATTTATTTATTTATTTATTTATTTATTTATTTATTTATTATTTTCTTTCTTTTAAAAAAAAAGATCTTAGGGGCACCTGGGTGGCTCAGTAGTTAAGCTGCCTTGGGCTCAGGTCATGATCCCAGCATCGTGGGATCGAGCCCTGCATCGGGCTCCCCACTCAGTGGGAAGCCTGCTTCTCCCTCTCTCATGTCCCCTTCTTGTGTTCCCTCTGTAGCTGTCTCTCTCTCTCTGTCAAATAAATAAATAACATCTTAAAAAAAAAGATTTTATTTATTTGAGAGCTAGAGATCAAGAGCATGAGTGGGAGGGGAGGGGCAGAGGGAGAAACAGATTCTCCACTGAGCAGGGAGCTGGACAAGGGGCTCGATCCCAGGACCCTGAGATGATATCCTGAACCTAAGGCAGACGCTTAACAAACTGAGCCACCCAAGCACCCCAGGAGTTTTTTTTCCAAAACTGCTTTTGTTGAAGTGATTACTTCATCTATACCACTTAGTTGGATAAACACCTTGTCAGAAACACTTACTTGAAGGGAAAGGATTCTCAACACTCCTTATACTTGCCAGGGCTTCTGAAATGTTCCGTTTCCTGTTCCATCATCCACCAGATGTTAAGGTTGTCAATGTCATCATGAATATCATCATCATCACTTTCTGGTTCCACTCTGATATTAGTTAGCACTCCTATAGCAATTTTTGGATTTGCTAACTCTTAGAAAATAGTTCATCTACTATCTCTAGCCATAAAGTCTTTAAAATCAAACTGGTTTGGGAGATTAAGAAAGTTAGCGATTAAGTACTGGACTATTACAAATACCATGCTTGGTTTGCAGTCTTCCAGGTTGACCTCAGGGGTTCCACAGGAATTATGCCTGCTTTCTGCCAAAATTTCACTATGTGGATCGCTCTACAGACCACCGGATCTCAGCGATCATATTTTCTGTTTTCTCTTCACCATCTAAATTTAGAAAGAGTTATTTCAGCAGTGTGCTTTCACTATGAAAATTATACCCCCATCTGGTAGCTTTAGAATGGCTCCATGAAGTTCATTGGGAAAAACTCAACACATGCATGATCCAAGCATAGGAGTGTGTTGTAGGCAGAGCAACTGTCTACCAGTAGGATGATATGGCGTTTTGCTCCTCCCATTCTCTTGCCAACATTTCCTGGACATTCATTAAATAAACCTCTCATCCTTCAGGTACATGTACTGGCTTCGTAATCACAGGGGAGCAAATGAGCATTTCTGAAGCACTGAGAGTAAACTAACTTGCCAATGACAAGTAGTCTCACCCTTTCTGTCCAAGATGCATTACAGCAGAATAGAGCAATCACATATCTTTGTTTACTTCTTCTGCAAAGTCCACCTTGGCCATGAGGTTTATGAGGTAGCAACTCATAAAACACAATTCATCAGAATTTCAAATATCATTCAAACTGTAACTAGCAATTGTCTTTTTAAATTTCTCCTGTATGCAAGTTACTCATTTTCTCCACTGGAACACTGGGTTGGTTTTTTTTTTTTTTTTTTCACTACAGACAACTTATGAAACAATTTCATAACATGCCTGAAATTTGTTCAGCCAGAATACACTTGCTTGAAACTCATCATGCCCAAGGCTGGCAAAAATCCATTGCTTTCTGCTGACCAAGAGGTCCACCTATATGCCTGTGTCCTGCACTAACTTTAAAAAAAAAATTTTTAAGCTTATTTAATTAATCTCTACACCCAACATGGGGCTCAAACTTACAACCCTAAGATCAAGAGTTGCCTGCTCTTCTGCCTGAGCCAGCCAGGTGCCCCGTCCTGAACTAAGTTCTTGATACCACACAAAAACAGCTTTAACAGGGACCTGGGATTTGCTTCTGCTTTAGGCCCAGAATCCCTTTCACTTCCTCTTCATTTATGGCCTAATATTTTTTTTCCCCCCAAATTTGTTTATATTAATTTTTCAGTGTTACAAGATTGATTGTTCATGCACCACATCCAGTGCTCCATGCAGTACGTGCCCTTCTCGATACCCACCACCAGGCTCACCCACTCCCCCCACCCCCTCCCCTCCAAAACCCTCAGTTTGTTGCTCAGAGTCCACAGTCTCTCCTGGTTCATCACCCCCTCCGATTTCCCCCCATTCGCCCTTCCCTTCCTTCTCATGATGTATGGCTTAATATTCCACTAACGTCAACAATATAGGGGGAGGGATGGAAAATTCCTTTGCTACTCCTCCTTTCTTATGGCAACAACCTACTCCTATTGCTTTCATTTCTATGAAAACTGTTGGCATTTCATCTTTCTCTCTCAGCCATGAGAGCAGGGTAGATGGGATGTACTACTAATGAACTTGGAATTTAAGTAACAAATGCTGGTCACCAGATGCCTAAGCTAAGTTCCAGTGATGTCTCTACTTAATAACATGATTAACTGTAACATAGGGAAAGAAAATTCAGAAAGAAGCAATCATTTAAGTGGAAGCAATGTTACAGAATATAAATCAGCTCTGCCCATTAAAAAAAAGTGAGGCAGGAAATAGTTAACACAATAGCCACGTTAGGACTAAATCACAGCCTAAGTATACTGCTAATTGAAACTAGGGCATTAGATAAAAATACTAGGAAGGCCTGAAAAAGCAAATATACAACGGTCATTCATTCTAACCATAAATAAACTGGCATTTTCCTTCAATTATTGAGAAAATGCTGCATGTAATTAAAACAAAGATATCCAGTAGAGTATGGTTTAAATTGTTCACTGGGAAGAAAAACAAGGTAACGGGGAAGGTGGGTACAGAGGGCACATACTGTAAAGCAAAGAAGGGTCTTCAGACCACAATTAATCACTTACATTCTGTACTGATAAAAATGTGCCAAGAATTGAGGATGGCTAACTCAACCCTACCACAAATCCAAAAACAAGAGAGAGAGAAAGAGAGAACGATTTTACTATTTTAAAATCAAAGGGTTGCAAAAAAAAAATTTTTTTTTTAATCAAATCAAATCAAAGGGATCTTCAATGTTGAAATTCAACCTATATGAAATCTCTGTAAAAACTATGGATTAAGAGTGTTCTAACATGAATTGTAATGACTTAATTTTTTTAAGTAGGCTTCACACCCAGGAGGGAGCCCAACCCCCAATGTAGGGACCCCAACGCGGGGCTTGAACTCATGACCCTGAGATCAAGACCTGAGCTGAGATCAAGAGTCAAACATTTAACTGACTGAGCCATCTGGGCACCCCTGTAATGACTTAATTTTATTTGCAAGATTCCTTGGTCTCCTCTTTTCCTTAGCAGAACCTATGTTTTCTTTGTAATAATGAAGGAAGTAAATAACCAAGGCAATATTTATTATACTGAAATCTCCAGACATCCATATTCACCTTAAAAATACGCTATTTATGTTAAACTTTTTACCAGAAATGACAAAAAAATACCTGAACTGGAAGCCACCAGAAATGTTTATTAAAGGGACATTTACAAATTAAGGGATTACCTACCACATTATATTTTAAAAGATTTCATATACCACAATTTCCATCATTTGTGATACTTTCTGCGAAGTATGTAAGTATCATTTTCCATTATATATCAGTCTTTTATTAGATATGGTATAAGATAGTTCAATTTTATTGCTGCTTTTTTAAAAAAAGATTTTATTTATTTGAGAGAGAAAGAGAGGGCTGGAGAAGGATCAGAGAGAGAGGCACAAGCAGAAGGCTCATTGAGCATGGAGTCTGACTCAGGTTTCAGTCCCACAACCCCAAAATCATGACCTGAGCTGAAATCAAGAGTTGGATGCTCAACTGGCTGAGCCACCCACGTGCTCCTATTGCTGCATTTTTAATGAGTCACAGTCACTGAAGAGGTTATAGGAGTTCTCCCCAAAATTGTGTGAATTTGTTTATACAATCTATTGAACAAAGAAATCTTAAAACAACATTCTATACTCTAAATTAAAAAAATAAAAAGTACAAAAAAAAATAAATAAAAAGTACAAAAATTTTAGTAGCCAAAAATTTGTTATATGTAACTATAAGAAACAATACAACACAAAATCTTTTCGTGTAGAAAGTTCTTTTGAATCCTTCACATGCCTGGCCCACAGATAGATATATGGCTGGGGCAGAAATTCAACTTGTGTTGGTTAGAAAAGTAAAGTACATAGAGTGCAAAACCTTAGTTGTTAGTCCACAGATGTGTTCACTGTCAAAACTTTTGGGGAAAACAAATATCTACATCAAAAGTAAACTTTTAATATAAAAGTAAAGCTGACCAGCTATTTTCAAGTGCAGAGCTAATGTAAATTCCATTTTTAAAAGCTGCAGAACTAATCATAAATTCAAAGCAGAGCAATAATCTGACATCACCACTCAAATGAACTGTACCTAAGGCAAAAACATCTATTTAACATCTAGCACACTTCCCTTAGAACTTCCTGTTTGTCCAACTTCTCCCCTTACTCTTTTGTTTACCACTGTAAGTAACCAGTACTTACTTATTTGTGTATGATATTGACCAATCTCTACTTACACTTGCTTTCAAGATAGGTTTATTTTTAAGCTAGGGAAAAAACTCATTTATTGTGTTAAAAAGGGAAATCAAACAAAACACACACACACACAGAGTCTGGCAGGGATGGTGGAAACCTGGCATTGCACTGCTCCTGGTGAAGCAATTTGGTGATTAGCCTGTGTGTGGGCCCACTTTCGAAATATTCAAAATTCAGGTATCCAAAGGGCCACCCCTGGCTGGTGCAATCTATCCAGGAGTCCCTACTTGTACTTCTTCTTCATTTTCCATCACTCATTTCTTGTTCCCTTACTGACAAATGATATGAAACTGTCATTTACACATTTTATAAAAACAGAGTAAGATTTTTCATACTTACCTGTAATTAAAAATGATCTAAATTTAGTTGCATTTACTTCATATGTCCCTCCCTGGTAAAAAGTTCACCTTTTTCTTCTGCCCATCCTCTTGTGAAGGAAATACGTGACTGGAAAAGGAAGCAGCAGAGAGAAAGGATGCCACCTTACACAGCTTCATGAGGGTCATTCACACCTCAAAGTGTGAGTGAGAATGGTACCCTCCTGGAATTAACGCACAATGTGTAAGACTGTACAACATAGTCCTAGACGGTCAGAACTGTTCATTTTTTTGAAGATTTTCCCTTCTTTACTAAAATTCTTGTTAAGCAGATGATCCAGAGTGTACCTGGCCACTAGTATTAAATGATTCACCAGCATGACTATATTATGTTGTATGTGGGAATTAGATCAAGATAAAAAGACTATGAGTTACTTTAGGGAAATATTTAATCTTCAGATATTCATTTTTGAAATCAGCATCTCAACAGAAGATGTCAGAACAAAATCATCAGAATTATAGAATGTTAGTGAGAAGGAACCTTAGCAATAATCAAAGCTCCTTTTTTAAGACTTGGGGAATTCTAAAATAGACAAAATATTTTAGTGAGATGTAAAATACACTTTTCATTTTAGTTTCACATAAATCATTTGAAGTCTGGGACAGAGCACTTTAAAAAGAATTTAAATTAGAATGAACAGGTTTGGGATAGAATCAGAGGGCTTTATGTCTTGAGGGGATTCAGCATAGCCTCAAATTCCTTCCAACTTTGCTACCTACAAGCCAGAGGTCTTGAAATAGGTAATAATCTCTGCAGGCCTCAGTTTCCATCTGAAGGGGTAATGTTATCTATTGTACAGAACGGCTGGGTGGATTAAGTGAGATAACATTTTTTTAAAGGATGTAACAGATGTTCAATAAATGATAGCTATTGTCATGCTTACCATCTAGTCCAATTCCCTTTTTTAAACAGAGAAACCTAGACCCAAAGAGACTGTTTCTGCAATGGGAGTGAGATAATCCAGGTCTCTGAATTTCCAGCTCACCCCTATTCCATCACTACCCCCACCGCACTCCAAAACCGGTAAGGCGCTGCATTTACAAGTCATCACCAGGATTACGAAACATAAAATTGTAATTACTTAAATTTTTTTATCACTTAAATTTTTTAAATGGATTCTGTATTTGTTGTTTGGATGTTAGAAAAAAGTTTTAAAAAGTGCCTTTCCATCTCTTGAATTTACTGCACCTGAGTAAGGGAGACGGGTTTTCACAATGGCTCTTAAAATCTGAGGACTGTAGAGTATTACTGAGCTCTACTCCCCTCCCCACATTGTGGTACTTACACTACAGTTGGCTATTATTACTCAAAGACAGCTGCATTTGAGACCTCCAGAAAAAGAAACTGCATTCAATTAAGTTCCAGACACTGTGTTGGGGAACTGCAAGGGGAGCACGTGACTGAAGGCAGGAGGCACGTCAGGTGAAAACAATTACAACACCTCTTCCCTCTAATTAGGCGTCTGGTGAGCTGGGACCCCAAGAAACTGTCCAGGAAGAGGGAGGGTGACTGGGGTGGAGGGTGTTCACGACCAGAGCCGGGATTTTGGCACGTGAGGGGCGGGAAAAGGACCTATGAGTCAGTGATCCCAAAGACGGTTCAGGACGCCTACGGAGTAGCGACGGTTCGGGGGGCTGGGGAGAACGCCGTCAGGCCCGACGCACCTGGGAGCCAGGCCCACAGGACGGCCGTTACGCCAAGGCCAGGGACAAGAGAGTGGGGGGACGCCCCCCTGTTCCCCCGCCGTCGCCCACACTACCCTCCGCCGCTCACCTGCTGCGAGGTCACCTCCCCAGCGCGTCCTCTCAGCTCCGCCTCGTCTCCGCCTGCGGGACAGAGCCGCCCAGCGCGCCCATCAGGCTCATTGCCACAGCGGCCCCTACAGGCCGGAGGCTGCAAATGCAGGGGCGCGTGCGCTGCGGGACCCAGGCCTCCCGCCGCTGCTCTAGCTCTCAGGTCCTGGCGCTACCCACGAAATTCACCTGCTGGGAGTTTGCAAGAGGCATCTTTAATTTCTTCCTTTTGTAACTTTAGTTTTCAGCCTTCCGGGGTTCTAGTTTCGTGTGTCTGTGTTTTGTAGAAAAAAAGGAGACAACATCTAGAAATAAAAATTTATTTAATGGACGGGGAAAGCATTCCAGGGTGGGAAAGAAGGCCGGGATCTGATATCCTCCTGGCCTGATTTTAGAGGCGCAATGATTCCAATGTACAGTTAATACTCTGTCATTCTATTAGTGTCTTGACATTCCAAGATGCAAGGTGTGTGTAGCTATGATTGTGATAAGAATAGATATGGTTGCTGGTTTGTACATACTTTCCTGATGTTAAAATTTGTTGGTTATACCAGTTGTATTATAACAAACAAAATAGGGGTGCCTGGGTGGTTCAGTTGGTTAAAGGCCTGACTCTTGATCACAGTCCAGGTCTTGATCTCAGGGTCCTAGTTCGAGCCCCATGTTGGGCTCCACACTGGGTCTGGAACCAACTTAAAAAAATAATAATATTTTTTAAAATAATAATTTTAAAATATTTTAAAAATAAAATATTTTAAAATTATTATTTTAAAAAATAATAAAACAAACAAAATAGAATAACAGGTGCCCAGATTTGGGCGTGAACTTGTGTAAAGTTTAGGCAAGTGAATTTTGAACTTAAAACTCATTAATTCAAGCCAAATTAATTTTATATTTCACTTGAGGTTTAATTTCCAAAAGGTCATCAGCATCTGGTATTACTAGACAATCGTCTGACAAAATAAATTAAATTTTAACTAAAAAGCTCCTTGTGACATGAAAAAGTGCTAATTATCACTAATTATTGAGGAAATGCAGATCAAAATCACAATGAGATCACCTCACAACTGTTAGAATGCCTATCATCAAAAAAGACAAGAGGTAAGTGTTGACAAGGATGTGGACAAAAGGGAATGCTTTTGCACTGTTGGTGGGAATATAAATTGGTGCAGCTACTAAGGAAAACAGTGTAGAGGTTCCCCAAAAAATGAAAAATAGAAATACCATATGATCCAGCAATTCCACTTTGGGATATATATCCAAACTAAATGAAATTACTATCTCGAAAAGATATCTGTACCCCATAATGTTCATTTGCAGCATTTTTACAATAGCCCAAATATGGAAACAACAAGTGTGTGTCAGTGGGTGAGTGGATAAAGAAGATGTGGTATATATATATACAATAGAAAATTATTCAGCCCTGAGAAGGAAGGATATCTTGCTGTTTGTGACAACATGCATGGATCTTGAGGACATTATGTAAAGTCCTCAAGTGTAGTAAGTCAGAGAAAGACAAATACTGTATATCAAGGATATGCAGAATCTAAAAAAGACAAATGTGTAGAAATAGAGACTAGAATGCCAGTTACCAGGGACTGAGGGCATAGGAGAAATGGGAAGATATTGGTCGAAGATTAGAAGGTGAGTAATTTCTGAAGATCTAAAGCACAGCATAGTGATTACAGTTAATAGTACTGTATTTCATACCTGAAAGTTGCTAAAAGAGTAGATCTTAAATATTCTCACCAAAAAAAAATAATAATAAAAAACTAGTTGATGCTATTGTGGTTATCAGTTTGCAATATACATGTGTGTTAAATCAAGACATTGGACACCTCAAACTTGCACAATGTTATATTTCAGGTAAAGCTGGAATGGAGGGAAAGTCACCCACGAAATCAGGCAAAGGATCTATATACCAAACACAATACCAAACTTCCAGATGACATTCAAAACTCTCTCAAAGAAAAGAAAAAGCCAATTGAGGGGTGCCGGAGGGGTGAAAGGCTTGGGGTGGCTGGGTGATGGACGTTGGGGAGGGTATGTGCTATGGTGAGTGCTGTGAATTGTGTAAGACTGATGAATCACAGACCTGTACCCCTGAAACAAATAATACATTATATGTTAATTTTTAAAAAAAGGTATTTGTGCAGTAGCCACAGAGCAACTGAGGGTTACAAAATGTTCTTGTGCTGCATTATCAATATACCCTTATTTTCCCCTGATGCCCTAGGGTTCTCCTCCCTAATCAGTAAAATACCCAGTATCACTATGGAAACAAAAGTACCTTTACTGTCACAATCAATCCAAAGTGATCAGGTGAAAGAATATGAACCTTAAGAACGTGTTTAAAAAAGAGCATAAACTGTAGGTAAAGACAGTAGAGAAAAGCCTAAAGGCCTTGCCAATGTCATGGATATGAAAACGATGCAAGGGATTTGAATAAACATGAGTTCTTTCCATTTTATCATGCTTTTAAGAAATTACTTTGAAGAATGAGGCCATTCTGAAATCAGCTTTTATAATCATTTTAAGTAGAACCATCAATATTTAATATTTTACAGGAGATTTGGTATTTGCTAGGATTAGAAATTTTATATTTGATGGGATTAGCTGCATAAAACAAAAGTTCATCTGTGTGAAACTGCACTCAAATTTTCAAAATATATCTACTTTAATCAGGAGTTCATCAAGTGTGTCCCAGGGACAATACTGGTGGTCTGGGAGCCCTCTCAAGGGAATCTCTGATGCACTGGTTCTTTTCTTTCCGGGGATGAAGTAATAGTTGGCTTAAAATATTTAATAAAGAAATCACACATGAATTTGTTGTGTTTTTTCAAAAGCAGCATTTGTTTTGCTGTTGCTGCTGTTGTTTCTATAAAATAAATGCTGGCTTCTTTTCTCTAGCATTAAGCCAAGCCAAAGTAGGTGATATAATTAATGTGGACCATGGGGATATCTGACTCCATTGAGTGAATTATTAGCTGACAAGCTGGAAAAAAATTAGGCATGTGTGGTATAATACAAGAATGATCCCAGTTCTCTACTCCTCCATACCCTTCCTTCACCTGTGTGTCCACTCCCACTCTGATTCGTGATCCGTCTTGTGTCTTATTTTGGTTAATATGATATTAACAAGTATGACACAAGCAGCAGCTGAAAAGGTGCTTCAACTGGTGAATATGCCCCAACCAGCCCACTGGAGATGAAAAACACATTGAGCTAAACCAAGTCATCCTCATCCATCCTGCTGAGGATGGGTCAACTGGCCCCCGCACATGTGAACAAGCCCAGGAAAGCTACCTACCAAGATCAGACAAGCCTGCCGAGATCAGCTGAGCTTAAATAGGTGTGTTGGTTGTTGTGCAAGTTTCTTGTGGCAATGGATAATTGACACAATGTCCTCCATTGCAAGTTCCCTGAAATCAAAGAGCATTCGATTTGCTTGGGAGCTTGAGGAGTAAGCCACTTTCAGCAGAAACTGCAAGAAGCACAAATGTTTGCTATTTGTAAAAACTATATTGCGGCCTAGCATCATAGGAATATCTTTTATGGGAAGGAAATGAAATCTATCACATAGTAAGAAACATAAATGAGTTTAAAAATGAGACTGGGGAACTGATATTATTTACTGTTTTTCTTCCACATAATATTTTTAGCAAAATTGTTTTTGGTACTTTCCATGTTAGGTCACCTTATACTTACTTTTGTCACATTTCCAAATGCTAGGAAAAATGATGATTTAGTCTATATTAATTTTTCTAAAAGTCTCATAAAGTCAAAGCAGCTTAAAAAATAAAAACACTTTTATTCCAATTTTTTTAATTGCACGAAAGAAGCAGGAGTTCATTACCAGAGCAGTTAGGTTCAGTTTGGTCACAAAATTCTAATGCATTTGTCCATTCAGTGTGACAGGTACTATAGTGGACACTGGGAATTCAAAGATTAAGATCCATTCTCTGCCCTTGTGGATCTTAACAATTTGTGAAGGAGACAAATCTAAAACAGATCATCTCGACATGATGTGATGAGTGATAACATAATGATGTGCACACGTTCCTTTGGAAGCACAGAGAATGGAATGTAGCTTGGCCTGGAAGGGCTGATGACTGAGCTGAGAGAGTCAGGAGCATTGCCTGAGGCAGGGAAGCTAGAAGGGATGTGTCAGGGCAGGGGAAACAGAGTGAACACAGTCTCCAAAGCATGAAACCATGCAGCGTGATGGGGTGTGTTACATACTCACCAGAGATTGCATAATCAAATGGAAAATGGGAAGACATTAGATTGGAAAAACAGATAGGGACCAGTCCAGGAGGGCTCACATCCATGGTAAGGGACTGATACAGTATTCTGAAGGTCATGGGAAGTTACTGAAGCCATTTAAATCTGGAGCTACATGATCAAATGTATGTTTCGCATAGATTTCTCTGTGAACAAGATGGGCTAAAGGGCTCAGAACTCAGTAAAAAGCCAATGCAGTATTCCAGGAGAGATGGAATGAAGACCTGGATTAGGACAGTAATAGGAAATATAGAGAATATGGGATGGATTTTGGTGATACTAGCACGCGAAACTGGTAAGACTAGTGATAGTTTTGGGTTGGGGCAGAAGAGGTAGGAGGTGAAGGGGAAAAGGAACCTAGGAGGATATAGTGGAGCTTGTGGTGCTCTGCCCAGAATCCCCCTCTTTGGGACAATGGCCCCCCCTCTTTGGGGCAATCTGCTGCTGACTGCCCCCAGCTGCTCCTTTGTTGGGCATTCTCAGGGCTTCAGGAAACTGTCTCATCCAGTCCTTCAGGGGTTGCCTGTGACCAATGACTGGCTGATACGGGGGTTGGGTATACGTGTCTGAAGTTCGGGGGGAGATAAAGATTTAAGAATCCTCAACATACAGAATAGCTAAAACCGTGAAAGTGGATGTGAGCATGTGAGGAGAGGAGGCAGGGAAAGAACAGTGGGCACTTGCAAACACTGGGACACTGGGAACATCAACAATGAGGGAGTGAGCGGACCAAGAGGACATCAGGATAGGGTTTGAGAAAGGATGGTCAGAATGGTGTGAGGAAGAAGAGGACAGGAGTACCGTGGAAGATAAGGGAGTTGAGATGATTAAGAAGGTAATAGATTAATGCACAGGCGTCTTTGTGGTCAGCCAAACTCCCCTCCAAACTATTGTCCTTTCTAAAATACACGTGTAATCATGTCACTCTTCTGCTCAACATTTCCTGCTGGGATGCCCTTTCCTGTCCTTGCCCTTTGCCTCTCTCCTTATTCCAGAAGGTTAACCAGAGGAGCCGTGACACCCACAGCTCAGCCATGCTCGAGGTGTAAAAATTATCTTCCTGGAAGCTGACTCTTGGAGAAAAATCATACCTATCCAGAAGACTCCCTTTTTCAGATTCTCGGGTAAGTTTAGGAGGCTACACTTCTTTTGTTTATTTTATAAGCTGGAAGTCTAGCAGGATAACCTCGAGCCCTTGCAAAGACTGAGCACAAGGGGCCAGCAAACCCTGCCTCCACCCATCTAAAAACTCTGGTGTCTATATGTAGGAGGGGATTGGTAAGGAGACTATCTTTCCCAGCTAAGTGGAAAGGATGAGATTTGTGCATCAGCTCATAGACAGAGAAGAAATGGAAAGAGCGGGGTCACTTGTTCCATGGCCAGTAAGAAACAAGATCAGACCCCCTGGAGACATGGCAGAAGCGGAAGGGAGCATTTTTTAGATATAGGATCTTGGGAGGTTCCGCATACAACTGTTATTTCACTGAAACCAGCTCAAGTGCAAAAGGATCTGTATTATGTCATGTAATGATAAGTAAAAGGAGAGAACTGGTTTCGGGAACATTGAGTCATAGGACTTCCCGATACATCAACAGGGCTTCCTTGTCTCACCTGTTAGATACATTTATTTCATATATTGGGCACATAGCTGCTGGCAGTTTTAGGCACCTATCATGTTGAAGTACATCCAACTAAAAAGGGAGCTTTTCTAATCCTTCATATATCAAATCTTATAGAAGGGCTCTGATCAGCCTTCATAACCCTTTTTCAGGACAAATTGCTGTGGGCAGGAGGAAGGGGTGCCACGGCTGATCAGGCCTGAGTCAAATCATGTTATCATTTATCGTAGTTGTGGAGGAGCAGTTGCCTGGGGGTTGGAATGGGATAGAGGCACAAGGAAGACAAAATCTACCGATGTCCACCCAACAGGCAGGCCTGCTTTCCAGGTCAGGTTATGCGCAGCTGGGGCAAGGTGCGTGCTCCTGGAAAACAGCAGCCAGCAGGGACCATAGAACAGAGCTTTTTCACTGAGTGGTGCTGCTGCCATATTCTCACATAGTGGTAAAGAGATACCCACCTCCTATCATAGCTAATGAGAAGAGGTGGCCAGAATGGAAGACATAGGTGGCCTGGTGCCAAATGCACATGAGAGATTCCCAAGGGACTTTAAAAGATAGTGTATCATGGGGTGCCTGGATGGCTCGGTCTGTCAAGCATCCAGTTCTTGATTTAGGCTCAGGTTGTAATCTCGAGATCATTGGATTAAGTCCTGTGTTGGGATCTGTGCTGGACAGGGAGTCTGCTTGGGATTTTCTCTCTCTCTCTCTTTCTCTCTCTGCCCCTCCCCATGCTCACTCACTCTCTCTCTATAAAATAAATAAACAAATCTTAAAAAAAAAAAAAAAAGATAGTGTATCATTACTTGACATGACAGAGTTTCTTTCTTTGTTGTCTTTCTTCTCCATTAAGATGCAAGTTCCATGAAGGCACAAACACCTCCTGAAAGCTCCATGGAACTCCATGGAAGCTCCATGAAGGCCCCGTGTTTTGCTCATAGCTAGATTCCCAGACACACTGAAAAGCTCTGGAAATACTCGCTGAAGCAATGCTGAGTAAACTAGGGAGATGTTCAGGAGGAGATACCATGATAAAGCAAAGCCAACCAAAGCACTACTTTGGGCCTATGGACCATGAGAATGAGGGTGGAAGTGAGATACTGTGAAAGGGAGCCCCAGTGGAGGAGGGTAGAGCTGCCAGGGTAGGTCGACAGGTGCCAGTAGATGCTGTCTAAAGCACCCAGGGCTACAGAAACAACTTACCGCTAGATACTGAGGCATAGATCTTTTATTCCCTTGTCAACCTGCTTCCATCACTAAATAAAAACACAACCCCTCAGACTACCCTCATCACTTTTCCTCCCTTGCACAAAAACAATTTCCAGAAAAGAAGGAAGATTTCAGAGGTAGAGAAGGGTCCCTGCGAGGCTTTGATACAGGCCTATTGCAACTAGCCACGTCCCTGAGGAGGGAGGGCCTTGGTCCTAAATCTTGCAAATAAGTCAGTGACAGGGCAGTGTCAATGTTCAAGTGACCTTATTTTTATCCAAGTACTAGAAAAACTTGAGAACATTTGGGCTGTATTAGAAACTGCTGTTTGTGACACCATGCCTTTGAAATAAAACAATTTTAATGTACATGTAAAATGCCACACGCTAAATTTACAAACTCTCTCTTTTTTTTTAATGTAGGCTCCACACTGGGCCCAACACAGAGCTTGAACGTGAGCTTCAACCCCCTGATTCAGACCTGATCTGAAATCAAGAGTCGGCTGCTTAAGGACTGAGCCACCCAGGGGCTCCCAAATTTACAAACTCTCAGAATTCCCAGTGCCTAACAGATGTACTCATAGGATTCCTTAGTGTTTCTGAAAGCTTGCCAACTGGTCTGACATTCATATACCGTCAGCATTATCCTACATCAAGGGTTCTCAGACTTGAGTATGCACACCTCAGAATCACCTGGAGGGCTTATGGAACACAGATCACAGAATCCCAACCCCAGAGTGTCTCATAAAATAGGTCCAAGGTGGGGCCTGAGAAACTTGACTTCAAATCCAGGGGCTGCTGCTGCCACTCCTTGGACCTCACCGAGAGAACTACTGGCCTACATGATGGGTCGCTTTCCTTCTTCATTTGCCAAGTAATACATAATTGCTTTTTATTAGATGCTTTTGAGGTAGGGAAGCTGAGGGAATTCCATTTTAGAAGGGCTCCATCTCTGGTGTTTTTCTGTGAGGTCCTATTTACTCATGTTCAATATTCGCCTCTGAATAAGCCAAAGAAGCTACGTTCTCACCTCCAGAGGGAAGCAAGAAAGTTAATCATTCTCTGAATTTTGTTCTAGGCCCCCTCGACCTAGTAACATCTAAGAAGAGCTGAATTCCAAGCATGTTACAGGACATTAGCTTTGAGCAAATCTCAGCTCATGCCAGCATCAATACCCCCTACCTTGGGTAATTTATGGAATGACATCTATTGTTCACTTGACACTCGCCTTTGATCAGACCCTATGCTGGATTACTGAAGGAACACATACCCTCGACCCCTTTCCAATTTAACCCTAATCCCAAGCAATGATGAGCTTTTCCTTTCTGAGTCTCCCCAAAACTCTGTTTGCTATTTCTGTCACTCGTGCTACCCAACAAACTATTCCTCCAGTTTCTCCAGCTCACATTTGATTTCCATCCTGAGTGAAGCCAAGGACTATCTTGGCTGGTCCTGCACCCCTGTGTCCTCTGACCCAGCCTGCCTGCATTCGTTTCTACTTTGGGGACAGGGATGTGTGATATTCTAACTTAAGAAATTCCTCTGAAGATTTACATATCTGACCCAATCGATCAGACTTCAGCAAAGCACACAGAACAACTGTTTCAGATGATGGAGATTTAAGTCTAGTTTGTGTTTATCATAGGTCTGTATGGATTATGATCAGTGAAAATATCATTGAGTAGGACAATTTCATTTGTGTGATTCTTATCACGAGAAGGTGCTTCCTAAGACTTGAAAAATACAGAGACTTTAGGAAATTTAAAGACTCTCTTCTAATTGTTCTTCTAATAATTTTTAGAACATAAAGCAAATAATTGAGTTAGCTGGATGTGTAGCCAGGCTACAAGAGCACCTGGCTTCTGGGGTTCCACACAGACCAGGTTCAGCCACTGGCCACTAACGAAACCCAAAGGCAGAGAAATGAGTGGTAGTGAAACAAGAAAGGAATTAATTTCAATGAGAGAGAGCAAGACTAGTGTTTCTAAGACTGTCTCTAAAGTGCTGAAAGTACAACCAGGTTTGTATGAGGAAAATGTGGGACAAATGCGGGTGGACATGGAAAGTCAGATGGATCATTGTCATGGGCGGGGTCTTGCCTGCTGTGAGCAGTCCTTATTGCTTGAGGGGGTAGTTTTAGTTTCCCTCAGGGCATGCTTTCCCCACTGGGTCTTTTGCCTGAGTTAAGAGATGAGCTGGAAAGAACTTAATCACTTAGTATAGACTGAGGTTAAAATGGAGGTTGTAGTCGAAGTCCCTCTTTCAGATGCATAAAATATAATAAGGTCCTTTATTGTAATAGTTCCATAGGATGTCTCGCAATGCCATAAACAACAACGAAAGGTTTCTTTAAATTCAAACAAGTAATAAAGATTCCCTTGTCTTCTGTTTTCCTGATTTTCTCTCTTTCTTTTCCTGTTTCTTCTTTCTTCCTAAAACACTTGGGAGTTTTCCTCAAGTCATTTGGAAGTTGTTCTACAACAGATGACGCACAAGGCAGAGTTATTTGTGGATTACAGCTAAGTGTTTGTATTCACAGTAAAGCTGCAAATGTACTGAATTAAGGTAACCTGCTGACAAGCTAAGTGCTTTTCTTCCTTAATGATAGCAGTCATTAAAAATACACAGTAAAAAGGATCTCCAGAAGACGAGTGTCTAGTATGTTAACAGGAGTTGGAGGTTTCTATTCTGAGCAAGGGGCTCACTCTCATTTTGTTTTAGATCAATAAACCTCTACCACTCACTCCAGGCAACTAAGAAGGTCTTCCAACCACGTCCCATAAATGTATTTTACGTTTGTTGTTGTTGTTGCAAGAGGTAGGGTTTTGATCAATATAATTTGAAAAAGCAGGCAAGAAAATAATGCTCTGCATTAACCCATAAATGCCTGATGGAGTGAGGCAAAATGACAGTCAGATTCAAGTGGGTGAATCAAGGCAAACAGGATAACGGGATTTTGTAATTTTGAGGAATTACTTCCTTTTGTTCAAATTTTCTTTAATATTATTGTTGCATTTATTTTTAATTATAATTATTTAAGATATAAAGTGGTGCCAGAATTTAGGCCTCTTCTTTGCCCACCTCTATTTTTTAAGTAATCACTTTGTTTAATTGAAACGTAACATAAACAGAAAAGCATACAAGTCCTAAGTGTACAAGTTGATGGATTTTCAGAGTGAACCATCTCAAGTAACCCAGAATAGAAACTGGACTATCACCAGCACTCCAAAATCCCATTACACCTCCTGTCAGTTACTATCTCTCCCCTCCATTAGCTGTTGTTTTGATTTCTATCACCATATTCATTTAAACGTTATGTTTTAAAATTTATTCATATTGATGCATTTGCCATTTATTCATTTCCATTGCTATAGAGTATTCCACTGTCTTAAGAATTGAGTTTACAGGGGCGCCTGGGTGGCTGAGTGGGTTAAAGCCTCTGCCTTCAGCTCAGGTCATGATCTCAGGGTCCCGGGATTGAGCCCCTCGTTGGGCTCTCTGTTCAGCAGGGAGCCTGCTTTCCTTTCTCTGCCTCCTTGTGACCTCTTTCTTCTCTGTTATATAAATAATAAAATTAAAAAAAAAAAAGGATTGAGTTTACTTGCACCAACATAAACTTAACTGAGGGGACTGATGGCTGAAACCACCCGTGCCAAATTACTGCCTTTAATCCCCAGGGGATTCTTGCCAAAGGAGATACAATAGCAGATCAATCGAATACTTCAGTGTTTACCTCAAGATGACTTTGCAAACCAATTCTTTAAGCAAACAGTTTTCTTATCTGGGTAAACAACTCGTTTATCAGGACAACAGTTTGCTCTTCATAAAACTCATCTTCAGATTGTAACCTTGCTATGACTCACAATCCTGAAATACTGGGTCATGAACTTCACCCAGTCCCAACAAGTTCCGTACCATGAAAGACCCACCACAAACCTGAGTTCAGAATCCCCAAACCTACAAATACCCTTCCCTAATGTCTCCTTTTAGAGACACTACAATGTCACCAGCCAGACCTTAAGACTTTACCTTTAACGCCCACTTGCTTATACTCACCCGTCTTTTTCCCGCATTTTTCCTTAAGCTCTTGTTTCCAGCTTATCTCTTAACTCAGGCAAATGGAAAGCAAAATCACCCAAGAGCAATAGTGATTGTCCTGACAAGACCTCCCGCCAGCCCAGACCAGAGAGACCCATTTGAACTAAACCCCCGACTTGCACCTGCGAAGATGCACCATGGAGTGACCTCTAGAATGGCCAATGACGACCTTCACCTCATCATAATACTAAAACCTTCACCCAAGGAGAAGGCCCAGATCCATTTACATAACATAGAATGTGTGTATAGGCATGTTTCCTAAAGGCACACAGGCAATCTTATGCTCCCCTCTACTTATGAAGACAAGGCTTCCCTAGCTAAACATTCCTCCTAACCCTAAATAAAAGGAACCTGTCCACCTTTGCTCAAGGACTCACAGCTTCGGAAGTTTTTCCCTGTGATCTCCTTATGTGTTGCAGGGAAAGTCTCCTTTGTGCGACAACTTAACCTGATGTAGTTTCGGACTCAACCGAAGAGCGAACTCACATAGGTTCATTTACACTGAGACTCTGTAAGCTTTGCTGAATCAACATGTTTTTCTGGTGGTCTCCATGAGGAAGTTGACAATATGAATATATCACAATTTATTTACCTATTTTTATGTTGACAGGCATTTCCAGTTTAAGACTGTTATGATCAGTCCTGTTATGAACACTGTATTTTGATGTACATATGTATACAGTCGGAGTCGGAATTGCTGAGTCCTCAGTGGGTGTATGTTCACTTTTAACTGATTTAATAGTTTCCCAAAGTGATTGAACCAGTTTATACTCCTACCAGCAATGTATGAGAGTTTCAGTTGCTACCCGTTACAACCAATAGTTGATGTGGTCAGCCTATTTAGTATTAGCTATTCTGGTGAGTAAGCAGAGGTAGCTCATTATGATATAACTTGTATTTCCTTGATGACTATTTCCTTTTCATATGCCAATTTTTGAACATAAAAAAATGATAGACTCACAAGGAGTTGCAAGTAGAACAGAGAGATCTCACATATCCAACACCAGCTTTCCCCAACAATGATAACGTCTTATATAACCATAGTGTTGTATCAAGTCCAGGAAAAGATCAACATAATACAGTTAACTAGACAACAGATATTGATCAAACTTCACTAGTTTTTGGATGCATTCATTCTTTTTGTATGTCATTGTGTGTAATTATTTGACATTTTGTTATATATATAGGTTCCTACAACGACCACCAAAATCAAGATTCAAAACTGTTGCATCACCACAAAGGAACTCCATTGTGCTTTGCTTTCATAGTCACATCCTCTTTCTGCTTCCCTAATGCCTGGCAACCATTTATCTGTTCTACATCTCTATAATTTTGTTATTTCAAGAATGTCAGATAAATGATGTCACATGATATGTAATCTTTTGAGATTGGGTTTTTTTTCCCCACTAAGCATCATGGCTTTAAGATCCATACTATCTTACACTGTTGCTTAAAGTTTTGGCCACTACAAATAAAGCTGCTATAAACATTCATGTGCAGGTTTTTGTGTGAACATAAAAGCTCATTTTTTTC
The DNA here is from genome assembly GCA_028533885.1 of Nasua narica. Taxonomy (NCBI): domain Eukaryota; kingdom Metazoa; phylum Chordata; class Mammalia; order Carnivora; family Procyonidae; genus Nasua; species Nasua narica. The sequence continues at coordinate 64,675,265 of CM052802.1, forward strand.
TTTTTTTTTTAAACAAATTTCTATTTTATTTTATTTTATTTTTTAAGATTTTATTTATTTATTTGAGAGAGAGAGACAATGAGAGAGAGGTAGAGGTCAGTTGGAGAAGCGGACTCCCCAGTGAGGAGGGAGCCCGATGTGGGACTTGATCCCAGGACTCCAGGATCATGACCTGAGCCGAAGGCAGTTGCCTAACAACTGAGCCACCCAGGGGCCCAAAAGCTCATTTTTTTCTAGGATTAATTTCCAGGAGTGTGATTGCTGGGTCATACAGGAAGTGTTTGTTTAATTTTTAAAGAAACTGTCAGACTGATTTTCAGAATGGCTATACCATTTGACATTCTCACCATCAATGTATGAGAGATCCAATATCTTCACATCTTCATCAGTATTTGGTATTATCTATATTTTGCATTTTAGCCATTCATAGCTCTGTAGTGGTACTTCATTATGCTTTTAATTTGCATTGACCTAATGGTCAGCATTGTTGAACATTTCCCCATGTGTTTATTTGTCATTCATATATTTTCTGTGGTGAAGTGTCTGTTCATGTCTTTCCCCATTTTCTTCTTGGATTGCTTGGATTATTGTTGAGTTTAGAGACTTCTTTTTTTTTTTTTAAAGATTTATTTATTTATTTATTTATTTATTAGAGAGTGAGAGACTGAGAATGAGAGGGGAGAAGGTCAGAGGGAGAAGCAGACTTCCCGCAGAGTCGGGAGTCCGATATGGGACTCGATCCCGGGATTCCGGGATCATGACCTGAGCCGAAGGCAGTTGCTTAACCAACTGAGCCACCCAGGCGCCCGAGTTTAGAGACTTCTTTATTTGTTCCGGATACAAGTCCTTTGCCATATATGTAAGTATTTTCTCCCAGTCAATGGCTTGTCTATCTTTTTAACAGGATCTTTTGCAAAGCAGAAGTTTTGAACTTTGATGAAGTACAATTTATCCATTTTTCATTCTTTCTCTTCTCCTCTCCTTTTCTTTCTGTTTCTTTCTTCTTTTTTTGTGTGTGTGTGTGTTTGTTTGTTTTTGGCCAGAGCTTTTGGTATCATTTCTAAGAACTCTTTGCCTATCCCTAGTTTGTGAAGTCTCTCCTGTGTTCCCTTCTAAAAGTTTTATTAATATGTTTCCCATTTATCTCTATAATCCATTTTAAGACAATTTTTGGATAAACTACAAGTTTAAGTTGTTTTTGCTTGTTTGCTTGTTGCCTATTGCTGCCCATTTATACGCTTGTTTTTCTTTTGGGCATCCCCTTGCAAAAATACCTGTTCTTTTGCCTATTTTTCTATTGGGCTTTCTAATTTGTATTTATTAATTTTCACAAGTTCTATAAAGATACTGGATATGAATCTCTTTTTGGATGTATTGCAAATATCTTCTCCCAACCTGTGATTGCTTTTTCACTTAGTGGTATCTTCTGAAGTTCTTAATTTTAATGAAATTAAATTTATCAATTTCTTGCAAAGTCGAAATTCACTTTACTAACCCTTCTGCTTAGTGCTTTTTTACCACGTTAAAAGTTTTTTTCCTACATCAAGGCCATGAAAATATTTTTCTTTATTACCTTCTAGAATCCTAGAGTCTTTATGTTTTCTCTTTCTTTTTTATTTATTTTTATTTTTTTAAAGAGTCTATTTACTTATTTGACAGAGAGAGAGATCGCAAGTAGGCAGAGAGGCAGGCAGAGAGAGGGAGGAAGCAGGCTCCCCGCTGAGCAGAGAGCCCCATGCAGGGCTCAATCCCAGGACCCCGAGATCACCACCCAAGTCAAAGGCAGAGGCTTAACCCTCTGAGCCACTCACGCTCCCCCTCTTTCTTTTTTTAGATCTACAATTCTACAGTTATATTTTGTGTATTGTATGAAGTATAAATTAAGAGGCATTTGTTTTCAAATGGATTTCCAATTGACCAGCACTGTTTATTGAAAGGCCATTCTTTCTACATTGTGCTGCAGTACTATCACTGTACAAAGTTAAGGGCTGTATATGTGTGAGTCTGATTGGACTTTCAGGGAATTGAGGGAGCTGGTTAAGCAGACTCTGTAAGGCTGTTATATCTCCTTCTCTGATGTTGGAATTTGAAGTTCACAGTGTAGGCAGTCAGGAAGGGAAGATCAGGAAGCAGCCTGGAACTCACAAGCATGAGTTGGAAGCCCACAAGGATTACTGAAACCTTTGTTCTTGTTGCATCTGACCTTAGTGTCAGGGCATCCTGCAGAAGCTCTTCAGTCGCAGAGCTAAATACATACCTGGCCCAAGAGTCAGGGAAGTTGAAAGAGGATTCTGGAGAAGGTGAACTGATTGCGAATGCAGCTGCTGCTTCACAATAGCAAGGTGAATCAGCATATCAGCGACACTGGGCATCAGCTACAGCAGCTGCTGCTTCCCTTTTACCCTGCAAATCTCCCAAGTATCTCCCTAGTAGCACACCTTAATCAGGAACATATGGGATAGAGAATTCTGGAAAATGTAGTTTAGCCTAGGCAAATGGACATATTACAAAGCCATCTCAGGGTTATTTCAGTATCTTTGTTTTTCCTTTGAGAATAGGAGATGTGTTTCTTATAAGATTATTTCCACTGGGTTTAGAGTATTGCTTTGTCACTTCCTTCAGCACTACTGTATGTCATTGTTTTCTGGAGTCCATTATTAATGTTAATTGACCAGCAATCAGTCTTACTTATTCTTTGAAAGAAATGCAACTTTTTATCTGGTTGTTCTTAAAATCTTCTCCTTGACTTTGGGTTTCGGTATTCTTACTATGATATGATTAAGTATGTTTTTCTTTGTATTTAATCCTGCTTGGGATTCATAAAAGTTCTTGAATTAGTGTCTTGATAATTTTCATATGGTTTAGAAGATTCTCGATCAGTAATTAAATATTACTTCTTTCCATTTTCTCTCTCCTCTCCTTTTGGGACTCTAAAACTCATATGTTAAAAATTTTTCTTTGGTGCTTTTTTGATGGCTGCATAATATTCCATCGTATATATGTACCACATCCAAATGTCTCGCTCTTTTTTTTTTATTTTTTATTTTTCATCGTCTTTCATCTCTGCACTTCAATCTTCAGTCTGGATATTTTTTACTGACGTGGTTTTCTCTCTTGCTAAGTCTCTCTTCAGCTAACATTAGATAATAATATATATATATTTATATATTTTTATTTTTTATTTTTAATATAAAATTTATTTTATAGTAAAATATATTTATTTATTTATTTTTATATTTTTTATCATTTATTTTTTATATATTTAATATATATCTCTTCCCTGAGTTCCTGGCACAGAGCACCTGAAACCCTTGTAAATTCCTAAGCTATAAGAGCACTAGGATGTTTTTTTTTCTAATGAGGTGATTCTAGGTGAGCTCCTGAAGGGGGGATGATCACCACAGAGATCAAGCCATGACTCATAGCTTGAAAATTTCAGCTCTACCTCCCTAGTCTCCAGATAGGGGAAGAGCTTAGACGTGAAGTTAATAATTAATCATGCCCATATGAGGAAGCCTCCATAAAAATCTCTAGTACAGAGTTTGGGAGCTTCCAGGTTGGTGAACACATCCACATACGAGGAGGGTGACGGACTCTGCCTCCACAGGAACAGAAGCTCCGGCACTTGGGACCCTCTCAGATCTCACCCTATATACATCTTCATTTTTATCCTTTATCACATCCTTTAATAAACTCGTAAACATAACTAAATGATTCCCTGAGTCCTGGGAGTCACTCTAGCAAATTAATCAAATCCAAGGAGGAGTGTATGAGAACCTCAAATTCATAGCTAGTCAGTCAGAAGCATAGGTGACAACGTGGACTTGAGAATGGCATCTGGGGCAAGGTGAGAGCAGTGTCATGGGACTGAGTCCTTAACCTGCGGGATCTGAGGTGTCAGCATTTAGTTGAATCGTAGGGCACTCAGTTGGTGTTGCAAAGAACTGCTTGGTGGGGAAAACCACACCTCTACTGTTAGACATGTGTGTTAGACAGTGAAGGAGACACAGGAGGAGACAGATTTTTCCCAAATAGTTAATTTGTTGTTAAAGCCATCTAATCCATTTTTAATTTTAGATATTGAATATTAAGTAGAAATTCTAATTGATTTTTTATATATTTTAGTTCTCTGATGAAATTCATCTTATCCACTTTCTTGAAATATTAATTATAGCTGTTTTAAAGTCTATATCTATTAATACCAATATCTGAATACCTGTGGGTCTGCTTTGTGTTCTTGCTTTTCTCACATGAATCTTTTAGTATGCCTGGTAATTTTTAATTAAATGTCTGCAATTGTGTATTTAGTACTGTATAAGTTCTAGATAATGTTATTTTCCTCCAGAGAGGTTTTTTTTAAGCTTCTGAGACAGTTAAAATAGGATATTATCTTCATCTAATAAGGAATCGATCTGATTCAGAGCTGAGTCTCAGCCTTTTAAAAGGCTTGTCTATTTCTTGTTTTCTTATTGAAAGTCTGGGAGTCCATACTAGGACCTCTATATCTTGGCAAACCCTAAAGACCAACTTTAACTCCCTATTAACTATGAGATGCCAGTAGCTTTGGTTAGTTTCTCAGTCTCATAATACTTTCCTCATAGTTTTCTTTCTCCTGGTCTGTGTTGCTTCCATATCACTACATGCGCAAGTGAAACAGAGAAGTTAAATATTGACTTACCACAGTCAGTTTCCTTTCTTTCAGGGATCTTGCCTCCTTAAGTCATGGTTGCATTGGTGGCTCTCTGATGCCTTCAAACAATTTCGTCTGCTTTGTTTTTGTATTGTATACAACTTTCTAGCTATTCTCAACTAGATCGGTGATTTGCTACAAATTAATCTGCCATAGCTGAAAGGAGAAGTCCCCTTCTATTCCTTTTGATTCTGTCTGATTCTCAGTGCCTGCATTCCCTTGCATGGAATTGATCAGAACCTTTAATTCTGGTGACAAAGTTGTACAGACACTTTTTATCTCCTCCCCTTGTCCATGGTCACCTCTTCTCTGAAGAGTCTTTATAAGAAAAATAAATAAACAGAAGAAATAGCCCTGCATTCAAGGAGACAGTTGAACTGTCCCCACAAAATTCTTAAGTCCTTACCTCTGCCTGTCCAGTAGGAGTAAGGAACATCATTGACTCGGTGCTTATCTTGTCTTTTTACACTGTAATCATGTGTGTAAACTTGGGAATGTCTCTGTCTTCCACTAGATTGAGTTCCTTAAGGAAACTTCATTGTCTGCATACTCTTCTGTTGCCTCTCTTTATGATAATAACTGTTAAATTTTCTCCAGAGAATACACAGAGACAATCCAATCATTTCTCTAGCATAGTTGTCCAAAATTTGCTTTTTATTATTGATAATTGAGAAAAATACTTTCTAATTACTTTCTACTAATAGCATATAAATTGGAGATTATTGCCAATTTGCGTGAAAGCCTCCATGAAGTTTCTTCATATTTAGAAGAATTTTCCAGACCAAAATCTGCCTTGATATATTTCAAACTTCATTTCTCCTCCATAACTCAAATCCTTCTGATACTCGGTTTCACTAGACACATTCAAATTGCAATGAAACTGCAATTTCTGCACCTTTGGTTATAACAATGGGTGAGCGGGCACAATGGGCAATAGAATTATTCTTAAAAGCCATCCCTACACGAGAACACTTTAAAATAACTTACCTCTAAACAAAAGTGAATGTGAACTACACAAATATATTTCACGAAACCAAAACTAAGCTTAAAACAACTTTCCTTAGCTGGATGCTCAAAACATCCACAGCCACCCAAACTCTGACAGAAGGGGAAGTGCAACAAAGGTGATATTGTAGTAGGAGACAGCAGTCTTAATTGATTATCTTATCAGTTAAAATATCTTAAATCAATTAAATCTTAAATATTTTAAATATCTTATCAGTTAAAATATCTTAAATTTTATAGAAACATGTGCCTATGAAAACACACTACTGGGGCCATTTCCAGGGTCTGGGAGGGGGCTATGCCAGTGAGGAGCAGTTTTGTTAACTTCAGAGTAAATATGGCATGCATTTAAATATATTTTATTTAATTACTCTCCACAGGGTAGCTCATTAAGAATGTGGACTCTGGGAAAAAGGAAACTTAGGGTACTCTTCCTGGGAATGCAAACTGATAAAGCCACTTGGAAAACAGTATGGTGGTTCCTCAAAAAATTAAAAATAGAATCACCATATGATACAGTAATTCCACTACAGGGTATTTACCCAAAGAAAATGAAAACCCTGATTTGAAAAGATATGTCCTTCTATGTTTATTGCAACATATTTACAATAGACAAGACATGAAAGGAACCCAAGTATCCACCAATAGATAGATGGATAAAGAAGAGATAGTATATGTGTGTGTGTACATACATATACATATACATACAATGGAATATTACTCAGCCATAAAAAAGAATGAAATCTTGCCATTTGCAACAACATGGGTAGACCTAGGGGGTATAATGCTAAGTGAAATAAGTTAATCAGAGAAGACAAATACTATATGATTTCACTCATATGTGGAACTTAAGAAATAAAACAAATGAACAAAGAGGAAAGAGACAAAAACCCAGACTCTTAAATACAGAGAATAAAAGGGCAGTTGCCAGAGGAGAGGTGGGTAGGAGAATGGGTGAACTAGATAAAGGGGACTAAGAGTACACTTATCATGATAAGCGCTGTGTAATGTATAGAGTTGTTATATTGTGCACCTGAAACTAATATAACAACGTATGCTATTTATACTTCAATGAGGACTCTGAAATAATCATAGACAAAGAAAAGAAAGTTCAGTCCCTTCCCTCTATATAAATTCATACACATGGTCTTAGAGAGATTCAGTACCACATCAAATGATGTCCTCTGACTCATTTCAGTAGGGCTTTCTGAGGGAAAGAGTAAGAGAACAATAGTTGTTCTCCATATTCTTTCTCTCTCTCTAAATGTTTAGTCAAATATACTGCTCCCACCCCTCTTCTTTCTCACTCTCAAAGTTCTCAGAGGACAAAGAGTGGTGAGAGTATTCTGAAATACATTGTCCTTACAAAAGACTGGAATGAATAAAGCCTTGCCTCCCTCTATTCCCCATATCCCAAACCCACTGGAATAGTCTTTAATCCTTCTTCTTTCTCTCAAATATCTGAAGGAAGACTACTATATACACTGGGTTTACTTGTACAACCATATGAAGGCTGTGTGCAAAGTTAGTCTTGTTCATTACACCACAAGAAGCAAAATATAAGCACACTTGGGCATTAAAGCTTAGAAGAGCGGATGGGTATGTTATGTCCATGTTTACAGAACACTGCCTGCTGAGCTGTTATGGCAACATACACAGTGACGCACCATAGACCTTGATCCCTGAATGGGATGTGAAGTGTGTTCTTCTCATCTGAATTACAAAAAGAGATGTCTAAGGTACTTTCTTATGGTTGGTTTTTTTTTTTAAGTTTAGTCAAGCACTGGAGGAAGCATTTGACCTAATTATTTCATCTTTTTTTTTTAAGATTTTATTTATTTACTTGACACACAGAGAGAGAGAGAGAGAGAGATCACAAGCAGGTAGAGAGAGAGGAGGAAGCAGGCTCCCCGCTGAGCAGAGAGCCTGATGCAGGGCTCGATCCCAGGACACTGAGATCATGACCTGAGCCGAAGGCAGAGGCTTTAACCTACTGAGCCACCCAGGCTCCCCTAATTATTTCATCTTCTATAATTATGTGTGTAAGTATTAATACTTGCGCCCTTCTACCCCACTGGACTAACCAATGGCCTGAAGAAATAATGCTACTACTTTTAACATATTGTGATCGTTTTTTAATACATGAATCTCAGATTAATTACTGTAACATTTATCAAATGTCTATTATATGTTGGGCACTGTTACCCAATAATTTCACATTATTGCTAGATAATCAGAGCCAACAATTCCTAAGCACATAATGAAGTTATAGTTGCAATGAGTCCCATCTATTCCAACCATCTTGGAATAGGAGATCCTTACTCCTGTATGTATGTGTGTTTCACATTATTAATCTCCAGGCTACATTTACAGATTTATATATATTTTCTATACAAAATGGGATTTTGTTGTCTCCAGCTAAAATTTAACTATTAAAGGGGTGCCTGGGTGGCTCAATCAGTTAAGCGCCTGCCTTCAGCTCAGGTCCTGGAATGGAGCCCAGGACTCCATGGTGGATTCTCTGCTCAGCAGGGAACCTGCTTCTCCCTCTCCTTCTACCTGCTGCTCTGCCTCTCTCTCTCTCTGTCAAATAAAAATAAATAAATAAATAAATAAATAAATAAATAAATAAATTTAATTTTATTATTAAATAATATTCTTGGGGAAGGCATGTAAGTGATTAAATTAAGAACTGTTTATTTGGGGGTGCCTGGGTGGCTGAGTGGGTTAAAGCCTCTGCCTCCGGCTCAGGTCATGATCTCAGAGTCCTGGGATGGAGCCCCGCATCGGGCTTTCTGCTCAACAGGGAGCCTGCTTCCCCCTCTCTCTGCCTACTTGTGATCTCTCTCTCTCTCTCTGTTTGTCAAATAAATAAATAAAATCTTAAAAAAAAAAAAGAACTGTTTATTTGGCAAAAGTTGGTAGAGAAGAGATAAAATTTGTTGCTTAATCTCCAATACCTGCAATAACATCTATATGCACACAAAACCATTGATATTATTTCTTTTAAAGCAGATTCAAATAATAAGGCAAGAGAGATAAAAAAAATTTAGCCTTATCTATCACACAGGTGTAATAATTGTTATATTATATATACTGTGAACAAAGCAATTGGATCTAAATATTTTCTAATACTGTGCATTTGTTTTCTTAAGGTGCACAAAATGCTCATAAGTAAAATATGGCTTTTTATCTCTTGACTTAATAAGAAGAATTAACTAGAGCCAGAGGCACATGGATTTATCAACTTTGAGCCCTGAAAGTTTTGAAAGATTCATGGTTATACTCATGATAGCTAATATGTGAGTTTGTTTTTCTTAGCGCAACAATATTGCAAACATTTCTTGGACATGGAAAATGGGTAGAAAGTATTTGATGCTTTAAGTGCAAGTATTGAAAATGTGAGCCCTTTCAATGACCTGGTAAAAGATATGATATCTGGATGGGGCCCAGGACCATGGTTCTGCTGGCGGCCAGCCACGATGGGGCAAGCTCGTCAGGTCACTGGGTCCAGAAAGAGATAATTAAATAGAGGTCAAAATCAAGGAGACAATGCTCACGTTTTCACTCTAAAAATGTTAAAAAACTCATTTAAGATATAGAAATGGTGCTAAAATGGGACCTTTTCTATATCCCTCAGGTATTTTGTACCCATGAAGCATTTTCCCTTGACCCTTTCCTACATCAGTCAGAAGAGGAATGAATCACTTATGGCACCAAAAGACACAGCAGTGGAAGGCAGAGAACCCCTGAAACCATTCTTACCAGAACATGAAACCTCAGAAGCACTTGATATCACAAACATCAATCATTATTAAGTAATATTTAGTGTGTCCCTGGAGTTGTCCCAAATGCTACACATCTTCTACAAGCTACTAGTGTAACTGAGAATTACTTTTTCCTTCATGTAGGTGTCTTGTGTTCACAAATGGTATTGAAAAGCAATTGCTCTGAGATGCAGGCAAGTTCCTCCCAACACAAAAGGTAACTTTTGTGGTTTGTCAAGTCCATGCATGTGTCTCTCATTTCTGACCCATTTTTTTTGTTGGGTGGGGACAGGGAATTTTACAATCCAAGGTCAGTGCTCTTTTCAGTAGATAAGGATAATGTAGCTACTATTTATCGAGCGATTTTTATTTCATTTAACTATCATAATAATGTTGAAGTAGGGAATCCCTATTTTGCAGATGAGGAAATGGAGGCGCAGAGAACTCAAGCATCTTGGGCAGAGCCACAGAGTTAAGTTAGGAAATAAGTTCAAGATTCCAACCTTGGTTTGTCTGAACTCAGAGTCTATGGGATCTCTACTATTGCCAACAACAATATCAACAACGACAACAACAACAACAACAACCACCAAACAAACAAAAAAAACCCAAAAAACCTTCAAATTGACAGAATTAGCATCGAATTATGATAAGTAATTCTCTTGGATCTTGCCTTTCCAGGCAAAACACCTCTCGTTGCTCCAATCCTTTTTATGCATGTTTAGAGACACCCTCTCCACCCTGGTTAGACTTCTAGACCTACTTGAGTTTGTCAAAGGTCCTACTCAGATTAGAACAAAACACAGTGCTCCAACTGTGTCTAAACTGAGCAGAAAAGACTCCCAACCTCTCCCTTGGAAGAGAGAAGCTGAGACACAATAAAGGTTAAGTTCAGAGCACAGTGATCTGTGTGTGATGGTCCACAATGTATAGGAGTGTTTATTTTGCCATTGCTGCATCTAGCTGTGTTTGTAACTCTCAGAACCTTGGTCATGTTCTTCTCATATGGTGTCTGCACTTGACACAACTTTGTGGCCTTTCTTAGTGAGTGATCACCAAGACAAGTCTTCCTGAGCCCCCGTTCTTAAGCAGTTCATCCAGGGGGACACACTGGACATTTGAAGGCTCTAGCATATACAGCCTTTTCTCTGGGATCTGCTCTTACTGACATTTCACAGGGGCCAGAGCCTTACACTGAAGAGAAAGTTATTGAAATCCAAAACTTAAAGAAGAAAGAGAGGAGAACAAAGTTTACAGAATTCATCTTGTTCTTTTTCTAGTTTTGCCTTCTCTTATTTCTCTCCCCGCCCAGCTTTCTGACTTGTAGATGCTGTTATTTCTACTTTAATACAGCACTCTTTGTAGTTTTTATTATGTCTGTTTCTTCCAAATGAAAAATGGTGTTGGAAGAATTCAATCTCTTTGCCAAAACCATAGCAAGAGTGGTGAGTGTAACTGAAAAGGTGTAGGGCTCAGCAGAGACACTTTGTCCAGAACACACCCATGTTCCTGTCTCTCATTACATAAAGATTCAACCCATGTCCCACCTCTTCTATAGAGCATTTCCTGATTGCCTCCTGCCTCTGGCAATTTCTCCCTCCCCTGGCTTCTGTGTAAGGTGCTGTGAGATCCTTGAGGACAGGGACCTTTGTCTAGAGAACTGTCAAATCCTACCTTTGTTTGGGTTAGTGCTAACATATTGGAAGGCTGGGATCCTCTGAATCATTAATGCTCAAGGATTCAGTATGGCCTCCCTGAGGGTTGCCCTAAAAGCCAACTACCTCAATCCAACTGCTCCTTGCAGAAGGAGTCTCAGTACAAAGACTCTATCCTGGCTCTGGGACCTGAGGCAGGCTACTCTCTGTGATTCTGTTTTCTCATCTTTAAAATGAAGGCATTAAATTTCATGACATCAAATTCATTTCCAACTATGTAATTCTATTTGTAAGCTATTCTTATTCTAAAAGAAAAATGATTTCATTTTTACTTCCACATATCTTTAATTTTAGCTGAACTCATACCTAGGAATAAAAATATAAAGTACTTTCTTTCTCTCCCTCCTCTCCTGCTTCCTGCTTCTCCCTTTCTCCCTCCCTTTCACATCTGTTTGTTATGTACATCCAAAATGTCTGTTATTGATGCTTCCTGGTTGTGTGAGAGTGATTTTTACTATGTCTTCTTATTTTCTGAGTTTCTAAGAATAGCATATATGATATGAAGTTAAAGTAAGTTCGTCAAAGATACATCGACTTAAATTGTTCTTTCTCCTATTGTTTTTGGTAGATAGGTTCTGATAAATAATCTTGGAAAATCCTTTAAAGAGATGAAACAGTCTCATTGTTCCAGCTTTTTTGTGTAGATGATGACAAGGTTTCACAAAAAGAGATAGTCAATGAACTGTGTATATGTGAATGGCTTTGAGTTCGTTTTTCCAGTTTCTATTCTCTTTTAAAATTTATTGTAAACAGCAGAGACCCAAGAGTTCTCATCTAAGTTATGAGCCAAAACAAATGATCAGGTTACACCTGTTTGGCTTATGCTACCTTGGAAACCACTAGACTCCATTTGCCTGAGCTTAAAGCACTGTTTCCTCTCAGGGAATTAATATAATCAGCTCTAGATTTCTTTTTTAATCAAATGAGCAACTGACTGGCTCTCCTCTTAATCTCCAGATCTTTGTCAAGAGGTAAGTTAAGCTTATTTCTCCTATGCTAGGGTTTGCTTAATTAATGGGAAGATGGCATTTCTTGTAATTGTGTAGTCATTACCTTTTTCCAAAAAGTTTTGCTGAGAGAAGTAATCTTAATTATTACAAGCTAGATGTTCTGCTATCCAGTTTTGTGCCACATCACAGATGCCCCTTCTGGATATGTTGCCTCTAAGTAAAGTTGCCCATGTTGAATGTGTGATGGATCTGAGGTTTTGGCAGCTGTGGCCAAGTCAGAATGTCTGGCCTGAACACAGAATGTGAATGAGTGGGACTTGGGGGTATAGAGGAACAGCATAGGACTTCTCAGTGGCTCCTTCTGTGTGGCTTGAGGACAACCTCACTATTCCTAAGAAGGGAACCTCTAAAAATGACAATGCCTTGGGGTACCTGGGTGGCTCAGTCAGTTAAGCATCCGAATCTTGATTTTG
>CM052802.1:64688364-64736758 GCA_028533885.1 Nasua narica
TGCTGCTATGAACATTGGGGTACATGTGGCCCTTCTTTGTACTGCATCTGCTTCTTTGGGGTAAATACCCAGTAGTGCAATTACAGGGTCATAGGGTAGCTTTATTTTTAATTTCTTGAGGCATCTCCACACTATTTTCCAAAGTGGCTGCACCAACTTTCATTCCCATCAACAGTGTAAGAGGGTTCCCCTTTCCTCTCCAACATTTGTTGTTTACTGTCTTGTTGATTTTGGCCATTCTAACTGATGTAAGGTGGTATCTCAGTGTGGTTTTGATTAGAATCTCCCTGATGGCTAAAGATGATGAACATTTTCTCATGTGTCTGTTAGCCATTTGTATGTCTTCTTTGGAGAAGTGTCTGTTCATGTCTTCTGTCCATTTTTTGATGTGATTATCTGTTTTGTGAGTGTTGAGTTTGAGGAGTTCTTTATAGATCTTAGATATCAGACCTTTGTCTGTAGTGTCATTTGCGAATATCTTCCCCCATTCTGTGGGTTGCCTGTTTGTTTTGTGGACTGTTTCCTTTACTGTGCAGAAGCTTTTTATCTTGGTGAAGTCCCAAAAGTTCATTTTTGCTTTTGTTTCTTTTGCCTTTGGAGACATGTCCTGAAAGAAGTTGCTGTAGCTGATGTCAAAGAGGTTACTGCCTATGTTCTTCTCTAGGGTTTTGATAGATTCCTGCCTCACATTGAGATCTTTTATCCATTTCGAGTTTATCTTCACGTATGGGTAAGAAAATGGTTAAGTTTCATTCTTCTACATATAGTGCCCCTTTATTTTATATTTTAAAAACTGTACTTATCCTGGTAAATGTGAAGAAATATTTCATTGGAGCTTTGATTTGCATTTTCCTAATTACTAATGATGTTAAGCATCTTTTCATGTATCAACTGGCTATTTGTATGTCTTCTTTGGAGATATGTCTCTTCAAACATTTTGCCCACTTTTGAATTATTTTTCTTGTTGAGTTTTAGTAGTTCCTAATGTATTCTAGATATTAAAACCTTACCAGATACATTACATACAAATATTTTTTCTCACTTTGTGGGTTGTCTTTTTGCTTTCCTAATAATGTCTTTTGATGAGCAATGGTTTTTAATTTTGATGAAATCCAATTTATAGGGGCACCTGGGTGGCTCAGTGGGTTAAAGCCTGGATACAACTTCAATTTTTTTCCATATGGAAATCTGATTGACCCAACACCTTCTTCTCACCTCCACTTTTAATTCAGATCAGATGTTTGGGGAATATTTGCAACTCCCTAAAATTATTCCTGGTATTGGCAATATTGAATATTTTACTCTCTGAAAAAAAACGATTAATTGAATTTTCCAAACTAAATTCCTGTGCAGTTAACTAGTAGTTCTTAAGAGAAAAGAGAAAGTCATAGGAGAACATAGTACATGAGAATTGGCAAGTAGAAACTCTTCAAAAATTGGTAGTTATCCTTAGTGGTTTAAGAAAAGGGATAAATCGAAGAGCTTTATTAAAGATAAAGAGATACTCTGAATTATTATTAAGAGATAAAAATGATGTTGGGGTGCCTGGTGGCTCAGTCTGTTATGTGGCTGCCTTGGGCTCAGGTCATGATCCCAGGGTCCTGGGATCAAGCCTCACGTCAGGCTCCCTACTCAGTGGAGAGGCTGCTTTTCCCTCTCCCTCTGCCTGCCTCTCTGCCTATTTGTGCTTTCTATCTCATGGTCAAATAAATAAGCAAAATCTTTTTTTTTTTTAAAGAGAGAGATAAGAATGCTGAGCTAATGATTTCAAACTAATAATGACTGCTTTCAAGTGCTTCAAGGGCCATTATATGAAGATTCCTAACTTACCCATCCTCATAGGAAAAAAACTAGGGGAAAAAATATACTTAACTTATATTGGAAAGACTTCTAATTTGACATCAAGAAAAGGCTTTTAATATCAAATTAATAATGATGATGATAATGATAATGCTTATGGATCACCTACCATGTATCAGACTCTGTTTTGAGCCTGATGTGGCTGATACTATTATCATCAGAGCTGAACTTGGACTTGAACCCAAGGAGTCCAAAACTGTACCCAAGCTCTTATTCACTATGCTAAACCACCTTTGTTAAAATTGAACAACGTTAGAACCCCTCTCCTGAGAAAAGCCATGGCCTTTCCATCAGCAGAGAACTTCAAAATAGGATAGACATTTATCAGTCACATGAAATTCATTATCCCGTCACATTTGATGGTATCAGTCTTCCAATTCTCCTCAAACACGAGTTGCTTTTTTATTGCTCTTCTTTTAGCAAAAAAGTCTGAATCTACTCTTGCCTTCCTTCTCTAAAACGCCCAACAGGGTGACTTTCAAATGTTTTGTAACATTACATAAATACCCTTTTGAATAATATGGACAAATGTTCAATGACACATGTTTTATAGGAAAACATAATACTTTTTGTTTTCCCTTTTTAATCTTTGGGACTTTGTTTTAATAATTCATGGAGACATTAACCTTTCAGGTGGATTTGAGAATCCTTTTTATTTAATATAATTTTGTTTGTGTTCTGAAAACCCAAGGACATTGAAGTATTTATTCCCTGCTGAATAGAGCACTGTGTACATGCATCTTTGTTTTCTCTGAAAACATCTCTTAACCTTCATACATTTCCTCAGGGCTCTAGTGTGTGGGCTTACTACATATTGTTCCCTCTGTAAGAGGTAATGTGACATGTTCCAACAGGTGTGCTGCTATAACAATATCCCAATTTTCTTAACATCCTGATTCCCCTCACACCATTTTTTCCATGATACTCTTTCAGCTGAGCTATAAAGAAAGAAAAAACTAATTAATTTTTGTAATAGAAAACAAGACCTGAAATGGCAAGGATTTCACCTGAGAAATCTCAAAGTATATTAGTGGCAGACCTGCAGCTTTGGCCCACATCTTCTGATGACAGTAAAGAGTTAAGAGAAGTGATTTTTACTCCGAAAGAGTTTGCCTCATCTCCACAGATCACATTTGGAAATGTCCGGACTACATTTTTGGTTGTCCAAACTGGGGGCAGGAGGTGGTACTACTGGCATTTAACTGTTAGAGCCCAGGGATACTGCTAAACAACCTACAATGCACAGGGCAGCCGCTCCAACAAAGAATTATCCAGCTCCAAATTTAATGGTGCTACTGTTGAGAAGCTCTGTTCTAGAGTGATGGAAATTGGATTTGAACCCTGTTCTGCATCTTCTTACTTTGTAAACATGGGAATGTGGCTTCAGTTTTTAGAATCTGCTTTCTCATCTGGAAGAACAAAACATCCACCACTATAAACAAACAAACCAAACCAAAAAACAAACAGAACTCCCATTTTCCAGTATAGTTTCGAGAGACCAAGTCAAAAGCACTGAACAGAGTGCTGAGTATGTAATAGGCCCAACAAACAAAAATTGGGGGCCACACCACAGAATTCAATTATAAGACAAGATAGAAGCCAGAAAGACACCACGGATATGGAAGAGAAAGCTCCCTAGCATCCTATCAACTTTTTAAAACTATTTTTAAATTCAATTAATTAACATATAGTTTCTTATTAGTTTCAGGCATATAATTTAGTGATTCACCAGTGGCATATAACACCCAGTGCTCATTACATCAAGTGCCCTCCTTAATGCCTATCGCCAGTTACCCCAACCCCCAAACACCTCCCCTCCAGCAACCCTGTTTTTTTCCTATAGTTAGGAGTTTCTTATGGTTTGCCTCCCTCTCTGTTTCTATCTTATTTTATTTTTCCTTCCCTTCCCCTATGTTCCTCTGTTTTGTTTCTTAAATTCCACATGAATGAAATCATATGGTATTTGTCTTTCTCTGACTGACTTATTTCACTTAGCATAATATCCTCTAGTTCCATCCACATTGTTTCAAATGGCAAGATTTCATTCCTTTTGATGTCTGGTAATATTCCATTATATATATACATATACATTTTACATATACATTATGTATATACATATATACATTTTATATATATACATCTTATGTATATATAAACATATATATGTGTGTGTGTATATATATCCCACGTATTCTTTACCCATTCATCTGTCTATGAACATCTGAGTTCTTTCCATAGTTTAGCTATTGTGGACATTGCTTCTATAAACATTGGGGTGCATGTACCCCTTCGATTAGCAATAATCGTGCCTCAGATAAACCTTGTTGGCTACGATACTGCCACTGTGCAAAGCTACATGTACCCCTTCAAATCACTATTTTTGTATCCATTGGGTAAATACCTAGTAGTGCAACTGCTGGATTATAGGGTAGTTCAATTTTTAACTTTTTGAGGAACCTCTATATTGTTTTCCAGAGTGGCTGCACCAGTTTGCATTCCCACCTACAGTGTAAGAGGGTTCCCCTTTCTCCGCACCTTTGCTAACATCTGTTGTTTCCTGACTTAGTAATTTTAGCCATTCTGACCTGTGTGAGGTGGTTATCTCATTGTGGTTTTGATTTGATGCCAAGTGATGTTGGCCATTTTTTCATATATCTGTTGACCATTTGTATGTCTTCTTTGGAGAAATATCTGTTCATGTTTTCTGCCCACTTCTTGACTGGGTTTTTTGTCCTATCAGCTTTTATATGGAAAAGAGCAAAAGAGATGGAAAGAGGTACAAGATAATTAAGTAGGATCAAGGACATAGTAAGAGGAGAGGGGAAGAGATGATGAGACTGGAAATGGAAAGATGTGGGAAGGATATGTAAGTGAGAGAGATTTCAGCAGTGACCTGGGGGGGAGTTTGAGAAATATGTAGGAGGAATCAGAATTTTGTGACCAATTAAAAAGGGTCATGAGAGAGGAGTCCAGGATGAATATGGGATATCTAACTTGGATGCTTGGATATTGGTGATGCCATTAAGCAAGAAAATCAAAGGTCAGGACAGATAATAAATTCAGCTAAAGATATATCAAGTTTGAGATGCCTGTGACATATTTAAATGATAACCAAGAGGCAGTGAGATATGGAAATCTGGGGGAGGAGCTGAAGATTTGAGAGTCAGGAATCTGAAAGCAATAGTTGAATCCATGGAAATGGGCTATAGAGCTGGAATGACCATTTTGAGGTGTGAGATGAGACTGACCCCTCCCTCTAACTGGGTGGAGCAAGTTAAGTTGGGCATGAATGTAAGTGGGGCTGGAGGGGTGAGGAAACATGAGTTTGAAGAAATTCTTATTGGAGAGAATCATTTTTCACTATCAGACTGTAGGTGAGCTCAGCCATTGGTATAGGATACGGGACACAAAGGGAGGTAGGTGCAGTGAATAACCTTTAGGGATTGGAGAGGGGCACTGACAAAGTAGAAAAAGTGAGTAGAGATTACAACTTCAAGAAGTGGGCATGTGAGGGCTATCTCAAGGTACCAAGGTCACCCTGAGATTCATATCTAGTTTTTTCTAGATCAGTAACAGAACCCATCCATCCTGAGAGAGAAGCAATAAACTGAAGAATTTGAAAATGGGAGAGTGTGTGTGGGATCACCAACCAAATTCCAAATTAAACTGGGCATGAGATCAATTACATCTGTGGACTAACTGTGTCATCTCCGTGTTTGAAAGTGAGTCCTCAGCATTCAGAGTGGAAATTTGAGTTTATCTTCCACAATCCCATAATCAAGGAAGACAGTGAAAATGATCAATGAAATAAAAATAAATGAATCATGATGAAATTGTTTTCTTTTGCAGAATCTTACCTTCTTTTCAACCTAAGCCATGAGTTGGATGTTCCTCAGAGACCTCCTAACTGGAGTAAATAAATACTCGACTGGGATTGGGCGGATTTGGCTGGCTGTTGTGTTCATCTTCCGTTTGCTGGTCTACATGGTAGCGGCAGAGCATGTGTGGAAAGATGAGCAGAAAGAGTTTGAGTGCAACATTAAACAGCCTGGTTGTGAAAATGTGTGTTTTGATCACTTCTTCCCCATCTCCCAGGTCAGACTTTGGGCCTTACAACTGATCCTGGTCTCCACGCCTTCACTTCTGGTGGTTCTACATGTAGCCTATCGTGAGGGTAGAGAGAAAAAGCACAGAAAGAAACTCTATGTCAGCGCAGGTATGATGGATGGGGGCCTGTGGTACACTTACCTTATCAGCCTCATTGTTAAAACTGGTTTTGAAATTGGCTTCCTGGTTTTATTTTACAAACTGTATGATGGCTTTAGTGTTCCCTACCTTATGAAGTGTGACTTGAAGCCTTGTCCCAACACTGTGGACTGCTTCATCTCCAAACCCACTGAGAAAACAATCTTCGTACTCTTCTTGGTTTTTACCTCATGCCTGTGCATTGTGTTGAATTTCATTGAACTGAGTTTTTTGGTTCTCAAGTGCCTTATTAAGTGCTGTCTCCGAAAATACTCTAAAAGTCTTAAGTCCTCAGCATGTGAGTGCCACAACCTCAGATATGTTGAATGTGGTGAGATAGGGGCTCCTCCCCTACTCCAGAATCACCATTCGGATTTGGTCATAAGCTCACCCCAGCGAGATAAAATGAAGCTACTTTTTGATGCGCAAGAGGGTTAGACAAGGAGAACCTGCATCCTTTCTAAGCAAGACCTGAGCTACACTGGAAAACAAAGGACATCAGCCTTTATGTCATTTGGGAATCTTTTTTTTTTTTTAATTTTCAATATGTGCTCAGTTGTATACAGTAGACAGAGATCTCATTGTTGTAGGGTTCTAGTGGGTATGTGAGTTGTGTTTGAATAGTTTACTGCAGATTAGTCTGAAGAAATTCAACAAGCAGCATTATTTTAAATACTTAGATCTGTCAACTGGAAAATATAAAAAGTGACATTTCTGAAAAATGTGATGGCCTCCAAGCTGAGGATGAAGCACTGGCGATCTTTCCAGAGTGACAGCGTAGGCTCCCCTCACTCAGCCCTACTTATCTCTGGAGAGAAAGAGTATGTTGAGGGTGGGGCAGCAGCTAACCAAGGGTACATAGAGGCACACACAATGACACTCAGTGAGAAGGCCTGACCTGGGGAAATGATCACAGAGCCCAGGACTCTGCAGGTCAGGGCTCCCTGGTTATAAGTGGACTGGGGGATAGGGAACAAAGCCATCATTTGTGATCTCCAAGTAAGACATTCTGCTTAAGCCTGAACTAGGAGGCTCTGAAAGGGTCACTCTAGAGAGGGCAGGTCCCAACGAGTACACTGACCTGGAGAAGGTAGGACCCAGAAAGAGAACACACCCAACTTGGTAATTACTTGACACTTCTACCACTGAACATTGAACTACTTTGCAAATTTCCATATTTGTTGAATCTTTTTATAAGCAGGAATTCAGAATGTATTCTACAATATATCATAGCTTGCCCACAATTTACTAGTACATCTTTCTTTAGAATAGATAATAAAATGTGTATATGCTGTTACATTGGTGTGAAAATGTAGAAAAAAAAAGTTTATTATTGCTTGATTGGGAGCCTAGCTTTTAGGGTTTTTTTTGTTTGTTTGTTTGTTTGTTGTTTTTAAGAAAGAGAGAGAGAGAGCACATGTGAGCCTGAGGGGGTTGGGTGGGAGGCAGAGGGCGAGGGAGAGAGATACTCTTAAGCAGGCTCCATGCCCAGCATGGAGCCCGATGTGGGGGCTTGATCTCACAGCCCTGAGATCATAACCTGAACAGAAATCAAGAGTCAGAGGCTCAACCAAATGACCCACCCAGGGAATCCCTTACTTTCTCATGTTTAAAAAAAAATCATTGTGAGAAGGAAAGAAAGGGCGAATTCGGGGAAATTGGAGGAGGTGATGAACCATGAGAGACTGTGGACTCTGAGCAACAAACTGGAGGTTTTGGAGGAAAGGGGGTAGGGGGCTGGGCGAGCCTGGTGGTGGGTATTGAGGAGGGCACGTATTGCATGGAGCACTGGGTGTGGTATGTGAACAATGAATCTTGTAACACTGAAAAATAAAATAAAAGTATTTGGGGAAAAAATCACAATTTATTATCTTTGGATTTAACACTCTAACGGATGTGCATTTACCCAGAATAAAAAAACGTGGTTTTGTTGTGTCGTCTATCATTGGTATTGTTACTTGACTGCACTGAGTAGTATTATTCTGTGAAATAAAACTTTTCTGACAGTTTCAGAAAAAGACTTGCAACCCTGCTTGGTAATGATAGCTCAGAAATCATTCTCCCCCACTGGGAATTTTTTAATGAGACATCAGTGCATAAAAATGTAATTTTAACTAAAACCGATTTTGTCATGTCTTCCATGACCCTGCCCTCTTCAGCAGAAAGCCACTGCAATTCATGCATAATGAAGGTTATTTCTGTCATAATCTACAAACTGTGTCTGTCACCAACAGTGGTCATAATCTGTCTTAAAGACTGTGCCCTGGACAACACAGAGAAAGGTGAACTTTGTGGGTTTCCCCATCTTTCAATTTTGCCTCAGATCCCTTACTGTTGCATTCATGAGCCTACATCTATTTGACATGAAAACACCTCACTTTCACAAATGCAGGTAATCAAAGAGGGCCTTAAAGGAATACATATAAATTTTTGACAGTGATAGGGGGTTAAAGAAGTCTAAGGTTTTTGAGACCCCGATCATAGCCCAGAATCTAGAAAATAGGGTTTTAGTGTACAGAACTGGAATGGAGGCGATTTTTCAGTCCGAGGGTAAATTTGCTGCCAAAAATATTTTTGAGGAGCTCAGCCTCTTAACATCAGTTATGACAACAAGTTTTGCTCTAGGGAAAAGGACGATGGGTAGGACATGTGCATTGCTTGCTTTTCCACTTTGCATGGAGAGAAGATGGAAAGGTAACGGGGGTAAGGACTTGAATGAAGTTACTTAGTCAAGAAGGGGAATGATTTTTTTTCTCCTTTACAAGACACAAAGCATTTGATTGAGAGAAACTGGCATTTAAATTTTGACATCTTTATTGTTTCTCTTATCAATAAATTAATATTTATTGAGCTATAAGGGAAGAAAACATTGTGCTATATACCTTCAGAGATCTATAATTACTGCCTCGGGAAAATCTTCACTTTCATGGAGGAGCCTGGAGGTGAAGATGGGGGTGAGGGGAGTATCTCACACTTGTGTCCTTTTTGACATGGTCACCTCACTTGACTGGACCCCCTTACAACATTGGTGCTCAGAAAGCAGGCAATAACCGTAGAGATGAACAAAGCGAGGCCCCAAAACTCAGTCACTTCGTTTCAGGGATATCCATCTAGTAAAAGTAGAGTTAACAATCAACCATGGTTCTTCCTTAAACCACTTTCTCACCTCATCAGGCTACTCGGATCACTAAACAGGTATCTTCTTATTTTCATTCAAGCCATTCCTGAGCTGCACTTATTTTGGCTTTCTAGCACTCATCTCCAGAATCTTTCTGGTTACAGATTTTGTCTGTAGCCACCGGGTTTCTTCTCATTGGAACTGGAGGAAATTTTCTTTTTCAAGTGCTTGCATGAAAGAATGCCTAGGGTTGCAAGTAGCTATGGCTCCAGTCTTCCCAAGGAAATTAAACCAACTTCCTTAAGACAGAAAGACTGCAAAGTTGAGAGGAGAGGAGAACAAGGCAAAGACCTGAGAATGTTTGAACTCTTCAATCCTGCTGTCCCCGACA
The DNA here is from genome assembly GCA_028533885.1 of Nasua narica. Taxonomy (NCBI): domain Eukaryota; kingdom Metazoa; phylum Chordata; class Mammalia; order Carnivora; family Procyonidae; genus Nasua; species Nasua narica. The sequence goes on from CM052802.1 coordinate 64,697,979, forward strand.
CAGGCTCCCCACTACCCCCTTCACCCCAGCTTTCTGCAGATTAGTTAAAAGAAAGATAAATTCCCCATTTTTGCTTAAAGCAGTTTAAATTGGGTTTCTGTATCTTGCAACTGGAAGAATCCTAATAAAACCATGTTCGCCATACATTTCTTCCCTGTACAATTAAAAAAAGAGGAGGTAGCACACTTCTTTTGCACTTAACTCTTCCCTTTTTAGGCATCGAGCATCCTAACTTTTACACGTGCGTATGTATACAATGTTTGTGTGAATAGGGGGAGAGATGTGGAAGGATTTCAACATTGGTTACAGTAAAGAAGAGATGAATTTTTTCTTTATAAATCTTTTGTTTCACATTTGTGTTCTTAAAATTTTAATAAAGAAAACAATTAAAAGCCCAAAATGTCCCATCCCAACACATGCATAGCACACCTTCCTCAAATATTGATGCCAACTTATTCCTAGTTTATATTTTATTTTGTTTGTATATTTAATACAGCACAGAGTACAAAAGAGAGGGTGTGTCCCAGTTCTGTAAAAAAATAATTGGTGAGGAAAGAAAGAACCAATGGTGGAGTGTTTAAAGGCAAAAAGTGTCAGCATTTTTTTGGATGTTATGACAAAATCTCATAAACTGGGATTTACTCAGAAACAGGGAGAAACTGACCAGAAGCTCTTCCTTTAGTATAAAATTGGGGCTTTCTCACAGAGCAAATCTTCCTTCAGCTGTAAAGGATAATGGTGATTGTGGGGAGTTCTGAGAATTTTCCACAGACCTATCTTGTTTCCATTGTGTCAGGGAAATTTTCCTATTCTAAGTAAAGATTATTTTTTAAGAGGCTGTGATGTTCATATATTCTGTTTGAAAGCAAAGTAAAATGAGTTCTGTATGTTACTCAAATAGGTCAACATTCCCCATCTACTTAAAGGTGAAGTATCTGATCCTTCCCCTACAATGGAGATTTAATTTTCTATTAAGAAAGAAAAATATTGTTCAGAGTGATACATGTAACTTCTGTTAATTTTGTCTTGAAATTTTTTTTTCAGACATTAATGCCTTCAGAGTAAAGATGGACAAATGGCTGTGGTATAGAATTGTCTGTACAGAACAAAAGGAAATTAAAGAAGTGAATTTGTTTCTATCCTTTAGAAAAAGGTCACTGTTGAACTCTGTGCAATAGATTGGGTCCAGAGGAAAAAAATATTAAGCAATCCCATTTTAACTTCGTTGCTATAAAAATTTCATTAACTGTGCTCGCTTTGGCAGCCCATATACTAAAAAAATTTCATTAACTAAAAAAAAAATCATTAACTAAATTGATGATCATCAATCCCTTGCAACTAAAAGAAGTATTAGTCATTAGGTTAAACAAGTGCTTTCATTTATAAAGCATTTATTTCATAGGAGAGTCAGTGCAGTAACTTGAGATTTCACTTTCTGTAGGAGACTAGCAAATGTGATAAACCAATTTTCTCAGAGAAAATGGCTTCTAATTACATTAACTTGATGATGATATTAAAAACTACTCACTGTGGCTAAGGTGAAGGTTGTCTTATTCATCTTTTCATATCCTGTATCCCCACAGCTTAGGTCCCTGGTACTTAGGAGTTTGAGGTTTCTTGGGAAAAAAATCTGTTCCTCTTGCTTCTTCCTTTTTTTGTCTACCCAACCATTTGCTCTTCTTCACCTAAAAGAATTCTGATTTTGTTGGAGGTGGCAATGTCCCCAGCTAAGCAGTCACATTTCCAGGTCTCCTTTCCATGTAAAAGTAGCAGCATGAAATCTTATTAAAACAAGATTTTTTTGACCAATGCTTTGGGGAAAGTTAAAAAGTAGGGCTGACCTAGCCTGAATGCATCTTTTCATTTCGCAGCCACTTCCTGCCTGAGACATCATAGCTAGAGTTGCAGTAAACATCTTTCTACCATGCAGTGACTTTGAGGATGGATGAATGACCTTATTATGCATGAAGAAGTAGAAAGACAGCTCCTGGGACATTTGTTGCCATCTGTCATGGAATTGCTATATTAGCTCTGAACTGCCTATTTTCATGCTTTAGTTTTTGTTGTTATGTGAGAGAGAACTCCTAGCTGATGTAAGCCATTGCCTTGTTAGGCTCTTTTACTTATAGCCAAAAATTCCTGACTACATTCATGTTAGTGATTAGGGTGAAGATACAGAAGATATGCTTATCTACTGAAGACAAAAGAAATGACCAGTAAAGGGACGCCTGGGTGGCTCAGTTGGTTAAGCAACTGCCTTTGGCTCAGGTCATGATCCCGGCGTCTTGGGATCGAGTCCCACGTCGGGCTCCTTGCTCCGCAGGGAGCCTGCTCCTCTCTCTGCCTCTGCCTGCCTCTCTGCCTGCTTGTGTTCTCTCTCTGTTAAATGAATAAATAAAATCTTTAAAAAAAAAAAAAAGAAAGAAATGACCAGTATGTTGAATGCCAGACATAAAACATGATTAAAAATCTCAGTAGAATTTTGTTCAGAACAAGTCAGATGAAATGGAACAAGTAGTCATTCTATATCAAGATTTAAAAATTTAATGAGATGAGGATTGATATTAGTTCATGACGTAAAGTCCTTGGAGTTTAAACTTACACTTTAGAAATGAGCAAAGTGTAATATATGACTATTGGAAACAAGTTTATCTCGTGTTAGAAATTTGTGTCCAGGGACGCCTGGGTGGCTCAGTTGGTTAAGCACCTGCCTTCAGCTCAGGTCATGATCCCAGAGTCCTGGGATCGAGTCCCGCATTGGGCTCCTTGCTCGGCAGGGAGCCTGCTTCTCTCTCTGTCTCTGCCTGCCTCTCTGCCTGCTTGTGTTCTCTCCGACAAATAAATAAATAAAACCTTTAAAAAAAAAAAAAAGAAGTTTGTGTCCAAACTATAGGGAATGATTTTCCCAATCTTGAAAGAGAAATAGCTTCTTATATGTTCCAAAGAACTAGGACTAATTGTTGAACAAAGAGATAAACATTTTTATCTAATATATAAATATTCTATTAATTTGAACTACCTCAAAATGAAATGACTGCCCAATAAAGTAGTGAGAACCCTAACACTGAGAGAGATGATCAAGAACATTCCTGAATAGTACAGCAGGTATAGCTAAATGACCTCCAAACTTCCTTTTAACTCTTTGAAGACTCTATGGTTCTCATACCTAGAACATATACTGGGTAATGGCAAAATAAGACATTGTGTTGTTATCTCACTATATAAACATGATACCACAGAAAGATCTCTAATGGAGAATCACTTTTAAAAACAAATTTAATGTACAATAAGACATCTCCCTAAACAACTTAGGCAGTTCCATAGAACTGATTATAAAAAGATTTATCTGTTTGTTTTTTTTTTAAAAGATTTTGTCAGAGAAAGAGAGCAAGAGTGTGAGTGCACAAGCAGGGGGAGGGATAAAGGGAGAAGCAGACTCTCTGCTGAGCAAAGAACCCCATCCAGGACTCTTTCCTAGGACCTCAGGATCAAGACCTGAGCCAAAGGCAGACGCTTAACTGACTTATCTACCCAGGCGTCCCAAGATTTATCTCCTTTAAAATCATAACATTGTAGTAACATATAAGGTACTTAATATTTTGAATAATTTCATTATTTTCTCAACCTTGAAAAATCTAATTTCATTTCAAGGCTTGCATCAAATATTTCTACCAGAGAGCATTTTTTAAAAATGGAAATGGGATAAATAATACCTATATCATAGGTTGTTAACCAGATTAAAGATAATCCATCCAAAGCATTGGTAAATGGAGATTATTTTTTTTAAATGTTAGATATTGTAATTAACAATACATGGCTTTATTATATCACTTATCCTTATATAATTTGCTTCTGCATTGTATCCCCCTCTAAATTATGAGCACACAGAATGTAGGCAAGAGCCATGTCCTTTGCCATGGTATCCTCAAGGCTTAACCCACAATAGTAGCTCAGCAACAATTAACATATCCATGGATCTTATAGCTTAACCATGTTGCATGAACTAAAACAAATCATGGTATTCTGGAATGGAAGAAATCTTTAAAATGCTTATAATGAGAAAAGTACAACTCAGAAAGATAAAGTGACTTGCCTAATATTACATTAAGTGATGGAATAAGAATACAGGATTTTTTTTTAAAACTCCAAATCTAGTTGTTCAGAAGTTTTCTGTACAAAACTGTTTCAAAGATCTTTGGAATATTGCTATCCCATATAATAACCAACTGCATTGCTCTCCATTTTTTGTTTGTTTGTTTTTTTACCTTAATGGTCAACTAAATTCTGATTTTGTTGGGAATGACAATGTGCCCAGCTAAAAAAAAAAAAAATACACATCATTTCCAAGTCTCCTTTGCATATAGAGGTAGCAGTGTGACTGACTACCTTCTTGTCAAAACAAGATTTTTTGGTGCTTTCAGGAAAGTTGAAAATATGTATAATATATGCAAGGTGACTGTAGCTTGTTTCACTGTAAATGGTGGTCTATTAAAAAAAAGTCATAGTCATTTCCCAATTTTCAAAATTGTACTTCAATAACTGTTCAATTTATCACAAGTGCTCAAAAATAAAAATGACTACATCTTAGCCCATGTCCTTTATAACATATAAACTAAAAAATGGAAAAGTAATTTCTGGTTCAATTTCTAGATCTTGGCTCTACACCACATTCCCTATGTTAGCTTGCCATCTTGTGGCCTCTTACTCCTGTGCAACTCATTATCTGACCACCACACATTCATACATCCACTTTTCCTTTGTTTTATATGCAGCATGCAAGTTAGATGCACATCCAATTTCACTCCCAGACCAACTTCATTCCAGGAAAGGTTGACAAACCTGTAGTCAGAAATACAAATGCTGACAGCTACAAGTGAATCACCTAATTAAAAAAAATATGCTCTGAGAGACAAGTACTTAAAAAACATTTGAATATTTATTGAATAGAACATGCATACGTTTGCTGAAAAGGAGTGTACGTATTTTTTTTTTTTTTTGGTGAAGTCAATATATGAACATGGACTCTGATAAAGATGGGAAAGCAAGGTAATAACAGGATTTAGATGTAGATTTTACCAAATCAAAATGGTGACATGGTCTTTCTTCCCATTCCGACAGAATTATAGAACCCACGACATTTGCTTTCTCTGCTGAAGGTATACATATGTGTGTGTGTGTGTGTGTGTGTGTGTACACGCACATATACACCACTGTGACTACAATCTAAATGTTCCTTCAAGCAGTATTCTGGGCTTAATCTCAATAAGAACACATGGGTCCCTCAGAATAGATAAGTCAGGTGGTGACATGAATAAAAACTGTGACAATTACCTTCAATGCCAGCTACTTCCTTTCTATGGCTGTGATTAAATGAGTTGATATGTAATGAACTCAGAGGTCTGACACAACTGTTTATTAAATATTATCTATTGCCCTTTATGAGATAGATAACGCCAGATTTCAGCCTTTGGCTTCCCAAACCTCCCTTCCAGGACTTTTGAGCTCAGTACTTTAACTGTTGCTCCCCTAAATGCCCAATTCAATGTACCAAAGACCTGAAGGCTCTGACGAATGGAACATGTCTGTCCTTCGCTACAGTGTTGTACTTCTGAGAAAAGCTGCCCATACAGACAATATAGCTTGATCAAAGAAAAGGGAAAGAAAAAAAATGTATCTATTCTATAGGGCTGGGTTTCTGCCAACACAGCTTTAAAATCAAAATTCAATTTTTCTCTCATTACTGGGAATACTGGCTTAGAGAGAAAGAACAATAACACAGTAAATCTCAGTGATTACACACAACCCACCATTTTATGGTAGAAAGGCTCACACCATTATACAGAACATCCTGGATGTTTCTGGTCATTTCACTTCTAACAGAACAGCTGTTGCCTTTCATACTTTTGGCTCATCAACTTTGGCTGGGGAGCTGGTGTAGGATCAAGATTTTACTGGAAGAAACCTAGAAATGCTTTGGTTTCTCATTTTATACTGGTAACATGTAGACTACATTAAGAAACCTATTTTTAAAGTGTAAGACATCAACATATGTCATGACATGTGACAGAACTCACAACTTTGCTTTATTTACTAAGTATATTGCACTGCCTTCCATATTTGCAATGATAATTTTCACTATATAATCCTGACACTCTCCACATTCATCCTTCTGCTTTGAAACGGCAATACTTTCAGCCAGCAGGATGGCAGAGAAAGCATTCTAAGCGAGGGCTCAGACCTGTTTTGTAGGTTTGCTATTACAAGTCATTACATTTCTCCACGTCACTGTCCTCATCTATAAAAAGGTTCCTACTTGTTCTATTCCGCTTATGGGACAGGGCTTGTTTGATAATTCCATTTTAAATTGCCTAAATAAGGTTAGACCACCACCCAAATGCCATCGTGGGATGAGAAAACTCCTTTTGAGGGCATACATACTTTAGAAAAACTTTGTATAATGCTCCAGCTTTAAGAAGCTGTTAAGTAGTTTTAGTAAATATTTTTAAGGATTGCTTTGAAATTTTCAAATAAGTAAATATAATAATGTGTTTACCAGCTAACTGTGTTTTGGGTTTGGAGGTAATGGATAAGAATTGCCTAAATGAGTTGTTTGAATATTTGGACTGTATCGATTGCAGAAATGTTTTTCCCAATATGTAAGAGATTGATTCTCTGTATATCCCATCCCCCTTCCCATCCAAAAGTGTTTAGGTGTTGGTTAACATCTTGAAGCCTCCACATAAAAGGAGTTATTTTGGCTTGGTGAGAAAGGGGCACTTTCCTTGTAGGGATGACTCCCAGGTACCTGTTTTCAATGAAGAATTTCCTGGTGTGATCTCCTTAATAGTTTGAAAGCTACTCTGTGTCCTCAAAAGCCCAGTGACTTAAACACTTCACTGCTCTAGAGGGACCACAGCACATGAGGGCTATCATTATCACTCTGATGCCCTACTCCTCTTCTTCAACCTACCCTGGGTGACAGAGGTTTTAGGGATGGTAGTACTAAAGGCTGTTTTAAGGGCAGCTTGCATAGTGAACATCATTTTGATATGTCCACAGTTACTCTGAGGGAAGGATGAAGGAAAACAAGAACCTGGAAGCTGAAACGGCAGCAAACAAAACATGTGACTACCAGTTTCAATTATATAGCTCCCAATACACACCAACTATAGAGTGAGAAGAGAGCTGCTCAGAATTTATTCAACCCCTCCAGAACTGCTTATTTTCCTTTCTCTTAGTTTCTTTGGTTTAAGAGTACACAGCTGTAGCAAAGATCCCTAGTAGTGAGCCCTTTGTTCTTCTGCGCTCCCCCTACCTTCATCAATCACAGCTACCTTCTTCATGGTGCCAGACTTGATTCCAGAAGTTCATCTATTTTTCCCCTCTTTGGAATCAATATTGATTAACTGTAAACAACAAACTATATATATATATATGTATATATATGTATATATATATGTATATGTATGTATGTGTGCATGTGTGTGTATATATATATAACATTAAAAAGATTATATATATATTAAAAATATCATTTACAAATTATCTACTAATTGCCTGGGGGAGAATTCTCTTCAGCTACCACAATTTTTATATCATTCCAAATATACGGAATGAAGCAAGCAAGCAACTTGTTACTTCAGCTGGCTGCCTGCGTTTTCCAGATAAAGGCATATATAAGCTCTGGAGTGAATGAATATGGTTTCAGCTCTCAGCTTTGCCACATACTAGCTGTGTAACTCTTAGGCAAGATACTTAGCCTTTCCTCATCTTACTCAATTTCATCTTAAGATGAGAATATGAGCACCTAAGAACTGATGTAAGAATAAATGGAAATACAAGGGAAGTTCTTAAGCACAGTCTAGCACGTAGCAGCCAATAAATATTAACTGTTACTATCATTAGCAGATCTGATACATGGGACCTAGGCCTGGGAGAGCTAGAAACAGCAAATTCTCATTAGACTGTAGCCTTGGTCTTCAAGAAGTATTCAAGGCTTCTCTCTCCTCTTGGTCACTAAAAATGCCCTCTCCCTACTACCTCATTCTTATTATTCTAATTCCTCTCCCTGACTTCTGCTTAAGCCTTTCAGTTCTATTAATTATGTTCTTTAAAGAGTTATCTCTAGAACTGTTTGATACTTCACAAATTTGTATTCTGCAACCTTAACTGAATCTGGATATCCTAAGCCTTCTGGGCCAAAAGGATACAAGAAGCTACTTTCCCAAACCCCTTACATGTCCCACATAGTCTGAAAGCTTTCTCCCTGACAAACCTCTTAATTAAGGACTTCAGCACTTGACTCTGTCTCCTTACACCCAGTTCCTACTAGGGATATCTTCTGTGCACAGTCCATTCAATAAACTACACAAAAATTCTTTAAATTCTTCAACTCCAACAGCTTTAATCTATATTCTAATTCAGCAATCTACTAAAGCCATTTTCAAACACTGCAAGCTGCATTATTCCTAAAATCTTAACCTTCAATACCCTGGTCCTTCATACCTCAATTTTGGCTTTATTTCGAACATATTCTTTCTTTGGTGCCACAAGACCTCCAGTCCCTTGACCACTCTCTTCTCTTCAGTCCTTTTGGCTTTGCTTCCTACTCTAATTGGGCTCAATTCATTTATGTATTTACTCCTGCCAGGATTATCCAATCTCTTCTTTCTTCTCCATTCAAGCTGAGGAACAGTACTGGAAATATTACATAATCATACAGATGGTGCCACTACACGATCATGCTCTCAACTCAGCTGTGCATTAAATGCTGAACGTCCTTTTATATCTGCTACTTAGCTCCTTCTCCCATTCTTCAACTCAAACCTTTACTATTTAAGCCTTGGTTTCCTACTTTTCTAAGGCTTGGTATTCTGTACATTTGTTTCCTTTCTTCATGACAAGGAGCTCACCATTTCTGCTGAACAGTCTAAGAGAGGTCAGGTGCCTGGGTGGCTCAGTCAGTTGAGTGTCTGCCTTTGGCTCAGATCATGATCCAAGGGTCCTGGAATCAAGCCCAACATCGGGGATCCCTGCTCAGCAGGGAGCCTGCTTCTCCCTCTCCCTCTGCTTATGCTCTGTCAAATAAATAAATTCTTACCAAAAACAACAACAAAACAAACACACAAAAACTAATGCCACCAAAAAATAGTCTAAGAGATGTCCTTTTTCATTGTGTAAAGCTAATATTTCTAACCTGTTTTCTTAGGATCAGGTTCCATCTACCACTCTACTTAAACTTCTACCTCTTTAACAGGTACCTCCCCAGAATCCACAAATATTCAAGACTCATCTTAAAATCCTTCAAATAAGGGAAAGCACTTACCCAATTTCCTTTTCTTTCGTGCAAGATATTTAAATAATTCATTGCCTTGACTTCCTTAGCTCATTCACCATTTGAATATAACTACACAAACATTACTTGGCATTCACTAAAACTTCTTTAAAGATCAATGACTACTGGGGCACCTGAGATCGAACCCCACATCTGGCTCTCTGCACAGCAGGGAGCCTGCCTCCCCCTCTCCCTCTGCCTGCCTCTCTGCCTACTTGTGATCTCTGTCAAATAAATAAAATTAAAAAAAAAAATCAGTGACTACCAACGATTAATTCTAGTAGCTCTGTTATTCTTAATGATCTCCCACTGGCACAATACAGGGCCAAAAACTACCCTTCATCATTCTCCTCCAGCTTCCATAATGCCCTATACTGTCTCCACTCCTGGTCCTCACCTAACTTAAACCTTCCTTTCCAGGTTTTCTTTGCTAGTTTTTTTTTCTGACCACTAAGTTTTGGTGTTCCTAAGTTTGGTGTTCCACTAAGTTTTGGGTTCTAGCCTTGGTGATTTATCTTTCCCTACATGCTTGCTATTTCTCTCAATTCCAGAAAAATGTAGTAAGTGCTCACTATATCTGATTCTTAGCAAAATGCTGAGACAGAAGCCAAAATACTTGTACTCAAGGGATTAAAGTACACAACTGTAGTTTCAGACTCCTATAAAGAACTGATCACTATTCCTCTCTGCCTTAATGACCTATAAAAAACCTCAAACTCAGCATTAACTTTTCTCCCAACCCTATTCCTTCTATATTACCTTGGCAAACAGCATCACCATTCACAATTACTCAAGCCAAAACTTCAGAATTTTACAATACATACTATTTTTCACATCTTAACCCGTCTCTACCAAATCCTTTTCAATGGAACTTGAAAATGCTCAATTTTCCTATACTGTGAAAAACTGATTGGACTCCATGACACTCTTTAGCAACCACTGTTATCATTTTTTTGATTTCAATAAAATACCAAAAATAGGTGTTTACACTTGCTCTCTACACTTCTCTGACTTCCACTCAAACTAAATAATTGCAAAGGTCACGGATTACTTTCTTAGATTTCTTAAATCCAAAGGAGACTTTACAATTCCCTTATCTCAACAGAATGTGACACCTTGAAATAGTTCCATCCTACAAATCTCATGATTTTTACTATTTCTCTTTTAATGTACTTCGAAATTCTGAGTTTCTCAAGAGTTAGGTCCTGGATCCTTTTTTACACACTCTTCCCTTATGCAATCAATTCACAAAACTGCTCTTATCTTCACCCTCCCAAATAACATTTCTTCAACCATTTACTCAAACTAAAAATCTATAAATTTTCTCAATTTCTATCCTCTTCCTCTTTTCTGATAACCCATAATGATCAAGTCTTGTCAAATATTCTAGATCTCTCAAGTCTGCCCACTTTTCTCTTTCAGCCATCACCACTCTTCAAGACAGTATTTGCTCTTCCCTGGACAACCCGGACAGCCTCTTTAAATGGTCTCCTTTAATTTTCCACTGGAACACTCCCTCACCAGAATGAACTTTTAAAACCAGCCTGGAATTTTCTCTAACTTCCTTCCCCTTATCTCCTTCTTTAGAGAAGTCTTTATTAACTGCTTTCCCTCACCACAAACTACATACTACCAAATTCTCATCCTGTTATATATTCTTATAATGCCCTTGGCACTAATAGTTATACTAATTGTATAGAGTCTGAGCTCCAGGAGAGTCAGAATCAAGTTCTCTTTAACTCCTATTCAAGTATTCAAGGAGTTTTACTACCACTAAATATGTACTATGTTCAAGGTACTGGGATTGTTCCTTGGCACAGACTAAAAGGCATTAACAGCCTGATAAATGCTATCAAGGAACGTAGAATGCTGCAATGGAGTAACCGAGAATGGAGATGAAGCCTGAGGCCTACAGAACGAGTGAGTCACGGCATCAGGGAAATACAAATCAAAACCACAGTGAGATACCACCTCACACCAGTCAGAATGGCTAAAATTAACAAGTCAGGAAAGGACAGATGTTGGCGAGGATGCGAAGAAAGGGGAACCCTCCTACACTGTTGGTGGGAATGCAAGCTTATGCAGTCACTCTGGAAAATAGTATGGTGGTTACTCAGAAAGTTGAAAATAGAGCTAGCCTATGACCCAGCAATCGCACTACTGGTTATTTACCCCAAAGATACAAATGTAGTGATCCAAAGGGGCATGTGCACCCGAATGTCCAGCAGCAATGTCCACAACAGCCAAACTATGGAAAGCACCCACATAGCCATCAATGGATGAATGGATAAAGTGGTGTATATACACACACGCGCACATATACATATAATGGAATACTATGCAGCCATCAAAAGAAAATCTTGCCATTTGCGATGACGTGGATGGAACTAAAGGGTATCATGCTAAACGAAATAAGTAAATCAGAGAAAGACAATTATCATATGATCTGATATGAGGAATTTGAGAGGCAGGGCAGGAGGTATGGAGGGTGGGGGATATGGAAGGAAAAAAATGAAGATGGGATCGGGAGGGAGACAAACCATGAGACTCTCAATCTCACAAAACAAACAAGGTTGCTGGGGGCTGCGGGATAGGATAGGGTGGCTGGGTTATGGACACTGGGGAGGGTATGTGCTATGGTGAGTGCTATGAAGTGTGTAAGCCTGATGATTCACAGACCTGTACCACTGGGGTAAATAATACATTATATGTTAATTAAAAAATAAAACAGTAACAAATTATTTAAAAAATGAGTTAGTACACAGTAAAAATATAGCATTCCAAGCAGAAGGAACCACTAGTGCAAGGGCCTTGAAATGTTAAAGAGCCTGGTTGGTTTGAGGAACTCAAAAGAAATCCATGTGGCTAAAACACAATGGGCAAAGGAGAGCAACAAGATGTATTTAGATAGGCAGGCAAATTAGGTAAAACAAACACCTTATTTTATTCAAAGGGCAATGTGCAGAAAAAATTTCCTTTCTCCACCCACTCCCCACAGACCCACTAAAATTACTTAAAAAAAAATTAACCTAGCTGTTCAGTGGGGAATATTCTGGAAGAAAGCTCATAAAGAGAATGTTACAGTGGTGTAGGCAAGAAATGATTTGGATGAGAAATGAGTTTTTTGCCTGAGGTAAAAATGCCTAAGATTGTGACCAAACATAAAGGGTGTGATTTGGTTACCATGATGATGTAGGAGAACCTAGATTGAGGAACCTAGGTAGTGATTTCACTTATCCAGTAAGGAATACAGGGAGAGGAACAGATTGAAGGTGGGGTAGGGAAAGAAACGATGATTTGGAGGTGTTATGTTGGAGGTAGGCAGTTGAAATTACAAGCCTGGAAGTATGAAAAGTTTGGTCTTTGAGGTATAAATTTGAGTGTGACGGTACATTCATACTGAACGCCAGAGAATGGACTAAATCATCCAGATAGAGAGTGGAAACATACACACACAATAAGACAAGGCCAGGTATTGAGAGAGGGAAGAGGGTTGGACTCAGCAATGGAGTAGCCAGAAAAGGTAAGATAACCAAGAGTGTATATTTCCAAGAGTAACTCATTAAACCTGTTAAATGCTCTTAAGGCAGTGAACGAGCAGAAAAAAGAGCAGATATGGCAGCATGGAAGAGAATGGTGAGCCTGATGAGAGCAATTTCAGAACAGTTGTGGGGATTTATAGTGGGAGTAAATGAGAAGAAATGGAATGTTTTGACAACTGAGATTAGCTCTGATGGGAACCTACTAAAAGGGATTATAGTTAGATGGAATTGCCCTCCCCGTCCCCCCTTTTTAAAAATAGTAGCTACTAGGGCACATATATAGACTGTTGAAAAGGATCTAGTTGGAGAAAGTTTGATGAAAAGAGTAGCTAATTCAAAGTTTTTGAGGTGAGGAAGGATTTTTGATAAGACCGCAGAGCTTTAGATGGGTTTATAAATTTGGTGGTGAAAAGCAGAGAAAATTCCTGCCACATTCTTTTATTTTCTCAGCAAAATGTGATTAAAAGGGCATTGATGAAGGGACTAGGAAAACTGGAAAAAAAAAAAAAGGCATGGAAATCATTTTTAAGTTTTTGGATGCAAGTTTTTACAGTAACATTGCAGAAAAACTTCCAGGCAGTTTTGAATCTCTGAGATTATAAACTTGCCTGTTGTAATAACTTCCTCCTATTCAACTGTTCAAGAGCAGACAGGTTTTGAAATTGTTCTAGATCACGACACAGAGAGAAGGGCATGGTCTGAGGACACCTGCAAAGGAGTGCATGGAAGAGTGGGATCTAGTCTCTAAGTAGGACAAGTTGAGGACAGGGTGAGCGGATAAATAATGAGCAGGTGGTAGGATTAACTGACTAGTTTCAATGAGGTAGAAGTATTTTTTAGTGGATATATCCCAAGCAGGTGAGCTAGCAGTTTGTGGCTGGACAAAGGGAATCTGAATTCCAAATATGGAAGTGGTACACATAGGGCTCCCATTTATGGAGAGCTGATCACTGAAATGAAGCACCTCTAATGAGCAAAATCAGTGAGAAATAAAGCAGATACTATCATTTTGTTCACTGAGAGGTAGGTAATGTTGGGAGGCACAGATAATAAACAATATAAAATTAAAAGCATTGTTATAAAAGGACATGTGAAACCTATCAACTGGAACGGATAAACAGCTGATATAAGCTGCACACACCTGCTGATTCTCAGCCCTGGTTTAATGAATGCCATTTTAGAAGAGTGGTTCCTAAAATGTGCTCCTTAGAACACCAAGTTAGTAGGATTTATCTAAGTATTTCATTAAAAAAGAAAAATATTTTCATTTTCAGTTAAGTCTGAAAAATTCCCATTTAACAGTTAACATGTTCCCCGCACAGAACTCAGTCTTTAATATACTACTGCACACTGGATTCTTGAAGAGCAAACTAGAACATGCAGTTTAGACAACTCTGATGACAAGACATTCCAACCTGGTAGTATCTCACTACCATAAACATTGTGAAAAAGGTTGCCTTACTGTTCTACTTCTCAACTCTGTTAACATCTTTTCTTCTGGCCCCCACCATTTTTTGCCTCAAGTCTCCCTGCTTTTAACTTCCAACTTATCCAATCTATCATCCTCTATATAATACCAATTATCTTTCTAAAATTGGCACCTGGTCAAACTGTTGAACTTAAATGCATTTAGTAACCACTCAATAAATCAAAACTGAAAACTACATGGCATACAAGAACCTTATCTGGCCTATTTCCTCTTCAGTTTCTCCAACGCACCTTTCCACACAGACCACTTGCAATATTGCAAATGCACTATGCTGCCTCATACCTCCATACCTAGAATTTCCATTTCCCCATGAACACCCAAGGACTAGTCATTCATCTTTCAAGACTCATCTTTTCCACAGACTTTCATAAACACCCATCCCTGCAATAGAGCATTCCCTCCTTGATTATCTCTAGATATAGTATTTATGTAGTCTTAATAGCTATAGCAACTGTTTCCTTACTCAATGATCAGAAAACTGCCTTGCCAAAACTCGCTCTGCCTAGCCCTTTAAAATAATTTATGCTGAATTTAACATTGCTGAAAATTTCCCACTGTTACCTTTTCCCTTCATATGATATATTATGAATAACATGTTCTGATCTGTAGATTCAAATTCTTTGGGTTTACAGGAGGGGGGAAAACCCACTTTTAAATGATAAGACCTCAGCAAACTGAGGCTGTAGGAAAAAAATACCTCAACAGACTGAGGAAAAGTATACATATAAAAAACACATATACTTTAAGATTCCTTTTTTAAAACTTAGGTATTACATTCCATATAAAATTTTACCAACATGCTGTTCTATAAATCTCTATTTCATACAACTTGATTTTTCTGTTTCATGCTAAAAAGCCCACTCTGCCATAATTACTTTTAGCAAACAGTATCTTTTAGCAAACCAAATATTTAAAAAAACGAACTCAATGTCGGCAAACTTTCTCCTGACATGTAGAACAATTACAGAAATGTCTAGGGGTCAATTTTCTTGAGCTAATGAGCAAAAGAAAAGCCCCAATACAGTGGTATTTTCACGTAACAGTAGCTCATCACTACATTCACCAGAAATAAACCTATTTGCTACTGCACTACTTAGGGCAGTTTTGCCAAATGCCTATCTTTAAGAGCTAGGTCAACTTCCAAGAAACTGTACGGAAACATTCAGTTGTTAACAAAAATTTAATATTAAAATTATTCAGAGTTAAGTTATTGTTAATTTAGAAAAAAACATGTATTAATTACCCATAAGAACAACTTTTATTTTAATAAATAACAGTGGGCTTACCAAAGGGAAGGAATTTTGATGTGTCAAGTTTTATGCATATTGGTAATAAACCTTAAGGAGGTGAAACCAACTATTCAATACAACCCATTAGGTCCTAAAACTGTAATGCTTTAGTAAAACTTAAAAAAATATTTTCCAAAAGAAAATAATTCACTCCTTGACCATGCTTATTTATTCAGAGTACCAGCAATTTCAGTTAAGTGCTTCATTTTTCCTGCAAATCTGATGCTGCACAGGGAATATACACATTTTCTTATTATTACAACATCATCAATATCTCAGGCTAATAATATTGTGAATGCAACTGGTTTATAACAAACACAAAGTCAAAAATCAATGCTACTATATATGGCAAACAGAAACAAAAGTAAATTCAAAAGATGTTTTCTTTTGTTTCCAGTACTGACTTTAGTTGGACTTCAAATGAAGGTAATAAACTCTCCTGAAATAACCTCTATCTCTGCCGTGAATCCACAGTATAAATATGGTGAATAAAGCTAAACTATAAGAGCTAACTATATACTGAATAACCAAAATAATCAATTATAACAACTAATACTGCTCTGGAAGACCAATCTAATGAAAAAAGTATCATTAGATGTGGTGGGAAAATACAAATCTGTACAATCTAACATCTATAAACAGTAAAATCAAAACATCCAACTTCCTTATAGAAAGTGTTTCATCTATGTAATTATAAATGTTAAGGACTCTTGCATTTTATAAACACAAGATGGGCTCACTTTGATGATACCAATTTTAAGATTTATAAAAATGTTTAAAAAAATCTTTCCACAAAAGTTTATACAGTTTAAAGCTATACACCAATCTATAAATCTCAGAAAATGGAAAAAAAAAACTTTATAAGATCACATGTATAAAACAAGAAATGAAATGTGATTTTATTTAAGGCAATACTGGGCTACTTCACAAATCACCACCTCAAATATTTACACTGCTCCACACTACTAGTTTCTATCACATTCACAAAGGATTTTTTTTAATACCAAATGTTTAAAATCTTTGATGTAGTAAATTCTTTATTCACATTTCCATTATATTTCATGGAATCATAGTAACTATATCCAATTAGAAGCATTGAAAAAAAAAACTTGTAGCAATAGGAAACCGCTAAAGAATCTGCTGTAATTTCACATGAATACTACCCCAAAATCCTGGAGGATAAATTTACAAAGCAGAGCAAGATGTTGATATAATGTGCCTACTTTGTGAAAAGTAATTCTGAGATCATCTTGTAAATAAACGTTTTATGTAAAAAATCAATGAACTATGGCAGAGTTTCTACTTTTAGTTCAAAAAATTCTTAATTTAAAACAATAAAAGAACAGTTTTAAAAACTTGATCACTTAGTTAAAAATTAAAATTCCAAATATAAATGTGTCATTTAATAGTTTAGACTTACACACTGCTGGTGGCAGCAAATGATTTACAATAATAAATATATACAAAAAAGGTATCTACAATGACTACTGTTCTACATGAGCAGTGACCTGGTGAAACATATCAATCACACAGATAATTCAATTTAGTTCATGGAAAGGGCAACTGGCTGATAGAAATTTGAGGTGTAGCTCAACTATTTACAATAACTGAAGTACTGATTCTGTTCCTCAAGTCCCATAGGGATAAAAAAAAAAAGTTTTACATGACAAATGTCATGTTTTTTTTTTCTTTTTTTTGGCCAGGTTAATTCATGTCAACAAAAATTAATGAAAAAGTTTCACAATTCTAGCATGCTTGATGGCTTCCTATTTAAAATAAAACCGTAAATAATGTATTTATAGTACATGAGTTATCAGTACTGCCCTCTACCTGTGGCTTTACCCATACTAATTTCTTTCATAACAGACACATCTGGATCATTTGAATGTACTTCAAGTTTTTTCAGACTGACGGTAGGTTTCATTTCCTGAAGTTGTTTTAACATAAGTTCAGTGCAATCTTTAAGAGTCTTGTCTAAAACAATTTTTACATTATCACTGCACTGAAGCTGTGATGGATTAGCAAACTGTACAAAGGTTTCACTTTCTTTACAAGAACATACATGATTTCCACTAGTCACAGCAGTCTTATCAATATTTTTTCTTGAATTTGAATGGGATCCTTTCTTATTTCCACTACTTGGATGGTCTTTGTCAGAATTTTTCTTCTGCTTCACTGCAGACTCCTCAAGAAACTTCAGAAATGATACTTCAAATCCCATTGGTTTAAATGAGCTCCAGTCAAAAGATGCAGGATGCTCCTCCGTAGTTTGAATGGCAACAGCAGTTTCTTCTTCTTTATGGGTACTACTTAACTCAACTGCTGATGCTGGTTCTGCTTTTTCAACTTTTCTCTTTTTATTTTGGGAGACATTTTTTTCTTTATTAACTCTCTTCAAATTACTTGTTTTTTGCTTTTCTGATTGGCAAGGATTCTTTTCCTGAAAATCATTACTTACATTTGAAGAGGTATGAGCTTGGGTCTCCACACTTGCATTGTCTTCATTTATTAGTTTTGTAATAAATAATTCTGTCAGCTCATCCATTTCGTCTTTTTCATTTTTTTCACTTTCCCTCTGTGGAACTGTAGCTGTTCTGGAGTTATCGTTGCTCTCTGATACACATGCATCAGAATTTTTCGCATCACTCTTATCACCTTCTTGCTCAGAAGTGTCCTTTAGTTGTGAGTTGCAACACCGTTTGAAGACGATGAGAAGATTACGGTGTTGTGATGTAAATGCCTTTGATAATTTATGGCACTTATAATGTCTAATTATATTGCTTTCACTTGTAACAACTGATGTACACCCTTTTATCATACATGGATATTGGGTCACAAATCTGCTTGTACACTCAGATAAGGCATCATTTCTAGCCTTTATAGAATATACGTGCTTCCCACGTTTCAGAGAGTAAGGCTTATTTTCTTCAATCTGCACAATTTTAGCAGTCTTATTTTCTAAATTATTTTTTTTCTTTCGTTTTGTCTTAGGCATTTTGATTTCTTCCTTTCCAGATCTATGTTTTGTCCCCCGATGCTTAGACTTTGTCTTTTCTTGGTTTGCTTTGCTTGATATATTTTCCTGACCAGATGTTAATCTTCTTGGCCGAATCAAATGAGCTTTATGTTTGTCATTATGTTTATTAAAAATATGTCGGAGGAGATTTGACCGAGTTGCATATATGCGGTCACAGCCTTCACAGTCACATTTGTATATGCCATCTTCTTCAGTTTTACTTCCCTTGATCCCAATTCCATGATCTGCCTCTAGATGAACAACATAGTTCAAATATGTGGTAAATGAAGACTTACACTCTAACTGGTCACATGGAAATTTCCCAACATCCACAGCAGCAGTCATACTTTCAATTTCCTCAGGTGTCATTTCATGAAGTTTCATGTAGTGCTGTATCAGGCCAGTAATTGCTTGGAAAATTCGAGAACAGTCACTCACCTGACATCGAAATTCCTTCACAGTCTGTTTGGTTTCAATTTCTTCACTTTCTTTACCAGCTTCACTTTCTTCTTCAACCTCTGCAGAAAATGCAGGTAGATCTGACTTGTGTACAGCCTGGTAATGCAGAATTAAGTTTTGCTGTATAGTAAAAGCAGCAAAGCAACCCTGGTGAACACATCGATAAGGTCTATAGGGACTGTATCTTGTTGGAAACTCAAGGGAGTGAGAAACTGGCTTCTTGCGTTTTTTCTCCTCCTTTTCTTTTTTATGTCTCCTAATTTTCCGTCCTTTGGTTTGTATGTTTGTGAGAGAATTTGTATTACATTGTTCTGAAGTAACTGTGATCACCTGCAAGGAATTTTCTGTTTTTTCAGGACTTTTTTTTTCTACAAGTTGTTTATCTGGGATCACTGCTACATTACTGAGAGCATTCTCCTTCATTGCCCCCAAGTCTAAAGCGGGTTGGAATTCCCTTTTATTTTCCTCTGTCATAGCAAGCTGTCTTTTTACTTGTGTAATTCGTGGGGCTGACAAATTTTCACTCTGAGATTTTCTTCCATAAGGCCTTTTTATTTTTAACTTTACCATTTCTTCTGTTGTAAAATGATGGACCAACTGGCAGTGTGCCCGGAGATTAGAATTTCTTGTAAATGTTTTTGTACAGGTAGGTACTACACATTTAAACGGAGCAAATTTCAACTGATTCTTCTTAATTTCAAGAATCATCTCTGGAGTGTACTGATGAATCTTACCATAGTGCTTAAATAAAGCATCCTTTGTCATAGCACTATAATTACAGCCTTGGTTTTGACACACAAAGGGTTTATTAACTTTGTCACTAAACTGAATGTTGCTTATCATTTCAGAAACTGGTTGAACAACTGTGACATTTGAAATTGGTTTAACAGGAGTGGGAGTCAGTGTCACTGATGTATTTATTAGTACACACTGGGGTGCTGGAGTGGACAGGTCATTCTCTAATTTTAATTTCTGCAAGCCTTCTAAAATTTCCTGTATTTGATCTTCCTTATGTAATACTTCAGATGGAGGAATGTTATTTTTTGCTGGCATGACACCAATGAAGGAGGAAAACTGAGAAGAATCAGGTAACTTGTTATTTTGTACTGTGTTTACTGAAGGAAGCTGAATGTTATAATTTATTTGCGCATTCTGTGATGTTTCACCAACACTGTGAGATCCAGTTTTTACCTCAAGTATTTGAGAATTCATAGCACTTTTAATAATTTCAAGAGTCTTTTCAAAGTTTTGTATAACATTGTCTTCAGAAATCTGCAAATCAGAATTTATTGAAGTTGTGCATGAATTCAAAGCCATCATTTGGGAATCTCCATTTTCAGTTTTTAATGTTAAAGGAGCTAACACTGTATGGGACTCAAGATTGGTTTTAAATTTTTCTTTCACATCAGTAATAAATAACTGATTGTCAACATTATTTAATTTCTGTGTTAGGTTTTCCACCAAACCCTGAGGCTCACAATTTGGAATTACATTTGAATGGAGGTTACTAGTTGGTATCTCAATACTCTTTGCTATAAGTCCCATTGCTGTTAAGTCACTTGTTACCAAGTTTTGGGAAGCATTAGGTGCAATTAGGGGAGGAGCAACTTTCTTTCTTCTCTTTGAAGCACTGTTTCCCTTTTTATTTAAATGACTAGACCTCGTGTTCTGAGGACCACTTATAACTGAAACACGTGAACTGTTATTGGTAAAATTTTGTGATGGCCCACTAGAATTAGGGAATGAACTAGAACACAAACCATTTTCAACAGTCTTCAGTAGTAAGTCATTCGCAGGGAAAACAGGCAAACTGCTGCATTCCTCAATGGAGGAAGTTTTGGAGTTTGGTGTCCTATTCTGGTTTGTCAGCAGGGGGTTTGGGTGACATACAGTCTGCAACAGGGGTGGCACAGCTGGATTTGGCATCACTGTTGCATTTACTTGTGCTGCATCTGAAACACAACCTGTTGGAACATGAGAAAGCATTTCGGAACCCTCAAATGTACTGGGAATGCCAGCAGTTTCCAAAGCCTGTTTAATAATTTCACTTCCTTCTTGACTAACATTGGTACTAAAGCTAGTCACACCAGTCCGAGGAAATGTATTTGGTAAAAATGTTGAGCGATTTTCAGCAGCAAGAAGTTGCAGGAATGATGGATCTTTAAAACACGCTTCTGGATTGAAGGTAGACTGTTGTGGCTGCTGCAAATTTACTGCATTTGTGGAGAGAATCATGCTGGCAAGAAGAGAAGGCTGTCCATTATTCTGTAGAAGTTCTTGAGCAATTTCTGCTCCATCCAGTGGTTTACAGTAAGATCGCTTAGATAAGTGTCCACCCAGAGATCTGGGATTAGTAAAAGCCCTGTAACATCTGCTACAGATAAATTTCCCATCTCTGATAATTGCAGGCCATTTAGCCCTTTTGTTGTGCTTGGGTTTTCTTTCCTTCCCATTAGGGCCCCGCCCACGGTCTTTTTTAACTTTTTCAGGTGCAGACTGTTGGGCACTGGTGCTATTAAAGTCATTTGCAACACTGACTTGTGAAGGAAAAACTGCATTTTCACCATTACCTCCCTTCAGAAAGGAGGAATTAGTGTTTCCTTCAATCTGTGAGGAAAAATGATTTGTATTGTTTTCCAGTTGGGAAAAAACAGAATTAGCCCCACTATCTGCTGGTGAAGGGAAGAGAGACATTGAACTACTTTCTGTAGGTAGAGGAAGGAAAGGATCTGAGCCACTGTCAATATTCAAAGGCAAAACTGTTTTGGTTAGATCTTCCATTTGTGCTGGCAAGGTAGTAGTAGATAAATTTTCCATCTGGGAACATATAATACCACCACCTTGTTCATTTTTATCCTGAGAAGGTATATTTGGATTTATGACACTTTCCACTGAGGGCAGCAGTGGAGTTGACACACTTGTTAAATGAGCTGGAAAAATGGAAGGCGAGACATGCTGCAACTGATTTGAACAAGTAGAATTCCCGTTGGCTTTGGTTTGTGGTGTAAAAAATGCATTGTTAGAGCTGCTCACTTGTGATGGCAAAAAATAAACAAACTTTCCATTATTTGGTGTATTTAAGTTGTTAGATTTCTGACCTTTTTTACTTTTGCGCTGCATTTTAAATGCAGCATACTGGTCAGGGTGGGCTGTCTTCATGTGTTTCCCAATACTCTGAGATGAATTATAGGTTCGAGTACATCCCTCAACCTGGCAACTGAATTTCTGAACTGGCGCTTTTGGAGGCACTGATGGAGTTCCTAAAGAACTTGGGTTGGGCTGTGTTGGAACAAATGTGATACTTTCCAATGTCTTAAGAGGTAAATTATAAAGATTGGATGTTTTGACATTACCTCCACATTCAAACTTGGAAGCTGGTAAACTGTTTTGAAATCCTGCCTGATTTTGCACAGAAAAGGTCATCAGGTTGTTCACTTGTCTTTCTAAGTTTTGTGGCGTAAGGTCACCTACTTTGAGTGTTTCTGAATTTACTAAAGAATTCTGAGTAATCTGGGCTTCATTAAAGCAATCCTGTTTTCTTTCTTGAAAACTTGGACGACACAAATCATTACAAGTATCTCCAACTGGTGTATGTAAGTCTGTGACCATTGATTCACTAGTGCCTTCCACAGTTGAGTTTTCTTGTTTTCCGAAGTTATCCTCGATCCCCTGATTGAGGGACACTTTAATGGACACAGCTACTTCACTGGCCTGAAGCAGAGGAGTAGTCACAGAGTTTTCCAAACCATTTGACAATGGTCCATCAGGTGGCCTGAGCTCTGATGCAGAAATCTGGTCTTGTTTGATCACAGCTGATTCTGCTCTACTTTTATCCCAAGCATCACTTCTATCTGCCGGTAAGGTGTTTTCAATATTATTTTCTGAAGGAAGCACAGACTTCTCTTTCTTGATGCTCACTTCTGTGTTCGGATTCACTTTAGAAGGCTGAACACAATCTCCAGATGAAGTACGCTGGTTTTCAGGAGGCAGCACTTTTTCAGGAGTATTGTGATCGTCCAGGTGCTTTTCTAGCTCACTCTGAGAACGATAAACTTTACCACAACCTGTGAACTTACAAGTGTAAGTATTATAATGTTGTGCTTCATGATCATACAGTAAATAAGCTTCTGAAAAAATTCTGCCGCATTTAGGAAACATACACTTTGCTCTAAAGACTTGATGTTCCTTTCGGTGTGTTAAAAGCTCTGCGTAACTATTAAAACCAGCCTTACATTTCATCTGTATACAGATATATGGTTTACTGCCACAGTGCATTTGTAGGTGATCATTAAGATGAGTAACACTTACAAAATGCCGTCTACAGTACTGGCAAATAACTTTTTTGCTTTGCATTTCAAGAAAGCGCTTGGCATCTTCATTATCCTTATGCCCTTTTACATGAGCAATTAAATTTTTAAAGTACTTAAAGCCCTTTTTACAAAAAGTTACAGGGCAATTAAATTCATTAACAGGTACTGGTTTTTGGACTGGGATTACTTCTGGTTCATAAGATTTATCTTTGTCATCATTCTCATCATCCGAACCATCATTGTCATTAAATACTATGAAGTCTGTTGAATAGAGACTATTCTTTTTTATAGGCCGCTGTTCCTGCTTGGTCACAGCATTGGTCTTCTGATTCTCATTGGTAGTTGTGATCTTAGGTGGCCTCCCCAATCTTCTTAATGGTTTCATAGCTGCTAGTCTTTCTTTACTAGATTGTTTAACATGCAATGTGACATGAGGGACAAAAGTTTCTTTAGAATTGAAGTTCTTCGCACATATAGGGCAACTGTAAATCCCATCTTTGTAATGTTTTTGAGCATGTCGTACTATTCTATGACCAAGGAATTCTTTGTCACATAGCACACAATACTGCATGTAGGCTTGCCAATTCCTAAACCTAGCAGAAATAAATCCCCTCTCTCTTAATTGTTTTATTTCTCTCTTCTTCTGCTTTTCATCACAGATGTCTTTAAGAAGGCCAGAATTAGCACCAATTCCACCAGAAAGGCCATTCATAGAAGTTTCTTTACTCTCTTCCTGGTAGTCCACCACTTTCTCATAAACTTCACTGTCGTTTAGTTCATCTATTGAAGACACAATAGACGCTTCTTCTCCCATTAATGCAAGACATTGTCGTTTTAATGTTTTCCAATCCCAGAATTCTGGATCAAAGGGCCACTGAGTTTTCAATACAAGTAGGAGCTCACAGCGTAGAGAATTTGGTATTGGAAGGTTCTCTTCATCATATTTCTGGTCTGGCTGGTTATACAGCATTTCCACAGCATAATATGCATCTACTGTAGGCTCAATGAGAAATTCACTCAGTTGACAAGCACGTTTAACTTCCAGATCATCAGGCAACAAGCACGAAATGGTCTTGCAAATAGAAATTTTCACTTCAGTATTTTCTGTAGATTCCAAACGAAGGGCTTTTACACATAGTTCTATACAGGTGGCAAGTCCAGCCCCTTCAGTCTGTGAAAAGGCAAACAGGAAATGTTAATTTAATCTACACTAACCAATACAGATTTGTGAATTGAATAATTTTGAAACTGACGTTTGCTACTCAAATTTTGCAGCAGTAACATGAAATGCTGCCTCTTCTAAAGCACTGTAGCTTAGCCGTATGTGTGTGTGTGTGTGCACGCGTGTAAAATGAACTATAAAGAATAGCAGAAGGATAAGCATTGGGAACAAAGAGAAGACCTAGGTATAAAATCATCTTATATAGCTAGGCAAACTTGGAAGTTATAAACTTTTCTAACCATTCACAGCCCACTTATAAAGATCAAAATAGCATTTAAACTTCATAAAACTGCTGTGAGCATTAATGAATATTATGTATCTAAAATATCTGATACAGTTTAGTATAATGTCTGATACACAGAAAGTGATCAATAAATGTCAACTTTATCACAAATCTTATTTCCTAAGTTTGTATTTAGAATCCTTCTGAAATACAAACCCAATTCCAGAACAGAGGAAGTATTTCCTAACTTACTAGTAATGAAAGGAGATTTTCACTTTTAACAGAATAAAGTAACTTGATCTTTCATGGGGGGGAGGTTTCTATTATACATTGGCTAAGTGACAAATCACTTACCTCATTATTGAACCATCTTAAAAATTAAAAGTACAAGGAAACACAACAAATGTTTTTCCTTTTGAATTAGCATCTTGAACTATTATTCTAAGATAGCAGTAACGAAGGTAAGAGTCATTTAAAGATACAGGTAGTGAAGAAATAAAAATGGGCTTTAAAAGGACTAAGAGAACATAAATGTAAGAAATAAGCCAGTATAAGATGTGGCCACATTCATGGAAATGGAATATGTGTTATACCAGATCAAAAGGCAGAAAAGATATAAGTTAAAAAAGCTGACAGGGTCTATATTTTCACAGGCTAAGAAAGAAATAAAATATTTTACTAAAACAGAAGCTTAGATTTGTGGGCCAATAGGAAGGCGAGGGGAGGATACTAAATTGGCTTGACTTCATGAAAAGCAAGGGTACAAAGACCAAGAAGAAAATGGACAAAAATAGATATGAAACCTATTTTTAAAAGTAACAGTGAGGAAAGGACAAGAGGAAAGAAAGGACAACAGGGACCATGCAGTTGTCTCCAGCTTTTACATCAGAACTGTATAGTTATTTTCTACTATTTTGAGATAAATCTGAGCCAGAAAACTTTTACTGTAAAACATCTGTACCTCTGTTACATGCCTTAGGAGCTACTATTAATAATGGATAATTAGGTCACTCCTTTGTCGTAATCTGAAGGGGAAAAAAAGACATGTAGTGAGGAAAGGTGCGTATTAGAGAGAGGACGTCTTGGAGGAATCAAAGGTCAAGTTAACTATAAAGATGATCTGCAGTGATAATGAAGACATATACCAGAAGGACTACTAAGTATGTACAGGATGAGAATTCTGGAAAAGGCTGTGTTTCTTTAGAAAATTCAGGAAATGATGGAGAAAGAAATGACTTTAAGAAAGGTTTCAGGAAAAAAAAAAAAAAAAGAAAGGTTTCAGGAAACAGGTTTTGTGGATGCCGTCTGCACTGAGGAAGAGGACTGTAACCATTCTCTGTCATGTGAGTGTTGATGCCTTCATAAACAACAAAAGCAGATTCAAAAATTCTACTTGCTGTTTAGAAAATGCAACTAAAATTATTTCAGAGAGAAACTCAACAGTTTCTCTCAACAGAGAAAAACTCAACAGTCTGCTATTGGATTCAAGGGTGATTTCAACTCATTAAGGGCAAATGGCTTTGAATAAATTTGCTTTAAAAATATCTCAATGTTGGGGCGCCTGGGTGGCTCAGTGGGTTAAGCCTCTGCCTTCAGCTGAGGTCAAGATCTCAGCTGAAGCTCCGCATCAGGCTCTCTGCTCAGCAGGGAGCCTGCTTCTCCCTCTCTCTGCCTGCCTCTCTGCCTACTTTTGATCTCTCTCTCTCTCTCTGTCAAATAAATAAATAAATAAAATCTTTTTAAAAAATTAAAAAAAATGTATCTCGATGTTATAAATGTGAAATCTTAATGCCAACGAAACTACAACAAAGTTTTTATTATTGTGAGTTTTTCATCTTTGGGATTAAAAATTGTTTATAGGAAAAAAAATTGTTTATAGGCACATAAGTGTTTTTAAAGATGAGTTTGAATTAATAATTTCCCATAAACATGTGATTAACAATTCACCTATAAAAATCTATTTACTTGCTATCATTAGTTAATAAAAGTTACTGATTACACCAACTTGAATTTAAGAGTGACAGGAGAAGAAAACTAAGTGCTAAAAATTCAGAGGAGGAATATAGATTCACCCCCCACTGACAATGATCCATCATGAGGCAACCTCCTGAAAGATACAAGGTTTTACCTTTGGTACCCCACCCCCTTTTCTGTTCCTTTCCTCTGACTGCCTAGTGTCCTTGACCCAAAGCTACCTGAGGCTTAAAGACTGATTAGTTCCCCCATGTCCATCCTATTCAGCCCTTCTCCATCCACGCACAGCAACATGTCTTACCCTGCTTTAAAATTCTTAAGTGGTTACCTCTGTACCTCAGAATTATATATATTCTTAATGGGAAATACAAAAGGGTCTTCGCAATCTTTAAGTATGCCTCATCTGGTCTCGATTCATCTTTTATCTTTTGCCTTACCCAATAGCCTATATTCCAGGTAAACTGAGCTAACTATAATTCCTCAAATATGCCATTCTCTCATTTGTCTTGCTACCACTTGTGATATTGATATTGATATAAGAAATACATATATATTTTGGTTTTCATCCATGATTCCCAGCAAGTAGCTCCTAAAACCTTTGTAATTTCCTAAGTGCTAAGAGCTATACAGGCATCTTTTGTTCCCCGCTCCTGAAATAGCTCCAGAGCCTTAAACTGTGAAACAGGTGCTGTTATTAAAAAGGCCCTTTTAACCACAAAGGAGTTTATGTTAATAAGGCGATTTTTGGAAAGCCCCTAGATAACCACCGGATGAGGGCTGATAGTCAGGGGAACAAACCTGTAATTAGAAGGCTGGAACTTTCAGCTCTTGCCCACACCCCCTCCCCAAGGAAGGGAGAAAAGCTGGGGTCTTGAATCAATCGCCAATGGTGGCTGATGATTTAATCAATTGTGCTTATGTAATGAAGCCTCCGCAAAAACCCAAAAAGAATGGGGTTCAGGGGGTCGCCTGGGTGGCTCAGTGGGTTAAAGTCTCTGCCTTCGGCTCAGGTCGTGATCTCAGGGTCCTGGGATCGAGCCCCGCATGGGGCTCTCCGCTCGGTGAGGAACCTGCTTCCCCCTCTCTCTACCTGCCTCTTTGCCTACTTGTGATCTCTCTCTCTGTCAAACAGATAAATAAAATCTTTTAAAAAAAAAAAGAATGGGGTTCAGGGACCTTCTGCACTGGTAAACATATGGAGATCTGGGAGGGCAGCTTGCTCCTTGCCCTATGCTTATCTTCCATTTGCTTCTTCCTGAGTTGTATCCTTTCATGAAACCAGTAATCTAGTAGGTAAACTATCTTCCTGAATTCTGTGAGCCACTCTAGCAAATTACCAAATCTGAGGAGGAGGTTGTGGGAACTTCTGATTTTAGCCAGTTGTTCATAAACACAGGTGACAAACTGGACTTGTAATTAGCATCTGAAGGGGTGTGTGTGTGTGTGTGTGTGTGTGTGTGTGTGTGTGTGGCAGTCTTGTGGGACTGTGCTATTTCCCAGTAAATAGTGTTAGACTTGAGTTAAGTTGTAGGATACTCAGCTGGTGTCCACAGATTTGGAGATCTGCTTGATGTGGAGACCATCCCCACACATTTGATGACCCAAAGTATTCAGTGAGTAGTGAAGAGAGGAGGAAAGTTTTTCTATACACCACTTTCCATGCTTTTTCTATTACTAGGAACACTTTCCCCTCCCACTCTGTCTGGCTATCACTCAGAGTCAACACAGACAAGTGGGTTAGAATGCCCACCTCTTTATTCATTCAGCACCTACTTTATACCAGGCCCAGTGTTAAGCAATGTGCTCTCACAGGAGTCTTAACATTCCACCAAAACAGAAAAACCCATACACCATATTACGACTGTTTGTGTATCTCCATTAGTAGACTATGAAAGCCTTAAGGGCAGGACTGTATTTTTCAACTTTAAATTTCAAGGGCCTAGGAAAAAACATGAATAAACTGTCCAATAGTCTTCAACAGCTCCTGGAATTCTGAAAGAGGGCTGCCAGGTAACCCAAATCACTAACCTTGAGACTAAATTACATCATGTGAAAAATAAGGAGTTATACTAGAGCCCAGTCACCAGAGCATTAATTTTAGGGTCTCTTTTAGTCCTAAAATGATAATAATCTATGATTCTAGTTTTTTGTTTGTTTTGTTCTGTGAGAGAGAGTGTGATGCACACATGCCACTGGGGGAAGGGGCATAGGGAAAGAAATTTCAAGCAGACTTCCCACTGAGCTTGGAGCCCGATGCGGGGTTTGCTCTCACTGAAATCTGGACTGGAGCCAAAATCAAGAGTCAGATGCCTAACCAACTGAAACACAGAGGCGTCCCTATGATTCTAGTTTTAAGATAAAACCTCTAGGGGAACCTGGGTGGCTCAGTTGGTCAAGCGGCTGGCTGCCTTCAGTTCAGGTGAAGGAGCCCGACGTGGGGCTCAATCCAGGACCCTGGGATGATCCCAGCGTTCTTGAATGTAGCCCCACATCGGCCTCTCTATTCAATGTGCATCCTGCTTCTTCTCTCCACTGCTTGTGCTCTCTCTCAAATGAATAAAATCTTAAAAAACAACAAGATAAAACCTCTGTCTGATCAGATTTCAGAAAGTAAAAAACAAAGGGACAAACATTTTATGCAATAGGAAACAAGATCTTTGGGGCAGAGTAATTGATTAGCAGGTTCCAAATTATTCTTGTGAACAGGTGAGCTCCCCTGACCCAACTTTCTAAGCTATTATTCATGCTTCTACCTGCTTTTTTATGGGCTTTACTTCTAAACCCAGTCTCTCCAGAAAGGTACTATTCAGCAGAACTGTCTATGATGATAGAAGCGTTCTTTATCCTATTCAATAGTCACTAGCCATATGGAACTACTGAGCACCTAAAATGTGGTTACTGGTTACCATAATGGGCAATGTAGCTCTTGTCCAAGTTTTTCCTCTCCAACACAATCTCCTTGTGAGTGGAGTGTAAGGTTGAGAGAGGAGAGTCATTTTTACCTAACTTTGATTAATCTAAGTAAGAAAGGAAATACAAAGTGGTTAGAGTTACCAGGTGGTCAAGAGAAAGTCACCCAATCTGCCTGGCTTCTAGTTTCAAACTCCTTCCACGTTGCCATACTGCTCTTCAAGTTAGACATAAAGCAGTGGCACAACTTGTATTTTAAAATTGCACAGGGGCGCCTGGGTGGCTTAGTGGTTGGGCCTCTGCCTTCTGCTCGGGTCATGACCTCAGGGTCCTGGGATCGAGCCCTGCATCGGGCTCTCTGCTCAGCAGGGAGCCTGCTTCCCCATCTCTCTCTGCCTGCCTCTCTGCCTACTTGCGATCTCTCTCTGTGAAATGAATGGATAAAATCTTTAATAAAAAAAATAAAAATAAAAAATAAAATTGCACAGTAATTTTTAAAGAAACTTAATATTAAGTTCATTTTTTAACTACAGCACTACAATACATGAAATGAAAAATCAGATGAATTAGCAAGGTTGATAGACAAAAGCTAGATAGTAGATGAATTTACCCGTTCTTTATTCCTGAAAGAGAAATTCTATTCTTCTGAAAAGAAACTATTTCAAGAGAAAAAGGGAAAATATATATAAGATTTATTGACCAATTACAGATTTTAAAAGTTACTTTTAAAGAGGAATAGGAGAGTATCGTTCAGTCTGTTCTTTCAAAAAAAAATTATAGATGAATTAAAAAATACTTCTTGGGGCTTCTGGGCGGCTCAGTTGGTTAGGCGTCCGACTCTTGATTTTGGCTCAGGTCATGATCTCAGGGTCCTGTAATGGAGATTTTCCCTCTCCCTCTCCATCTGCTCCCCTCCCCAACTCATGTGCTCTTTCTCGTTCTCTTACAAATAAATAAATGAATCTTAAATACCTCTTTCATGCTGCATCCCCATTCTTAAGGATTTCTAAACACTGTTTGGCACCCCATTCTACATAATGTTGGCAACGTTTCTATGTACATTTAAAATGGAAACCAACTGCATTACTACAAGGGTTACTAAAAGAAAATAAATTAATTCTGAGGAAGCTGGATGGCTCAATTGGTTAAGCATCTGCCTTCAGCTCGGGTCATGATCCCAGGGTCCTGGGATCGAGCCCCACGTCAGGCTCCTGCTTAGCAAGGAGTCTGTTTCTCCCTATTCCCTGCTGGTGCTCACTCTCTATCTCAAATGAATAAATTAAAAAAAAATCTAAAAAAAATAATTCTGTAAAACTCAGGCTCCAATTGAGATAATTAGAAACGTAAATTTAAATTAAATAAATTATTACTTATTAGATAATAAGTAACCTCTACTTATCACTTTCCTCTTCAGTTAGATCTAATCTGTTTATTTATTGTTTTCATTTCAATAACCATGTTTTTTCTTTCTTTTTTTTTTTTAAAGATTTTATTTATTTATTTTAACAGAGAGAGAACACAAGCAGGCAGAGAGGCAGGCAGAGGCAGAGAGAGGAGCAGGCTCCCTGCCAAGCAAGGAGCCCGATGTGGGACTCGATCTCAAGACACCGGGATCATGACCCGAGCCGAAGGCAGCCGCCCAACCAACTGAGCCACCCAGGCGTCCTACCATGTTTTTTATTTCTAAAAGTTTTTTTGACTCTTTAAAATCTGGTCATTTTGATAGTATCTTTCTTTATAATGCTTTAATTCCTTATTTTGTCTTTAAATATATGTATTTTATGAAATTTTCCCTAATTTTGTTAAACTGTTACACAAGTAATTTTATCCTTTTTCTCTACTGAAATTCACTCATATCACTGTTTCATATGCTTTACAAATTTTTTTTTAAGATTTTATTTATTTGAGAGAGAGAAAGTGAGAGAGCATGCACATGCAAGTAGGGAGAGGGCAGAGGGAGAGGGAGAAGCAGGCTCTCACTGAGCCCGACGTAGGGCTTGATCCCTGGACTCTGGGATCATGACCCGAGGTGAAGGCAGCTGCTTAACCAACTAAGCCATCTAGGCACCCCTGCTGTATAAATCTTGATGGTTAAATTTATTTATGTCTTTAAATAGTATATTTAATCCTACTGTTATTTTTCCCTGCCAAAATTTCCTCATGACAAACTGTTTCATGTTCCATAATTCGTGATCATGGACTCATCTTAAGCAGGGCTTTACCTGAGAATCCTGCACTGTGTATATGTCCCTCCAAAGAAGTTCTGCATTCTGCCAGGTGTTACCAGCCCAGTACTCCACTCTCACCTTCTTAAACATTACTTACTTGGCATGGGGATTTCTGGACTATATAAATAAATTTAGACCACAAATCTGTGCTAGAGTAGACCTATGGTTACAACTTCTTTTTTTTTTTTTTTTTAAGATTTTATTTATTCGACACAGAGAGAGAGAGAGAGAGAGACCGTAAGTAGGCAGAGAGGCAGGCAGAGAGAGAGAGGCAAGCAGGTTCCCTGCTGAGCAGAAAGCCCGATGTGGGGCTCGATCCCAGGACCCTGAGATCACGACCTGAGCTGAAGGCAGAGGCTTTAACCCACTGAGCCACCTTGGCGCCCCTGGTTACAACTTCTTAAGGGAAACATTTTTCCTTCTCTGACCCACAGCCCAGTAGGACCTTGCACAAGCTTCCCTATCATCTATTAAAAAGCATGTCTTATCATATATTAAAAAGTAGCATTTTATAAAAATCTACTTTTTCAGTGAAATTATAGGACTCTGCAGGTGGGGCAGGGACAGAGAGCTCAGCTTCAACTCCCCAACTTGAGAGGGCCATAAAGCTATCTCCCATCCCAATGGGCAAACCCCTTAGTCACTGCAAGTAGTAACATATCCCAATACCCATCAGGCCAGGAGAGATCCAGCAGCAGCTTAAGCTTTCTGCGCCAGTTTTTAAGTTCCTCTTCATTTTGGGCCTATGGATTTCCCCTAACACTCTTGCAATCTTAGATGCTATGCATCAAAAGAAATATTTATTTTATTTCATCAAGTATGTCGGGGCACTTTGTAGGAGGATTTTTAGATAATGAAATCTGCCAGACTGCTAGCAAACGAAACGATTTCTATCTCTCTTTATACTTTCTTAAATTTCTACAAAGCCATATTATCAAAATAGCGTAACACCTAGGAGTAAAAATTGTCAAAGGATAAAATACTAATATATGTATTTTACTTTCCTTAGGTCAAGAGCAAGCCCCTGGCTCTCATTTGTATTTTTAGGTTTTTCTATATCAAATGCCTATTATAAGACTAATAAGAAAAGCACTGTTCAAAACTCTAAATGAAACAACAGAAGTCACTGGAAGTGGTGCCAACATAATAAAGTTTTTTATTAAAGGTAATTAATACATCTTAAGTTGAGAAAAAATAGCTTGATTATTCTTACCTCTGAATTAATAACTTTAATCAGGAAGAAAATGTGATATACCGTCTTGGTTAACAGAGAAAGTTGCCGACATCTTTCTAAATATACTTGTATAGATGGTTCTACTCTTTGCTGTAATTTACTCCAAAAGAGAGTGAGTTCCCTAAAAAACAGTATAAAAATTAAGTTGGAACAACAATGTAGTAATCATGGATTATACTGGTCCAGTCATTACATTTGAAATTAAAACTGGTTTTAGATTCCAAATTCTACATGTGGAAATTAAATTTAAATTAGATATAAAATATAAATATATTTCAGGTTTTTAGAAACTAAATAAAATCAGGATATGATTTATCATTCTTTTAATAGTTTTCAATGTCAGAAAGAAGCAATGACTGTTACTAGTAAAACACCTCTCATTTAAACAAGTTATACAAACAATATCTGAATCATCTGAACTTCATGTAATAAAGTACAAAATGTGTGTGTGTGTGTGTACATATATAATGCATATACAGATCAATAGCATATTTTTAAAAACATTTAATTTTATCTTCTACCTGAAATTGAAAATTGACCAATTGGTCACTTAAATTCAAAATTTATTATTAGATAAATGTTAACAATTGATGACAAAGAACTCAAAAGAAAGTAACTAATTTCTGTTAAATTGGCAAAATAATAAAAGAAACTTTGAAAAATAAACTTTGAAACTTTTTTCAAATACAATTAGAATGTATTTTTCACAGAAAATAATCCTACTGAAATGATGAATTTTCCTCCCTTTTACCTATCGTCCTATTTCTCTTCTGTCCTCCGTGGTTAATTTCCACAAAAATCTTCTTCCTTTCTTCAACTTTTTTCACCAAGTATTCTCCTCAATACAGGCCTTTCCTATTATTATTTCCTCAGTTTGCACTCCTAGGAATTCTGCCCTTTCACCACCCACTTGAATAACTTGCTCATTTACTGGATTTTAACCTATATATTGAGGACTTCAAAATCTGTCTCTCCAGTCTTGACCACTTTCACCTCTCTAGTTCTTTATAAGACTTCTCCACTTTGATCTCTTCTGAAACCTGAAACTTAATATATGAAAAAGATGATTAACATTCTTTCCAGTTCACCATCTTCGTAATTTAATGCATCATTATCACTGACCCTATAAAAGCCTCGGCTTTCTATTATCCTAAAGACTGTTAGCTTCAACATTTTTTCAACCCATCTTACATCCAAAAGGAAACCTTCATAATTTCCCAGCTAGACTGTTAACTGGTTTTCTAGTTGACTTTTATAGCTCAACTCTGTCTGCCACTTCCCCCCAACCGTCCTCACTGTTAAGACCCCAAACCATTCTCAGGCACTTGTATTAAACAGCATTTCTTAAAGATAAATTTCTTTTTTGCCCTCCTACTTAAAACTTACAATAGACTGCCTTTGCTGATATGAAATCCAAACTTTGATGAGTTTTTTAAAGCAATATAAGACTTAAATTTTTTAGTCACTACTAATATTTAAGTTACATGGAAAATCTACTTCTCCTCAGTAAATGCATGGTTTTTATTGTCCCTTCAGAAACTCTACCCACCTTTTATAACAATCTTTGTGTACTGCATATGATTTTCTCTTCATAACATAACTCACAACTGCTCAGAAAACCTTCATAATGATGAACTTTATTCTTCCTTAATTATACACTGATTTAGCTTACCTATCCATATTCATGGGATTTGTATGTCATATGTCATTTGGTAAAAATTCTTAATGTCAGAATGTTATAAACTAAATTTTGTGTTTCCACTATTACCAACACAACACTGAAGACTAATAATGCTGTTCACTGGCCAGATAAATTGTCAGTTTTAGCTAACACATTAATTTAAGACAGCTGATCTTAAAATTTTTTGAGTCAGTTTAAGTCAGTATCTCTATTAGTTGTATGTTATACATAACAGGCTTTGCACACTTGAAAATGTACCATATAAAGAAATGTGCACTCAAGAAGTTAGTGAAGTAGAATGATATCCCACATATGGAAAATGAACTATATTTCCATACATAAATGACTAAGCTAGTAATGTAGTTAAAAGTGTATAATATGAAGAAGAAAAACTTTACATATTTAATCACAGACTGCTTAGATATCTGAAAAAATTGTGGCATTAGATAAACTTTTCCTTCACCTTGTAACATCTAAAAATTTCTTCATCATTATTAATCATTATACAACCATTACTGGTATACTAAGGAGTTGTGTGGTCCTTAATATAAAAAAGTTTTAAAGTTACAATATGAACTATTTGTTCAGTCTGAACAGCATGTAATAACTGAAAATAAGCTTTTTGTTTTCATAAGATTGTAAAAGATTAAAAAG
Organism: Nasua narica; assembly: GCA_028533885.1. NCBI lineage: Eukaryota > Metazoa > Chordata > Mammalia > Carnivora > Procyonidae > Nasua > Nasua narica. Next base: position 64,733,544 of record CM052802.1, read on the forward strand.
TATGTTCTTAAGCTCTCTGAATTCTCACAACCTATCTTGTATTCTTATTTAACAAACTTCTCTTTACAAAATAAAACCAACTCACCAAGCACAGTACATATCTCCTTGTTGGAGCTGACGTGATAAAAATGCAGTACATAAGACAAGAGCACTTTTTTCATCACCCTCAGATTCTAAGTTACAAATCATTTCTAGTGCATCTTTGCAATCAACTTCTGAAATCTACAGAAAAAAGGATATAGAAAATATGCCATAAAATGGTTTTATTATTAGGATATATAGTAATATACTTTAGAATCTTCACTAGATATTTACAGATAATTTTTATAAGTAAAACCTCATTAACTCATATACTATCAATTCATAGTTTGTCATCACTGGGCTGCAGTAAAGAAATAATCTTTCTTCAAGTTAGAGAACCAACTATTTTCATAAACTTTACAAATAATTTACTTATTTGAAATAACTAATGCTAATTATAAGTACCCCCTGTCCATTAATCAGGGCTATGATGAAAAAGCAAAGTTGTCTTTTCCCCCCTTTTATCTGGTAATTTAAAAAGCATTAAAATCAGCGGAAAGACATAGAAAGGTGTATTGGATATACACTAATAAAGTGTCTATTCATCTGAGGGGGAAAAAGTATACTATTAAACATTTTATGTAGTTATACCACCTTTAAATTAAGCTCACCTCAGTGTTCTATAAATCTCCATTATTTTTCTTTTCATATAAATTCATTCCATCTCAAAGCCTGTCAACAGTCATGCATGCATAAGTAAAACCTAGATGAAGTCAACTTCTTAATTTAATTACACATGTATTATCTATTGCTTATTTTTTGAAAAATTAAAATTTACTACCACATTACAATGATTTAATATGTAAACAGATCTCTATAAGCATTTGCTATAAGACAAGGATATAGCTAACAGCATACAATCACAAATCACTGGTGTTCCACAAAATAAAAAGATTAATTCCAACATGGTATAACTGACAAATGGGAAAAAAAAATGAAGACCAGTACAGACGACTGGCACCCATGTACCACAGAGATTAACTGTGCCCCTCCTTGCTGACCTTCTGTCTCTCCTGATCAACTTTTTTGAGTACAGTGTGTTTGTGTGTGTGTCTATGTAAAATCTTATGTGTTTAGGACTGAACAAGTGTCTAAATGAGGATAATCTTAAGGTTGATCTTTTTTTTAAAATTTAATTTTATTTTTTCAATGTTCCAAGATTTATTGTTCATGCACCACACTCTTTGAGGAGGATAAAGGTTGCATGAGGATAGGTTCTGAGGTTCCATTTTATACATTAAGTTGAGCTAGAAAACTCTAAAACAAGAAAAGACCCAACTCTGAGTCTGTGTATTTAACAACAATGACTTCTTACAGGAATGATAAAGTTAGTGGCAGAGTTAAACCTGAAACCTGTCTTGAAATTCCCTGGTGCAGGGCTCTTTCCCCTACTCCTTCATCTGACTCTTTCTAACAAATCTTTAAGTGACTCCACTTAAATAAAAAAAAGGGCTGATCAATATATAATCACACAATGAATATTTTCAAATATCTACATTGTTAAGTGCATTATCAGACATATTATTTAATCATAAATTTCCTACTAGGTAGGTATTATCATTAACATTTTATACACAATGAATGTGGGGTTCAAAGAAATTATGTTAATTTGCCCAACTTGCAACAGTTAATAATTAAGTGGTAGAGCTGTAAATCAAATTGTGTCTAATTGACACTAAACACGCTCTTTCCATTTCATCACATTATCTTTTATTGCAAGCTGTGTTAACTTTAAACAGTTACCCTGGTACACACATGCAGACAAATGTTAGAAGTCAACCCATAAGTTTTATTTTTTCATGTTAACATTTTTTCATGTTAATAGTAGCAGCTACTATTTATTTATTAGTGCCAGCTTCTTCAGAAATAGCAAGGCTAACCAGCACAACAGCTTGCCTCGTAGATACTACTACTAACTTTCTAGAGATAAGGTTGAGAGGTTGCTCAAAGTCACGTGCTTACTTAATTAGTGGCAGTCAAGATTTTCACCCAGGTACAGCTTCAAAGTCTGCTCTTTCCAGAACTCTCCACGCACAAACATATTGAGGCCCTTTATTGCTAAATATTGACTTTTTTACACATTCGGCTTTAATAAAAAATCTTATATCCTGACAGTATGATTTGTTTTGAATCTGATCTGTTGTTGTTGTTGTTGTTCTAAAACCTAAGCTATTCTTCCTGAATGCTCAAATGATGCAATATGTGTACATTATATCTAAGGAAATTCATTTTCCCAGTTACATTATCTACATTATTAGCTTACACTTAATAATTAGAAATATATATATGTTTACGTAAAATAGCCTCAATATATTTATTTCACATATATACAATATATCAACTGAAACATTTGTCAAATTCGGTAATACAAAAAACCTCACTTTTTACAGGTATGCTAGGAAAACAATTTTTAGTATGTGTACTTCCATAGCTTTCATTTCCCTGGTTTGCCACTAGATGGTCCTCTCGGAAAAAATAGGACACTAAAGAGAATGGCAAGGAAAAATGAAACCATATTTAAACTAATGCATGGATGAATTCAAACCGTGAAAGTACAAGTCAAATATAGCTATCAATGAACAAGAATTATTTTCTTTAAATCCAAGGCAGCATAAAGTAGGAATTACAGTATATACCTAATAATGACTATATATTATTATAGACATCTTTTCTCCATTGCTTTGAAAAATGAGCAAAAATTTAAACACCAGAATATTTAGAACTGTGAATAAATTTTCAAAGTCAGAATGATCTGTTTGTTAAAGACATATTATGCTAACTCCCTCTGTAAAACAAAAATCATTCCAAGAATGTGAATAATGATTTTTGTTTTAATATGGGCTCTTTACGCCAGGTATTCAAAAAACACAGAACACTTCATCAGTATTCTATATACAATTGCCAAGTGTACTTTTAAAATGTATTGGCTCTAATCACATTTTAAGAAGTCTTGCTTATTAACATAAAATTGCTTTCTAACTAAAACAGAATTAATAGAGGGTGCCTGTGTGGCTCAATTAGTTGAGTGTAGGACTCTTGGCTTCAACTCTTTTTTTTTTTTTTTTAAGATTTTATTTATGTATTTGATAGAGAGATCACAAGTAGGCAGAGAGGCAGGCGGGGGGGGGGGGGTG
>CM052802.1:64736858-64831714 GCA_028533885.1 Nasua narica
CCTCCGTGCTCAGCAAGGAGTCTGCTTGAAAGATTCTCTCCTTCTGCCCCTCTCCCCACTAGCCCTCTCTCTGAAATAAATAAATCTTAAAAAAAGAAAACAGAACTTAAATGGTAACCTTATCACACTGAGAAAACAAAATCAAATCATGAGCAACTATTTTTTAGTTGCTCTCAGGCAAGCAAAAATTTAAAAGACAAATAATCTCCAGTGTTAGTAAAGAGGAAATTTCATATATTGTCTATGGGAGTCTAAACTGGCATAATCTTTTTTGGATGGTAGTATGGCTCTATCAATTTAAAATGTGCAGACTCCTTAATCCAGCAATTCTGTTTCCAGAAATTTGCCCTACCAGTGTACCCCTGACAAGAACAAAGGGATGTATATATAAGGAAACCATTTAAATGTCCCCTAGTCTGACTAAAGATATTACAAATCCATACTATGGAATTATGCAGCCAGAGAAGGAATGAGGTTGATTTATATGGAACGATAGGAAGGATGTCCATAATAAATGGGGAAAAAGTGAAGAGCAGATGGAGGTGTGTATATGTATATTTGGAGCATATAAAAATATATGTATGTGCATAGAAAAGTATCAGGTTATATATCAAATTTCAAACTGAATGATTACTTAGGGGAGTATTAAATGGGAAGGGATGGGTAGAGAGAAAGAGGATCTTACTTTTTAAATTCTATGTGTATTTGAATGACAAAACCAAGAGATATATTGACTCTCAATAGATTTAAAATACTAAAACACTGCTCACTTTGTTTTATACCTATACCAAGAATATGGGCCAAGCTTTTCCTTCCAGAGAAGTGAGATAAACACTCATCTCTCTTAGCCCCATTCCACAGCCATCTACCAGGGCTAGCTGCTATTTCTATTACAATGAAAATCTTGGTTGATTCCTTGACTACTGGCTCCCCTGGACAAGGATTTCCTCAAAAGGACCACAGAATTCAGGCCATGGTTGACTCTCTCAAGTATCTCATCCTACCATGCACTAAGAAATGGGTAAAAAAAACTCAAATGCTTTTAAGAACCAGACAGGTCAAAGCAAATGAATGTGTGAGAGAGAACATCCCTTTTCTGAAGGGGACAATATCTTTGGGCAATTACTCCAAAGTGACTACCTTCCCTTGGGGCAGAAATAATACAGGCCTTGGTGACAGCCAATTTTAACCCACTTCACATGGAACAATGAAGAGAAAGTTTCTAGATATTTGTAATAGGAACATAAAAGAGTAACCAAACAATCTCTAAGCAAAAGAGAACTTTTAACAAGGAATATGTAGACTTACACATATCCTGTCCTGTTCTGCACTTTAAGATCTAGTGTTGTTTCTGGGGTAGGGTACAGACTTTTGGTGAACTCTGCTTAAAAACAACATGGAATGCCTTATTTCTACCTGCTTAATGTAAGAAGGAAAAAAAAATCATTTTATATGACATCAGAGATACCTGAGGCCCTCACAGAGAATTTTCCTGAGGATCTCCCAGAGCAAGCTAGGCTGCTGCTACTCAATTCTGAAAAATTAAACCAAAAGGGCACTTAGGTTCAGTACTGCAAGATCTTTTGACTATTTCAAGAGAGTTAGAAACACAGATTTTTCCTGCAGATTACAAATGCAGTCTCCAACTTCAAATAGAGACTTCAGAGCTAACCTAATGGACCCTACATTTAGATAGTTTTCTATTAGAAGTTAAGTTTCTTTAGGCCAAGACTTATGCCTTAACTTACATTTAACCCCCCAGTGCTTAGACAGCACATATCATTCACTTAATAAAAATCTGACAAAGGATAGATGGATGGACAGACTGACATAAAGGCAAGAAATGAACAGATAATGAAAGCTTTATAAAGGAGCTGAAAAGTATCTAAGATATAGCAGCAACACAATAACTTAAGAATTTTAGAAAAACTGTTAAATTTCAAAAGCTATCTCAAGAAACTTTGTATGTCTGCCAATTAACTGCTACATAGCTATTCTGAACTAACAGGAAAACCTCAATCTTCTACACGTCCAAACTAATGATATAATTTCCGAGGCTACAACCCTGAGCTCTACTCTATCCAGCCTAGGAATTGCCAGACATCACTCTTCCCAGTACCCTCATTATCCTCACCATCCACAATAACCTTATTTCTAATCTTGGTCCAAGCCTACCATCTTCCTCTTCATTTTCTGGAAAAAAAAAAAAAAAAAAAAACCAAAAAAACAAAAAACATACAAAAAACCACAAAATTACTACTACAATTACAACCTCTAACTTCATGTAGGCATTCAGCTTTTTGTCTGAGGCTATCCTTCTTCCAGACTGATTACAGTATCTGTCTACACAGCTGATTATGCAAGCTCTCTTAATTGTTTTGGTTTGTATCTCAACTCTTCCTGTTACACATCTTTAAGTGTGTCCTTTAGTCATTTTCTTCTCCTCTCTATTGCTCTGGGGTTGAAAGATACTTATATTAGAGATACAAGACACTTGCGTGTGTTAAATGCTCAACCAACGCAGTTAAACACAGTATAGTTTTCTTTATCTAAATTATTTAAATACATATTCCCTATTTCTTGTTCAACAACTTTTAATTTTCCTACCCTGTCTCTAACTTCATTTTGGAATTATGAGTCCTCCAAAATCCAAATTCCCATTTGGACCATGATTCTAGCTCAGAATTCTGTAGTGTAAAACAAATGCATGAATACTATGCTTTATGCCAAACTAGAAGTAAAAAAAGCATATGTCTCACAGAAAATAAAGCTTTATTAAATATGCAAATAAAAATTTGATCTTAATATACATAGATACCTATGTGTATCTATATATACATATATACTTCTCCCTAGGAATACATTCTGTTTTCCAATACATTACGCGTGTGTGTGTGCACGTGTGTGTGCACGCATGTGTGTATAAAACAGAGAACATATTTTTAGGAGGAAGTCATATAAATTCTATAGTTACTTAAATTAGCCAGTTAGATCTAAAGTATCCTGAGGTCAGGTAAAAACTAAAGTTAAGGCCCAACTGCTGACAAATAAAAACATCCTACTAAATTATTAAGCCACCTCCATCTTCCCATCATTTAACCACAGCAGTAAAAAGATTCAATCTAAAAAGAAGCTAGGTGAAATCAGTTCACATATAACTCTGAAAGCTGCTTAGAATCACTACCTCAGAGCATACTAAAATTTAAGACTGACAGCAGTCCCTCACTATCTAAGAGAAGTCAAAGACATTCTAATTTTAATTGAAAATTAATGTCTTCACTTTTAAAAATAATTACTAACAAAAGAAAACATACTCACCTCTTCGATTAACTTTTCATTTGGTGACGATGTACAAAGACAAACAAGGTAAGTTTGCTTAAAACTACCTTTTGTACCAATCTCTGGATGATCAGAACACAGCTTTGCTAGAGCAGTTGCTTGACTTAACTGATTGGTTTTGATTAGATGTTTAATTCTCATATCCAACAAGATCGGACCCTCAAAAGCTAAAAATTCATTCACTTTAAAAAACAAGACATAATAGATTATTAACATTTGGTAATAATTCATTTGCAATACAAATATTTAGAAGGAATATCTTTTTTAAAGCACAGGAACTAATACTTTTTATTTTGCTTTGCAATTTTCTATTACTATCATGCTACTATAAAATACTTGACTTTACAAGCAAAAGGAAATTATATTGCTAACTTTTAAAAGTTGCATTAAATACTTTTACCCCTGAGAGTACCATTTAGAGTGAGGTGAATTAACTTCTTTATGATAAAAATAATTTTGCATTGAATTCTAATAGTCCGTGCTATTAAAATTACACTAAATTCTTTTCCCCACAGCATTTATTCTTAAATATCAGAAGTTAACGTTCCTGGAAATCTGCAGTGTTGGGGCATTACACACGTAAACTGGTAACCACTGAATAATCTAGATGAGATGCAACTAAAACTGTGTTCAATATTGATGATGTATTTTTTGTTTTACAAAGGTGAAGTCTGTTTTGCCTTAATAGATATTTTAGAACAAATTAAATATCTACAGAAAAATAAATAAGGGGGGAAGTCTACTGAAACTTCTGTAGGTTTGTAATTTTTAAAACATCGACCGATAAACCTCAACATTTGCTTAAGACCCACTTACACATAATACATTTCTATTTTGTTCAAATCTTCGAATTTCTTACTGCTTGTTTGATCATCTACAAATAAAATTTTTTATTTTTTGTGTTTGTGAAGGAGACTTTAAATTTTAACAAGTGCGAATTTAAACTCTTCCCTGTTTTCCTTACCGGAATGAGAAAATCATCTTTAAAAATTTACTTGGTGATAGCTAGCCTGAAACCTTTGGAAGGTTTTTAGTAATAGAATTTTAAATACTCTAAAACACACAATTTCTCTACTTATGAATAGACTGGAAGATAAGTCTAGTAAGTAATTTGTGGGTTAAAAGATGGAGAATGAGAGATGTTCTTCCTTCTTTAAATATCCTTTGCTACCCTGTAGTACTTTTATTTTTTAGATTTAACTGCACTGTATTCCACTGTGAAAAGATTCTTCAATGAGACAGTATAATCATGGCTCCTCAGTATTAAAACAATGAACATATAAGCATTTTTACAGAGGATCCCAAATTCTATCCTTTTCTAGAAGTCTAGATCTTTGTACCTGCCACTCTCTATTCTACACTCTGCCATGTTAAATCAAAAAGTATAAAGATTGAACACAGATAAATAAAACTAAATGCATGATGCCTCTGACAATATGTCTTACATATACAGGTTATTATTTTTCTTTTCTTAGTATCACTTGATCCCACTCAGAAAATTATATCGCACGTATTTTTTCACCATTTAGTTAACTGTCAGACCAAAACCAACAAAGATTCTAAATGAAAACTTAAAAAAAAAAGTTAAAGTTCTGGCTATAGATAAGTCATAGACTTAAAAAACAGCTTCAGTTTCCTAATACAAAAAATTCTCTCAAGAAGGAAAATCCAGCAATAAAAAGTCTGCGAGTAACTTAAAATACTCCCACTAGAACTCAATCAACAAGTTCTGAGGATTGTAGCAAAGAAATGATTTAAAGGTGGCAAGTATTTAACAAAACTGATGACACTGAATAGAATCTCAAATAGTTCCTAAAAATCTCAAATAGCAACATATAAATTCGAATGACAGGTTGTGCAAAATAATTTCTGTGCTAATATACAGGAGAATATATGCTAATATCATAAAATTTCAAAAACAGATTTTTTTTCCTAATGATGGGAAACCACTGCCAAACTTAGGGTCAAACTGATTCATTCCAAAGAAATATAGAATCTTAGAGCAGAAGGGACTTTACAGATCATTTTGTCCAGCTCCATCATTTGGCAGATGAGTAAACTGAGGCTCACAGAAAGTAAGTTAACTTCATAGGGTCATAAAGCCAGTTAATGACAGAACCAGGACCAGAATAATGGGTCTTCTGACTTCCAGCTTAATACCATGGTGGGATGAGAAAAACAAAATTCAAATTGTGTCTACTTCTAATTAGAATGGCACTTATAGCAGTAAAGAGTTATGAAGTAGCATTAACTTTTAAAGGAAACTAATCATGTATTCTGAAGCTCAGGATTCGAATGGATCAAAAGTAGATTACACTCTAATAGTCAATTCAGAATCTGCTGAATTACTCTCCGTGGCCTTTTTTCATTTCTCCTTCACTGCTTTCCATTTCCCATTTCCTTCTTTCTCTACTTCTCTCCAATCCAAATACGCTTTTTCTTACAGCATTAAAATATCACATCAAAGACTACCTGTTTTAGGGTTTGCCAGACTTATGAAAAAAGTTTTATATTTATCCTTAAGTAGACAGTCACATCACATCTCATTCCCCACCCTGCTTTTCCCACTCCCATTTCAGAAAAATAAAAATATCTTGAATTTTACTTGTGTGCAACCTTTTAATCTATTTTCTCTGTTTATGGACTTTAACAGAAAAGCAGGTTTTACCACCTTAGAGCCTATCAAGAGAGCTGGATGACACAAAATGACAATGTAAATCAGTAATATTTAGCCAGCTCAATTAAGAAAGAATGGATTCTCATAGAATGCCACTTACACAATATTAAAAAATACTAATTTCTACATTAAAGATAATTAACTTTAAATATATTACAATATATAAGTTCAATTTTTGTGACAAATTTTGTGACAGAATATACAAATATTAAATGAGCATGTCCTATGCACCAAAACAGACTAACTAGGTCCTGGATTTCCTTCAAAGTGGAGTCAACTTATTTACTGGGTATGTGTATTTCCATGGCCAGATTTGTACACAATTTCTTCTGTAGCATCTCTGAACTAACTATTTAGCAAGCATCTCAAACTGTGCATACAGAAGTCTCTATACCACACAGTATGTATTATCTCACTTAGTCATGCTCAAGCGAAGAATCTAATAGTGGCCTTAAAAATGCTCTCTTGTGCTTTCTTCTCACTTACACATCTAATCCACAACCTAATTCTATCACTTCTATCGCCTAAATACTTCATCTCGTTCACTTTTCTCCATCTCTACTCCTGCCATTCATCCACTCCTCCCAGCCCGTCATTAATCCATCAGACCACTTTGTAGCACTCTGCTAGTTTTCTACATCCACTCTTACAACATCACATCTTCTCCCAGCTTCAAACACTCCAATGCTTTCCCTTTGCCTTCAAAGAGTAAATTCTAAACTTTTCACCATGGCCTATCTGAATCTGCATCAACTACTCCTTTTTAAAATATACAATTTGTGGGGCGCCTGGGTGGCTCAGTGGGTTAAAGCCTCTGCCTTCAGCTTGGGTCATGATCTCAGGGTCCTGGGATCAAGCCCCGCATTGGGCTCTCTGCTCGGCAGAGAGCCTGCTTCCCCCCTTTCTCTCTGCCTACTTGGGATCTCTCTGCCTACTTGAGAGATAGCTCTCTTTGTCAAATAAATTTAAAAAAAAAATAAAATCTTAAAAAAAAATGAAATTTGTATTTTCTATTAAAAACAATTTAGGGGCAAAAAAAAAAAAAAACAATTTAGGGGCGCCTGGGTGGCTCAGTGGGTTGAGGCCTCTGCCTTCGGCTCAGGTCGTGATCTCAGGGTCCTGGGATCAAGCCCCACCACGGGCTTTCTGCTCAGCGTGGAGTCTGCTTCCCCCTGCCTCTGTGCCTACTTGTGATCTCTCCGACAAATGAATAAATAAAATCTTAAAAAAAAAAATTATAAAAAAAAAATTTAGCATTTGGGCAAGGAAAAACAAAAAACAAAAAACAAAAAACAAAAAAGAAAAGGCATCCAAATTGGAAAGGAAGAAGTAAAATAATCTGACTACAGATGACATCTTTTATGTAGGAAACCCTAAGAATTCCACAAAAAAAACTATTAGAATAAATGATTTTAGCCAAGTTATAGGATACAAAAATTAAAATACAAAAATAAGTTGCATTTTTATATACTAACAATGAACACTGAAAAGGAAATTAAGAAAACAATTCCATTTACAGTATCAACAAAATATAAAATACTTAGGAATAAACCTAAACAAGAAGGTGAAAGACTTGTACCCTGAAATCTACAAAACATGGCTGAAATTAAAGACACAAGTAGAAAGATCCCCATGTTTGTGGATTCAAAGACTTAATATTGTTAAGATGTCCAGCTATCAATGGGGGGGTGCCTGGGTGGCTCAGTGGGTTAAGCCTCTGCCTTCAGCTCGGGTCATGATCTCAGGGTCCTGGGATCGAGGCCCGCATTGGGCTCTCTACTCAGCTCCCCACCCCCTGCCTATTTGTGATCTCTTTCTTTCTGTCAAATAAATAAATAAAATCTTTAAAAAAAAAAAAGATGTCCAGCTATTAAAACTTTCTAGAATTCAATACAATTCCTGTTAAATCACAATGTTTTTTGCAGAGAGAGAACAATTTATCCTAAAATTCATATGAAATCTCAAGGGACTCCCAAAAGCCAAAACAATTTGGAAAAAGAACAAAGTTTAAAGTGTCACACTTCCTCACTTCAAAATAATTTATAAAGCTACAGTAATCAAAACAGTGTGGTACCAGCATAAAGAAAGTCATATAGGCAATGCAATAGAGCAAAAATGCCAAAAACAAACCTTCACAGCTATGGTCAAATGATCATTTGAGTGCCTAATGATCAAATGAGTGCCAAGATCACTCAGTGAGAAATGGACAGTCTCTTCAACAAATGGTGCTGGGAAAACTCATGTCCACATGGAAAAGAATGAAGCTGGACAACTGTCATATACCACATAAAAATTTAACTCAAAATAGGTTAAAGATCTAAATTTAAGAACCAAAACTATAAAACTCCTAGAAGAAAACAAAGGGGATATAAGCTTGAAGACACTGGACTTGGCAAGGATTTACTGGATATAACACCAAGGTATAGACAACAAAACAGACAACTACAGCTACATCAAATCTAATTTTTTTTACGCATCAAAAGACAAAATCAACAGAGTGAAAGGCAATCTACATAATGGAAGAAAATATTTGCAAATCATATATCTGATAAGGGGTTAATATCCAGAATATAAAGAATTCTTGCAACTCAACAATAAAAAAATCAAATAATCCTATTACAGAGTGGGCAAAAGACTTAAACAGACATTTCTCCAAAAACAGCATAGAAAGTCCAACAAACACATGAAAAGATACCCAACTAAACATCAGAGAAATGCAAATCAAAACAACAATGAGGTATCGCATCATACCCATTAGAATAATTACTATTTAAAAAAAAAACAGAAAATGGAGAGAATGGAATCTTTGTGCACTATGATGGGACTATAAAATGGTACAACTTCTACGGAAAACAATCTGGAAGCTCCTCAAAGTTAAAAACAGAACTACCTATTGTATGATCCAACTCTTCCACTGCTGGGTATGTGCACAAAAGAACTGAAAGTAAGGTCTTCAAGTGATATGCAAATGCACCCCCATGTTTGAAGCAATACTACTCACAAGAATCAAGAAGTGGAAGCAATCCTAATGTCCACCAACAGATGAATAAACAAAATGTGGTATATCCATGCAATGGAATATTATTCACTCTTAAAAAGGAAGAAACCCTGGGACATGCTACAACATGGATGATGTCCCCGAGAACATCATGCTAAGTGAAATAAGCCAGTCGCAAAAAGGTAAACATGATATAATTCTACTGATAAAGGTAACTAAAGTAATTAAAGTCACAGACACCAAAAGTAAAATGGTGGTTAACCAGGGGCTGGGAGAGGTGCGATAAGAGGGAGTTGATATTAAATTGTTACAGAATTTAAAAAAAAATTGTCGAGAAGCCTGGGTGGCTCAGTCAGTTAAGAGTCTGACATCAGGTCAAGTCATGATCTTGGGGTTCTGAGATTGCGCCTCGAGTCAGGATCCATGCTCAGTGGGTCATCTATGGCTGCCCCCCCTCCCCTCCACTCATGCGTACTCTCTCATATTTTTTTTTAAAGTTACAGAATTTTAGTTTTGCAAGATGAAAAGTTCTAGAGATATGTTTTACAACAATATGAATATACTTAACAATACTGGACTATACAATTAAAAATGATGAAATGGTACATTTTGTTACCTCAGTAAAATTAATTAAAAAAAATCAATGCAGCACTGTTGGTCACAAATATCCAAATTTAGAAATTTAATAAAAACACAACACTTCAAGCTGTACATAAGTGGTTCTTAACCATGGCTGCACAATTATGGTGATCTTCTAAAAAGCACTGATACCTGGGGCTCAGACCTAGAGACTCTGGTCTGAGGCAGGCCTCCACCACTGAAATATCTAAAAACTCTCTAGGGAATTTAAGCACAGACAGGACTGAGAACCACTGCTCTAGGTATCTGTATTTCAGTGTCCAGATTAACAATCAGGGACAGTCTTAATCTTCACCCTGCCACTCACTCTTTCTTGAGGGAGTATGTTATTTATAAGAAATAGAATTTTTTACTTAAAAGATTTCATAATTTCTTAAATCAAGTTGCTTGCTTTTTCATTAAATCTGAAACTTTATGGCCATTATCTGACTATGGTAAAACTTTATGATCATAACTGATTTTTTAACATGGTTGCTATCAAACAGAATTTTTAAAGACTAGGGTTGCTTGGGTGGCTCAGTTGGTTAAGCAACTGCCTTCAGCTCAGGTCATGATCCTGGAGTCCCTGGATCTGCCTGCATCTGGGCTCTCTGCTCAGTGGGGAGTCTGCTTCTGCCTCCCCTCCCTACCCCCCACCCTTGCTCTCTTACTCACTCAAAGAAATAAAATCTTAAAAAAAAAGAATCTTCAAAGACTAAAAAAAAATTCCATGCCATAGATGAACCTAGTTAGTATGCAACACTAAAATTTTCAGGTGAAATAAGATTTCATTATGAGTTCTGAATTTAATTAAGGTGACATCCATGTAACTTTATTATAAAATACACTCAAGATGTTTCAAGAAACCAATGAGTGCATTTTAAAACCATTTTTAGTAAAAATGAAAATTTGGGGGTCACTACATTTATATATAATTATATAAGAATATAATTAATGTTAAATACAAGTATGTCATCAGCCTAAAATGGGAGTGCACACTTTTATAGGCTTTCTACAGTTAAATTCTATCAGCTTAATTCCATCCAGTCACTGAATCTCAAGGATCTAAATGTTATACATAAGTAAAAGGAAACATAAGTAATTTAGAAGTGATTTTTTAAATAAAACCTAAAATGTTTCATTTATTTTTTATACCAAGACAAGGTCAATTAAGAGCACAGAAGAAAGAAGGACATAAGGCAAAAAAAGGGAAATCAAACAAGAAAGAAACAGAGAGAGAGAAAGAAAAGAAAAAAGAAAAAAACTAAACAAAACCAAAGAGAAATAAGTCAGGCCAACTGTATTTCTAAAAGTACTTAATATAGTCTTCAAGGTCCTCTTTTTACTAACTTTCTCTAAGAAATGTCCTAACACAAAGAAACTGTTAACAGATTTAAGTCTAATTTTCAGAGTCAGCTCTTCTGGCATTCTCTGTATAGACATGTAAAGCTATATATAAAAACATGAAAAATATGTAATTAGATCTGACCTCATCCTATTTACCTGGAAAGTACGAGTTATCACTTGCTCTCTCCTCCCATCTCCCCTCCCTGAATTCAAAATATTATATCTTATGTATGCTAATATCTGAAAACCAAGGAACAATTTTTCCACCCTCACTTTTAAATGCAAAGTTTATTACTGAAATAAAGATTTATTTTCACACAAAATTCTTAAGGATTTATAAGTACTGTGGTAAAGCTTAAGCTTTAGAAATTTTCTTTGGGAAAAAAGGGATTCTGGGTGGGGGGAAAACTGCAGGGCTTAAGATTAAGAAAGGACCAACAAGCTAACAAGAATGTGATTTGTGCAATTGCAAAGTATCCCAATATAGGAATAGAAGAGACAGGTTTAAAGGAATTCAGTTTGACTCTAATTGGGTACTCTCTCAGAGTTTAGATAGTAAATGATGACATGTACAAAGTGAAAAGCAGGCTCAGGACTAATGATGCACACACCTTAAGTGTTATAGACCTGGTACTAACCTATGCAAAATGTTATTAAGGCTACAATCCAAGATGACCCCAGCTTACCAAAAATGCTGAGAACAATCAAATTGGCAGAGGTGGGTAACTTCTGGAGAAAAGACTGCTATTTGGGTTTGACTATTATTTATGATGACAGAGAAAAACAATTCCTCTAATGGTGGTTCTGTTAATAAGCTTTAGATTTAAAAGGGCAGAACAACGGAGGAAATGAAAATAGATGGGAAAAAGTAATTTTCAAAACAGGGCTGAACAATAGATATAATCCTGAATAAGTCTCAAAATTAATCATATTTAAAAACATGGCTTGTGATTGTTCAGAAGATATGTGAGAGTTAAGAGCCAAGACAAATTCACTAAAAATAAATTAGGTTATACTTGTCACAAAAATTATCTCAACATGTATCAGAGACCCAAATGTAAAATATGAAACTATAAAACTTCTTTGAGAGAAATCTGTACAACTCTAGGTTTGGTAATGAGTGATATGTATGTACGTATATATGTATGTTCTGCTATTTTTGTATTAATTCATTTTAATTCCAGTATAGTTAACATAGTGGTAATGAGTTTTTAGATAAAACACCAAAACCATTATCCAATCCACAAATGAAAAAATTCATTAAGTTGGACTTCATTAGAGTTTTAAATTTCTGTTCTGTGAAAGACACTGTTAAGAAAAAGGATCAGCCACAGACTGAAAGAACATATTTGCAAAACTCATATCCGATAAAGAACTTGTATCCAAAATATACAAAGAACTGTTAAAACAGTAAGAAAACAAACAATCTGATTAAAAAATAGGGGAAAAAAACCTAAAGGGATGCTCATCAAAGAAGATATACAGATGGTAAACATGCATATGAAAACATGTTCAGTATCTGATGTCATTACAAAAATGCTAATTGAAACAAAAATGTGGTATCACTACACACCTATTAGAATGGCTACAATTCCCAAAATAGGTAATATCAATTACCAATGACGTTGTAGAGCAACAAAAATTCTCATTCACTGCTGGTGAGAATACAGAATGGTACAGCCACTTTAGAAAACAGTCTGGCAGTTTCTTACAAAGCAAAACACAGTCTTACCATATGATCTAACAATCTTACCCTAGTATTTACCCAACTCATGTGAAACTTATGTCCACCCAAAAACTTGCAAGCAAATGTTTACAGTAGCTTTATTCATAAACAGTAATTATAGTAAACAAAATGTCTTTTAATAGGTGAATAAAGAAACTAGTACAGTCATACTACACATAGTATCATGGAATACTATTCAGCAATAAAAAGGAATGAGCCATTAAGGTATTCAAGGCATAGATGAATGTTAAATGCCTATTTCCAAGTAAAAGAAGCTAGACCAAAAGGCTGTAATTGTATGACAATCTCAAAAAGGCAAAACTACAGAGATGGTAAACAAAAAGTCATCAGGTATTCAGGAGGCTGTTCAGTGGGTGAAGATAGTTGATTTTTCTATGGTAGTGAAACTATTCTGTATGATACTCTACTGGTGGATACATGGTACTATGAATTTGTCAAAGCCTATAGAACTTTACAGCGCAAACAAGAAATCTTAACGTATGCAAATTTAAAAAAATTATTTAGGAGGTTAGGGAAGCCCAGGATGAAATGAAGCATACGGAGAGGGGGAAAATCTAACTGTATTATAAATATTATGAAAGAACTTCACTGAAAGAGGTAGGGAACTAAAGTGCTCGCCTAACTCTCTGTGGATGAGTGGTCTATAAGAAAAATGGCAAGAGAAATTGTACATAAGCATTGTATTCTAATCAGTAAAGTTGTTTTCCACAGAGGTATAAGTTATCAATTCTGAAACCACTATACATGTACACTAAGTCTGATTAATTAGGTATGTAGATAGCCAATGGTAAGAGGTCAGTCTGAAAAGACTGTATTAGTGCATGATTCCAATTACAGGACAGTTTGTTGAGGTGTGAGGTTACAGATAAGCAAAAAGAAAAGGTTAGAATGATCCTTCTGGTATGGATTAGAGTGGAAGACATCAATATGAACCCTCCTATTTAGTTTGATATAAATACAGCTGGTTACCTTACATATGGAAATATTTACAGATGTGTCTATACACAGATTAGTACACCTACATATAATTTCTTGCTTTGTCTATTGAGAGGACCTAGAAGCAATGACACACTAGAAGCAACGACACTTTGGTAGCAATAAACACACCCAGTTATCAAGTCTTGGTTTTTATTACTGTTCTCCAAGAAAAAAGAGTAAGAGCTCCTTGGAAAAACAGCTGATTCTACGACTGGGGCAAGAAATACACAAAATAAGCTTGAGTACCTTACAGTGACAGAAAGCAAGAAAATACTCAAATAAAAAACATACCCCATAATGACAGGGGTATGTCAAAGGGACACAGAAATTAAATCAGAGGCCAATGGCCAAAGGGACAATTTGAGTAACAAAATAAATAAAGTAATATTGGATTATGACCAAAGTATAAAATGAATATCCATTAGTCCATATTGGTGCAAATAAATGACGAATGGGGGAAAGATAAATCTGTGTAAATTCCAATAATCTGTGTAGATACTGGCCCCCTCCAAGATGTGGAGCTTAAATTTCCACCTCTTAAGTGCGGGCTGCATGTAGTAACTTCCTTCCAAAGAGTACTGTATAAAAAGGGAGAAAAAGTAACTTTAAAGTGGAGAAAACTGACAAACACTCTACCTCAGCCAGGTGATCAAGGTTAATATCAACAGTAAGAAGTCATGTGTTCAGTATGTACCCGTGATATGATGTGATAACAATGGCATTTTACCTCTGTGATCTTCCTCCCCAAATCCATAAGCCCAGTTCTAATCATGAGAGCAACATCAGACAACTCCCAGTTAAGGGACATTCTACAAAATACCTGACCAGTATTCCTCAAAACTGTCAAGGTCATCAAAAACAAGGAAAGTCTGAAAAATTGTCACAGCCAAGAGGAGCCTAAGAAGACATGACGACTAAATGTAATGTGGTATCCTGGATGGGATCCTGGAACAGAAAAAGGACATTAGGTAAAAACTAAGGAAATCTGAATAAAGTATGGAGGTTTGTTAATAACAAAGTATAAATACTAGTCTCTTAACTGTGGCAAATGTATCATACTAATATAAGATATGAAAAGTAAGGAAAACTAGTAGTGGGGTATATGGGAACTCTTCACAATTCTTCTGTAAATCTAAAACTATTCTAAAATAAAAAGTTCATTTTAAAAAATTATAAAATTAGGCCATACTAACCTCAGTATTAAACATTATTACTTAAAAGAACTCTATCAAGAAAAAAAAAAAGAACTCTAGCCAAATACTCATTATGGTGTTATGGTCTTTCATCAAATTCTTATATATAAAAAAGGAGAACCATGGAGCAGACATAAGGAAAAACAGGCATATTTTTATCAAACAACCATAATCAGAGCATTGATTAAAGGACTGAAGGCAAGAAGGAAGATTTCTGTTAAGTATCCCAGGGGCTAGGTTTCTGGACATGACCATTTTATGCTTATTTTCAAGGACCTGGATGCCAAAAGAATATATGTTAATAAGAGGAAACTGGTAAGGACAAAAACTTTGAATAACAAAATCAAGACTGAAAAGAATATGGAAAAGTTGCAAACACAGAATGAATCTAACAGTGAAATTAAGCAGGGAAAAAAAAGCAATCCTTCATGTGCCAAAATAAAGTATAAAAATGTAGTTGACAATTTAAGGGTAGCATTTATTTTTAAAATATTTTGTGTGATTTTTGTAATCTCATCGAGTTGTGAGAATGATATGGCTACCCAAAAAGTTTAATGTCATCTTAAGTCACACTAAAAGTATAAAGTATAATTGGATGAAAATCAGAGAACCAATGACCTCAAAGTCAGCCAGATCATATTTAGGGTACACATTAAGTTCTCAGAATTACATATTAAAGAGAGCAACAAAATGCAGTTAAAAAAAACAGGAATCATGATTTAGATCTAAAATCCTTAAAAATCTCAATTGCTATGGCATGAAAGAGGGATTTCCACTTTGTTTGGCATGGCTTAGGGATAGTACTAGATCCAAAAGATGGAATTCCAAGAATGTAGTTTTCACAATTTATTCATAGAGAAGATTTTCTAATCACAGGTTAAGAATAGACTGAACTACACAGCAAACCATCTCTCTAGTGAATAAACTGGTGTTTAAGAGAAGGCCAACTGGGGCACCTGGGTGGCTCAGTTGCTAGGCATCTACCTTTGGCTCAGCTCATGATCCCAGGGTCCTGAGATCAAGCCCTGCACTCAGCGGGAGCATGCTTCTCCCTCTCCCACTCCCCCTATTTGTGTTCCCTCTCTTGCTGTCTCTCTGTCAAATAAATAAATAAATAAAATCTTTTTAAAAAGGAGGGAGCGAGAAGGCCAATTTATCTGTCAGTGCTATTTAGAAGGCAGTTAAAATTGGGTAAAAAAAAATAAGCATTCATTGTCTTTCCAATCCTGAGATTATGACCAAAGAAAGGTACAAGTAATGTGTAAGCTTAAAGTTCCTGTGATATTCAAAGGCCATCTACTTGAGTTATGTAAATTTAGTTATTAGAGTTACTTTATTCTAGGATGTTAAAACCTTAAAGTGAAACCAGCATTTCCACCCACCCTCAATCCCCCAAATCAAAGAGGATTTCTTGGATTAGCTGGGTTTTAGTGAGTCCAAATTTAGTCAATTAAAAAAAAAATTCACAATTAAGTAGATTACTGTTCAAATACTACATCAAACCTCCAAAGGCTTCACTATAAACAAACTAATGAGCATAGCCTCCTGAGGTGTATTTATTATTCTCTAAGCTCTAGTTCCCTTTAAACTTGCTGTAGTTAAGTTAAACTAAGAGGCTGGATATTTAAAGCTAAAAAGCTTCCCATCCTTTTGAATCATCAAGTTTGAAATGTAAATAAATTAATATTTTTGTGTAAATGTTAATTTATTCAACTTTTTCAAAAGAGGTAATAAACATACACTTCTAGTTTATGTGATGATCCATAAAATGACTCCCATCAAAGAGACAATTCTAAGTAACAGAGAACCAAGTAAAGATTATGGCTGCAAAATCTCTGTCATTTAACATCTGATTGCGTCACTGAGTTGTATTAAAGTCTGGCTACCTACAATCCACTGCTATTGTAAGAAAGTCCTCTTGGCTGAATAATCCAAATTACTCCAGTAGCTATGTCAGGCAAAGAACATGAAATAAAGCAGCAAAGAGATGGGCAGAGACTTTGTTAACAGAAATGATGTTAGGCACATTTAAGCAAGTAAGGAAATGAAGCACAGATTCTTTTAAAATAAATTTTAAAGGTTCCATTTTCCTGTTTTAGTGTAATGTGTGAGTTTAGCAAAAATGCTCTTCAGAAATTGACAACAGAAAAAAGGAGTTAATTATTTAAGCTAGGTGCAGTTTTATAAGGCTAGATGCAACAGGGCATGATTTAAAAGAAGAGAGGTCCGGACTTCAATTCCTGGCTCTGCCTCACAACACTGGCAATGTAATAGAGAAAAGACAACCAATCTTTCTGAGCCTCCATTTTCTCATCTGTAAAATAGGGATAATAAAGATCCTACCTTTTTCACAGGATCATCAAGGTTAAATGAAACCATGAATATAAAAGCACATTTCAAACTGTTAGGAACTATATAATGTAATCTGATAATATTAGTAATATATTACATCGAGTATTTCCAAAAGCTGAAGATTAGAAAGTATAATTTGATTATAAGAACAAAATCTTAGTGATATTAGTATACTGGGAATGTAACTAATATGCCAAAGGCAAAAAAAAAAACCTAAGAGTCTCAACTTTTAAATGTTGTTCTTATTATTAATTTAAATGAGAGTCCACTCCCCATTTCTCCAAGGTCTTGAGAATACTGCAGTCAATCTGTGGGTATCTACAATGGAAGGGGGTACTAAAAATAATTTGCTTGTGAAAATTAAGGAACAGATAACATTGCTAGAACTATCAGGAAAGCACAGAGAAATGGTAAGTGGGGTAGGAAAAACCAGCTTGAAGAAAAGTCTGGAGATTGACTGGAAAGCCTTTCGGTAAGTATCAATGTACCAGAAGAGTTCACAAGCAACGGATCTAACACTCCTTTCTCAGAGCCGTCACAATTTGCTACCACACAGCAAAATACCTAAAGTTTGCCACCAATCAACAAGCAAAGCAGCAATAAACAACAGAAGTTTATTTACTTCTTCAGTTAAATACCTTGGGGAAAAGTTTGGATAAAATCTGGGCACTTTCCTAAGTAATTTCAAGGAAAGTACCAAAGACAGTAACTATGCTCTTCTTCATGGTATATACAATTTTTGAGCTCTGAACATTAAGCGTTACACATATTACTAGTGATTTAGCCATCTACTTCCAACAGAGTATCTGCCAGTTTGAGTTTAACTGGGATCTTTATTGCCCAAGTTCATAAAATAACAACAAAACAGAATAAAATAAGATGGAGGAATAAGCTGTTTGAGAAAGGGTACTAATCTTAGAGGCAGAAGACTTGAGAGTTCTAGGTTTACTTTCTTTCTCTATTTTGAGAAAAATCATTTAACTACCCTACTTCTGCTTCCCCATCTGTCAAGTAAGTTATCAAATATAAGCTAGATTGCCACCTGTCAGGATATTTCAGAAAGAATTCCTCTATGTGAAAAGATGGGAAAGAATTTTAGTTTTTCTGTTACTCTAAAACTGTGTAATATCCTATAAATACATCTTCCCCCAAATAAAATAAAGGTGAAGGGCCTCAAACACCTCAGCTAAAATTTAATTAAATGGTCCTTCTTTGGGAAATCTTAAATTAATATTTATCAAAACAATTTTAAGTACTTATTTTTTTTCTAGTCTAATGGTTCTTTTTTTTTTTTTTTTCTCTCTCTCTCTAGAAAATTTACCTTTATCCTTATCCAATGGTTCCTGGGAAAGTATAGTGCACAGTACCGGGTTTTTCCACACCCCAGTCTCTTGAGCTAGAGTAGCTAAAAAATGCAATTCACAGCTGCCATTCTCCATCAGCTTTTCATGAGCTACCTATAAATATTAAATAAACATCCAAAGAATTACAACAGATTTTTAAAAGCAAGCTTATCAGGCTCTAAATATAATACTAAATTTTTGAAAAATCAGACTTTTATCTTAAAAATTTCACATCACATTACAAAGTGCTGAATTCCTTTACTTCCAATTCTTAAAGATGAATCTCAAGAATTGTATCAATTGTAAATTTTAAATAAATACAATGTATTTCTAGAAATAAGTCAAAATTATTTTTCCCCAAAAATCTAAACCAAGAGCAGTTACTTCTGAAGGAAGCGATCAGAATATCCACAGCATAAAAGACCTTATACATTTTATATCCTTTGTGTTAGTAAAAAACTTTTTCCAAAAAAAGTCTACCATTAATAAAGGACAGATCTGCATCAAGGCCTAAATGACAATGTACATATATTCCAATAAAAGGGACTTATGAAAACAACTAAATCCATGGTTTTTCATTTACTCGTTACATAGATTTGGCAATATTCTATTTAAAACTGACACTAAAACTTGCTTACTAGTTGTTTCCAAGTGTTCATGCAATTAGCATGTTCTTCAAGACACAAAAGACCAATGGTTTTTATTCAATTCAGAAAATGTTTATTGGGAATTTCTATGGGCAAAGGACTAGGGAAGAGAGTGAATGGTCCCTGCATTTATGGGGCCTATCCTTTAGTGGGGTAAAGAAAGGTTAAAACAGTAAAACACAGGTAAAATGAAACAAATGCTGTTAAGCAGGTGTAAAATAACCCCAAGGAAGCTCTGAAATGAGAGCAAAGTGTCATGGAAACTCTTAAAGCTACACGCTATGTTTATACAAAAAGTTTATTGCTCAAAACCATAAATTCTCCCCACTGCAACAAGTTCCAGTGCTTTAAGAAAGTTTCTTTGAACAATTGCTGAAATCTACCATATAAAGATTTAAAGAGTTATTTCCTTTTCATTAACCCATATGAGAAAGTATCAAATAGTGCTACTGTTTCATAAAGGAAAGTTTAAAAGTTTATCATATGCTAACCAAAATAGCATAAGGAATTCAGTATTATATTTGTATATAAACAACTTAATTAATTCTGAGATAGAGTGCCAAACAATGAAAAGTTCTAAAATAATTATTTGCCTAAAAATAAATACTTGCTGGCAACACAATCTAAGACATGAGTTACTGATACACTGAAGTAGAAACTGCGTGATCAAAAAGTTAGTTACAACGTAACAAACATGACAAGACACCTTCATTTCAACAGTTAATTATTATGTGTAAGACACTATGTGGAATCCTATGATATTAAGATATGAATCCTACTTTCAAGGATTTTGCAATTGATGAAGACTTTAATGGTTAATATTAAAACAGGAAAGCTACTTCTCTACCTAACTATAGTTTATTTCACATGCTTCTAAAATATGCAACTAATTCTCTTTAATCTCTACAGAAAAAAACATCAAGCCAAAACATATTTTATGAACTCTGGCTAGAGAAAGAGAAATGCTTTCTGAAACTAACTAGCAAAATCATTCTTTTTAGCTAATAAATTAATCAAAACTTACTTGAAGCTATAGTATATCCAGCACAATCTAGTGCTTGAAACAAATTTAACATTCTTGAAAATACACCAAGACAGCTAAGTACTAAGTTGTGTAGTACTTTTATAAGGTAGAATAATAGCACTAAATAAGAGAGACAAAGCATGTATTTTCAGTTTTAGGATAAAAGCATGGACTTTGGAAAAAAGAACTTTGATTCAAAACACTACTTTGTAATATTAGCTGTATAAATTTGGGTAGATAAATATCTTTAAAATATGAGCCTCAGTTTCCTCACCTTTAAAATGAAAAAAACATACCTACCCCCACAAAGTTTTCATAAGGATTAAATGATATATTAAATTCATTTAAGGTATATTGCAGATGTTCAGCAAGTAAACTGTTTCTAAATACAAATTAGGGCATTTTCTTTTGTTTTCCCTTACTGGTCTGGCAAAGTGCTAATTAACTGATCTTAAAGAACAGTCCAATATTCAACCAATCTATCTAAATGTGTATCTTCATTTAACACACATTTTTTGAACAACTACTATATGAATGACATTAGTGTTAATAAGAGCTGCAAATAATGCTTGTTATCACTTAGATGTTTTAAAGTGTAACCAAATAATTTATTAAGAATAAAGCAAAAGGATATAAGACATACCTATATGAAATCTAATAGGTAAATATTCTCACCTGCACCAGTGTCTGAAATTGTTCCCACTGTTTATCTGATAACTCAACAGGCAGACACAGTAAAAGTTCAACACAGCTTCTAAAAAACAAAAAATTGGTAAGGATACAAATATTTATTAAAATTCAAAGTAAAATAAAACAAATAATCCTAGTATTAGTAGACACCCCATAACTATTCTATTTAAAATTAAACTATCCTGAGATACAGAATTAAAACAAAAAACCTAAATCTAGGGGTGCCTGGGTGGCTCAGTTGTAAAGTGTCTGCCTTCAGCTCAGGTCATGATCCCAGGGTCCTGGGATTAAGCCCCGCATCAGGCTCCCTGCTTGGCGGGGAGCCTGCTTTTCCCTATCCCATGCCCCCTGCTTGTGTTCCCTCTCTAGCTGTGTCTCTCTCCATCAAATAAATAAGTAAAATCTTAAAAAAAAAAAAAGCTAAATCTAATTTTTTATTTATGCAAAGGTCTACTCACAATGCCAAGCGTTCCAGAACCAATGCTACATTTTCACATTCAGAGGTAAGATAAGGTCGGGCTTTAACGTAACTTTGGATAGCCACTGTGTATACCTCCAATAAAGGTAAAGGATCTTCTGAAGTTTTCCATTTCTCTGCATATTCAAGGAGTGTCTGTTTTGGAAAGAATAATAAAAGTGTTCAATGTAAATCAAAATACACACCGGCTAATCAACTGTTTTTCTTTCCACCCTGAGAAATTTTGAAAAATAACATTTTTTACTTATAAAAACAAAAAATATCTTACACTGATTAAAATATTAAAAGTAATAAAGCCATAGTCTTATTTCCAACAGCTCTCTGTAGGAGAAAAGATTAGTGTTAATTATCCAACAACAGTATCATTTCATGAAGGATGTTAAGTACTGCAAGCATTATCTTCTTTCTTCTCTAGTCAAAATGCCACCTTTCACCTCAAAACTGCTAAGATTTAAAAGTTATTTTAAAAAGAAGATACCTAGACCAGATTGACCAGAAGGTAAGTAGTAAAGAATTTCAAATATTTACATTTCTATTTTTCATATAAGGAGCATAAAATTCAATACCTAAAACAAATAAACTGCATACAATCAGAAGACATGTAATTTTTCAGTTAATTAAAAATAACAGTACAACATATCACTATTTTTGTGACAGCCTTTGTCATTTAAAATCATCTAAAGTACTTTAACATACATAAAATCATCTAAAGTACTTCAACATACATAAAATCAATATTAAAGATATTAAAAATGGTAAGATCAAGTAACTTTTGTAATAAAGTGCTTATTTTTTAAAATAAAAAGCTCTTTATCCCTTAGTGAAGTAAATATTTCAAATATACCTTATCAGAATTACTAAAAGTAAAAAAACAAAAAAACCCAAAACAACCCCCCCACACTATTTATCCTAGAGAAGGAAGAGGTGGAAGAAACTGGCAGCAGCATTTAAAGACACCACATTTAACACTCTACAACTATTAAAATAATGAGTTACTAAAAAGTATCATCTAAAAGGTTCTATAATTATACTAATTGTTTTCATAAAATAGAGAAACTGCCATAGTTGCTTCTCTTCACACTTCAAGATTTAAGACTCATCTCCCCACATCTGGAAATTCAGGTGCCCTTTCCCAGAAAAAAGGGTATTTGGAATGAAAACTCTGTGAGGGCTTATATCCTCTGGCACACAGAAGCAGCTCTTAAAAAATATGTAAATACGTAGAAAGGTAGGAAAGAAGTCAGAAAGTCAGGAGAGAAGAAGGAAGAACTTACAAACACTCAAAACACTGCCTTGTCCTCTACTAGTCCCTCTAACAGTAATAAGTGATCAGAGAGAATGAGGAAGGAAGGACTAGAAAGAGTGATCTGGTAAATTAAAGAGCAACACAGTAACAATTCACTCTCTGAGCAGTCAAATATTCACAGACCCTGATCCTCTTCAAGTTGGACAGAAGTACAAGTAACCTGGAGACCCAAACTTGCCACTGACGTCTGAAGGGAGGGCCATCCTGTGGGACTGAGCCTTTAACCTGGGGAGGGGGGGAGGTCTGATGCTAAGTTCAGGTAGTTACTGTCAGAATTTAATTGTAGGACACCTAATTAGGTGTTGGAGAGTTAGAGAAATCGTACTGAGAAAGAACATGTATTTCGTGCTAGCAGTAAAAAGAAAAAATCCCTCAACAGAACTTATAAATATCAAGCCGAGTAGTCCCCTCTCCCTCTGTCCCTCCCTCAACTCGAGTGTGCGTGCATGCATGCTTGCTCACTCTAATAAAAATAAAATCTAAAAAAAAAAAAAAAAAAAAAAGAATTTATAAAATCTAAACCAAACCTACCAACTGAAAGGAAAGATCTGCATTTTGGAATTGTCTGTAATCATCATTCTATTTCTAGGAATGAAATAGAGTATAATGTTCTGTTTTTAAAGTTGGTTTTAATGCGTTCCTTGGGCATTTTATGGTGATGTGGGAGAGGATGACCTCACATCTTCAAGAATTTCAGAATTAACAACAACTGTGCATACAATTCTTACTTTAGCTAACACCTGTCTTTCTACACAAAGTTATTAAGTATTATTTTCCTTTTTCTGGAAAAACATGTTTAGACATCTAGGAAATTTCATGCTGGGCAAATGTTTCTAATCTAACATGGATTACACTGAATGCTTAGATTTCCCCTATTAGGTCCTCTAGCAGTAATGAATCAATTTCCGTAAGAGTTTTAACTTTTGCTGGAAAAGAAGAGAAAATATAGCATACTACTTTCCCAATGGATTTGAAATTATAAGCCTTTCCTTTTCCTTTTCTTTTCTTTTTAAGATTTTATTTATTTATTTGACAGAGAGAGATCACAAGTAGGCAGAGGCAGGCAGAAAGGGGGGGGAAGAAGGCTCCCTGCCAAGTAGAGAGCCCGATGCAGGGCTTGATGCAGGGGTGGCCGGCTGGATCCCAGAACCCTAGTTCATGATCTGAGCCGAAGGCAGAGGCTTTAACCCACTGAGCCACCCAGGAGCCCCATTTTTTCCTTTTATCTCCTAACCAAAATAAACCCTAAAAAAGGCCACACATTTCTACATATATGTACATATCTAAGAATACCTCATTTTGTTGTAATTCATTGTGCTTCAAAGCTACTGCGTTTTTTAAAAATTGAAGGTTTTTGGCAACCCTGTATTGAGCAAGTCTATCAGCACACTTTTTCCAACAGCATCTGCTCACTTTGTGTCTGTCACATTTTCATAATTCTTACAATATTTCAAACTTTTTCGTTATAATTATATTTGCTATTGTGATCTGTGATCTTGTTACTGTAACTTTTTTAGGGCACCACAAACCGCATTCATGTAAGGCAGTGAACTTAATCTATAAATGTTGCATGTGTTCTTTTTTTTTTAATTTTTATTTACTTATTCGACAGAGAGAGAGAGAGAGAGAGAGAGAGAGATGACAAGTAGGCAGAGAGGCAGGCAGAGAGAGAGAAGGGGGAAGCAGGCTCCCTGCTGAGCAGAGAGCCCGATGCAGGGCTCGATCCCAGGACCCTGAGATCAGGACCTAAGCTGAAGGTAGCGGCTTAAACCACTGAGCCACCACCCAGGCGCCCCTGTTGCATGTGTTCTGAATGCTCTATCAACTATCTCTCTCCCTCTCTTTGGGCCTCCATATTCCCATAGACCTAATAGTATTGAAATTAGGGCAATTAGCCCCACAACAGCCCTTCTAAGTATTCAAGTGAAAGAAGAGTCACACATCTTCTAGATCAAAAGCTAGAAATGACTAAGCTTAATGAGGAAGGCAAGTCAACAGCCAAGACAAGCTGAAAGCTAGGCCTCCTGTGCCAAACAGCCAAGTTACAAATGCAAAGTTAGAGTTCTTGAAGGAAATGAAAAGTACTACTCCCATGAACACAGGCATGCTAATAAAATCAAACAAACTTATTGTTAATATAGAGGAAGTTTTAGTGATCTGAATAAAAGATCACTAGCCACAGAATCCCTTAAGCCAAAACCTAATCCAGAGCAAGACCCTAACTCTCTTCAATTTATGAAGGCTGAGAGAGGTAATTAAGTGTCAGAAGAAAAGTTTGAAGCTAACAGAGGTTGATTCAAGAAAAGGTTTAAGGTTTAAGAAGCCATTTCTGTAACATGAAAGTGTAATGTGAAGCAGCAAGTCACCTAGATCTAGCTAAGATCATTAATGAAAGTGGCTACAGTAAACATCTTCAGTGTAGACAAAACAACCTTCTGTCGCAAAAAGATGCCACCTAGGACTTTCTTAGCCTGAAAGGAGAAGTCAATGCCTGGTTTCAAGCTTCAAAGGAAAGGCCAACTCTTTTGTCAAGAGCTAATGCAGCTGGTGACTTCAAGTGAAGCCCATGCTGAAGATCCTAGAGCCCTTAAGAATTACGTTAAATCTACTCTGCCTGAGTTCTATAAATGGGACAAAACTTGAAGGATAGCACATCTGTTTACAACATGGTTTATTTAATATTTTAAGCCCACTGTTGAGAAAAAGATTCCTTTCAAATATTACCACTCACTGATAATGCACCTGGTCACCCGAGAGCTATGATGGAGACGTACAAGATTCATGTTGTTTTCATACCTAATACAACATCTGTTCTGCAGCCCATGGATCAAAGAGTTGTATCAACTTTCAAATCTTATTATTTAAGAAATACTTTCATAAGGCTAGAACTGCCCTAAACAGTGATTCTTCTGGTGGATCTGAGCAAAGGAAGTTTAAAACATTCTGGAAAAGATTCACCATTCCAGATGCCATTAAGGACATTTGTGATTCATAGGAAGAGGTCAAAATATCAACATTAAAAGGGGTTTGAGAGAAGCTGATTCCAACACTCATGAATGACTTTGAAAGGTTCAGGACTTCAGTGGAGGAAGTAACCACAGATGTGGTGGAAATAGCCAGAGAACTAGAATTAGAAGGGGAGCCTGAAGGGGTGCCTGGCTGGCTCAGTCAGAAGAGCATGGGACTCTTCATCTCAGCCGAGGTAGAGAGTCGGAGTCCCACATGGCATGTAGAGATTAAATTAAAAACTTAAAAAAAAAAAAAAAGTGGAGCCTGAAGATGTGAATGTATTGCTGCAACCTCATGTTAAAACTTAACACAGATGAAAAAAAAAAATTAACACAGACGAGGAGCTGCATCTCAGGGATGAGCCAAGAAAGTTGTTTCTTGAGATGGAATCTACTCTGGGTGAAGATGCTATGAAGGCTGTCCAAATAACTAAGGATTCAGAATATTACATAAACTTAGTTGATAAAGCAGTGGCAGAATCTGAGAGGACTAACTCCAATTTTGAAGTAAGTTCTACTGTGGGCAAAGTGCTATCACCCAGCATCGCATGCTACAGAGAAATTATTCATGAAAAGAAGAGTCAATCAAAACAAACTTCAGTGTTGTCTTATTATAAGAAAATGCCACACCCACCCCAACCTTCAGCAACTACCACCCTGATCAGTCAGCAGCTATCATCGAAGCACGACCCTCCACCTGCAAAAAGATTATGACTCGCTAAAAGCTCAGATGATGGTTAATATGTTTTAGCAACAAAAGTATTTTTAAATTAAGGTAAGTACAGGAGTGCCTGGTTGGCTAAGCTGGTGAAGCATGCAAACTCTTGATCTTGGGGTTATAAATTCAAGCCCCACATAAGTGCAGAGATTATTTACAAATAAAATCTTTAAAAAAAATTAAGTACATATTTTTTAGACTTAATGCTATTGTATACTTAATAGGCTGCAGTACAGTGTAATTTTATGTGCATGGGGAAAACAAAAAATTCAACTCATTCTTTTGGGTTTAATAGAGTCTGAATTGATGAGAAAAACAATTGACACATCACAGAATGTTAGAACCAGAAAGCACCTTAAAAACTATCTTTCAAAAAAAAAACTATCTCTCTTCACCTCATTTTATAGATGAGGAAAGTGGGAAAGTAAGCAGATTCTGGTAAAAACAAGACCACTCAGGTGGCTATTTAATAGTCTGGGAATAATGTAACTAGGAAGAGGGTAGAAAGATGACAGCAGATTGAGATAATATGAGAAAAGTGATGGTATACTCATAATGATTACATATAAAAAAATAAGCTAAAAAGCTGGTTAAAAAGCAAATATCTATGTGTATAAAGCTTTGAGAGTTGGTATTTATAGCCAGTAAGTGTATTAATAGTAGAGCTTCCATTGTTTCTCGAGACACTAAGTAGAACCACTGTGAAACTGGAACTCTCCCCAACATAGTTGGTTAATAAATTATGCTTTCTTCAATTAAAAAAGTTATTTATATATACTGCCTTAATCTGTGCAAGAGATTTTAGGTGGAAATGTCAGAATGATCAGATTCCTATTCTTTTCACAGAATTAGAAGAGACCTTAAAGATCATTTAATTCTGTTTTACAGAGTAGTAATTAAAGGGTCCAGTGACCTGCACACTATTAATAGAATCGGTAATTTGCAAAGCCAGGCACCCTCACTCTGTGAAACATTCTGTCCACTACAAACAAATACTGGTTGTGGTATTACAAGAGAACTGTACATCTGTGGTGTTACTCTGTAACTATGAAGTTTACCTTTTACCTCTATTACTTCAATTATTCCTAATAACTATGAGATGAAGTACTATTTATCCAATTTGCCAGCGATACTAGAAATAAATAACCCCTTTATTGATTAAGCTTATTTTAGTTGAAGTCAGACTCAAAGCAGCATACAAGAAAAAAGGTTTTTCACATAACAGGAAATTAAGAGGAAGGGTGGGTTCCAGGATGGGTTAGTGTAGTAGCTCAACAATGCCTTCAAGATTGTGATGAGCACTGGGTGATGTATGTAAGCAATGATTCACTAAGGCATATACCTGAAACTAATATTACACAGTATATTAACTAATTAATGAATTTAAGCAAAAACTTGAAAGAAAAAAGTACAAACAAATAAAAACAATGTCTTCAAGAACCCACCTATGTCTTCATTCAGCTACCCTCAGGTGACACCCCTACCCAATTCCCAGGCCTTAAGACAGTGAAACAGGTTTCTTATCCAGCCTCAGAAGTAACCAGAAAGATGAGACCATTTCTTTATGTGCATCTCATTTAGGAACAAGGATATCTTTCTCAGAAACCCCAAACCCAATTTCCATCAGATTTCTCCTCAGGTCTCAATGGCCAGAACTGTATCACACACCTATGTCAAAAATCACCCAGACATCACGGAACCCCCTGGTTGACTTTTAAACCAATTAGAACTCGCTCTCCAAGGCTGAAGGTAGGGCCTGATTGTCTGGAGCATAAAGCTGTGTAAAGGAAGGAAACTGTGAATAAAATCAGAGTTCTATTAGGAAAGTTAGGGAGACAGTTTGGTTGCCTAATGGTTTTTATGTCCGCATGCCCTCAAGAATGAAGAAGTGAATGTATGTGTGCATATATGTATGTGTATTTATATTTGTATATACATATAAACAAAGATAAAAATCATTGTGATCTAGTTTTGAGAGAGGTGTGAGATAGAAGATAAGATAGAAGATAAGAGTTTGGGAAAGAAAAGTTTTCTTATAAGGCATCAGATTGCTTCCATTAATGAGTAAAGTATGGCAAAAAAATATAAAACTATGTTATATGAAGAATGATTGATGGAACTAAGGATGCTTAATCTGGATAATAACATTTACTGAATATTTACTACAGGCTAGGCACTGTTCTGAGAGCTCTAAAAGTAATACCTACTAGCAATTAGATAAATTACAGTACGATACTAAAATTGGACCAACGGGGGTACAAAAAGATTAAAGTAACAAGCCTAACACTACAGAGCTAGTTAAGAGGCAGAGAAGAGATTCAAACCCTAACAAGCTTGACTCAGAGTTTAAGTTCTATGCTTCTACATTTCTGGAGAAATTTTGGGTTCCCAAATTCACAAATTTGAAGACCTGTCATGTAAGAGAAGAATAAATTTTATTCTGTGTCATCTCACAAAACAAACCAGGACCACTAGGTTAAAGTTTGAAGGAGATATATTTCTGCTTGCTCTGAGGAAGAGCCATCAAACAATCAGAGTTAACCAAAATAGGACAGGTTAGCCTCCCAGGACAAGAGGATCTACCACAGTTACTCAAGCAGGAGCAAGATGACTCAGAGTTCAGAATGCTTTAGGAGAGTCATATTTTGGAGACATAGTCTATCACAGTGGAAGAGACTACACTTACTGCAGTGTGTGTGGGAGTGTCCTAAACCAGCGGTTCATAGATGTTTTGAATGCTGTATTATTTAAAATTATTTAAATTAGCTTCTGATATTTAAAAATAAGTTTTTTTAAAGGGGGGAGGGGCAAAAGGAGAGGGAGAAAGAGAATCTTAAGCAAGCTCCATGCCCAGTGTGGAGCCCAAGGTGGGCCTCAATCTCACAACCTGAGATCATGACATGAGCTGAAATCAAGGGTTGGACACTTAACCAGATGAGCTACCCAGGAGCCCCTAAAAATAAGTTTTCCATAAAATTTGGATTTCTGGCTTTTTAAAAAAAAAAAATTTAGGAATTCTGGCAACTTTGGGCCCATATTTCACTATGACAACCACTGGCTGGAGATGAATGATGAGCCGAGGTCCTAGGGCATAAATTCTCTGGTTGCTACTAGTCTCACCCAGTTGTCTCCATCTTTAAGGGACCTACTGCACCCCGACAAGGTATTTGTAGTTACAGCCTCTACTCTGTGGCATTATGGAGTAAGCCTAGAGAAGAGAAAAAAATATAAGTACAAGAAAGGTTAACACATCATGCTCTAATAGGATCTCTAATGCAGTGTTTTCCAACCTCTTTTTCCTTATCATCCCTTCCTAAGGAAACTTTTGACTTTTTCTTCCTAATCATTCCCTATCTCCAATGAAATTTTAATACCCAGATGTACTATATACCTCTTTGTGGGCCATAAACTATTATAATATCTAAGTTTTTTCTCTTGAAGAGCCAAGTTTCACCCCCTTGGGAATAAAAATGCACACTTTTAACATTTTGGCTCTTAAACTTACTTCTCATTATCTAAGTCAGCAGAGACTGGAACATGTATACTCTAGGGAGATAGACAGTATAGATTAACTTCCAGCAGCTTCCTTTTGTTCCTCTAAAGGTTATTAGGTGAGACAAGAAAAGAATTTTGAATAAAACCACAGGAGTGTTAAATTTAATGAGCATGAGGACCAAACCACCTTACTGTCCTATGTAAAGCTGAAACTAGTGGAGTGTTGCATGTTTATACCATTATATTTATATTCAGTTCCAAATTATAACTAGATAGTCTAGAGTAGAAGCTCTCAAAAGTTTTGACCTCATGACTCTTTATTCTCTTAAAAATTACTGAGGATACTAATGATTGTTTTTTATGTGGGTTATAAACATTGATATTCACCACTTCAGAAATGAAAACTAAGATTTTTAAACTATATATTTTTGAAAAGATGTAAAAAAAACCCACAATAAACCTATTGTGTTACTACAAATTAAGATATTTTAGTAAAAAAACTTTCCAAAAAATTAGTAAAATGATGCCATTATTTTACATTTTTCAAATTTCTTCAGTGTTTGACTTAGAAAAAAGCACGATTCGCCTATTTCTGCATTTAATCTATTGTAATATCAAACATCATGTAACCTCTGGAAGACTCCACTGTACACAAGTGAAAGAAGGCAAATAAAATCTTATAGTTTTGACTTTTTGGACCTCCTGAGCATTTGGTGTGTAATGCTCTTTAAATTTCGTTATTAAAATTTAAGATTTGTGTAAAAACAGTGTCCTGGATACACACATTTTTGCACCTTGCTCTTTCCAAACTTCACTAAAACAACAGTTTTTTAAAAGTAGCATAAACCCAGGGGCGCCTAGGCAGCTCAGGTGGTTGTTGGTTAAGCGTCTGCCTTTGGCTCAGGTGATGATTCCAGGGTCCTAGGATGGAGCCCTGAGTTGGGCTCCCAGCTCAGTTGGGAGTCGACTTCTCCATCTCTCTGTCACTCCCCCTGCTTGTGCTCCTTTATTTTGTCAAAATTAAATTAAATTAAAATATTATAAGCCCACATAAACCAAGAAAATAGAAATGGCGGAAAGAGAAACAAAATTTTAAACACTAAAAAGCATATAGAAGAGTGGCACTTTAAGAAAAGTGAGTCCTGGGGCGCCTGGGTGGCTCAGTGGGTTAAAGCCTCTGCCGTAGGCTTGGGTCATGATCTCGGGGTCCTAGGGTCGAGCCCTGCATCGGGATCTCTACTCAGCATGGAGCCTGCTTCCCCCCCTCTCTGCCTGCCTCTCTGCCTACTTGTGATCTCCCTCTCTCTCTCTCTCTCTCTGTCAAATAAATGAATGAATGAATGAATGAATGAATAAATAAATAAATAAATAAATAGTCTTTTTTAAAAAAAGAAAAGTGACTCCTAAGTAGACTATATAAAGACGTTAACTGCAGGAACACCAAAGGGCTTAAGAATTGGGAGCACTAGGTGCCTCTAGAAATGGCAGTGAAGGTGGGTCTAAGAAGAGGATTAGTTGAAAGTCTATTAAGCGGTTAGGCCCCTTTGATTTCCTAGTCCCTCTCCACAGTTAGGTGACCCAAGCTAGGAATTATTCCTCTCTATTGCCAGCAGAAGCTATCCTGTAGAGAAGTTTTCTTTCTTCCTCCTCCCTCCCACTTTTTTTTTTTTTAAAGGTGTCTGTACACAATTGAGGAGAGGTATCTTACTTTTATAACAAAGCATTAAGTCAACTTTACACACAGACTAACTACAGAAGCAGTTCCCTTTCTCAAGTCCTCTTCCCAAAATCACAGTCAGAACCTTCAGAGGCTTTAGTGGAGTCCTTCTCTGGGAACTCAAGAGAAAAGACCCAAAGATTCTGTCAAGCTTTTCCCAAGGAAAAAGAAAAAAAAACAAAAACAAAAAACTAGCTAGGTTCCCTTATGGTGAAGACCACAGCAAACCCCACTCGGGCTTGGAACTCTGAATCACTTTTTCAGTAGTATACCTTCAAATATGCACAGGCAAGGACCAACTACACATTTGATAAAAGCATCTAATAGTGAGAGCAAAACAAACAGTAGGGGCGCCTGGGTGGCTCAGTGGGTTAAAGCCTCTGTCTTCAGCTCAGGTCATGATCTCAGGGTCCTGGGATTGAGCTCTCTGCTCAGTGGGGGGCCTGCTTCCCCCTCTCTCTGCCTGCCTCTCTGCCTACTTGTGATCTCTCTCTCTCTGTCAAATAAATAAATAAAATCTTTAAAAAAAAAAAAAAGGTAAAACACACACACAAAAGCTCAAAATCAAAACAAAACAAAAAAACAAACAAGACAGAAGCCTGGAGTAAGCAGAGACTATGGGAGAAGACAAAATCCCAAAACTATCATTAACGTCCTCAAAGGTAAGAGAATACATTAGACCTACAAACAAAACACAGTATCATATTTAGAAAAAAAGATTTAATTAAAAATAGAAGAAATAAAATCCTCAAAGAGCTAGAAGATGAGGAAATGTCCCCAGCAAGTAAAATAAAAGGGATAGGAGAGAAAAGATAAGGAAATTTGGAGACCAATGCTTGAGGTCCCATAATTAACAACAGGAATTCCAGAAAGTAAAAACAGAGAAACGGAAGGGAAGAAATCAAAGAACTAATTCAAGTGAATTTCCAAGAACCTAAGGACAAGAATTTTAAACGGAAAAAAAAAAAAGAATTTTAATGGAAAGACCCACTGTGTGTCCATAACAATTGGGGAAAGTAGACCTACACAAGGTACTTTTTCATACAATTTCAGAGCTCAAGGACAAGGATCAAAATAAGCTTAAAGGAGAAGACAGACTTCTCAATTGCAGCAATGGAGCCAAAGGAAAATGAAGCATGTATTAAAAACTGAGGGGAAATTATTTCCATCCAACTATCATAATATTAAGACAGCAAAGTCAGTTTCAGACACGCAAGTTCTCAAAAATTTCACCTTCTAAACACATTTTTTTTCCATGATGCTACCGAAGGGAGAATTTTGTCAAAATGAGAATAAAGCAGGAAAGAAGTTAGAGTGATATTCAAGAAAAGGGAAGCTAACAAAGAAGGAGGCGATGAAGATCCAAGAAGAAAGCTGTGTAACAGGCCTGAAGAATAACTGCAAACAGATGGCTCTAGGAGAAATTTCTTCAAGAGGAAGTTGATAAGACTACCTAATATGCCTGAATAAACTGAGAAATTTACACAACTGAGGGAAGAGTTTGGATTCAATTAGCAATATATAGAAAATTCAGACAAAGCAATAAGTCTTCGGAAAGTGGCAAACAATTAGAGAATGAACATTCTTTACAAACACATATAAAACATTTACGAAAACTAACCACAAACTGGAGAGTCACAAAAAAAAAAAAAAAAGGAGGGGCGCCTGGGTAGCTCAGGGTCCTGGGATGGAGCCCCGCATCCATCGGGATCTCTGCTCAGCGGGGAGCCTGCTTCCTCCTCTCTCTGCCTGCCTCTCTGCCTACTTGTGATCTCTCTCTTCTCTGTTAAATAAATAAATAAAATCTTAAAAAAAAAAAGAAAGAAAGAAAGCTCCACAATTAACATCATACATTTCATTCTTTGAACACAGTGAAATAAAGTTAGAAACTATTATCAAAACAATATCCCTATAAGGAAAACTACAAACTTGAAAATCTTTAAATGTACTTCTAAATCATGGCTGGAAGGGGCGCTTGGGTGGCTCAGTGGGTTAAAGCTTCTGCCTTCAGTTCAGGTCATGATCTCAGGTCCTGGGATCGAGCCCCGCATCGGGCTTTCTGCTCAGCGGGGAGTCTGCTTCCCCCCTCTCTCTGCCTGCCTCTCTGCCTACTTGTGATCTCTCTCTCTCTCTCTAATAAATAAATAAAATCTATAAAAAAATAATAAATGATGGGTGGAAGAAATCATAATAGAAAACAAATAATACTTAGATTTGAACTACAGCAAAAACACAATATATCAAAATTTGTAGGATGCAGCTAAAGCAATCTAAGAAGGGAAATTTACAGATGCTAAGGTTATCTCCAACTTCTATAGTTTTTCTTAAAAAAAAAACAACAAACAATCTACACATTTGTTTCAACACAGTATGAGCGAAACATGAATTTCCCACTTGCTTATGTGTGATTTTTTTTGGTGAGAAACATCAGCTGAAAGCAGAAAACTGAACCCAGTGGAACTGAGCTGTGCAGGAATATGCAAAATATACACAACCAAAAACATGTACCATCTGTATCGGTTCACCAGGTGTGTTGAACCACATCTACACATACCCACAGTATTACTCTTTCTGTCCAATGTCAGAGAACTCTCCTTCCACCACCTCACAATAACTTGCAAGCTCTATCCCTTCTGACACCTACAAGCAAACTTCAGGTCTTTTTCAAGGCAAGTACCACATTCATTCAGGAGAAATGATAGGCCAGCTGTAAGCTTAAAGCTCTTGCCCTGTCTTATGCTTCTACTTTCAACATGAGACAATAAATCCAGATTGCCCTAATCAGGAGAATGAGAAGTAGATGTCATCTGGTTGCTCTGGCTGAGGCCAACCAGTCCCAGTCAACATTTAGCCAACCTCTAACCTATGCATGACGCCAGCCAAGACATGCAGACTGCCTACGCAACCATCTTCTGACCTCGGACGAGTGAGCAATACATGCTTAGTGTTACATATCACTAACATTTTTGTGGTTATTATGCGGAATTCTGTGGAAACAACTAAGTAGCCAACTTAAGCCAACTTAACTTAGACAATGAACAGAATTAACTCAAAGTACAAGAATTTTTTTAAAAGTAAAAAAAGTGTAAGAAATAAATGAAATAGAAAATAAAGATACAAGAGAAAGAATCAACAAATCCAAACACTGGTCATTTGTAAAGATGAAAAAATAAGAGATCCTTTGACAAAATTTATTAAAAAAAAAAAAAAAGACAAAGCACAAATACATAGAATTAGGAATGAGAAAGAGACTACCACTACAGAAAATTACAATTTTTTAACTCTTAAGGTAATACATTAAAAAACCTTATTCCTTATTTGAAATGCTTAAAAATATTTTGTTTTACTATCTAACTTAATTATTTTTAATGAAAGGGCTTAAAAATCTGAATGGGAAGTATTTTAGAAAAAGTTTCTAAGGCTAACTCAAAAAGAAGTAGAAAGAAAGAATCCTTTACCCACCGAAGTCCTTTACCCACTAAAGAACCGGAATCCAATTAAAAAAAAAAAATCACCAAATGATTTTTACAGGAAAATCCAGCAAACAATCTGTCAGAAAACCAATCCTCTCTTTAGTATAGAAACTTCTGGAAAAAAGGAAGGAGAATATGGAGGAAAAGAAAAACTCTCCCAATTCATTGTTTGCGGCTATTACAAACTTGAAAACTGAGCATATGTAGTATGAGCAAGGAAAATCTCAGGCCAATCTTACTTATAAACAGAGATTTTTTAAATCCTAAGTATTGGGTGTCTGGGTAGCTCAGTTGGTTAAGCCTCTGCCTTTGGCTCAGGAAATGATCTCAGGGTCCTGGGACTGAGCCCCACATTGGAGCCTGCTTCTCCCTCTCCCTCTCCCTGCCACTCCCCCTGCTTGTACTCTCTCTGTCAAATAAATAAAATCTTTTTTTAAAAATCCTAAATATTACTAAATCAAATCCTACAATAAACATTTAAAAATTTAAAAAATATTTTGAAACAATCACAGTTACAGAAAAGCTGGAAATACAGTACAGAGAAAAATTTTTCCTGAACCATTTGGAAGTTAGTTGCCAACCGGATGCCCCACTGCCTTTAAACACTTGTATGTATTTCCTACAAACAAGGACCTCCTATGCAAGTAGAGTATGACCATGAAAATCAGGAAATAAGTATTGATAAACTAATGCCATTTAATTATCAGAAATCATTCAAGTGTGCCAATTATCCCAATCATTCCTTATAGAGAAAAGTATACAGTTTGGAACCATGCGATGTATTTGTTATCACGTCTCTTCAGTCTCTAAGACTCATTTAGCACCCTTACACTATCAAAGATTATGGGCCAGTTATTTTGTAGAATCTCCTCAATTTAAGTTTGTTATTTTCCTGTAATTATATTCATGTTATGCATTTTGGCAGGAATACCACTGAAGTGATAGTGATTTCTTCTCATTGTATCTCATTGTATTAAGTGGTACCTGATTTCAGTCGGTCCCATTATGACATTCCCTTTGATCACCTGATTAAAGTAGGGTCTGCCCTCCTTTTGGGTTCTGACTTAGCATGCTGGAATTGGCTGTCTCTCTAGGTAATTCCACACACATCCCCCAACCACCCTTCTCCCTCTGCTTAGGCTCTGACAGAAATGCCCCCCCGCCCCCGGTCCAGCTGTGAAGCCCCACCTCAGGTGCTCCTTTCCCCCCTCATGGATGTTCTCTACTCATTACACTTGGGCTCTAAATCTCCACACACAGCCATATGAGCCACCTCCCTATGGAGCATTCGTCATCCTAACTGGGCTGAACTCCTGCCCCACTGAGCTGCTACTCTGTGCAGATACCCTCTTTGCCCAATCTAGGCTTTGACACTCACTCTGGGTCAATGCAGCACCACTGCTCCCATCCCCAGATTACCTATTTCATCCTATGTAATGGATTAAAGATAAGGACTGAGTTATTCAGGAAGGAAAGAATGGCTACAATGTATTTTAAAAATGTATTCTGGATCCAGTAGGATTTATCCTAGAAATACAAGGACAGTTTAAAGTTAGAAAAATCTATTTACAAATTTACCATAATAATAAATCTAAAGGGGACCTATAGGGACGCCTGGGTGGCTCAGTGGGTTAAAGCCTCTGTTTTCCGTTTGGGTCATGATCTCAGGGTCCTGGGATGAGCCCCACATCGGGCTCTCTGCTCAGCAGGGAGCCTGCTTCCCCCTCTCTCTATGCCTGCCTCTCTGCCTACTTGTGATCTCTCTCTCTGTCAAATCAATCAATCTTTAAAAAAAATAAAGGGGACCTATATAATTATTTCAGTAATTACTCAAAAAAGAACATTAAAAAATGCAACCCATTCAAGGTTAAGGAAACAAACAAAACCTTCTTTGCAACAATGAATAAAAGGAAAGCTCCTCAACATAAATGAGGATATTTAGTAAAACCCAGAGCAAATCTCTTACTGATGGGTGAAATGTTAAAAATATTTCCCTTTAGGGATGCCTGGGTGGTTCAGTTGGTTAAGCAACTGCCTTTGGCTCAGGTCATGATCCCAGCATCTTGGGATCGAGTCCCGCATCGGGCTCCTTGCTCCGTGGGGAGCCTGCTCCTCTCTCTGCCTCTGCCTGCCTCTCTGCCTGCTTGTGTTCTCTCTCTGTTAAATGAATAAATAAAATCTTTGAAAAAAAAATATTTCCCTTTAAAGTCAGAAACCAAATAAAAAATGCCTGCTATCACTTCTATTCAACACTGAGGGCCAGTCCGTGTAGTTAGGAAAAAAAAAAGTTTAAGTAATAAAGGCTGGAGAGGGGAAAAAAAAAGTGTCATTTATCAGGGCACCTGGGTGGCTCAGTCAGTTAAGTGACTGACTCAGGTCATGATCTCAAGAGTCCTCAGATTGAGGCCCACTTTGGGCTCCACACTGGGCATGGAGCCTGCTTAACATTCTTTCTCCCCCTTTCCCTCTGACCCTCTCTGCTGGTGTGCGCTTACGTGCTCTAATAAACAAATACATATTTTTTTAAGATGTCATTACTGCAGACAATGCATACATAAGAAGTTGAAGGGAATTCAATATAGCTGCAGGGTTATCAAGCTAATGCAAAAAAACGATTCTGTTCACAATAAGTAGAAAATATAATTGTTAAAAAATACCATTCACAGTAACTAAACCCATGAAATATCTAAGAATAAATTTAACAAAATATTTTTAAGATCTTGTCAGAAAAAAAAAATACAAAACTTTAAGACATAAAAGATCTGCATAAATGGAAATAACCTTATTCACGGATGAAGTAAGATAAAATTAATAAAGATGGCAATGTGATCCAAATTTAATCTATAAAATCAAAGCAATGTCAATGAAATTCCCCCATAGGATTTTTCATATAACTTGGTAAGTTGATTGTAAAATTCATACAAAAGGACAAAAGAATTTTGAAAAGTAAGGTGGCAGTATTTGCCCTAATGAGATAGCAAAACTTATCCCAAAGAAAAACTAAGAGAATGTGATATTGGTACAAGTATATATGATAGAAGAGAATCAGAGCTTTTCTTTTCTTTTTTTCCAAAGATTTTATATATTTATTTGTTAGAGAGAGAGAGAAAGAGGACATGCAAGGGGGGCAGCAGGCAGAGGGAGCAAATGGCACCCCACTGAGCAAGGAGCCTGATGCGGGACTCAATCCCAGGATCCTGGGATCGTGACCTGAGCTGAAGGCAGCTACCTACCACACTGAGCCACAGGTGTCCCAAGAATCAGAGCTTTAAAACAGTGCTACTAGGTATACATAGGAGCTTAGTATAAAAGATGTGCCATTAAGAAATCAGTGAATAAAGTACAGACTATTCCTTAAATAATGATGAACAACCAGTTATCCAGGGGAAAAAATTACTATTCCCAGCATACAGCCAAATTATACCCCATATGGATTAAATACAAAAATGTGAAAAGTAATACTTGAAAATTTTAAGAAGAAAACTTAAGAGGAGAATATCTCAAGATCTTGAGAATATCTCAAGGGAAAATAAGGACTTCTTAAATAAAAGCCAAAATAAAAAACCATAAAGGAAGACAATGACAACTGCAGTAACATTAGAACTTAAAACTTCTGTCAATCAAAACCCCACAAAAAATCAAATGAAAAACCATGAACTGGGAAGAAATATTTGCAATCCATATTCCCAAACAATGCTTATTAATATATTCAGAATATAAAAATAACATACAAATCAGTAAAAAAAAAAAGAAAGAAAGAAACAAAGAAAGAAAAAAGAAACAGACAATCCAACCGAAATGGGCCAAGGATAGAAACTATTAGCTAAATGGCTAATCAATCCAGTATTAAGATAAAATTGTGATCAACTAAAATCCCAGGTAGACTCTGGGGTAAGAAGGTACCTCTGACTAGAATCAGCGAAAGTGAAATGTTAAAATCATTTCCCTTTAAAGCCAGAAACAAACAAAAAAAATGCCTGCTACCACTGTTTCTATTCAACACCATAAGACTAATCAGTGCAATTCAAAAAAGAAATGAAAGTAGTAAAGACTGGAGAGGAAAAATAAAAGTATCATTATGGCAGACAATGCATATATAAGATATCCAAGAGAATTCCAACTACCCAGCTTGTCAGAAGTCTGACTTAAAGAACTGATGTT
The DNA here is from genome assembly GCA_028533885.1 of Nasua narica. NCBI lineage: Eukaryota > Metazoa > Chordata > Mammalia > Carnivora > Procyonidae > Nasua > Nasua narica. Next base: position 64,776,168 of record CM052802.1, read on the forward strand.
CATCTACATCACTTCCAACTGCCAAGTCTGCCTCTGTATCTCAGGTTTGACTCTCCACCACTACATTTTCTTCTGAAGGTGCTACTTTTATACACCTTTCTCCGAAACAGCGAGAATTCAAGAGAGTCTCTTACTTAAAACGAAATCCAAGATAATTTTACCATCTTACTTCTACATTATTCTGATCCTGGTACTTTTTGCTTCACATCTTAGTCTACTATCCTTGGCAAATGGCCACTATTTTAGCTATTTCGGGGCACTTTAGCATTTTCAAAGAAAATCAATTTATAGCAGCTTCCAGGATAAACACAAGAAGATACTGGAAGAGTGACATCCCTGGAGAGGTCATAGAAGCTCTGTGCCCTTTCTGCCTACCTTACCCCGTGCATTTTTCCATCTGGCTGTTCATGGTTGTTCTGGCTGTTAGGTGTTACTGGCTTTAATAATAAAGCCAGTAACACCTAAGTCCCTAAAACCATTCAGGTGTGGGGAAGATACACAGTAGCTGAGTACCCTTTCTTCTTAACATCCTCAGAATCAGCTTTGGAGATGCTTTCACCCTGTCCATCATCTGCAGCAACCAGGCACAGTGTTGACCCTTTCATAGCAGTGAGGAACTCGAAAGGCTGAAATTAACCTGAAGAGCACCACAATTCCCTCCCCGCCTTGAAAAAAAGTTGCCACTGATATTTTTATTGGATAAAGTTCAAAAAATGTTTCAATTCACAAAGGCTAATTATTGAACTGGTGTCCTGAAGAAACTGTCCACAGGAGCAAAAGCAGAAGTCTCATGCTGGCAGAACTGGCTCCATTAGACCATGGTTCATCTCCAAAATTTTTTTCTTCTTCTGGACTACAAGTATTTTTTTCAAAGTAAAGAAAAAAGCCCTACACTGGCACAGAGTTCCATTATCAATCCATGTTACACTACAATCCATGATTTAAGACTGTAGAATCTTCAATAACATATCACTTTAATAAATATTTTACTATGACAAAGAAAATCAATTTTCAATGACATAATTCACACTCTCATACACTCATTCTGGGGAGGGAGGTAATCATTCAGAAACTGAACTGCTGATAGCTTTCAATCTAAAAAAAATCTTCAATATAGATGCTATAAACACTCTCCAGAGTTTCTCACACTCCAAGGGCTACTTTCTTCGCAGCACTTTGGTAGTATGAACATCATGATCTCCAATTTCCTATTCCCTACCCTGACATGGCCCAGTTCTTGTAGAGTATATCCTCTGCAATAAGCAAGGCTTACACATGCAATCAGATCAGTTTCTTGGTGTAGAGCATGTCAATACTGGATTAATTTGAACATGTTTGATACGAAACTATTCACAATGCTCCCGAGTGACTAACTTCCTATGAAACTCGATGTAATGGAAGTAGTGATAAAAAAATACATACTACATAACCTAGAGAAGGAATGTTTTTAGATCCCATCCAATGAACTAATTCTCATAATTTCATATAATTATTTCTGTACATAGGGCACCCTAAAAAGAACAACTCTGACCATGGAGTTTAATCTCCACGTTTCTTCCCCCCACACACAACATTTCTAACTTTGTATTTATATTCCAAGAACCATGACAGCATATGTCTGGCAGATCTGTACCTTTATATCACGATTCCAATAGTCAAACAGTCATAGTGAAGGGAAGTGCATGGCTCAAGTCTAGAGGGATGATTTTATTTCAATATACAGCTAAATGTCATAAGGGAGGTCCAAAATCCTGCAGCGGGGGAAAAGATACCCTCTACACAGAATTCAACCCTCCTATGTCAGGAACCTACAAACCCATTTGCACATAACCATATTCAAAGAAGCAGAGTCAAGATAACATAAATAATAACAGCATGACTTTCAAGCTGAACTTGCTGGGGCTCAGCCAAAAAAGGTACCAGAGTCTACTGGGTATGTCTATCATGGGTCAATTGCTAAACATATATGATATCCCCACTGTTATGGACTGAATACATGCATATCTCAAAATTCATATGCTGAAATACTAAACCCCAAGATGACGATATTAGGAGGTGGGGCCTCCGAGAACTGTTAGGTCTCCTAAAGGTAGAGCCCTCATGAATATGAGTATGCCCTTATAAAAGAGGTTCAAGAGAGATCCTTTGCCCTTTCTGCCATGTGAGACACAGCAAGAAGGTGCACGCAGTCTATGAACTGCAAAGTAGGCTCTAACTAGACACTGGATCTGCCAGTGCCTTGATTCTGGACTCTCCAACCTCCTAAACTGTGAGAAACCAATTTCTATTGTTTTTAAGCTACTCAGTTTATGGTATTTTTGTTATAGCAGCCCAAATGGACTAGTATACTTACCTCAGGCTAAAATCTTAGTGACAATGGGTTAGGAAAAGAATTCATAGATACAACAGTAAAACTGTGATCTATAAAAAGAAACAGTTGAAGGATTTTATCAAAATTAAAAATTTTGCACTTCAAAAAAACCATTAAAACATGAAAAGACATAAATTCAGTAAAGTTGCAAAGTAGGAAACTAAAATACAAAAATCAGTTGCATTTGTATATACTAGTATCATTATTTGAAAAAGAAATTAAGAAAACAATCCCACTGACAATAGCACCAAAAACAGTAAAATACTTAGGAATAAATTTAACTAAGGAGGTGACTACCCTGAAAACTACCCTGACATCAATGAAAGAAATTGCAGAAGATATAGTTTTCCCCTGCTATCTGAAAGTTTGCTTTATCCCACTTAGCTTTTACTAAAGACCTACATTAGTATCTGTTTTCACTAACTAAAAGAAATCTGAAGAGGATTTTTGCTTTTATTAAATGGTAATTGCTTTGTCACTTTACACAATTTTGGCTTATGAAAAGTTTCCTAAGAATGCTCTACTATGAAAAAAAAAAAAGAAAAGAATGCTCTACTTTGGACAGTGGGAGAAATCTGTAAATGGAAAGATAGTCCATGCATATGGATTAGAAGAATATTATTAAAATGTCTGTAAGTACCCAAAGCAATCCTATCTAAATTCCAATGACATTTGCCACAGAGAAAGAACAACTTGTATGGAACCACAAAAGACCACAAATTACCAAAGCAATCTTGAGATAGAACAAAGATGGATGCATCAATATTTCCTGGTTTCCAAACTATATTATGAAGCTACAGTAATCAAAACAGTATGACACTGGCATAAAAACAGACATATAGATCAATGGAATGTAATAGAGAGTGTGGAAATAAGCCCATACATATATGGTCAACTAATCTTTTTGGGTTTTGTTTGTTGGGGGTTTTTTTTTGGTCAACTAATCTTTTGACAAGGGTGCCAAGAACAGACAATGGGGAAAGACTCTTAAATAAATGGTCTCTTCATTAAATGGTCTTGAGAAAACTGAATATTCACATACAAAAGAATGAAATCAGGACTCCTATCTCATACTGTTCACAATAACTTGAAATATATTGATGACATAAGTGTAAATAAGACCTGAAACCATAAAATTCCTAGAAGAAAACATTAAAACAAAAAACTAAAATTCCTTGACATTGGTCTTAGCAATGATTTTTTTGGCTATGACATCAAAACCACAGGCAACAAAACCAAAAATAGACAGGAGGGACGATATCAAACCAAAAAGCTCTGTACAGCAAAGGAAACAACAAAATTAAAAGGAAACGTGAAATGAGAGAAAATATTTGCAAATCATGTATCTGATAACAGGGTTGATACCTAAAATATATATATATATATATATGAAATATATAAGGAACTCATACAACTTGGTAACAACAACAAAAATCCAATTAAAAAATGAGCAAAGGACCTGGACATTTTTCCAAAGGACACATACAAATGGGCAACAGGTATATGAAAGGTGATCAATATCATCAATCAGGGAATGCAAATTAAAACCACAATGAGATGCCACCTCACGCCTAATATCAAAAAGATAAGATACAAGTATTGGCCATGGTGTGGAGAAAAAGGTACCCATGTACACTGCTGGTGGGAATGTAAACTGGTATAGCCATTATGGAAAACAGTATAGGGTTTCTCAGAAAATTAAAAACGGGGCTACCATATGATCTAGCAATCCCACCTCTGGGTATATACCTGAAGAAAATAAAATCAGTATCTCAAAGAGGTATCTGCACTTCCGTATTCACTGCAGCATTACTCACAATAGCCAATATATGGAAATAACCTGACTATTGACAAAATGAATAAAGAAAATGTGGTATAGGGACGCCTGGGTGGCTCAGCTGGTTGGGCAACTACCTTTGGCTCAGGTCATGATCCCAGCATCTTGGGATCGAGTCCCGCATCGGGCTCCTTGCTCCGCAGGGAGCCTGCTCCTCTCTCTGCCTCTGCCTGCCTCTCTGCCTGTGTTCTCTCTCTGTTAAATGAATAAATAAAATCTTTTAAAAAAAAAAAAGAAAATGTGGTATATATTCACTAGAGAATACTATTCAGCCATTAAAAAAAAAGAAAATCCTATTTGCTACAATATATATGGCCCTAGAGGCCATTATAAGTGAAATAAACCAAACACAGAAAATCAAATACTGTATCACATCACTCATACATAGAATCTTTAAAAAAAAAAGTCAAACTCATAGAAACAGAGAATACAGAGTGGTGATTGGCAGCGACTGGGGGTAGTGGTGAGGGAAATTGAGAAATTTAGTTATAAGATGAATAGGTCCTGGGGATCTAATGTTTAGCATGGTGACTAGAGTTAATATATAATAATATGTATTGTATACTTCAAAAAATTTGGTGGGCGCCTAGGTGGCTCAGTTGGTTGAGCAACTGCCTTCGGCTCAGGTCATGAACCTTGAGTTCTGGGATCGAGTCCCACATCGGGCTCCCAGCTCCACCAGGAGTCTGCTTCTTCCTCTAACCTTCTCTCCTCTCATGCTCTCTCTCACTTTCTCTGTCTCTCAAATAAATAAATAAAATCTTTAAAAAAAAAATTTGGTAAGAGTAAATCTTAAGTGTTCTCAACATACATGTGCACATGCACACACACATACACACACACACAGAACTGGCAACTGTGAGGTGATGAATGTTTTAATTAACTTGACTGTAATAATTTCATAATGTATATATCAAATTATCATCTTTGTATACCTTAAATATATATAATTTTATCTGTGAATTATACCTCAAAATGGGGGTAAAAGCATGAAAAATCATTTATTTTTTTTAAAGATTTTATTTATTTGACAGAGAAAGAGATCACAAGTAGGCAGAGAGGCAGGCAGAGAGAGAGGGGGAAGCAGGCTCCCTGCTGAGCAGAGAGCCAGATGCGGGGCATCGATCCCAGGACCCTAAGATCATGACCTGAGCCGAAGGCAGAGGCTTTAACCCACTCAGCCACCCAGGCGCCCCCAAAGGAATGTTTAAATAGCTAAAAAACATCTTTGAAGCATGAGTTTATTTTACTTTTGATCAACTTTAGTAGTTTTTGGTGATAATAAAATTTCCAGTAATTGAACTTTCATATATAATCAGCCTGTATAGTTTGATTTACTAGGAGCCAGTGAAATCATTAGTTGCGATGGGGGGGGGACTCACTGATATTAATATACTTATAGAAATGTAATCAGCATCCCAAGTCAGTTCTAACAGTTTTCTGTTAGAAACATCTTTTAAGACAGATATATTTGTGATTAGCTTTTCTTCCCCCTCTCTCTCTGCCTGCCTCTCTGCCTACTTGTGATCTCTCTCCTCTCTGTCAAATAAATAAATAAAATCTAAAAAAAAAAAAATTAAACATTCCTTTGAAGGAATTTTTCTTCAGTCTTCTTAAAAATAAAAATCCACTTGCCTAAAAACTCCATTTCCTGGTAGATTTCCCTCTAGCAAGCATGGGCATTCTTCACCGCTTTGAGAACTTCAAAATCTTCTAGGATCTTCTATCTTGACAATGTTCATCAATGCCTCTGAAAGTACTTGAATGAAGAATGCTGATAGTAGGGCATAACCACAGTAGTTGAATTTTGTTAATTATGGGGGCTTAGGGTTAACAAGGGTGTAAAAATGGAGGGGTAATTAGTACATAAAACATAACCTGTATTTTAAAATTTTTCTTCTAGATCAAAAGACTTGTGCTAAAACACATCCACACTCAAAACACACATGCAAACAGACACACACACACACACACACACACACACACACACACACAGAGCCTGGGGTGAAGAGCAATGTCAAAGACATACATAAGTCAACTGAAAAAGCTCCCAATCCCCAAAGTTGGAACAATTTGGGCAAGAAAATATAGTACTGGATTATAACACAAAGTATACAATAAATATCCATGAATCCATACTTAACGTAAATAAGCGACTGAATAAGTAAATGCAGGAGAAGTGACAAACCTCCTAAAGAAAAAAATTCCCAATAATTTACCTAGACTCCACTCTCAAGAATAACTTCCCACCTCTTTAACTGCTGGCTGTATACAGTGACTTCTTTCCAAAGAGTACAGTATGGAAAGAGCTAAAAAAGAATGACTTTACAGTAGAGAAACCGGACAAACACTGCTAAGTGTTTGGTGATCCAAGTTAACATCAATAGTGTTAGGTCATGTTGATGATATACACCCTTGATGCATGATTGTGATGACAATGGCATTTTACCTGTGTGATCTTCCTGCCAAAATACCATAACTCCAGCCTAATCAAGAGAAAAACATTAGATAAATTCCAACGAGGAATATCCTACATAACATCTGATCAGTACTCCCGAAAAGTTAGTCATCAAAAATAAGAAAAGTCTGAGAAATCGTCTCAGCTCAGAAGGGCCAAAGGAAATAAGACAACCAAAAGTTAACGCAGTATCCTGGATGGATCCTGACAGAAAAAACAATAAGATAAAAACTAAGGAAATCGGAATATAGATTTTAATAATACTGTATCAATATTGGTTAAATGCGACGAATGTACCATACTAATGTAAAATGTGACTAATGTAGGAAACTAACTGTGGGGTATTTGGGAATTCAATGTACTGTCTTCACAATGTTTCTGTAAATTTAAAGCTATTTTAATAAAAAATTTATTAAAAAAAATAAAAGATTTGTCGTGGCACCCAGGTGGCTGAATTGGTTAAGCATCCAATGCTTGATCTCAGGCCAGGTCTTGATCTGATCAGGGTCATGAGTTCAAGCCCGGTGTTGAACTTCATGTGGAGCCTAACTTAAAAAAAAAAAAAAATTGTATTTATAATTACTTATTTTTAAGATTTGTATTTATTTTAGCTGTATTTTTAAGAAAGACAATGCGAGAGGGAGAAGCTGACTCCCCACTGAACAGGGAGCCAAATGCGGGACTCCATTCCAGGACCCCAAGATCATGACCTGAGCCGAAGGCAGATGTTTACCCACCCAGGTGCCCCTAAGTTCTGTATTTTTAAAAACCTTCATTATTATACTCATTTTCATACTTGATATTTCATACTTGATATTGATACAGGTTATTTTTACCTGGTTCTCAAACTTGATACTGGCTCTTTCAACACTGTAAATTACACTTGCTAAAATAATCAGAAACTAATACAGCTGGCCGTTATTAATCTAAACTTGAGAATTTTCTCAGATAATGCAAAAAATGAAACAATACTGACATTCTATAAACTAATTTTTTTTAAGATTTTATTTATTTATTTGACAGAGATCACAAGCAGGCAGAGTGAGAGAGGGAAGCAGGCTCCCCACTGAGCAGAAAGCCTGATGCTGGGCTCAATCCCCAGACCTTGAGATCATGACCTGAGCCGAAGGCAGAGGCTTTAACCCACTGAGTCACCCAGGCGCACCTCTATAAACTAACTTTAACTAAGTATATTTTTTAAATTTTAATCATGTTAGTTGCAAGTTAACATGGTTGCAAGCTAGTGTTATCTGATGGTTCTCTTCCATCCTTCCACTGAAATATTCATAAAATCACACTTGGGATATATACAATGTTTATATAAACAGTTCTGGAAAGTTAATACACTGGCTAAAAATCTATTAGGCCTCAGGATAAATTAAACAAAGCAGGAAGAGAAGACGAGGAAGACGGTAAGAGATTTCTACCTATCTGTCAATGGGAATCTTTACCTTAGAGATCTCCCTATTCCAAATCAGGTATCAGAGCAACCTGAGTTGTTTCCCTCCCCTTACCTCATTGGTTATTTGTACAACTCTCTTTCCAGATGCATTCAGGAGACTAGAATTTCCAGGGATGCACATGAAAAATGGAAACACACAGACTGTGATGGAATCCTAAAGAACCAAAACTCACTCTTAAGGAGGAACTGTTTTTCATGTCCTGTTTCTGGCAAACAATAGATCACTCAAAAATCCAGGAATAAATTTAAATTACTCAGACTTGTTTTGTTTGGCTCATACAGTGTATGGGGGTGTTTTCCCCCCAGACGCTTTCAATTAGTTGCCAATATTTCAAAATTGTGATGTTACACGAAGAATCTGGATTTCTAGTTCTTGAGAAATCAGAAGATCCAGCAACACTAGGCCACAATTCCCACACAGTAGTCAGTAATAAGGAGGTAGTCAGCAGTTAGTGAATCTGGGTGGGAACTCTGGTTCCTCACTATTTTTTCCCTACCTACTTTACATTCCTGGGGTTTGTAGGCATTTATTGTCACTGAAGGCAGAGACTAATGGTTAAGTAGTGACAGTAGTTTTTAATCCAGAAACACCAAACTATATTTAGTCATCAGTAAATATCAAACATTTGTCCACAGAATAGGTTCATCCAACAGTCCTTTGGCTATAGACCTGGCTATGGATAAATGTATTTTCCAGTACTAAGTGGCCAGGCCTTGAAATCTGGAGATTTAGTCAAGTGAGTTACTAGACAAGATGATTTTTAAAAAGTTCCCTGACATTTATCACAATTGACCTGTATTGATAATTCACAATATTTTTTATGTATTTAAGTCAGAAAGAATTGACAAATTGTTTTATGTAAGCACTTTTTACCTAAAAATTTGATCACTATTTTTATTAGGATGAGAAATGCAACACAAGTGCACTTAAAGGGAAAAAAAGGTAATTTATTCACTCACATAGTAACTGTTAAAGACCAGAGTGATGACAGCACAACTGGAATCCTGAATTTATAAAACTACACACAACAGTCTTGCCCTATTCATCTACTCCACGAAGGCTTGCTGTTAATGTAATGCACATAGTTAAGAAAAAGTTTCGAGTTCAAGTTTTCAGAGAAACGATGGGTTCAAGAGTACAGGAACTTTAGAAAAAAAAAAAAAGACTGCACTCAGCAGTAACAAGGCAGCTTGTCTCTTTGGAGGCTCTTCAATTCCAATTATTCTTCCCTAAATTACCCATATTTCCCCATTATTATCTACTTAAAATCTTATCTACTTAAGACGTATCAACACATCCCTATAAATTATTCTAGATGTTCCTTAACAGAAATACACACATACCCTTTCTTGTTTCTAACTTGGATAGGAAGCTTGCCTAATACTCAAGAGAAACAGTAGGAAACCCTTCTTTCCTGCATGGCATAATGTTCTTAGAATACAAAATAACATCAAGGCATACACCACAGGGGTGCCTGGATGGCTCGGTTGGTTGTGTCCAACTCTTGATTTTGGCTCAGGTCACAATCTTGGGGGTCATGGGATCACCCTACAACAGACTCTGCTCTGCACTTAGCCTGGAGTCTGCTTACACTTTTCCTCAGCCTCTCCCTCCTTGTACACGTGCGCTCTCTCTCAAATAAAAAATAAATCTTAAAAAAAAAAGTATATACTGTAAATAAAAAAAGACTTTTGTGATTAGCCTGGGAGTTTTACCTCTATTAATAAACACAGAAAAGAATGCTTGTAGTTCTAAAAGAATACAAATAGTACATCAACAAAATTAAAATTATTACTCTGTTAAATTGCTACACTGTGTTAACTAAAGAAGTCTTTAAAAAAATGTTTTAAAAAAGTAACTTCTTAGTAAGATAGAATATATACCATATGAATTTCATGTTATATTTTTCTTGCAGGGGCCATCATGAAAGAAAAAAAAGTATCTGATAGCAATATATATTATAAATTATTTTCTTCCCTATTACTCCTACTGTTGCAAAGAAGTCTATTTTCTGTTATGATTAGATTCATTCCCTTGTAATTATCTTTCTCTAGTACATTACACCCTTACACAGTTTCACATGTCAAAGAACAAAACAAAATACCAATCTTTTCATTGCAAGGGAGGAAAACACCTATTTGTAACTTTATTGAAAAGTACTTTTTCCAAAAAAAAAAAAAAGTACTTTTTCCTTTTCAAGAATATTCACTTTAGGGACGCCTGGGTGGCTCAGTTGATTGAGCAGCTGCCTTCAGCTCAGGTCATGATCCCAGCGTCCTGGGATCGAGTCCTGCATCCGGCTCCTTGCTCGGCAGGGAGCCTGCTTCTCTCTCTACCTCTGCCTGCCTCTCTGCCTGCTTGTGTTCTCTCTCTCTCTTTGACAAATAAATAAATAAAATCTTAAAAAAAAAAAAAGAATATTCACTTTATACATAGTAATTATAGCCTAAGTTTAAAATAAAGGGGAGGCTCCTCTACAGAAAACATTATTTGCTTTTAAACATTTACTTAAAATACTAACTAGATAAATGTTCCATTGGGAAGATCATCATCTACACAGCCAGTGGCATCAGTTTTATCTTCAGTAATATCTCTACCCAAAGTTGTCACAAATAGTGAAATTAAAGCAGTAGGTCCGGGATGTAGGAAATCCCTCAAACAAGAGTATAGTATCCTATTTTATTGATTTTACTTTAACATAATTTATTTAATACAATACGCAGATTATTTCTGTACCAGTATAAAAGCTATTAGATATAGCAGATTTAACAAATAATGCTATAGAATCAATAATCTACCATTAATTCTCTTCTTTCCTCCAATTTCTGGAGATACTATCATCATCCATTTTTCCATTTTAAATATATATCACAGCTTTAAAGAAAAAACTAGCACTAGGGTGCACAAAAGCCAACATATTAAGTCAGAAATTCAGTATCCACTGAATTGAGAAAAATTCCTGAGAATGAAGGTAGTATTAACAGAACACTTTTATCAACTGCAAAGAAATAACTATAGATACGTGGTAAATGTTATGAAAGATATAAGGGGATCTTAAAATTAGCAAAGGTACTGATTTTAAAAATCCGTAAGATTCAAATATGAAAATGAACAAATTTACATGTCTACAAATAAAACATTCAACAAGTTAGCACTACTAATAAATTGGTTACAACAGCATTTCTGTGTCTCCATTCCTTACCAGTCCCACATCCTCTAAGAGTGTAGGTGTGCTTTTCTTTTAATCCAACCTCCTATTCGGGTAAATTTTTAAAAGATAATTCACATGACTGTCATTTGCTAATTTATTCAAAAAGAAATGACCAGGTGGAAAATTTTTGAGCTATCAAATATGCTAATAACTTAATAGGATTGAAAAGTTCTCACTTGATGTTTCTTGACTGTTTAGAGACATAATTAACTATGAAAACACACACGATTGGGGTGCCTGGGTGGCTCAGGCATTAAGCATCTGCCTTTGGCTCAGGTCATGATCCCAGGGTCCTGGGATAGAACCCTGCATGGGGCTCCCTGCTCAGCGGGAAGCCTGCTTCTCCCTCTCCCACTCCCCCTGCTTATGTTCCCTCTCTCGCTGTGTCTCTGTCAAATAAATTAAAAAAAAAGAAAAAGAAAAGAAAACACAATTATTCCATTCCCTCATCTCAACAATTTTGGGGACCAGTGACTTTTTGAAGATTTATTTATTCATTTCAGAGAGAGAGAGAGAGAGAATGAGAGAGTGAGAGAGCACGCATGTATGTGAGCACGCACACAAGCAGGATGGAGGGGGTGCAGAGAGACAGTGGAAGCAGATTCCATGCTGAGCCCAGGGCCCAACGGAGGGCTGAATCTGAGAACCCTGAGATCATGACCTGAGCCAAAACCAAGAGTCAGACACTCAACTGACTGAGCCATCCAGGTGCCAATGGACCACCAGAGACTTTTAAGGATGACACCTACAGTTATAATCCCACTAGAACGAATAACTGAATTTTACAACCATGTTATTTTATTTTTTTAATACTAAACTAAGTTCCCATGGACTAGATGATAACCTGAATAATACCGTGTATATGAGGGGGAAAGTATTGGTACCAATCTACAGGTTTTATGCATATAGTATGTAATTTATTTCATTATAGCCTACAGCATCAGGGTCTAACCAAGAAACAGGAACCACACAGTAATTTGAAAAGGTAAAGTTCCACTTAAAGAAATAAAACAGGAGAGTAACATATATAAATGTGTAAAGAGAACTCTAAAGAATACCAGAGGGCTGAGTGAGAATATCCAAGGCAGAAACAACATAGAAGAGAGCCCTCCCCCCAAACCAGGGTGTGCACCAAGTAGAAGATGTGGTTGCAGCCTGCTGGATGGCAAGGAAGTTCACCAAGTTGGACTTAAGAGGCTGGTTAGTGAGCACACATAGGGAGATGAAACACTAAGATCCTGACCCAGTGCCTAAACAGGGAGAGCCATGCAAAATAACTATGGTGTAGGAAGACATGCAGAGGGAATTGGGGTGTTAGCTGCTGGCTCTCCAGGAAGGAGACATGATGTTTGGGGTGGGCAATGTACATGTCAGGGGAACTATGGTGAGATGGTCACTAAGTTGGGGCTGGGACTGTGAGCTCACCAATAGTGTGTCTACTGTGGGCACTCATCCTGGGGCAGAGCACTACCGCATGTCCCCCGTATCTGTCCCACTAGCAGTCATGCAGTAGGAGCAAGAAACAACTAAAGCCCCTTCCTTGTGTAGTGTCCCTTCAGTATGCTCTACTAACAAGGCTGAACATCAATCAAAGAGGAAATGCTTAAAGGATCAAGTTTCAATATCACAGAGCAAGTAATTTAGAGCTGAGAGGGAATTTGATGACTGGGACAATTTAATACTCAGGTATCTTTTTATAAAGGGTAAAGCATGACAGAAACAATAAACCAGAAATACACACTACATTAAATTTGACTAAAAGACAGTAATTAAAATCTGCCATCACTGTTGTCATATCTCCAGTACACTCTAAAAATGGGAAAAATAAACCAGGCAGTTATTTAATAATTTATTTCAGAAACGTCAGCTATTCACAGCACTATAAACCAGAGGTTTCCAAAGAGTATACAGTGGAGTATAGAAGAGGAAAAAAATTCTTGTTCTATTGAATTTATCTAAAACATAAACTTTATAATTTAGTATACATACTCAAATAACTACGTAAGCTGTAATAGTACATATAGGTGGTGTGTGTGGTGCATGAGAGCATGATATCATGCTCTCAAAATATCTTATTGTGCTATACTAACCCTTGTTCTTCTTAGGATGAAATTAAATAATGCCTACCCAATGAGATAAAGTGAGGTGAATGACATAGGCACTGTGATGTAGCATTCTCTGGAAACCTAAGGAAGAAAATGAAAGATCCAGAGAAAAAGAGATGAAGATTGGGGGAAATGTGTGAGATGGTGTAGGTCTTCTCCATGAACTTTCAAAACGAATTAAACGTTAGCACTGAGTATATTTGTGGAAGGGCGGACAAGTTTCACTCTTAACATTTATTGTTATTCTGATAAGATACAATTTCTCTATTCACACTATATACATGTCAATGCCATGCTTCCAGAGAAATAAATGCATTTCAAATATTAGATACCAAAGAAACGGGTTTATTTAATGTGCCTTAGCACATAAAACAAAAGTAAGCAGCACAATTAAAACTCTTTAAAAATTAAAGAGAATATATGAAAGTTCTCAGTGATGGCTTTATTATGTCTCTAAGATAAGAACATTCATTATGTCCTCCAGAATATAGAGAAGAAAGCAGTAATATGAAGAAAAATAAGGGAAAATACCCACACCTGTTTAAAAAGAAAATAATATCAGAAAGGTATATTGAACTCCCTTTACACTCTCAGGCAATGGTACTGTTATATGTTAGATCAGTACTTCTCAAAACTTTTCTGCAGAGGTAACTTTTCTGTTTTACACATCAAGATATCAAGTAGGACTTTGGGGTAAAGGGAAGGAGTTCCCTTAATTTTTTAAAGTTTTCAAACCACTATCTAGATCACAATAAACTAGAGAGTATTTTACTAACACTAAGATTAATGTTCTTTTATGAGGGAAAACTTCAAATCTAGTCCTCTTAAGTGTATTAATAGCTAGCATTTCCTGTGTACTTCCAGCATCATAACATGCAAAGTGCTCAGTAAATATTGTGCCTTAATCACGACAACTTTCAGTGTGTCTCCAGTCTGCAGATGAGGACACAGACACAAAACCAAGCCTGAAGTCCAAAGGAAGTAAGGGAGTTGTAATTCGAATCACAGTTCAAAATCTGTACTTTTAGTTACTATGGAATACTACCTTCTCCCAGTCCCAGCCTCTCAAATCCCACGTTTAAAGTTTTGGACAAAGGAAAGGTTTCAATTGTAAAGCTAATAATCTTCTCCTGGTACATTCCACACATCAAGTAATCTCTCTCCCACTACCGCCCCCAAAATCTAAAGAATTTTTTATAAATTATTATGAAATAAAATTCTACCTTCTCTAAAATACAGACTTCAAAAAAGTCGGTAGATAAGTATTCTAATGTTATTTTTCAAGGCGATGATAATAGATGGCATTGAACATGACAGAATTTTTGTTTTCAAATTATGCTAGGTCATTATCATATATAAAACATCAAAGGTGTTTCCAAAGTAGTCTCTAAGCGTAAATGAAAATGTTGCTCCATATTATAACAATCATTTGAAATAACTATGTCTTTGATCAATTCTTACAACAACAACAAAGGTCTGTACCATTTCCATTTCAAGGATAAAGCAAAGCAAAGTTTTAAGTAGCATGCCAAGGGTCATAATAAACAATTTTGTGGAAATTAAAACCAGTGCCCTTCAATCAATCAATCAATAAAATCAGTGCCTTTAGAATCCCGACTTTAATTCACAGTATCTAATGGGCTGTCAAGCAAAGTATCTATGAAGGACAGGATGTAAAGAGTAAGATTTTTCCATTAAGTAAAACAAGATCTATAAAAGATGATTCTTGGGGTGGGAGGGAATCAAACACCACAAATGGTTTCATTCAAGATAAGTAAATCCTCAAAGGTTTTTTTGGTGTTAAAAATAATTTCTCTTTAGCAGCATTTGCAACATCAGGTCACCTTTTCAGAAATATTTTATAAATAGGTCGCAATATTGAAAATGCTAAGTGTGACTTGCCAACATACTCAGTTTTACACAATATGGCAGTGAATTCTTAATTACTAAAGAAACAGCAGTAGTAGCACAATCAATCAGAACTGTTCCTATAAAATATTTTCATGCTAACCAAGAAGTTCATGATCAATTTGAGGATACAAATTTTATTCATAGTATCTGTTTTTATGTGCAATATTTTATTTTAGGCAGGCAACTTTTTTTTTTTAATTCCCCTAATAGAGCTTTAAAATAGCTCTATAGGGGTGCCTGGGTGTGACAGTTAAGCATGGGACTCTAGGTTTCAGCTCAGGTCATGAGATGGAGTCCCAAGTTGGGCTTCACATTCAGCATGAAGTCTGCTTAAAGCATCTCTCATCTTCTCCCTTGCACCTTCCCCAACCCTCCAAACCACTGCAAAGGCACTCGCGCTCACTCTCTCTCTGAATAAACAAATCTTTAAAAAAAAATAAACAATACAAATACAGTTTGGATAAGTTGTGCTTAGTCACAAGATTCAAACTACTTAAATATCAATTTTAGTTAGTATTTTATTAAACTTTGTTTTATTCTTTTCAAATATAATCTTGTGAAAGTTTGTTCAAAAATTAAAAATTTGTAGTTTTCAGAATATAAATTGACAAAATAATGCTTTTGAGTTAAATATTCACTTTGGGTTTTTTACAGTCTGAGATTTATCGTATTTGCAAAAATTCGGGAAGATCAAGAATATGTACAAACGTGGGGCGCCTGGGTGGCTCAGTGTGTTAAAGCCTCCGCCTTTGGCTCAGGTCATGATCTCAGGGTCCTGGGATCAAGCCCCCCATTGGGTTCTCTGCTCAGCAGAGAGCCTGCTTCCCCCCCTCTCTCTCTGCCTACTTGTGATCTCTCTCTGTCAAATAAATAAATAAAATCTTTAAAAGAAAAAAAAGAATATGTACAAACGTTTATACAGATAATACAAAATGTAAGCTATTGATTTGGAATAAATAAGATTCTACATGCCTCATTTTGATAATGGCTCATCCAAAAGAAGTATTAAAATCATTCTTGGTTAATGAAAATATTTTCTCTCAAAAATCACAAATACCTGCTTCAATTAGCTTTGGTAAGCTAAAATTACCACAGGAATTAATTTAAATATTTGATATACCAACTTTCTAATATCCTGATAAAATTGTTTGGGATGGGAATCCAGTCAACTAATTGCCACTTTTAAATTTAGATTACCTTTTTTAAAATACAAAACCTGTATCTGAGTTATGAAGTTAATAAATAACGTTGCCTATGTCGGGCATCAATAAGGATGCCAAATGTTCCACATGAAAAACTGTCCAGATATCTCAACTGTTTCATTTTAGCCATTTAACCAAATATCTCAGTCTTCCTAAACCAATGCCTAATAAAATTTAATATTTTCTGATGATTCAGTGTCATACTAAACAATTATTAAATGAGATCCTAGGAGGCAATTTAGATTAAGAGAGACATTTAAACAAACTGAATGGTATTTAATCCTATGGTATCAAGAGTCTTCAGAACAAACAATTCACGGTTAACTAAAGCATCTAACAGTGACTTTCTGAACATTAATTCTCTTCCTCTTTAATCTTAGTCCAGCCTCTCTCTAACTCCAAGCTTCCTCTCATCTTGCCTTATTTTTTCAAAGAATCTTGTCCTGATTAGAGAGGAGCTCATATCTGAAATTAAATCCATTTGACTTTCCACTACATAACACTGCTCCTCCAAGCAAAATCACAAAGAAAGAAAAATGAACAGGTATACTTGGGAGGAATGAAGAGACCAATTTAGATGGAGCAGAAAGTTCCTGTTGAACAGTGAAAGGATGGGGAAAAAGTAAAAAACAGAGCAAGCGGAGTCCCGGGCTGAGGCTTAAATTTGTATGTTATCCTCAGCACCGGTGTTTCTCGAATTGGGTTCCACAACCATAATGCTGGGTTTCTAGCATTCACTGTAAGAAATTTAAAACTGTATTTTCATTTTGATACTCTTCCTAAATAAAATGTAAGAATGTTCTCAATCAACTAGACTAGAAGGCCACCTTATAACTTAGGATTGCCTGCATACCCTTGTGCTTACTACGAAACTGAGCACAGATGTGCGTAGGTGGCTCAGTGGGTTGAGGCCTCTGCCTTAGGCCCGGGTCTTGATCTCAGGGTCCTGGGATTGAGCCTGGCATCAGGCTCTCTGCTTGGCAGGAAACGTGCTTCCCCCTCTCTTTCTCTCTGCCTGCCTCTCTACTTGTGATCTCTCTCTCCGTCAAATAAATAAATAAAATCTTAAAAATAATAACATAAACAAACAAACAAACAAACAAACTGAGCACAGTGATTCCCTCTAAAAGCAAGCAGTATTTTTCAAACTGTTGGTAAGACTATCAGTGGACTATAAAATCAAGAGCAGCTTTGCAAAATAATAATAAATAATAAAATAGAATACATCGCACTTAGTAAGGATAAGTACTGTTTTGTGATATTTTTGTTTGAGTGCAACAACTAAGTGGTGAAGTTAAAAAACAAGTTACACCTTACTATAAGCTGAGGTCAAAACTTGTAACTGTAAGATGGAAAGATTCATTCTCTTTGGTTTCTGCAAACTCAAACTTGAGAAACACTGTCACAAATATTGGACTGCAAATTAGGCAGAAAGATAAAAGCAGGATATGGGGGACTTTCACAAATTGAAAGTAAGGTTAAAAGCAAGTTTATCAGTTACAAAAAAAAAAGAAAAAAAGGCCAAAGATTAGGACAAGACCTAGGATGCTATTGTTGGACTGCACAATGTTCAGATAGCACAAAACACCAAACTGAGACCAGATTTAATATTAAGGTAAAGAACTACTGTAAATAAACAGGTTGTTCTACAAATTTCCCAAAGTTTGAGTGATATAGTGGGGACATCCTTCTTCTACTTAGAAACTGAGATTAAAAAATGAGACTGGAAATGCTTTTAGCCAATCCATCTAAGAGAAAAGGAGCAAAGAGATGAGCTTTGATTACAGAATATAGATTGACAAGAAAAAAGCAGAAGCAGGGCTACAGAGAGGAAAAAATAAAATTTGACCTATAAAAGTGCCTAACATTGCAGTGGGGAATAAAGGGAATTGGGATATGTGACAGATTGTTATGCTACAGAAAGAATCACATCTCCTTGTACCCAAAAGCAGCTGGGTTTGACCACTTGTACCCAAAGGGATCTTGGCAAACATGACACAAGCAGATGCTTAAAGCAGTTGTGCAACAGAACTTGTTCTCTTCTTGCCATGTAAAGAAATCCCAGATTACCTTACTAGATGGTAAGAGTGAAGCAGATGAGCCAATCCAACTAAAGAACCTTGGTGTTCAACCCACCTCACAACAAGACAAGTGAATGAGACCATCTGGGACCATTTAGCTCCAGACAACCTACCAGCTGACTACAAACCATCCAACAGACCCAGAGAGGGAGAATAGTTAATAAAAACAGCTATTTTTCTGGGGGTGGCACCCGGCTGGCTCCATTGGTAGAGCATGTGACTCTTGATCTTGGGGTAGTTGAGTTCCAGCCCAACATCAGGGGTAGAGTTTACTTAAAACAAACAAAAAACAGCTGTTCTTCTATGTTTCTGGGTAGTTTGTTACACTGCAATAAAACAGATACAGGATACTCCAATAAAAAACAAAGTTGGGGGTGCCTTGCCGGCTCAGTCAGTAGAGCGTGTGATTCTCAATCTCAGGGTGCTGAGTTTAAGCACCACACTAGGCATGGAGCCTACTTAAAAAACAAACACCTAAGGTTATGACGTTCTGAACTTCTTTTTGTCTGTTTCAATGTCCCAAATTTAGAAAAGGTGAATCTTTAAGCAATGTAACCATATATTATCTATACTTAAAAGATTAATTAAAATTCCTTCATTTGGATCCTAAACCCTTACTCTGGTTCTAATTTATCTTTTCTATCCTATTTTTCAACCCAACCTCTGACATTTTCCTCCAAGATGCCAGTTTGAAGTTGTTTCATTTTTCTGTTTATTCCCACCCTTCCCACTTCTGTTTACTTATCCAAATTCATTCAAGACTCAATGTAAATAAGTGTTTTCCTTTCCAGATCAATTTTTACTAAATTATTTTCAAAATGCTCTTAATTTACACTCCATTTACTGTTATTTATCACTAGATACTTTACTGTCTAATACTGTTGTCTGTTAATATATGCATCAAATTTGTAAGGCTTTGAAGGCAGAGATGTCCATATTTCTCCACAGCTCCCTTAGTATCCCACATAAGGAATTTAATTATCTAATTAAAATAAATTAAGAAAGGGGCACCTGGCCAGCTCAGTAGATTAAGAACCTGCCTTCAGCTCAGGTCATGATCCCAGAGTCCTGGTATCAAGCCCCACATCAGGCTCCCTGCTTGTCGGGGAACCTGCTACTCCCTCTCCCTATGCCTGCTGTTCCTCTTGCTTGTGCTCTCTCTGCCAAATAAATAAATAAAATATTTTTAAAAATAAATAAAGAAAAAATATATGTAATTAACTGAATTTTAACACATCTTCTTGGCTAAATATGCATAATTGCAGACCATACAGTTTTTGTAATGTAAAGTTAAGGGCGAAAGGTGACATTTTAATTCTGAGATGCACTGTGCAACTTCCAATGCTAAAAAAGAAATAATGAATCAAGAGATTCTCTTGGGAATAATACATAGTTAAAAAGTAATATGGGGTATGTAACAAATGCATGAATAAAAAACAAACTTTCCATTTTATAAATGAGGCTCCTCCCATAGTGACTGGTTAATTTTATGAACTGGATTTGTGTGGGAGTTAGGGAAAAAAAGGTAATTTCTCAACTCTGACGGAATTGCAAGCAACATAAATACAGCAACAGCTTCATATAGTTAAGAACATATATTTTCAGGGCGCCTGGATGGCTCAGTCGGTTAAGAGGCTGCCTTCAGCTCAGGTCATGATCCTGGAGTCCTGAGCCCCGCATGGCAAGGAGTATGCTTCTCCCTCTCCCTGCTGCTCCGCCTGCTTGCGCTCTCTGTCAAATAAATAAAATCTTTAAAAATATATATATTTTTCAAATATCCTTGGTTTTGCAAGTTCGTCATATAAAGTATTATGAAGGGCAATTGCAGAATACATTTTATCTTCCTCCATTTCAATTTAGAACCAAGAAGTAAGCGTCAAGAAGGAGGCAAACAAAATTTGGCAAAGTTTTCCTTTGCTAAAATTGGTATAAGCATATTCTGGAAAGTGGAATTTAATATCTCCAATATGCAATCATACTAATTATGAACACTCAAAAAATTATTTCCCCTGAGCATTACCTACACTTTTAAAGTTTAAATGACTTATTACTCCCTCAATACCTAAAGTAATTATCACTAATTAACAAGCAAGCCATCCTTTCTTCCAATTCAGAGTGTCCTAAAAATTAACTTAAGATATCCTTAATAATCAAAAGGAAAAAAAAAATCTAGTTTTTTAGGAAAGTAGGCATTTTCAAAATGCTTGCCATTATAATAATGCTAAATAGAACATGCAGATAAAACAATCAACTTGTGTCAAACAGATTAAACAAAAATATACTCTGAAATACTTTAATTACATAATTCAAATACTCAGAAGCTCTCCTAACACTTTTACTTTGATTTTTGCTTCTTATTCCAATAAGGCACCAGTTAATAAAAGCAGTAATGTCCAGCTCAAAACCTATCTCAGTAAAGCTTTCTGATACCCCACCCAGAAATGCTTATCTCCTACTTCAAACAATTTGTTGAAATTACTATACATAAAAACTAACTTATTTCTCTAAATAGCCACCAATAATTAACTGATTAAACACAGCCACAGACTGGAATTATTAGATTCTTTTTCAAGATTTTATTTATGTATGTATGTATGTATGTATGTATGTATGTATTTATTTGAGAGAGAGAGAGAGAGAGCGCACGCGCGCGCGTCCAAGCAGCTGAAGGGGGAGAGGCAGACTCCCCGATGAGCAGGGGGGAGCCTGCTTCTCCCTCTCCCTCTGCCTGCCACTATCCCTGCTTGTGCGCTCTCTGTCAAATAAATAAAATATTTTAAAAAGGGGGCGCCGGGGTGGCTCAGTGGGTTAAGCCTCTGCCTTCAGCTCAGGTCATGATCTCAGGGTCCTGGGATCAAGCCCACATCGGCTCTCTGCTCAGCGGGAAGCCTGCTTCCCTCTCTCCCTCTGCCTGCCTCTCTGCCTATTTGTGATCTCTCTCTCCTCTCTCTCTGTCAAATAAATAAATAAAATCTTAAAAAAAAAAAAAGCCACATATTTATGTGAGAATCTATGGAATGATCTCAAAGACATATTTTTTTGGTGAATAAAAACAAGATGTAGTGTACAGTATGTCCTCATCTTAATTTTTAAAAAAAGAGCAAACATGTATTTCTGGAAAGATGAATAAAAAACTATTAGGGGACTATCTTTGTTCAGAGTCACAGGTCTGGGATGGGAAGATCAAGTTTTTGTTATACGCCCTTTTCCTGTTTGAATTTATTAAAAAAAGAAATTTCAGTACACTACACTACTTTTTTTTTAAAGATTTTATTTATTTGCCAGGGGTGAGGGGGCACACAAGAAGGGGGAGCAGCCGCAAATATAGGACTCTATCCCAGGACCCTGGGATCATGACCAGAACAGAAAGCAGACATTCAACCAGCTGAGCCACCCAGGTATCCCTACACTACACTTTCAATTTTAAAAAATAGAATAAGGGGTGCCTGGGTGGCTTAGTTAGTTAAGCGACTACCTTCGGCTCGGGTCATGATCCCAGAGTCCTGGGATTGAGTCCCACATCTGGCTCCCAGCTCCATGGGGAGTCTGCTTCTCCCTCTGACCTTCTCCCCTCTCATGCTCTCTCTCACACTCTCTCTCTCAAGTAAATAAAATATTTTTAAAAATAAATAAATAGAATAAAAAATAAATTTGTTAATAATACACTGCCTTTTGACACCTCTTTAACTATCATCTTGAAGTTTTATTTAAATCTTATTTTATATACTACAAGAGTCTTCTGTTTCTTATGTCCCCTGCTAACATCTTAATCTAGTATTTGCATTAAATGCTTTCTTAACAGTACAGAATTTTAACTATATCAGAATGTCAAATCTGTGCTTTAATCAGGACAATTAAGTATGCTAAATTGCTACCTTACCCCAGTAAAATGGAATTGTTTTAGTAATTGTTTAAGTAATTGCTTGTAATTTCTACTAAGGAAGTAGAAATTTTCTTGACCTCTCAAGCTCAGTGTAAATTTAAATATCGCTGAACAACATTTACCTAGACCTGTTCCAGATTAGCTACATTTTTTTCTTTTTTTTTAAAGATTTATTTATTTATTTGAGAGAGAGAGAGATCACAAGTAGACAGAGAGGCAGGCAGAGGGAGAGGGGGAAGCAGGCTCCCTGCTGAGCAGAGAACCCAATGCAGGGCTAGATCCCAAGACCCTGAGATCATGACCTGAGCTGAAGGCAGAGGCTTTAACCCACTAAGCCACCCAGGTGCCCCCAGAATAGCTACATTTCTTAATATAACTATATTATCTTAACATGAAAAAAATCATGACAAAAAAAAATCTTAATATATTATTTTTCTTTCTGTTCAGTGTTTCTCAAAAGAACACTGTGGGTATTTAGGCAGAGGAATACATTTCAGTGGGGTGGGATTGTCCTAATCACCTCAGAAAATTTAGTATCCATGGCCCACAGGCACTAAATGCCAGTATCCCACCCACAGACACTGCAATCACGAACAACTGACCCCACATACTTTCAAATGCCCTTGAAGAGAGAACTTCAAGGGAAAAAGTACAACGCAGTTGAGAAACATTGCTTATATGAATAAAACTATGAAGTGTGTGTGTGCACAGGTGCAAAACACATATTTCCAAAACTGCAATTCAATCTTTTAAAGATTTTATTTATTTATTTGTCAGAGAGCGAGAGCGCACAAGCAGGGACAACAGCAGGCAGAGCAAGCAGAGGCAGAAGCAGGGTCCCCGCTGAGCAAGAAGCCCCAGGCGGGACTCGATCCCAGGATTCTGGGATCAAGACTTGAGCCCAAGGCAAACACTTAACTAACTGAGCCACCCAGGTGTCCCCAAGTCAATATTTTAAAACAATTATTGGCCACCTCAAGATAAATGAGCAAAACCAGTCACAACTCATGTATTAAACAACCCAGTCATCCAGCCCTGTGTATAATGCTGTCAACAAATACCATGCCCTAACAAATCAGCTATTACAACAGCTTAACTTTTTAAATGAATAATTATTTTAAAATCCTTTTAGAACAATTCTTCTATTGAAATGTTCCTGTTTAAACTCCCAAATAAATAACCTTCGACTGTACCACTGATCTCCTAAATAAAAGATATAAATCACAGTATACAACAATTAGTAGTTGTCTACCTTTCTTCAGAGACTGCAGACTCCTTGAAGCCAGGGATCATGATCATGATTGGCTGGCCCACAGCATAGGTATTCAATAACAGTGTTGAGTGACTGAGTGAATACTGATCCCGTCTAATACAATAAAATAGTCCAAGAAGTTCCGATTATAATCAATTTTTATGTAATGATCCTAACACAAATAAATGCAAGAAATTATTTCTGGTTGACTTATATTCTTATTCTAAATTGATTTTAAGAAAATCAATGAAATAAACTGCATTACCCAGATTAAAGCTAGCTTGTAAAGATTTAAAGAAATTTGAGATTTTAGGGGCACCTGGGTGGCTCAGTTGTTAAGCGTCTGCCTTCAGCTCAGGTCATGATCCCAGGGTCCTGGGATCAAGCCCTGCATTGGGCTTCCTGCTCAGTGGGAAGCCTGCTTCTCCCTTTCCCACTCCCCTGCTTGTGCTCCCTCTCTCGCTGTGTCTCTCTCTGTCAAATAAATAAAATCTTTAAAAAAAAAAAGAAGAAAGAAAAGAAATTTGAGATTTTAGACAGGCACTCTCTTATACTCATCCTCTACCACCTTTCCCTCCTTCCACTTAAGCTTTAAGCAAATGTTCAGGTAAACAAGTAAAAGTGGGGCATACTTCCAATACAATATAAAAAACAAAATACTGTTAACAGTAAGAAAAACTTAATATCTTTTATTTCTATTTTACTTCTCAGAACTAAAGAAATCTGTTATATTGTATTTCATTCAAAAAGAAAGAAAATCTATAAACTAGGATGCATAAGCAACAACTTCTTTTGTAGGTTTCACTATATTCTACAGAAACTCATCTTCTGTTGAGGTAAAAATTCAAAATATAAACTAGTTCATTTTTTAAACTAATTCATTTTTTAAAATAAATGTAACAATAAGGATGGCACAAGCACTAAGTGTTAACCAGTATAGATTAAATCTGAAGCCCACTAACTCTGACAAATATTTGTTCATCTTTGCCTTCCTGAAGCATGTGAATATCACAGTTTCACAGAAAAAGCTTACAAAGAAAAAGCTAATCTCAAGGTTAGAAACAATTTCCAGCTTTTAGCATTTCAAGTACTGTTTTTAAATTGCTCCAATTACTTAATTGTTAAACACTGTTTTGCTCAATTCCTATCAGCATGTTAAGTAATAATGGCTAGGATACAATTTTAAAGAAACAATTATGTTTCAAGTTACTGCCCATTTGACCAAATCACTAAGAAAAACAGATTATTAAAAAAAACCATAGCATTTGTTCTAGAGGGGATCAAATATCAGATACATTCTGTAACTGTTCAAGTAACGGAGATTACTTTTAAATGCATTTAAATGATTGTGGGATTTTAGTGCATGAAATATTTCATTACTCTTAAAATCCAGAAACCTAGCATTTGTTTTATTACTGTTTCCTGCAACACTGGTAAATAAAAACTATTTAAATGTTATAAAACTATATAAATATAAGTATATATTTATACATATATATTTATATATAAATATAAACTAATAAACTAATAAAACTAATCATTTAAAACACTAGATTCCTTTCATACTGATAAAAAACAATGGTGTTTCAGCCATTAAAAATACTTTTTAAAGTGATAACTTTATGATTTGCATACACTCAAAAAAGTCCAACCTGCATGAGATTCCATTTCCCCAGAATTATTAATCTTGCTTAAAAATATTGCTGGCCAAGAATATTTATGGTAATTAGCCTTAAATCCATCAGTGGATATTGCTATCTGAAAATATCTTTCAGCAAAGCCAGACTTTAATACTTTTCACTGGCAAAAGCAGACTTTACTTATAAAAGAAACACTTCCTTTTATGGGTACTTTTATTCTCTCAAAACTAAAATAAGTCTTTGTGTCTAAAATACCAATTAACAAGAGTTGGCACTGCCAGGGTAGGTCAAAAATGGCAAATTTCAACAATTCTTTAAAATAAGGATTCAAAAGAATGGCGGAATCTCTAATTTTGTCACAGGTACTCATCAGACCTTTATTACCTTAAGTGGGGAGCTCTCATATTGCATAGACTCCTAGACAAGTCACCACTTGATCTCACAAAGTTTTTTTTTATGAAGTACTACCAAATAATTAGTGACAATAACGTGCACACATTAATGGAAAATTTTTTCTGTGGGTTAAAGTATCCCTATCTTCCACAGGAAAGATTTCTGAAGACTAAAAATTAAGTGAAAATGTAGTCTTTTCGGACATTCTAAAATAGTCCACCCATTGTTCGGCCTTAGGCTCAGTATCTTTCCAAGACAACTTCTCTATAATGATACACTGACAAGTAAACTCTAAATGTAACCTGTATAAATTGTCTTTTTCCTCCTCGAGACGACAATCTAACCAAAATCTTCACCACAGCTAGCAGCAGCTCCTTGAAATTTCAGACGTAACTGGAGGGTTTGTAATCAGGGCTAAATGTAGACCCAAACTCTGCGATTTCTATCGAGCAAACGTGCTTTTTAACATTCTAAATCCTGATTAGAACGCAGTTACTGGAAAGCAGTGTCCTTGTTCAAGAAAGAGAAGCAAAGATCTGAAACTGACCTGAGTACAGGTCCGTAAGAACCTCAATCCTCTGTTTCACCAGGAGGCCAAATAGGGAAGGCTCCAAGTAAGAGGGGCGGTGGGGAGATGGGGGAGGAAGGGCAGAGGAAACCGTACTCCTCGAAGGGTGAAAGCAAAAAGAGCAGCAGACTCTGGAAAGCCGCCCCACAGGATACAGGGAGAGCTCCTCTCCTCTACCGAGGAGAGCAACGTTTACCAAGGAAGCGGTGCACCAAGGAAGCAAAGGCAGGAAGGGACAACCTCTGCGCCCCCACCCCGGAACATCTCAGCCAGCTAGAAGGGGTCGACAGGGACTGTTCCACGGAACATCAACAAAGGCCCCTTCAGTCCTAAGGCGAAACTCGAACAACAAAGGCCGGGAGACAGCGAGGACGGGGCCGGGGGCGGGACGGATGAAAGCAGGGGGAAGCAAAGGAATCAAACCAGTGGGGGCGGAGGCCCGTCGGAGTGGGAAACCAGAGGCGCAGAGGCGGGGGGCGCGGTAATCCCCAGTGCACAATAAGAGGAGGAGGAAAAAGAAGACCTGGCCTCCATTCCTCCTTTACCCTATCCCTGCGGCAGAGAGGACTCCAGTCCTCGGCCGTCTACATCTCCTTGGCCTCGGGGACCAACCAGTCCGAGTTGGGGGAAGGAAAGGGGAGGGGGATTTTCCGCTCTGACCACAACTCCCTTCCCCCAGTCGGGAGCTACCGACAACAACCGCCACAACGGCAGCCACACAAAGGCGCCTTCCTCATACTCCTCGCTCCCGCCTGGGCGGCGGCGCCAACGATGCCAAAGAAGCGACTACCACCGCTAAGCCCCCAGGCGCTCGCTCGCCCTCTTCCCCCTCTAGCTGGGGAAAAGGGGGAGGGGACCCCCAGGCGCCCTCACCTGGCACAGCTGCTGACAGTACTCCGTGGCCGCTTCCACGGCCGGCACGCGGCTCTCCCGCAGCTGTCGCTCCAGCTCCTGGAGCCGCTCGCCCAGGCGCTGCAGCTCCGCGACGCAGCCGCCTCCGCCGCGACTCAAGCTCTCCTGCTCGGCCTCTTCGTCCGCCATCTTCACACCCCGCTCCGTCGCGTACGCACCTGGGTCACGTGATAACACAATGCCACGTTCGGCGGGGTCACGTGCCGGGCGCGCTCGCACGCCGCCGAGCACGTACAAAGGGCCCGGTGGGGAGGATGGGGGAGCGGAGAGAGTGGCGCGAGGGAGCCCGAGGGAGGTGAAGAGAAGGGGAAAGGAAGAGGGCGGGGTTGGGGCGGTGCGGAAAACCGCGGTTTACTTACCCCGAGCGGGAAGTGGGCTGCAGCGGCCGAAAGGGGCGGGCCGGCGGAGGCCTGCTCTCGGTCACGTGGGCCCCGCGACTGGGGGTGGGGGGAAGCCTGGGGAGCTGCTCCCCTTTCGAGTGTCCCGATTCCCGCGTAGTTTTCCCCAGTCCCCGAAGTCTTCTGCGGGCATTTGTCCCCGTTCCCCAAGAGGATGGGTGAGAGAAAGCTCTGGGTCGGCTGGGGCAATGGCTACATATGCGGTTGGCCTGTAGGCAAGCCAGAACAGGGGAAAAGGGAGAAGGTAAAACGTACCCATGGACCACAAGCGTGAGAGCCAAAGCAGGACTCTGAGCTGTCAAAATTCTCTCTGACTTCTCACCAGGCGGGGGAGGAGGGATTTAGTTCCTGAGGTACCAGATCTCATCTCACTAGGCTCTGCTCTTCAGCCCCAAGAACGCCTCTCCCCTGGAAACACAATCTCTAGGGGGTGGAGGCAACAAAGAAAAATAACAATTGGATCAGAGCAGAATGAGGTTCAAATCCTCAGTCTGGAAAACGGAGCGAACTCATGAAAACAAAGCTTAGAAGATTTCGCTCTGTGAAATTGTGGACGATGTAACCAGATGATGTTTAAAGCACGAAAACATTTCTAAAATAAAAGATAGCCAACTAATCTGTTTCACTGTGATTTAAGAATTTTCCTACACATTACAGAAATCACCATCGCTGAAAACACTCTATATGAAAGCTCTTGAAAAGAAAGTAGGTCAAGAAAAAAAAACAATAAGAGCTCCATTAAAATCATAACGGAGGAGGGGAAATTGATGCCAAAATAAAAGAACAAGGTTACCAAGAATTATAAATTCAACAGCATTTTTTTCCTAGTGCTGCAAATAGAGATGGCATTCTCAACCATATTTTATACAGTTACCTGAAAGGAACGAATTGGTGACACTTGAACAAAACAGAAGAGGTACAACAAAAAGACAAGTCCTTAACCCTAATGCTCAGAATAATAAAATGAATATTTTGTTAGTGGTAGAAAATTAGACAAGATGCTTATCTTTCTTAAATTTGGTCTGCAGAAATCCAGAAACGATACTGATCAGGCACCTACCTAGTCTTTTCACTATCCTTCCAAGTAAAGTATGTTTTTCTAGTACAAGAATTTAAACTAAGAATTCTTATTGTGTGCAGCATCCTCTTTCAGAGATTTCTAGCAGCTACATAAAATATTCTAAGTAATGTATTGTCCAGAATGAATGTTTGGTAATGCATCAGCGGTAGTGACAGCTGTAAAGTGCCAATGTATAAGGTGAATGGGCACAACTGAACATATGAAGAACAGTACCAGCTAAAATATTACCACAACATAGTGTACTAATATTATATATTAACAAGACAAGTTCTCCAAATATGTACTTAATGGAAGAGTCCAGGGAGTACATTAAAAAGCTAAAGAGTGGGGTAGTTTTTAAAGTATCACTGATAGCTGAAAAAGCAACAATTAAAGCACCTAACAGATTTTAATATTTGCAGCTCACTTTCCCAAGTAAAGTAATTTAGACATCAAGAACCAGTTTTCTCCAATTTATGTTATTTTAGATGACAGTGCAAATATAAAAAGTGAGAAATGTGAAATTAGCTAAATGTACCAGTAAACCTAAAGATAGATATCAAAAGGTTAGCAAGGCATATTTTCACTTCAAGAATAATGGCTTATACCACACTTAATCTACAGAAAGAAAGAAAAACAGAAAAGAAAGGAAAATTAATGAAAAGAGAAATATATCCAAATACAGATTTTAAAAAAATAGCCTGAGAATGCAGGTCATTCCCACCTCCTGCCCAGGATAGCCCTAAAACCAAGGAGACTTGATTGGCAAATTGATTCTGAGCACTATTAAGGTCTTGCTAATGTCCCTTAGCAGGAGCGATTAAGTCCTTCACTTTTATCTGTTATCTTTGAGCTCTGCCTCCCCATTCCTCTGTTTTAGAGCCTACAGGAAATGGTAGGACTAGGAGTAAGTGGTATAATATTTAATCATCATTTACTGAGTACTTATGCACTTGCACTGCTTGGTTTGGGAAAATCAAAGGTGAATAAACACTATTCCTGCCTTGAAGAAGCTTACTGTTGTGATGAAGAGTCACCTGCAAAGGCACTATTTTTCAACATATCAGGTGTTCTATTATGAAAATGCATGTAGATTCAATTCAGAACACAATAGTCTGAGATGCTAACTAGAATTTCTACAGAATCTCAACAAAGTACAGGTTTTTAATTAAATGAGAGTGATTGGAAATACTCTCCCTTACGAGGTCAACATTGTCTTGGAGATTTCAGAAATCTCATTTTTTAAAAGATTTTATTTATTTATTGACAGAGAGAGACCACAAGCAGGCAGAGAGGCAGGCAGAGAGATAGGGGAAACAGGCTCCCCGCTGAGCAGAGAGCCCGATGGGGGGCTGGATCCCAGGACCCTGAGATCATGACCTGAGCCAAAGGCCCAGGCTCAACCCACTAAGCCACCCAGGTGCCCCAGAAATCTCATTCTTATCTATAGAAAACATGTATCAACAAGTACATGACTTGTTTCTACTTCAGTCCATTTGTTCTTAAATACCAAACTGTCAGTTCATGAGAATCATTACACACGTACACACACACACACACACACACACACACACACACATTCACACACCTACTTACTGAGACGTTCCTGGGGGAATTCGGAGGCCTGTTCCATCGAGAAACAAGAATAAACCCTAGGGCCAAGAGAATCCGCCTCTCTGGGGAACTCAGTGTCTGCACAGCGAATGCCCGTGCCCATTTTGGCCACAGCACAACTGCTATAGACATGCTATAATCATATGGACTTTCACTCTCAAGAGGCTCTATTTCAGGGTAAATCTGAGAGACAGAAATAGACCACTATCCCACTCCTGCGATCAATAAAGCTGGAGAAAACTTCAGGGGACAGATATGTTTGCATCCAGGCCACTTGTGCCGGCCTGCTTCGCGAGTTGCCCTGCCTGCCCTGGCCTGCATTTCGCCAGACATTTTTTTCACTAGAATTCTTGAAATAGCAGGGCCCAGGGGCAGGAAGGGAGCTGAATTTTGCCTGCTAACAGAGCCAGAGGGCCGTGCCAGGAAAGGAGCGAGCGCGTTGTTTGCAGAAAACGGATTGCTGAGGGTTGAGGTCGGGCAGGTCCTTCCAACCCTGGGCGCAGAGAACCACAGCAACCGGGCCCCCACCCCAACAGGCAAGGGAGAGAGCGCAAGGCCAGGAGGTGGCAGAGAGCGCGCTGCTCTCGAGCGGCTGTTTCTCCCTTCCCGGCTCTCTCCCTGGTCACCCGCAGCCGAGAAGGTCCAGAGGACTAGAGCCGGACTAAAGCTCGCTCCGCTCCGCTAACCCCGTATGCGGGTCTCCAGCCGGCGGAGGCCAGACTTGGCTGCCTGGACAGTGGCCCATCGCTCGCTAGCCCGGCAGCAGCGGGAGTGCTTGCGTCCTCGGTTCTGGGGCCGCCGCCGCCGGCGCGCTAGCAACGAAGCATTGGCCAAAGCGGCCTTCCCACCTAGCGCTGCAGATCAAGTTCACAGAGCGGCTGTGTCTCCTGGCCCGGGAATAGCGGCCGCCGGGAGCCTCCAGGCCCAGAAATGTTCGAGCCTCAACAGGGCGCGGCGGGGCGCTGGGCCTCCGGAAACCGACCCGGAGGGGATGCTCCAGTCTGTCCTGCCGAGGCCGCGATGCGGCACGGCTGCTTGGTCTCTGGCAGGCTCAACCTGCCCTCTTCCAAAGAGCTGGGCTGCCGGCCCCAGACAGGCCTCCTCCTGGAACTCAGCGTTGAGGGCTGGAGCCTGTCTGGGGTTCCGTCCAATAGAAAGTATCCCCAGAGTCTGGGAACCGCTGCCATGCCCACAGACACAAAGAAGGAGCATGGATTTAACGCTCTGTTGGCATCGGTTAAAAACATACCACGCTTGGACAAGGAAGACGTTTTTCTTGAGAGGAACTGTGAAGGGAGTCAAGTAAGATGTTGAAAACACGAGGCAGGTGCTGTTGCACTTGCCAAAGTGATTCCAAAGGCACCGGGACACAGGACCCACATTTAGGAGGATTAATTTTAGTCCTTGAGTTGTCCCAGAAAGAAGATGGACAGGTAATTAAATGAGGAGGGAAGTTTTTATTGCCTATTTGGATAATTTTTTTCTCTCCACAGGAAGACAAGCCACGTGGGAATGAGAAAAAGGAACAACAAACACCTTAAGGAGATGCTTTTTTTTTTTTTTTTTAAGATTTTATTTATTTATTTGACAGAGAAATAAAGAGAAAGCACAAGTAAGCAGAACTGCAGGCAGAGGGAAAGGGAGAAGCAGGCTCTCCTCGGAGCAGGGAGCCCCACGTGGGACTCGATCCCAGACTCTGGGATCACCACCGCAGCAGAAGACAGAGGCCCAACGGACTGAGCCACCCAGGTGCCCCAGGAAATGCTTTTTAATACAGCCTGAATTATTCAAACGTATAAATCAACCAAGGTGAAAATAATCATTAAATAAAGCAAAATAAAATCTTGGAAGCATGAAAGTAGTATGCATCATTTCTGTAGAGAATCCTTGAGTTCACAGTATCTCTCCAAAGAAGCAAAGAGAAAAATGTAGAAAATGCCTTTCTTTTCTTATATTTCTGTTTTAATCACTGTGTCTCATTTACCTCATTGGAAATCCAGCAGAGAGTATTACTTTTGTGGCGTGAAGGATCAGAAAAGTTTTCCCTTCTTCCCTTCTAGGTTCTAGTGCTTAAATCATTATAAGACAGAATAACAGGAGAAAACAAAGTTCAATAACATGTATACCTCCTGTATACTTGGAACAGACCCAGGAAAACTGTAAGCCAGGTATGGTTGTTATGCAAATCTAAGTCCTGGTCTTTTCCGTTGATATGAGTTTCTAGAGATCAAATCATTTGCTTTCTTCCAGACACAGTGAAAAAGGGAGAAACCCTTACAAATGGAGATTTCCCTTATAAATATAAATGTTTCTTACAAAAGAGTAACTTTACTCAGTTTTCAGAGCTTAACTGTGTCTGCTGTTTCTTAAAAATAAACTAGTTTAAGATAATCCGCAGACTAAGAGACACATCTTTGGGGTAACAAATTCTGCTGCCCTTTAGTCCTACCTTTGAAACCTTAAATAAGAAATTTCACAATCTAGAAGCTTGAGTTGCTCCATCTCACTGAGGCTGTCTCTTAGTCCTGACAATTGGTCAGTTCACTTAAAGGCTGGGGTCTCATTTCAGAAGGCAGTTTAGGTGGGATCCCAAAGTTAGGCCTGTTTTGTGAAACCAATCAGGTAATTAACAAGAACCATTTCTGTGGAAACAAAAGAAAAGCAAAGGTTAAGGATTGGAGCACTTTATAAATCAGTTTCTGAGCCCAGTGGACAACCAGTCAACATTTCTAGTTGTCGGGGCACCTGGATGGCTCAGTGGGTTAAAGCCTCTGCCTTCAGCTCAGGTCATGAGCCCTGCATCGGGCTCTCTGCTCAGCGGGGAGCCACCTTCCCCCCCAGTCTCTCTGCCTGCCTCTCTGCCTACTTGTGATCTCGCTCTCTCTCTCTCTGTCAAATAAATAAAGAAAATCTTTAAAAAAAATGATTTCTAGTTGTCAGATGGAGTGAGGGGAGGCAATGACAATCTGAGAGATTATTTGTGGTTTGCAGTTTGAATGCCTCTGATTACATCATCTGTGTACCAGTAAGTTTTCTGAGAAGACCATACAGCAACAAGCATGAAGAATATTGTCTAAATATGAGCTGTTGTGGTGATTTCTCTGAATATTCTGGAAGATTTATTTATTTGAGGGATGCCTGGGTGGCTCAGATGGTTAAGCATCTGCCTTCAACTCAGGTCATGATCCAAGAGTCCTGGGATTGAGTCCTGCATCAGGCTCTCTGCTCAGTGGGGAGCCTGCTTCTCCCTCTCTCTCTGTCTCATGCTCTGCTTACTTGTGCTCTCTCTCTTTCTATATCAAATAAATAAAATCTTTTTAAAAGGATTTATTTATTTGAGAGAGAGCGAGAGCATGGGGACCAGGATGGGGAAGAACAGTGAGAGAGGGAGAGAGAAAGTCAAGCTGATTCGAGCTAAGCATGGAGCCTGACTTAGGGCTCGATCTCACAACGCTGGGATCATGACCTGAGCTGAACTCAAGAGTCAGACACTGAAAGGACTGAGCCACCCAAGCGCCCCAATTTCTCTGAAATTTATACCAAGTGTCTAGTTTCAGTTTGCAGGGATTCAAGGTGAAGGACAGTTTTAGTTCTCAGTGATTCCCAAATCAAAGGATGGGAGAAAAATTGGAAAAGATAGTTTGGAGATGGTAGCCAGATGAGGAAACTAGAAGAATTTAGGATCTATCCAATTTCCAGGAAATACCAAAAGCTCAAAGACAATTAATGTGACTGGAGTTAACAGTACTAAAATCTGTATCTACATATTATAATTTCTACTGAGGCATAATTTTTCTTTCTACAATCACTATTTTATCTTATTTGAAAATGATCTAGATATCCAATAAATATCTCATCGTTTATTTTA
Source organism: Nasua narica (assembly GCA_028533885.1). Classification (NCBI taxonomy): domain Eukaryota; kingdom Metazoa; phylum Chordata; class Mammalia; order Carnivora; family Procyonidae; genus Nasua; species Nasua narica. The sequence continues at coordinate 64,810,395 of CM052802.1, forward strand.
ACTTAGTAAAACTAAAGTTTCAAATTACCAAAGAGATTTGGGAAATTGTTTCTAAGGACATACACCTTAAAATATAATTGCCGTTTTAATATATATATATATTTGCTATATATATTGCTATATATATATTTGCTGTTTAAAAGTTTATTTATAACTCGTACCTCACTTATATCTATCTAAATCATTTGTTCCCAACAACTGTTTAGAAGAATTTATTTTTAAGCCAATTAAACAGAACTCTCCTACAAATTAATTTTAGCAACAAAAATATCACACATCTATAACATGTGTTTACTTGCATAGATACACATAAACATATAGACAGACCCAAAGAAATCTTAAAGCTTTGTTTTTAAAAATTTTAGCTATGAGGGATGTCTGGGTGGCTCAGCTGGTTAAGCATCTGACTCTTGGTTTCAGCTCAGGTCATGATCTCAGAGTTGTGAGATCCAGCCCTGCATTGGTGCCCAAGCTGAGCATGGCATCTTCTTGAGATTCTCTCCCTCCTTCTCCCTCTGCCCTTCCCCCTGCTCATGCGCTCTCTCTCTTTCTCTCTCAAATAAATAAACACATAAACACATAAATAAAATCTTTAGGGGTGCCTGGGTGGCTCAGTTGGTTAAGCAACTGCCTTCGGCTCAGGTCATGATCCCGGAGTCCCCGGATTGAGTCCCATATCGGACTCCCGGCTCTGCGGGAAGTCTGCTTCTCCCTCTGACCTTCTTCCCTCTCATTCTCAGTCTCCCTCTCTCTAATAATAAATAAATAAATAAATAAATAAATAAATAAATAAATAAATAAATAAATAAATAAAATCTTTTAAAAAATAAAGTAAAATAAAACTTTAGCTATTAGATGGGCATAATACTGCAAAACTTACTGGTTTATAAAGGAGAAGTTGGATCCAAGCTGTGTTTCTGGCAAATAGAATAAATTAAGTTTACCTCCTTAGATGTCTAAAGCTTTTTCTACTAATATTTGTGAAGAATCCATTTAAGATTTTTTATTAGCCTACTTTCTAAATACCTACCCCCTTTGTATTTCTTCTGAGGAGAAACTTCTCCCTTAAGTTTGCATTTCAAAAAATGCTCTTAGTTCTCAGAGAAGATAGGAGTAAAATCTACATCACAAAGGCAGAGAGAAATTATCCAAGTTTCCTCCAAGATAGATGGTGAGAGAGGGAAACTAAAGAGACCCAAAGAAAAACAGCTGGGTTTTTTTTTTTTTTAAGATTTTATTTATTTATTTGACAGAGAGAGATCACAAATAGGCAGAGAGGCAGGCAGAGAGAGGAGGAAACAAGCTCCCCACTGAGCAGAGAGCCGGACGAGGGGCTCGATCCCAGGACCTCGAGACCATGACCCGAGCTGAAGGCAGAGGCTTTTTTTGTTTTTTAGATTTTATTTATTTATTTGACAGAGATCACAAGTAGGCAGAGAAGCAGGCAGAGAAAGATGGGGAAGCAGGCTCCCTGCTGAGCAGAGAGCCCAATGTAGGGCTCGATCCCAAGACCCTGAGATCTTGACCTAAGCAGAAGGCAGAGGCTTTAACCCACTGAGCCACTTAGGCACCCCTGAAGGCAGAGGCTTTAACCCACTGAGCCACCCAGGTGCCCCACTGCTTTTTTTTTCTTTGCTCCTATTCCTGCTTCCATTCTTGCTAGAATCTGCACCCCTGCATTAATGTATGTCCATAAAGATCAAGGAGTTAATAATTTTTTTTTTAGACTTCCAGCATAATAGATAACATCTAAGGAGTCACCATGCAAAGTTATCAAGTACCTTTTCCAAGACCACTGACTACAGACACCCTGACACCAAGATCCCTGGCTTTAGGGCATAAGTGACATATGGAGGACAGCTGAACACTTGTCCTTGTTCGACCAGTTCCTGAATTCCCGGGAAGATACGTACACCAGATGACTGTCCTCAGTAAAAACACCAGATCCCAAGCAGAAACAAGACTCATTCTCCTTTTCCTTTCTGAGCCTCCCAGCCTCTCTACCTGTATCTTCTCTCTCTTCATGTATCATCAGTAAACTCTAGCCTCACTTCCTACTGGCTCAAGTTTGATTTCTATCCTGCATATAGCCAAGGACCCTTCTGGCTGGTCCTTCCAGACTTCTCCTGGGTCCTCAGACCTGGCAAGTGGGAGTTTTGAGGGTATATTTGCCTATTACCGGAGGTTGAAATTAATTACTATTTTGTTTTGTTTTGGTTAAGTAAGCTCTATACGCAGTGTGGAGGTTGAACTAATGACCCCGAGTCAAGAGTTACATGCTTTACCTACAGAGCCAGCCAGGCACCCTACAGCATTTAAGTTTTTCCTTTCCCTAAGGGCATGGCATTTGTGTTTCTGATTTCCTGATCTTCTACAATACCCACAAGAATTTTAAGATGAGTAGGGGTTTTGGGATTGGTGAGAATAGTAAGCTTTGAATTGCTTCTAGAACCACATTTCTGGCTTTGTAGAGATTTGCAAGATAAAGACAGTTGTTTCTAATTCCTTAAAGAACTAGATTGCAGCCTGAATATCAAGGGACTGACCTACCCATCCAATTAAATTATCTTCGATTTGTTTCTTTATACCAGGAAGACTTCCATTACAAATAAAATGGGGATTTAAAAAGATGTCCTTGTTCTAGAACTTCAGGGCTTAATGTTTTAGTCTTTAAAAAGTCTGTATAAAACATTTAACAAAGGCCTTTGGATGCTCTTCTTTCCGAATGCTTAACTCAACCTTAGACCAATTCACTTTAGGGTGAAAGCTTCTAATATTGTTCCTATCGAGCCCCTATCAGCCTCCAGGTGAGCTACTTCCTGGTCATTTGTAGGAGGGCCTGGAAGAGATTCTGGTCATCTGTTTCCTTTGGGGGTGAGGGGAGGAAGTTCCCCCAGGGGCCATCTGGCTTGTCTGATAATTATAGTATAATCTTAGGAGGGAAGAACACCCATTAACAGCCAATCTAGGTCTCTCTGAGTGGGCTTGTAAATGACCACTAATCTTTCCAACTCCCTTCTAAATTTGGTGGGGTTTTCTGAAAGGGCTTTATAATTTAGAAGATCTGTTGCTGTCCAGGGGATATAAATTTTTGCAGTGGAGGTCCAGGATACATCCACAAAGAACATTCTATAGGACGGTCTGAAGTTGGCACAGTGTGATTACAGAGCCCTGGAAAGTAGGAGGAATTGTAAGAAACAGCAGAGTGGGAGCTCTACCCTAGTCTCAGGTGCTTCTTCTGCTAAATTCACTTCCTGACTTTTAATGTTTACATGAGTAACCTGTATACCCTGGGGCTGGAAATCAGACTAGAGGGCTCTCTATAAATCTTGTAAAGAAAGGTCAGTCAAAACAGGCAGCTGAGGGGGTGCCTGGGTGGCTCAGTTGGTTAAGCATCTGCCTCCAGCTCAGGTCTTGATCTCAAGGTCCTGGGATGGGGGTCCTAGGATGGAGCTCCATTGGTAGCAGAGGCATTGGGCTCCCTGCTCAGTGGGGAGTCAAGTTCTCTCTCTCAAATAAATAAATAAAATCTTAAAAGCAAATAAACAAACAAAAACAGGCATCTGGGTATTTAGGAGATTTTTCTGGGGAAAATGGAAGAGTTTTGGTATGTAAGGGACTTTGCTGGGGCAATGGGGCCGGATTTTGAGATGGGGATTAAGCCAGGGGCCCAGAGCTAGAAAAGATCTTCTAAAGGGCCTGGGACAGGGAGGTGGGGATAAAGGGGTGCATGAGAGAGTGGAGAAGAGGAATTTACGTTAGATGAGAACTTTAATTTTTGTACCATGTTTAATTTCTACTCTTCCAACTTATTAAGGGAGTCAGGCCCTAAGGCTAGCCATCCTCCTTCGTATCTACTTTTCAATTTGGTCTTTCCATAGGTACCAATAAGACAATTGTTTAGGATAAAAGCTCTTTGGGAAAAAAAATTAGATACAGAAATCTGTCCAGTTCAAAGGATCCATCATCCAATCATTGATGAGTAGGAACTTATTTTAATCTTAACAATGACTCAAACCAACAAGCCTTTTCATGGTTTAACCACAGACACAAGAGGCGTCCCCATGGGAGAGCGCAAAAGATGCAGCCCTCACAAGATTCAGAAAGCTCACTCCCAGAGGTAGCCTAAGAAGTCAGACTTCATTGGCACAGGGGGTAAGAATGGTAGAGAGCAGTGTATCCAGTTTCCTGAGAATGTGAGATGCCTCCAGTCACAGACCCGCTAATCTGTGACACTGGGCAGGCGCTACTGGAATGGGACTTTCCAGCACTAACAAAACAACAGAGGTTGAGACAACAAAGCTCCCTTATGAACCGGGACCCCTTATAATAAACTCTTCCAAGAACTGGCACCGTTGGACAAACAACACAGGTGCCAGTTACAAGCCCAGGTTGTTACCTTTACTTCTGACCCACTGGCTATAAATCAGAGGTTCCCATGACTCCCTCTCTTTTTGGATCCGCAGCCTATTGGGCTGTCTGTTACATGTACACCAGTGCGTGCAGCCTACGGTTGGCAGGGAGAAGATTCTCTCTGGTCACAAAGTCCTGCTCCCAAGACATAGAAGGCTAAAGGAAAGTCTCATCCAGTTTTTTTTTTTTTTTTTTAAGGATTTTTATTTATTCATTTAACAGAGAGAGAACACAAGCAGGCAGAGAGGCAGGCAGAGGCAGAGAGAGGAGCAGGCTCCCTGCGGAGCAAGGAGCCCGATGCGGGACTCGATCCAAAGATGCTGGGATCATGACCTGAGCCAAAGGCAGCTGCTCAATCAACTGAGCCACCCAGGCGTCCCTCTCATCCAGTTTTTAACAACTTTATGCCTTGGGTCTCTTGGAGTCAAACTAATACCTTAGAGGGACGGTGTGGCGTTTCATGAAGTGTCCCATTGCACAGAAATTGTCTCGGGGTTGGTAGGTGACCTTGTGTCAATCTAACCTGTTCTGTGACCAATGTAACCTAACATTGGGGTTCTTCGGGTTAGGTGGCAAGCGCTCTAACCGCTCCTACGTGCTCTATTTGTGCCCACCAATATAGTGACTTTGGCTTCCAAGATGCCCCTTAGCAACAACCTTTACCTCCTGTTCACATTAACCTACAGTCAAGTTTGAATAGACAGATGCTGCTCTGGTGAGAACCATGCGCTGCCAGTCCAAGGCGGGCTCGAAAAGCTGGAGGAGAGGCATGCCCGTGCCTACATCCTACCTCATGGTTTTCCTCCTGATGACAAACAATGCAACAGACGGAAACTAAGAAACACATTGACTGTCTCCAGGAGGAAAAGGATCAATAACAACCAACCGCTCTCAAAACAAATCTTTACCGGAGTCACTAGACCCAAGGAAATAGTTCCACAAATATTTTCTCTGCTCATATAAATTTAGAAAAACAAAACAAATAAACAAATAAAAAGGGACTCTCGTCACTTTCACTTCCACCAGACCCTGCAGGCGGAGATCTGGGAGACTGGCGCTGGTAGGAATTCTTACCTTCTGCCAGCTTCTTGTCAGAGGTCCCAGAATCTCTCAGCTGCTGCAGCCCTAAAGCAAACAGTGACTGGCCGGTGAAGGTCCCACCCGGCTTGCTAAAACTGCAGGGATGGAGATGTTTTGCCTTCTTATCATCTAGGTTCCTTGGCTGGCCTCATCACTGAATTGATATAAAACAGATAAACAGGAGAAAAATGAAGTTTAATGACATGTATATGAAGGGGTTCAGGACAGGCCCCTCCCCAAATGTGCCGCTTTGGCATGCGGGTCATTTTGAGCGGAAATCACCTGAGACCTTGTGGGCTCAGGTGAAACTTTTGTTCCTCCCTTAGCCACACAGAAGAATCTCAACTGGGGGTCTTTCAGACTAAGAATTATTAGCAGATGTCAACTTCATCTGAATGACCCATCTGTATGGTAGGGCAAACATCTAATTACTAAGCATCTGCTCTTCCTATCACCCTGTGAAGTTCATTCCTCTCCTCTGAAATCACAGAACCCCTACTCCCTCTACTTAGTTCGGAATGACATATATGCCTCATTTTGCCTGACTGTCTTTAAAATTTCCTTGTCTATGTGAATTGCCTGTGTGTATGCCTATTAAATTTGATTTTCTCCCGTGAATGTGTCTTATGTCAATTAGGATCTTAGTCCAGTTAGAACGACGTTTGAGGGGACAATGTGGGCGACCCGATTGGGTGGGGCCTGGTGGTATAGGTGGTGAAAGACTGTACCCAAGGCAGAACAAATGATACAGAAGGTTTTTCTTTTTTTTTTAATTTTTAAAAGATTTTATGTATTTGAGAGAGAGAGAGAAAGAAAGCACAAGTGGGGCCGGGGGGGGGGGTGGCAGACAGAGGGAGAGGGAGAAGCAGGCCCCACCCTGAGCAGGGAACCCAATGCAGGGCTCATCCCTGGACTCCCGGGATCATGACCTGAGTCGAGCAGAGGCTTAACCCACTGAGCTACCCAGGCGCCCCAGGAGAAGGAAGTTTATTGAATGCACTGCAAAAGAGCAGCCAGCAGGACAGCAAAGGGGAAACTATCTGCCGGGAGGCAGTGGTGAGAGGCTGTAGTGAAGAGGGGTAGATGAGGAGGTATTGGGAACATATGGAATTTTCCCTTTTTAGTTCCTGTGCTGGGTTGTAAGTTGCCTACATTGGTCAGGTAGGGCCTATGGCTATTTCAAGGTGGGTTACCTAATGAACCTGTTTGCATTCAGCCCCAAGGTTGCTATAGGCCCTTTTATCTCCATCAGGTTCCCATTGGTCAACCCTGTTGCCTAAAAGTGGCCTCTACAGAAAAGAATTTTTGCTTCCTCATATATACTTCCTGTATTCATGGACAAGCTGAGTAACTCCCCCAAATGGCCAAAGCCATCACCTTAAATATCATCTTCAGCTAAAGACGAAAGAAGATGTTGGATAGGGGGAGACAGTTATGGGAGGTTACCAGGAAAAACACACCAAACTAGGGTACAATTGTAATGCAGATTTCAGTCTTGTTTTTTCTACTGACAAAAGTTTCTAGAGATTGAGTCATTCCCCTCTTCCTGGCACAGAGAGAGAGACACCCTTAGAAACAGAGATTTCCCTCATCAATATAACTTCTACTCAGTTTTCAGAACTTTACCTGTGTCTCTTGTTTCTTTTCTTTTCTTTTCTTTTTAAAGATTTTATTTATTTATTTGACAGAGGGAGATCACAAAGAGGCAGAGAGGCAGGCAGAGAGAGAGAGGGAGAAGGAGGCTCCCCACTGAGCAGAGAGCCCAATGCGGAGCTCAATCCCAGGACCCCGAGATCATGACCTGAGCCGAAGGCAGAGGCTTTAACCCACTGAGCCACTCAGGCGCCCCTGTGTCTCTTGTTTCTTAATCAGGTTGTAATATTAGCCCATTTAAAACAATCCTCATGCTGATGGTTACTGGAGGGGGGGGTGGGTGGAGGGATGGGGTAACTGGATGATGGGTTTTAAGGAGGGCACGAGATGTGATAAGCACTGGGTATTATACATAACTGAAGAATTATTGAACTCAACATCTGCAACTAATGATGTACTATATGTTGGCTAAGTGAATTTAAATTAAAATAAACCTCATGCTAAAGAGACACACTTTGGGGTGGCAAATTCTGTTCCCTTTCAGGCATTTGGATTTTTTTTAACGCTATCTCTTATTGAAATAAAATCAATGTACGATGTTATATTACTTTTAGGTATATAAAATATCGACTAAACTGTTGTGTACATTACTCAAGGCTCACCCCAATAAGTATGATCACCATATGTCACTGTACAATGTGATCACAATATTTTAGACTATATTCCTTCCTTATGCTGAACTTTTCATCACCATGACTTATTTATTTTCTAACTAGAAGTTTGTATCTCTTAATGCCTTTCAGGTATTTCACCTATAAGCATCTGGATTTTTTAAAATAGGCCTGTCAAAGTGGGACGAACTTAGAAATGCACAGGTCTCTTCCCATTTTAGGACATCAACTTTAAAAAGGTTAGCTTTAAGGAGTTTTGCTGATTTCTGTGACTCTTGCAGACATATTCAATAAAACGATAACAATCATTCATTTAATATCACTGAAGTATTTAGTATTCTATTCATAAACTGGGCAGAATCCGTCCCACTAAGCACTTACCCTCTATGATAGCTTTACAAAAGTGTTTGCTTACTATTTCTCTCCCCGCATCCCCATCTTCTTGAGTTCCTCTCTAACCAGAGCTCCTCTGTGAAGCCTTCCTTGTCTGCTTGGGTGGAGTGAAGTCTAGGTATAACATTGTCATTAGAGTAGATTTGACTCATTTGTTCTGCTTTCCTTTACCTGCCCTTCCCGTACAGAAATAACAGCTCTTCAATTACCCATACCTTTGATTCACTACTGACTATATTTGGTTTGGAATCTGTCACTTTGCCTTTTATTATAGTTAATCTATAGATAAGCCTTGCTCAGAATCCTGTAAGCCCTTTGAGGGTAGAGATCTTGTTTTGTATTCAGCCTCAGTTCCCTAAAACCCTTTGGTACGTTGCAAGGTAATAATAAGTAGTCAATAAATGCCCATGGAAACCAACTCAATTCAGCTCATATTTTACAGTCCTAAGGATATGGATTTATACTTATCCTCATTGTTTAAAATGTCCTAGACTCTGCAGGGAGGACATATGCTCTCCAAACTTTAGGAGCTTATTTACAACTGTCTTTCAAATATTTGGGGGATCTATACTTGAACAATAAAATTGTCTATAATCAAAAGTTGTCAAGTACAGTAGAAAGAAGACAAGATATATGCTCAGTTGTTACACTGTAACAGATGAACTGCAAACATGTGAGCTCTAGCTTTCTCTTTCACAAACTTAATCTGTGCTTTAGGTCTAATTTAATTTTGTCTTTGCTCTTAGATTTTGTCACAATATTGATTTTTTTTTTCATTGTCTTCTTGAGAGATTCTACATTTCCAAGCCAGTGGTTTTCTTAACATGACTGGTTCTTTTCTCAATTTCTTCACCATGAGTTTACCAACCAACATCCAATGCACTGCTTAATATGGACCCTTACTACCTTCCTAGAAATCTAAAGAGAAAATAAATGTGAGGAGACTACTTCTGGGTCCAGGTAGGACTTTTTCTTCAGGATCTGAATTCTTTGAGAGAAAAGCTTTCAAATTTTAGTGTGGTAAAGATCAACTGGACAAGTTAACTTGAATTCAGAATGCAGTTTCCCAGACCACACCCCTAGAAAGTTGATCTGATTCAGTAGACTAGGGTTGGGCCCTGGAAACCTATACTTCTAATTAATACTCCAGAGGACTTCAGATCATACTGTTCTAGACCTATGGTTGTTTACTACTGCCTTTCCTTCCTTCCCTCCAACTCATGGCCCTTGCATCAATTTTTTTTTTTTTTTTTTTTTTTAAGACAAACTGTACCAGGGCACCTGGGTGGCTCAGTTGGTTAAGCTTCTGCCTTTGGCTCAGGTCATGATCCCAGGGTCCTGAGATTGAGACACAACATCTGGCTCCCTGTACAGTGAGGAGCCTGCTTTTCCCTCTCCTTCTGCCTGTCACTCCTCCAGCTTGTGCTCTTTCTCTCTCTTTCTCTGTCAAATCAATAAATAAAATCCTAAAAAGATAAACAAAAACTTTATCCCCAACATTAGACTTGAACCACTGGGCCAGCCAGGTAACCCTACTAATTTTATAAAAAATGTCTAAACAGCTTCCTTCTACCTTCACTCACCAATGAACACAAACCACTTTATTTTTTTTTAAGGATTTTTATTTATTTATTTGACAGAGAGAGAGAGATCACAAGTAGGCAGAGAGGCAGGCAGAGAGAGGAGGAAGTAGGCTCCAAGAACCCGGTGCAGGGCTTGATCCCAGGATCCTAAGATCACGACCTGAGCCAAAGGCAGAGGCTTTAACCCACTGAGCCACCCAGGCGCCCCCACAAACCACTTTTTAAAAACTTATAGCTAACACTTCATAATTTGTTCTGACCATTCAAATTATCCAAAGACTTTGTTTTATCAATCATTTGGATCCTAAGCCCTTAGCTCAATGCTGGGCACATAATTGATGTGTTTTCAACAAATGTGCATTTTTCAACCCCTTCTTCAGGCATTCTCTAGTGAGGCTAACTGTTGAAAAGAACTTTACTATTTCTTTCTTTTTTTTTTTTTTAAGATTTTTATTTATTTATTAGAGAGCGAGAGACTGAGAATGAGAGGGGAGAAAGTCAGAGGGAGAAGCAGACTTCCCGCAGAGCCGTGAGTCCGATATGGGACTCGATCCGGGGACTCCGGGATCATGACCTGAGCCAAAGGCAGTTGCTCAACCAAATGAGCCACCCAGGCGCCCAACTTTACTATTTCTTAAGAGCCCTATTGGAAGGGGTGTTCAGGGGTGCCTCGCTGGCTCAGTTGGCAGAAGGTGTGACTCTTGATCTCAGGGTTGTAAGTTCAAGCCCCACGTTGGGTGTAGAGATTATTTTTTTAAAAAAATCTCAAAACAAAACAAATCAAAAAAAGAAAGAGTGTGTAGGGATAGAAGGAAGAGAGTTCAAAACTTTCCCTATATTTATCTGTTATGATAGGGGCACCTGGATGGCTCAGTCGTTAAGCGTCTGCCGTCAGCTCAGGTCATGATCCCAGTGTCGTGGGATCAAGTCCCGCATCAGGCTCCTTGCTCAGCGGGAAGCCTGCTTTCTCCCTCTCCTCCTGCTTGTGTTTCCTCTCTCGCTATGTCTCTCTCTGTCAAAAAAAAAAAAATTAAAATTACCTGTTATGATAAAATGCATTTTAAAAATACACATAAGGGTAAGTGGAAATTGAAGGAAGACTTAATTTAAAATTTGATTTATGAATTTCAACAGTTTCTATAATTACTGATTTGGTGCCATTTATTTTAAAATTATAAACATAATTATGTTTACATATATTTTCCAATCAGTAAAAATAGACATAGGTTTTTTTTTTTTTAAGATTTTATTTATTTATTTTAACAGAGAGAGAACACAAGCAGGAAGAGAGGCAGGCAGAGGCAGAGAGAGGAGCAGGCTCCCTGCTGAGCAAGGAGCCCGATGTGGGACTCGATCCCAGGACACTGGGACCATGACCCGAGCCAAAGGCAGCCCCTCAACCAACTGAGCCACCCAGGCATCCCTAGACAAAGGTTTTTAAAAAATCTTCCTCATTCTTTTTTTTTTTTTAAGATTTTATTTATTTATTTGACCGAGAGAGAGAGAGAGAGAGAGAGAGAGAGAGATCACAAGTAGGCAGAGTGAGGGGGAAGAGGCTCCCCTGCGAGCAGAGAGCCTGATGTGGGGCTCGATCCCAGGACCCTGAGATCATGACCTGAGCTGAAGGCAGAGGCTTTAACCCACTAAGCCACCCAGGCGCCCCAAAAAGCTTCCTCATTCTTGACCTCTAGTCCATCACTGAACTCAGTCTCAGTTTATTTATTCTAAAGAATTTCCTTCTGTCCATGTAAGCATTTGCATGTATATCACCACTTCACTTTCTTAAACAAATCAAGTCATACCACTCAGGCATTTTTCTATTTTGTTTTTTTTCCTAGAAATCTTTTTATATAAGTATTATTTGCAATGACTGTGTGGTATTCCATGGTATAAATGAATAGAGTTTAATTGTTTATATCGTTGATGAGCAATTAGGTTATTTCCTTTTTTTTTTCTTTTTTAAGATTTTTTATTTTATTTATTAGAGAGAGAGACTGAGAATGAGAGGAGAGAAGGTCAGAGGGAGAAGCAGACCTCCCGCAGAGCCGGGAGTCCGATATGGGACTCGATCCCGGAACTCCGGGATCATGACCCGAGCCAAAGGCAGTCGCTTAACCAACTGAGCCACCCAGGCGCCCTATTTCCTTTTTTATATTACTATAAAAATGCTGCAGTGACCTTCTTGGTGCCTTTATATACTTATCTGAGCAAGCAAATATCCATGGGATTAATTGCCCCCAACAAGGAATTATCGGATCAAAGCAATGTGGGCTTTTAATTTAGTCGCATATTGCCAAATTGCCCTTCCAAAATGTTGGGCCAACTTATAGTCCCATCAACAGAGTAGAAGAGAGCCTGTTTTCTCTAAATCCTTAGTAGAACTGTTTTATCAAACTTTCTTTTTTCCAGATTTTATTTATTTTATTTATTTATTTGAGAGAGAGAGCACAAGTAGGCAGAAAGGGGGAAGCAGGCTCCCTGTTGAGCAGAGAGCCCAATGCGGGGCTCAATCCCAGGACCCTGAGATCATGACCTGAGCTGAAGGCAGAGGCTTTAACCCACTGAGCCACCCAAGCACCCCTGCTTTGTCAAACTTTTAAAACTATTTCATAGGTCAAAAATAGTACTCCATTTTAATGAGCATTTCTTAAATTTTGGGTCAAATTGAGTGCCTCTTGACCTGATCATTGCTCCTATTAATTTCTGAAGGATATAGTCAATTAAAATCAGATAGTATTTTAAGCAATTGTTAGTTCTGCATAACATTAAAATGGAATCCCATAAATATATTGTGCTTGAAATTGTTTAAGTTATATTTAAAATATAATCTTAAGGGAATACTTTACTCTGACGTCAATAGAGGAATATTAAGATAGAGTTAATGTTTCTTTCTTATTTGCTATTTCTGCCCATTGAATAGCTCTCTGGCATATTATCCCTCTTTTGAATTAGTGACAAAGGTAAATGGCTTGATATCTAGGGAGAGTTACTTATTCTATGCAAGAAGTATAACAGGAAACAAGGAGGCAACTTCCTTTCCCCTTTGCTTCAGGATGCTCAAATCTTGCTGTCCCTTGCATTCCACCGTAGCATTTCCTTCTTTGGTGCTCTGCCCTATTTTAACTGTAGGAAGTAACAGAACCTTTATAAGCACTCAACTCTCTGCAACTTTGGTGCATCATTTAGAAAGCAAGAATCATTTCTCGCTGAGTACTGACTGGCACAACACAGGAGGGGAACAAAGCTGAAAGGAGAAACCACTAGAAATTTGTTTTCTTTTTGCTCAAGTTTCCTGTCAAATGCATTAAACCAGGACTTAAAAATGAACCAGAGGTGGTTCAAATGAACTTTCAAGATTAAAGTCAAAACATGATTTTTTAACTTTCAAATGATCAGTCTGTATTGCTCCTCACAGGATTATTAGAAACTGCTCTGTACTTTTTCTTTGAGGTTATAAAGCTATAAACTTTTAAAACTAGTTTTATGACAAACTCAATCTTTTGGAGTATTTTGCATCTTTCATATACTTGCACTATTTATAGAGGAAGAAAAAAACTATTTTTAAAAGGGTAACTGATTACCATCACTTCCCTGTATAAGTTTTTTTTTTTTTGCACTGAGAATTTTCACAGTTACTCCAAATGCTTTCCCTTTAAAGCACAGTAAATGTAAAACCCCTCGTTCTGTTGAAGATGACTGAAGATTATCACGTGTGCCTTGAGTGTGTAGTGAAGGATGCCTAGAAACTTGCAGTGAAGACCTTCATGAATTGAACCTCAAGCTCCTTCCTTCCACCTCTGATCTCATAAAGCCCTCATTTATACAATTATTTTGGAAAATAACTTCTTTGTGACACATTTACCACAATTTTTTCCTCATTAAACTTAAAAGGATTTTAATTTGCAATTCTTTTTTTAAGAAAGCAAAATCAATGCAAGGCCAACCAGAACATCCAATTAATAAATTTAACAAGAGGGACGCCTGGGTGGCTCAGTTGGTTGAGCAACTGCCTTTGGCTCAGGTCATGATCCCAGCGTCTTGGGATCGAGTCCCGCATCAGGCTCCTTGCTCCGCAGGGAGCCTGCTCCTCTGCCTGCCTCTCTGCCTGTTTGTGTTCTCTCTCTGTTAAATGAATAAATAAAATCTTTAAAAAAATAAATTTAACAAGAAACCATGAATTTTATTGCCTACATTCACCCATTTGTTATAGGCTAGCAAGGGTTCAAATGGTGGAGCTTCTGCTGTTCTTTTAATTCATTCAGTCTTCTGATGGCGGACATTACCGTGGCGGCAGGAGCGGAATTGGGGGTCCAGGCACCACTGGCTACTGTTTTCAACCGGGAACCACACACAGTGCCAGATGCCCACAGCTGGTGTCTTCACTTTAGTTTTGCCACTGAAGGAGAAAGTGTACTTGGCGTGCTGGCTTATTTCAATTTTCCTTGCGATTTTCTGGCAGGAAGCACCATAATGGGTTCTGTATTTGCTGACAATCCTGCCCTTAATGTGTTTAGCTATGTTCCCACAAAGTACCACCAAGCCCAGAAAGAGCCTCGTTTGCACCGTTAAGTTTCTAGTTCAGGGATGTATCTTCTAGGTCCTTAGGATATGAGATTGCATCTTGGTTGCTCAAGATACTGAGTTACTAATTGTTTTCCTTGTTCTTGCCTCCAGTGATATAATGTGATTCCATTATATTAAATCTTTGATCTCACTAGTAACTCTTCAGGCTGCTAAATGGTTTTTTAAGTTCCTGCTATCAACCTCTTCTTTTCTTTTTCGAGATTATATAAATATTTGCCTTCATTTTCTTTAATTCTTCTACATCAACCTTTTCATTAAATCCTTTCCCTTGGCAATCTTATCCATGTTCATGGCTTTAACTTTTATTTTTATGAAGATGACTCCCCCGATCAATACCTCCAACCTGAACTTGTCCCTGAGCTTTAGCTTCACACATCCACCTTCCTGTGGGGCAGCTCCACGCAGATGTCTGGCCGGCAATTCAATCCCCAAATGAACTCATCAAGTTCCCCTCCCAACCTTGCTCTCACCCAGGCTCTTGCTTTCCTCTTTCTTTTGGGGGCATTACTATCCCTCGAAGCTTTAGGTTTCAAACTTTGAGTTCAGCTTTGACTTTTTCCTTCCTTTCCCCTGTTTTTTCCCCTGTTGCCATTAGCTGTTCAGATGTGCCAAAGAAATCACTGTATCCTTTTTCATCACCATGCCCAATGTCATTCCCAGAGGCTCTCCTTAGTCTCTCCTAGGGTAAGTTTTCTTAATTTGCCATCTGCCTCTTCTACTTTGTACTAAGGATTTCCTGCTAGAGCTGTCCTTCTGATTTTGAGAGGAGACAATCTAAAAGAGTTGAACCCCAAATCAGGAGTGAGCTAAGTGTGGGGGATTGGTTAAGCCACTTTATCTCTCATTCTTTCTTCCCTTATTTGTATTGTGGATTTTAATAATTCCTAAAACCTCTGGTTGTTGCAACTGAATGGAAATATGCACATAAAATTTTTATCCCTGGCACATAATTAGCACTCAATAAATGTTAATGGTTATTATCATGTCATTTTGCTGCTCCAAACTGTCAATGGTGCCATGTCAACCAAATGGTGCAGCTCTGACCTACCTTTCTAGCTCGGAATCCCATTTATTGACCTTCTAAAACTCTCCTTAGTCATATCTGCTGAACTGTTCTCGGTATGCATATTGCTTGCTAAGATGTTTCTTACTTTCTAGTTTGTCTTTTAGCTATTTATTTCATTTCCTCTGTCTCAGTCAACGTTCTCTTAGTTACAGACGACCTGCACTCTTCACAGTAAGTTAAGTAAAAAGGAAGGAAATTATTAACTCACATGTGTGGACCAGCCAGGAACTGGAAAGCACTCAAGAACCTTGGAAAGCACTCTCTCAATCGTTCTCGATTTGGGGTGCTAGGGGCTTCATTTTCTGCCCCTGCACTTTGACTTTTTCAACTTCTCCTTATACCCAGGAGCAGCACATCTCTCCACTGAGGTCTTGTTATTTCCATCCACTTGTTTCCACACACAGATCGGAGGGCCCTATGACCCAATTCCAAATTCTGGGGAAAGAGAATCAGGTTAGTGCTCATTCTAAGCCAGTCTGTCAGTCATCTTGGACTAACCTGGCTTCCAGGGCCCACCCTATGGGGGCTAGGCTATTCTCAGAGGAAGTCCCTTCAGGGTCAGATGCTCCGAAGATATTTAATGTATCCAAAAAATCAAGTTATTAGAGCATGAGTAGTGTTTTATCATTTTTGTATTTTCTCATCATTGCATAGATCCCTTCAATAAGTTCTTATGGAAAGAGCTGAAGATTTCTATTGTGAGGTTCCCAGAAACAGTTGCTGATATTAAAAGTGAAGTGACACTGATAATTTACTTAATTTGCAGTGAACAATACAGGTTTGATTGGAAGTTACAGGAGCTCACAATGCAATGGAAAATTTTGCCACAAAGTGAGGGAAATACTCGAACATGTCTAAACCAGGGAACTTTGAAGAAATGCAAGAAGTCATCTAAACTCATCTTTGGTAAAATTCCATTTTGGGTAAAGCTTTGCGTACCTTGGAGCCCATTAGAAGAAAGATGTTGATGGACTAGAAAGTATCCATTCAGAGTCAAAGAGGGTGATAAGAATAGAGAGTATACATTTGTTTCTTAGGCCTGCTGTAATAGAGTCCTGCTTTAATAGCACAAACTGCATGCCCTAAAATGACAGAAATTTATTGTCTCGTAGTTTGGGAGGCTAGAGTTCCAAAATTAAGACGCTAGCAGTGCCGTGTTCACTCTGAACCCTGTGGGGGAGAATCCTTCTTTGCCTCTTCCTGGCTTCTGGTGGTGGTGGCTGTAAGTCGTTAACATTGCTTGGATGGCAACTCCAATCACCACCTCTGCCATCACAAGGCATGCGCCGCACCCCCCCCCCCCACCGCCCCAAAGTATCTCTGTGGTGGTTCGTCTATGTAGCTACATGTCATAAGGCATTTTTCTTTTTTTCAGCATACCAGTCATACTGGAGTAGGGCCCACCCTAATGACTTCATCTTGACTCAATTACATCCACCCATACTCTATTTCCAAGGAAGTTGACAGTCACAGGTAACAGAGGTCAGGACTTTGACCTAACTTTCTGTAAGACACAATCCAACCTGTAACAGAGTATGACCTATAAAGACTTTTTTTTTTTTTAAAGATTTTACTTATTTATTTGACAAAGAGAGAGAGAGATCACAAGTAGGCAGAGAGGCAGGCAGAGGGAGAGGAGGGAAGCAGGCTCCCTGCTGAGCAGAGAGCCCGATGCGGGGCCCGATCCCAGGACCCCGAGACCATAACCTGAGCTGAAGGCAGAGGCTTCAACCCACTGAGCCACCCAGGCGCCCCCCCTACCTATAAAGACCTTTTAAAAGTTGAAATACGGGACGCGTGGGTGGCTCAGTGGGTTGAAGCCTCTGTCTTTGGCTCAGGTCATGATCTCAGGGTCCTGGGATAGAGTCCCACACAGGGCTCTCTGCTCAGCGGGGAGCCTGCTTCCCCTTCTCTCCCTGCCTGCCTCTCTGGCTACTTGTGATCTTTCTTTTTCTGTCAAATAAATAAAATCTTAAAAAAAAAAAAGATGCCTCATTAAATAGGGATTTTGATGCAGAGAATGTTTCCATGTTTGTTCAGTAGCATATACCTAGAGGAAAAGTAAGCCCTTCAGTCACAATATTATTTGTGCTTTGTTTCCCCCTTACCAGAATAAAAATACTATAGTGATGTATATACCCGTTAGAGTATACTGAATTCAATTAACATAACCTGGATCCAGAATTTCAATTTCACTGGCAGTATCAGAAAGTTCACCTGTAAACAGCTCCCTCTGGGGAAGATTGCCTTCCTGTATAATCTGATTTCCATAGTTACACGGAATAAGGACCTGGCCCCTTGAAAACAAGGTATTGATCTGGTGAGATCTACCTTATTCTTATTCATAAAAGCTGTTTTCAGTTGCAAGCATTTAAGTTTCTGAAAATCACCCTGTTCTAAAGGAATACTAACTAAGGCTTGAAGGGATGATTGTTACTCTAATTTTGCTTCTAACATTTTATGGGTTACTATATAGCCAAGTTGTACTATATTCTGCAAAAATAATATTAACCATAGAAAAAAAGTTTCTGGCTCTGACTTTTCTCCGAACTGCATATTTCAAATGGTCCTTATTCCCTTTTGGTTTGTTGGTCCTTTTCAACAAAACACACCTGATTCTAATTTCTAAATCAAAAGGCAGGAAAGGGGGAAGGCTAGCTCTCTGACAGCTTTCATGGAGAGGTCAGAATAACTATAGAATCATCTGTGAGCCCAGAGAGTTTATGGTTATTTTACAAAATTCCCAGTATCTTGCAGAGGTTTATAGTTTATTGTTTTTATAACACAGTTTTTTTTTTTTAAGATTTTATTTATTTATTTGACAGAGAGAGAAACAGCAAGAGGGAACACAAGCAGGGGGAGTGGGAGAGGGAGAAGCACCTCCCCACCAAGCAGGGAGCCTGATGTGGGACTCGATCCCAGGACTCTGGGATTATGACCTAAGCCGAAGGCAGACCCTTAACCGACTGAGCCACCCAGGCGCCACTATAGTTAATTGCTAAATTTAATTCTGCCCGAAGTGTTTACTCCCTTCCTTTCTTTTCCTTCTCTCTACTATCAAAACATTCCCTGGCAAGTTTCCTTTGTAACTTGTGTGTGTGTGTACACATGTATTGCCATTCCAAATAACACTGAATTCAAGTTCCTGAGGATAATGTGTAAAAATCATTGCAGCAAGTTTCTTTAAATTGAGAAAGAGTGCTTACACACTGTTGCTGCTCTGCCATGTTAATATAAGTGAGAAATTATTCGTTGGTAAACACTCAACCATGAAGTTCTTTCTGGCAGGTGGGAGAATCCTGCAGGTGGGTTCTAGAACCCAAAGAAGTGCCGATTGAACTATGATGGGCTATGACAAAGGACTAGATACCCCTATGAAGGAGGATTATACTATACACAGGAAGCAGGAATTCCCAGGCACTCTGCAAACATGGAAACTGATGTATGAAAAGTTTGAGGTCCTGGTGTAACAACAGTTGATTTCTATTATCTCTGTATTTTCTGTATCTGAGTTGCTGGTATTCTTTACCAGGACCTCTTAAGTAAGTGCTAGTTAGATTCTTTTGATATATGTACTCATCCACAGCCATATTTTCAAATTTCCTTAATATTAACTGTGTTTCCCCTTCTATTTTTTTTTAAAGATTTTATTTATTTATTCGACCGAGAGAGAGATCACAAGCAGGCAGAGAGGGGGAAGCAGGCTCCCCGCTGAGCAGAGAGCGCAACGAGGGGCTCGATCCCAGGACCCTGAGATCATGACCTGAGCCGAAGGCGGAGGCTTTAACCCACTGAGCCACCAGGCGCCCCTGTATTTCCCCTTCTACTCACAATATCAATTAGTGTCATATTCTAATTTAGGTGCTACAATTACTTTAATAATTTGATCTTTAAGCTTTTTTTTCTTTCCTTCTTTCTTTTCTTTCTTTCTCCCTCCCTCCCTTCTTCCTTCCTTCCTTCCTTCTTTCCTCTTTCTTTCTCTCTCTCTCTCTCTCTTTCTTTCTCTTAGGCTCCACACCCAACATGAGTCTTGAACCCACAACCCTGAGATCAAGAATCACATGCTGTACAAAGTGAGCCAGCCTGGTGCCCCGGCCCTTTAAGTTTTTAGTTTCGCTCATTTTAGTGTCTTGACTTGAGGGCAGGTGGTATAATCAAATAACCCAAAGCAATTCATGGCTTTATATGCCTTCTCCTAAGAGAGAAGTTTGGTTTTGCCTTCCTGGAAAGCAAACTCTCTATTTCCTACCCTTTTTTTTAGGTGAAGGTTTTCTATGCAAAAATTGCAGAAAATCGACGTAGTCTCAAAATATCCTGTTGTGCTGTATTACCAGAGGCAGAGCAAGTGTGGAAGAAAAAGTTTCCAAATTTTCACATTCCAGCTATGTGAAGTAAATAATTTTTTTCTGAATCATATTTCCTTAAATTTTTGTCAATTAGTCCTGAGAATTGCATTATTTTCTCAGTAAAACAAACCGGGACCTTTTAAAAAGCTTTCAAAAGAGACAATAATAGAAAGGATGAATTCAAACTCAATTTACTAAGTGCTATGTTAGGTCCTTGGGGTTTTTGACTGATGACAAACCTATGTGTATTACTTGTGAAATGTCTATTGATTTCAGCCATATGGTAAAAATCATTGCTTAGTGGAAAACCAATAGCTGTGCAATGATAAAATGAAAAACAAGATAATATTTATTTTTAAAAAGATTAATAGGAATACAATGAATGTAATAAATTCCTCTTGTAACATAGTTGACTGGCAGTAATATGAATGTAGAAAATATTGGGAGAAGAATGTAATGTTAACTACTTTTTTTAACTACTTTTTAATAAAAAGCCTTTATAACATATATCTTCAGCAGCTAAATTTACTTTCCTACGGCTCTTTGTATACAGATAATTTTCACTCATACAAGCCGTTGCATTATTTACAATTAGTTCACAGTTCATGGTGACAGAGATTTTAGCAAGAAAATATTAACTTCCTCCCCTAAGTCTCCCCTGAGATCAACAACTTGCAAATACATTCTTTGTCAGAGATGCACAGTCTCCATTTTTTCACACCAAGATAACAGCTTCTTACACAGCTATTCTCCTACTTGATTAGGGGCAAAATGTCACCTTTGCTGAAAGCAACCCACTGCTTTCACGGCAATCAAAGATCAAAATTCCACTTTATAGATAGAAATTGCACGTGGACTTTCATAGGAAAAAGGTTGTTGATAGCGTTAAGTTGTCGCCTGAGCTAAGCCTTGAGGAAACACAAAGGAATCCAGGATAAATTTAATTTTATGATTCATTTAAAAATAATGTTTAAATTTATTACAAATCCTGTTTCCCAGAAGTACAATTTTATTTTATTTATTTATTCATTTGAAAGAGAGAAAGAGACAGAGAGAGTACAAGCAGGGGAAGAGGCAGAAGGAGAGGGAGAAGCAGACTCCTTGCTGAGCTGGGAGCCCAACTGGGGTTCGATCCCAGGACCTGGAGATCATGACCTGAGCTGAAGGCAGATGCTTAACCGTCTGAGCCACCCAGGCACCCCTAGAGGTATCATTGTAATAAGTTCTTCAATACTGACATTGAACCAAATTACCATAATCTACAACTAGATGATGTTTCAAAATGGATGTGGTCCCTTTTAATTAATTAATTAATTTTTTTGTTCCCTAATTCTTCCCCAATAACATACTATTGGATGGTAGGCCATCATTGCCCTAAGGACAACTGAACCACAGAGCTGAGGCAGGAAATTCCTTTTTTTGCTTGCTTGCTTGCTTTTTAAGTTCAAATTTCCAGGACCAAAGATAAGGCAAAAAGACTGGAAAGAATACTTGACAAGTGAATTCCACTCTGCCCCAACCTCCCTTTGTTCCCACCTGAGAGCAGTGGAAACTGAACAACAAAACCAAACCTGACCCCCATAGGAACCCC
>CM052802.1:64832214-64878452 GCA_028533885.1 Nasua narica
AAAAGAAACGGCACGAACTATTACTAGAAGTCAGACTGAGAACAAGCATGCCCTTAACTAGCCTGCCTTTATGTCTTCAAAAACTGCAGCCCGGTCTGTAATTATTTTAGCTTGCGTCTCTAACAAAAAAACAGAAACAAATACCAACTCCAAACCCTGGTAAACCCAGGAACATTTTGGAAAAAGTGAATAGAGTGAACAAAGCAGAGAAGCAGAAAACAGGAAATACAAGGAATGTGAGGAAAGTAGATAAAACCCTCCCAGGGTAACTCCATTGGGGATTGTAACTAAAAAGAAAGCTCAAAAACAGTGTGAGACCAGGCAGGGACTGATATGCATGTGCTAAAGTGTTCCCATTATTAATCTTTGTAAACTTTGTGCCAAGCATAGGAGGGATAATAATAATAATAATAATAATAATAATAATAATAATAATAATAATAGATTTGCATAGGACTTTTTTATGTGTCATTGTCTAAGTGCTTTATGTGGACTAGCTTTTTTTTTTTTTTTTTTTTTTTTTTTAGAGAGGGAGAGAGAAGGTGGTGGAGAGCAGAGAGAGAATTTTAAGCAGGTTCCATGCCCAGTGCAGAGCCCAAGGTGGGCTCCCTCTCACAACCCTGAGATCATGACCTGAGCTGAAATCAAGAGTTGGACGCTTAACCAACTGAGCCACCCAAGTACCTCTGAATTATCTTATTACTCCTCATAGCAACCCCATGAAAAAAATACTATATCCACATCTTATAGATGAAGAGACTAACAAAAAAGTGCAGTGAAGCAAACTTGCCCAAATTTACGGAGCTAGCAGAGAGTAGAGGTGGGATTTAAGCCCGGACTACCTTCACTGTGAGTAAATGAGTATAGGGATCAAACAGGAAGAAAAGTCAAAAGTAATCCTGAGATGGAGAATGAGGTTGGAATGGAAGTGAGGTTGTAGGGTGAACAGTAGAGTTGTGGCCTGGCATCTAAATGCCCTTGTAATTAGTTATAGTCTTTAACTATAGTTATAGTTTTGTTTTGGGATCTCTCCTTTCAGAATCTCAGTCCGTGTAGCTCTTGTGCATTGAGCTCCATCAGGCCCTAAAATGAGGAAGCAGGGGATTTGGGTGATTCCATCCTGGCCGGGCCTTCAGTTCCCTTGGCCCTAGTCATCTAGGGGTGACTGATCCCAAAGAAGTCCATAAGACAGTAGGAGTCTTTCTTGAGGAGAAAGGCAAATGCTCTAGACTGCTGCGTTAGAACCCAGAGACTGCAAAGCCCAGAGCCGCTGTAGCCAGCTGCCATCATATGGAGCCTGTGACTAATGCCCACACAGTGGAGGGGGAGAATCAGGTTATGGAGGGAGGCTGAGCTCCAAAGACAAGCTTTGAGCCCTGAAGCTAGTCCAACTATCCCTATTAATGAAAGCTTCAGTTATATGAGCCAATATATTCCCTTCTAAAATGAGCTCCATTTGTATTAGTTTTCTGGTAACTTAAAAATATATATACTACAAAAATAGAATAAGAATTTGGAAAAAAAAAGAATAAGAATTTGGAAGAGAAATAAATTTGGTTTGAACAAGTTGTGCATGAAGTTGTTAGAACAGTAACTGGAGATGTTCTGCAGACATTTGGAAATATAAACAAAAATGCAAATATGTGGAGATCTCTGCTCAGAGAATCTCCCCCTCCCCCCTTTTTAAAGATTTTATTTATTTACTTAACAGAGGGAGATACACCGAAGAGAGGGAACACAAGCAGGGGTAATGCAAGAGGGAGAAGCAGGCTTCCCACTGAGCAGGCAGCCCGATGTGGGGCTCAATTCCAAGACTCCGGGATCAAGACCTGAGCTGAAGGCAGCCGCTTAACGACGGAGCCACCCAGACACCCCAGAGAATCTCCCTTTAACAGATAAAGTTGATGATAAGGAGGCTAATGGAACAATGAATGTCACTAAGCAGATGATATAGAGTAGGTAGAAAATCAAAGATAGAGCTCCAGAGCAGTGGTCTTCACAATATTTTCATTATATATGTGCCCAGTCAATACATTTTTTAAATTCTAAAAAACTTCCCTTGTAAGTTTAGGTAGTTGCAAAGTGTGTAATTTCCTGCATATTCTAAGCTTGACATTTTAAATTAAAATGGTTATATCACTCTTTTGAATGTATCACGTCATGCAAATGCTGTACCAATTCGATATCTATCATAAGCCATTTAAAAAAATATATGAGCTCTTCTTTAATAAAGGGGTTTTACATTGTTGCCTTTTTTTCCAAACTCATTTCTATTACATTTCCCCACATAATTTTACCCCAACATAATATATTTCAATATTTGAAAATCTTTAGTAGATAATCCTAAAGTCCTTCTTTGCCACAAAAAAATATTTTTAGTGCCAATTTACCAAAACAACATACATATATTATGATTTGATAAATATTAACACAAAACATTTGGGCAATGTACATGGAGATAGCTGTGATTCACAGTTGTCCACCCTATGATGATGACGATGATGATAATAGTCACAGGTCATGTGTATTGCCATTCATTTTGTGCCACACATTGTCTAAATCCCTTCCATGTTAGTTTATTTACTTTTTTTTTTAAATATTTCCATTTATTTATTTAACAGAGAGAACACAAGCAGGCAGAGAGGCAGGCAGAGGCAGAGAGAGGAGCAGGCTCCCCGTGGAGCAAGGAGCCCGATGCGGGACTCCAACCCAAGATGCCGGGATCATGACCCGAGCCAAAGGCAGCTGCTCAACCAACTGAGCCACCCAGGCGTCCCAGTTTATTTACTTTTTACACCAATCTTACGGTGTGGCGACACTTACCACTCACATTTTAGGTGCATCTATGGGTAACTGTTATCACTGTAAGAGGGGACTTTTCAGCCTCAGTTCTCTTCTATTTTTGTTTATTTTAATAAGGTAAGCTCTAAGAAATCTTTATTCCTATAACTAATGGAATGGAAGAAATTTTATTGTGGCAATATTACTCAGCTTAAAAAATTTCTTCCAGGGCGCCTGGGTGGCGCAGTTGGTTGAGCGACTGCCTTCGGCTCAGGTAATGATCCTGGAGTCCGGGGATTGAGTCCCACATCGGGCTCCCAGCTCCATGGGGAGTCCGCTTCTCACTCTGACCTTCTCCCTTCTCATGCTCTCTCTCACTCTCTCTCTTTCCTAATAAATGGATAAAATCTTTAAAAAAAATTTCTTCCAAGTTATATGCTAAAAATATTGCAACTGACAACTCCTTCAATTTTGTTGAAAGCACAGAATTAGAAACCACCTAACTTACTCAATCATTAGAGTCCTTTGATTTTTGGGAAGTCTCCCAAAGGGGCTTCACTAAGAGTTATCAAATGAGTATTAGTGACTCTTACTTGTTCACTTAGGGACATCTCAATATATTTAGAAAGGATTGGGAAAATTGAGAAACTATTGATGTCAATTCACCTTTGCAAATATATTCTATCTTGTGATTTACTTTTTTTTTTCTGAGAGGGGGTAAAATCCCTAGAGCTTTTTTCAGTCTATGAAAATGCCCAACATGTAAAATGGCCACACCAGCCCTTTTGTCCAACCAGTGAGCCAAATCACATTTACTTTCCATTAGAAGAAATCTGATTTCTTTTTTTTAATCAAATGTATGAGTTAGTATGCATCCCATCAATTATCACCTTCCTAATTCTAGTGCTAGGGTGAGTGTGTAGATTAAGTCATGGAGCTTTGCTGGGAGTTTGTTACTGAAAGAAAGAAAGACTGTTACTTTGTTTTACTAAGATTCTTTTGTTTTGCTCTCAAGAGAGCCTATCTTCAGGGGCAATGTACTTTGTAACACTATGTAGATGATCCAGGTTATGAGGTCTTTGAGCAACAATTGCCATGACCACTGCTGCCCCACCCCACTATCCATCTATAATGGAAACATCTTAGGGTGCCTGACTGGCTCAGGCAGTAGAGTACATGACTCTTGATCTCAGGGTTGTGAGTTTGAGCCCCACTGTAGGCGTAGATATTACTTAAAAAAATAAAATTGAAACATCTCAACAAAGATTTCTAGCACCTTCCTTCACTCTTAATGGAAATTGATTTAAGACAAAGAAAGGTGGCAAGGTCTACTGTGGGCTTATCACATCTCAATTAAAGATGGCTTCAGGGGCGCTGGGTGGCTCAGTGGGTTGGGCATCTACCTTTGGCTTGAGTCATGAGCCCAGAGTGCTGGGCTTGAGCCCAGCATCAGCCTCCCTGCTCAGTGGAGAGCCTGCTCTCCCCTTCCCCTCACCCCACTTGTACACTCTCTCTTTCTCTCAAATAAATAAATAGATAAAATCTTTTAAAAAATAAAGATGGTTTCATTGATACAGATATTTTGAATTCTCCCTCCATTTTCACTCTGTGGTTTTTACACTCAGGGCAATACAATATAGTAAGCTTTGGGCTGCATGAGAGATATATCTTTATTCTGTAATGTGGGAAATGCAATTATGAAAAGAAAGGGAAGGTGGGAAAGGATAACAGGCATGTCTTGACTATGAGGTGTTCTCAGGCAGATCAAGTTTAGGAAAAAATGCCTATGGAATTTGAGGATTTGGAAATTGATTGTCTTAAAACTATTCATGTCCCTTTATTATTTGAAAAGTCTTAAGAGTATTCCCAGGATCATGTAGACTCCATTTAATGGCTGCGCTTTACTCATGGGAAGTTTGGGGAAGAGGAATCTTTTGAATTAACTATCAAGGAAAGGAGCTCCTGGGTGGCTGAGTGGATTAAAGCCTCTGTCTTTGGCTCAGGTTATGGTCTTGGGGTCCTGGGATCCAGCCCCAGCGTTGGGCTCTCTGCTAAGCAGGGAGCCTGCTTCTCTCTCTCTCTCTCTGCCTGCCTCTCTGCCTACTTGTAATCTCTCTCTCGGTCAAATAAATAAATAAAAACTTTTAAATAAATAAATAAAATCAAGGAAACCCCACAGAGAAGGAGTTCTAAACCTGGGACTTGTGGATGGGCTCTAAGGTAGTGGATAAACCTCCTAAAACTCTACTAAATTTCTTTTGTGTTTGTGCATTTTTGGAGGGAGGGAGAATTTCCATAGCTTTCATCAGTAAGTAACTGCTACTAAAAATGTTTAAATTTCAGGGGCACCTGGGTGGCTCAGTGGGTTAAAGCTTCTGCGTTCAGCTCGGGTCGTGATCTCAGGGTCCTGGGATCGAGCCCACATGGGGCTCTCTGCTCAGCAGGGAGCCTGCTTCCCCCTCTCTCTGCCTGTCTCTCTGCCTGTCTCTCTGCCTGCTTGTGATCTCTCTCTCTGTCAAATAAATAAATAAATAAATAAAATCTTTCAAAAAATATTTAAATTTTGTAATATGGAGAGAATGTACTAAGTCAAATTTCCTATAACTCATGTATTCTTTCTTATTAGTGAAAGTTG
Source organism: Nasua narica (assembly GCA_028533885.1). Classification (NCBI taxonomy): domain Eukaryota; kingdom Metazoa; phylum Chordata; class Mammalia; order Carnivora; family Procyonidae; genus Nasua; species Nasua narica. Next base: position 64,837,631 of record CM052802.1, read on the forward strand.
AAAGATTATTTTCTTACCTTGCATGGTTCCAAAAAGTTTTCAACAGCTTATAAAAAAAAAATATAATGAAACAAAATAAAATATTACTTCAGATATACGAGGGGACCAGAGTAGATAGAACATAATGTAGGAAAGTAATGTAAAGTTAAGAGCAAGAGTAGAGCACAAAATACTTGTTGAGAGGGTCTTTGTTCTCTTGTTAGGTCAGGCCATGGATGTGGTTATATACTTTCTACTAGCCAACACAGGAAGGACACAGTCATCTAACTAACAATGTCTAGGAGATGGATGACCTATTTATTTCACTGAGACCAAATAGAAATCCTTCCATAGTACTTTGTGACGAGATTTCTGAGGAACATAGTGGACAATGTTCTTAGTAATATACCTTTATGTTTTCGATAACAGTGATCTTTACAGGATTGCTCCTTATAGTAGCCTTCAGTGAAATGATTACACTTCTGAGAATTACCATGTGATAAACACTTGACTGAAGAATTTATTTACATGCATTGTGTCAACTAATCCTCACAAAAACATTGTGATATGGAATAGAATCAGGCCAAAGTGATGGCATGGGACTTGTAGATAGATCATAAAAGGCAATGTGGCTACCTGCCTCCTTCTGTCTTTCTCTTGGCTCACTTACTCTGGGGGAAGTGCCACACCCCCCGACCCCTGCCATGTTGAGAGGACACTCAGGCAGGTTATGGAGAGACCCACTAAAGTGAGCAACTAAGGTCTCCAGCCAATAGCCAGTAAGGAACTGAGGCCTTCTGCCAACAGCTATGTGAGGGAGCTTGGAGGTAGATTTTCCAGCCACAGTTGAGCCTTCATAAGATGGTAACCCTGCTCAGTAGTTTGACTACATCCTCATAAGGGATGCAGAGTCAAAGTACCCAGCCAAACCATTTCCAGATTCATTACCCATAAAAACTGAGATAGTAAATGTTACTTTAAACCACTAAATTTGGGAGTCATTTGTTATGCAGCGATAAATAACAAATAGAAATGGTGAAGGTCCAAACCTCTCTGATTCTTTAGTTAAGACCAAAGAATAATTTAGTAAATATTTTAGACAATCTGGATAGAAGCAAATATATTTGAAGCAAAAGCTTTCAAAAATTTGGTGATGGTGATGTAGTCTCTCCCCAGAAAATGTACAAATGCACAACATTTGAATACAATTTCAAGGGGTTTAGAACTTCCTGAGGCCCATCCAGGGATCCATGGACCCAAGGTTAGTGTCGTTCAGAGTAGTGTTTCTTGAACATTACTGGACATATAAATCTTGTTAAAAGTTCAGATTCTGATTTACTGGGTCTGAGTTAGGGCCCTGCTTTCTGCAAATCTAATAAACTCTCTAGTGATGCAAATGTGTGGAGACACAGGTTTTAGTATTAAATAGTATACTGGCTGCAAGCACAATTTTTAAAAAAAATTTATTTATTTATTTATTTGACACAGAGAGATCACAAGTAGGCAGAGAGAGAGGGAGAAGCAGGCTCCCTGCTGAGCAGAGAGCCCGATTTGGGGCTCGATCCCAGGACCCCATGACCACGACCTGGGCTGAAGGCAGAGGCTTTAACCCACTGAGCCACTCAGGCACCCTGCACGCACAATTTAGGGTCTGGTAAGGCAGCTACCTAACCTCTGCACAAAGATAGCTATGGTAGCATCTTTAGGCAAGGCAAAATTCTTCCCCAAAAGTGGTATTTGGTGAGCTCTACAACATAGACAAAAGAGCTCTCAGAAGGTCAAAGTTCTTTACCCTGATTATATTCACAATTATTTCATCCTAGAAAAACTATAGAGCAGTTGTAACTGGACTCTGGCCTTAGCCATAAAGCTATTTTAGTAAAGGATCCAGAGGATGTATACCTTTAAGAAATACAATTTCCTGGGACGCCCGGGTGGCTCAGTTGGTTGAGCAGCTGCCTTCGGCTCAGGTCATGATCCCAGCATCCTGGGATCGAGTCCCACATCGGGCTCCTTGCTCAGCAGGGAGCCTGCTTCCTCTCTCTGCCTCTGCCTGCCTCTGTGCCTGCTTGTGTTCTCTCTCTTTTAAAATAAATAAAATAAAATCTTAAAAAAAAAAAAGAAATACAATTTCCTGGTGAACGTATTAAGTTAAAGTGATTGTTAAATATTGTTAAGTAGATTTACAGAGTTTAAAGTCATGAACCCATTTAATGTTGGGTGATTTTGAACAAAAATAATAACTTTAATTCTAGAATACTTGGTCTCTACCTTTTTGGGGGGAAGTAATGGTTAATTCTTTCTTAAAGCCAATCTTGGAATGTTTGAATAGAGATATATCCTCTATATAAGAGAGTGTTTACCTTTTTTTTCTTCATAGTTGGGCCATGTAACCAGATTATGGAAAAATGTCAAATCACAAGGGCAAAAAGGTATCAAAGGGGAGGCCATTGCAGATTCCCAGTTTGCCTAGGTGGAAATTATTAGCTAACACATAAAGAAACCACTCTTAGAAAAAAAAAATTCTTCTTTTTTTCAGACTCTTATTCTCAAGCTACTTCAAATATATACATATTTTAAATGAGCATAAAACAAAATTTAAAGAGGATTTCTATTTGAGTTCATGTAACCTGACCAATAATTTATTCTATTCTTAAAGGACGAGAAGGGTGAATAAAAGACAAGAAAACTGTAATTTGTGGCAGAGACAGTAATACTCACCAAATGTTCCATTTGACTTCCTGCATTTAACAGTCTCCTTGTAGTTTGTGAGCCCACGTGACTAGTTTTGGCCAATGAAATGGGGACAAAAGTGATCGTCAGACTGAAGCAGTGAAAAGCTGTGTATGATTTTCCAGTCTCTCTTTTCTTCTAATCTGGGATGTCATGTATTCCTTACAGAGCATCTACATGTTGGTGGGGCTTTGTCAGCCTGGGTCCTTGAGTAGAGTAGAAACTCCTGCTGACCTATGATGAATGTGTAGTATGAGCAAGAAATAAATCTGCATTATGTTAAGCCATTGAGAAATCAGGATTAATTTGTAACCACTGTGTAACCTCATACATTTCAACTAATACTTTTTTAAACAATGTAGGTGACAGAGTGTATTAAAGGGTGGCAATGGATGCTTGAGGAGAAACAAAAGAGGGAGGAGTAGGAGGTGCAAGAAAATGTTATATTAAACATGATGCTCAGGGAAAGTCCCACTGAGAAATTGACACCTGAGCAGATGTGAAGGGGGGAGAGCATGAGCTGTGTCTGAGGAAAGTGTGTTTGGGGCAGGAGGCATAGCCCTGAAGTGGAAAACTGCCTGCTATCTTTAGAATCAGCAAGGGGCACATGGCTGGAGCAGACAACAAAGGAGAGAGTAGAGGGTCAGGAAAGAGGGGACAGAAATGGGTCAGTGTGAAAAGGTCTGGATGGATGGTCTCACTCCATCCCTGAAAGGGAAGGGTCGGTAGTGGGGTTGACAAACAAAATGCAAGTTAAGGTTTAGCAGGGCAGCACGTGCAAAAGGAAGAGAGACACTGGTATGTTCCAAGAACAGGTGCACAAAGAGAAGGCTGAAGGGTTGGGCCTGAGTCAGGCCGACCCTCAAGGCTCAGGGGACCATGGGAGGGGGCTGGGAGATTGCCCAGTTGGCAGAGGCAGCAATGAAAGAATTGTAAGCGGGGAGTGGATGAGGCTGTGCTTTAAAAGATTGTCGTTGGCACTGCTGAAGAACAGACTGGCAGGGTTTTGTGGGGGGAGAGGGTGGGAGAGACACATAGGTGAACAGATTTGCAACAACTCTGGAGGTTGAATCAACAGGAATTGCTATTGGAAGGTAGAAATGATACACCACCTATTGGCTTTCAACTAATACATTTTTTCTTTCTCCCTTCCCTACTAATACATTTTTGTAATAGATTTCCCCACAAGGTAATTGTAGAGCTTAATAATGCTAATAGGGAAATGGCCTTCTCTAAAGAATGCCTGCTCTTCACAGGAAACATTGGTTTGAGAAAGCCAGCGCTTAAAATACACATTGGATGGAAGATGTAGTAAGTTACTGGGTTAAAGAATTGCCCTTTGAAAAGTAGGATTAAAGTACTATTGGTCTCTAAACTGACAGATCTCCATGTGTAGAGTTAATGAAGGTAAACAAAGTAGTGCACATTCAAAAACAATGCTTCAGGCTTGGCAATTTACAGTCAAAAAATCTTGTGCTCCTACTCTTATTCATTTAGGTTGGGCTTTTAAAGTCAAACTGATACTGTCAAAACAATAAAGTCAAAACAATACTGATACTTAATCAGAGAGCATCCTAGGATGTGGGAAGTTGGGGATTGAGTTCAAATGTTGACTCTATGGCTTTCCAGTTTCTGAAGTAACCTGGCATTCATTTGTAAAATGGGGATAATATTTCCCATTTCTCAGGGCTCTTTCTTTTATTCAAAATTGTAATGACTATATTATGGTAATATGATGTATATCAACTGCTTAGTCTGGGTTTGGACCCTCAGAAATCACTTATAACTGCGATGATAAAGATATGAGGTTCCATAGTTTAATGTACAAATTTATGTCTGAATAATTTGGCCCCAGAACTTTCCTTCATTATACCATCTGATCTGATAGTTAAACTCTCAGATTCTGTTATGATCCAAGATGAGTTTGAGTGTGTGAGTGTGTGTATGTGTGTGTGTGTGTTATATAGTCCCTTTTTTTTTCTTTTTAAAAAGATAACTGAGGAGATTAATCATTTTAGGGAATAATAAACCAATAGCATCTCCCAATTTGTTTTATTTTATTTTATTTTTATTTATTTATTTATTTATTTTTTCCAATTTGTTTTAGATGTCTTGTTACTATTTATGGCTTTTTGACTCCTGCAATCTTTATCAAGAGTGTGGCATGTATGCGATCAGCAATCCATAGTTAAGAGGTGAGGGGAGTAAACTTGCCCTTGAAACAGCAATGTTGAATTTTAGAGGACACTGTAGAGCAAGAAGCCACTCATAGAACCGAGGAGATTCTTGATCCCTTTCACCTTTCCAGCACCTTAAATTTTTTTTAAAGATTTTATTTATTTATTTGACAGAGAGAGAGAGATCACAAGTAGGCAGAGAGGCAGGCGGAGAGAGAGAGGAGGAAGCAGACTCCCTCCTGAGCAGAGAGCCCGATGCGGGGCTCGATCCCAGGACCCTGAGATCATGACCTGAGCCAAAGGCAAAGGCTTTAACCCACTGAGCCACCCAGGCACACCCCAGCACCTTAAATTTTACCATCCAATTCTGAGAGTAAATGGCTTCTAGATAAACTCTGTAAAGGAATGGAAAAAGGGGAAAATAATCACTTTATCCTCATCCAAATATTCAATTTGAGAGAAAGCAGGGCGAAATAAACACGATATCATCTCTCACTATATCCAAGGTGGAGATAACAGCCAAAATTTTTTCTAGATTTATCTTACATGCTACCTTTCAGCACACCCAGATTTTGTGCTTAAATACCCAGAGAGAATTTTTCCTTTCAGATAAGTATGTCTGAACCTTAGGGAACGGCTCACTAGAAAGCTTAAGATAGGGCTCCCCAGGAAATCACCACCAATTCTTCATGGGCTATTTAGGAAAAAAATAAAAGATAGAAGAACATAAAAGAAAATCTATACGCCCAAAATTCAGGGTGGGCCTTTATTAGGAAAGTGTGAGTGTTAAATTACCTAAGGATGAAAGAGGTAACTGTGTCTAATTCATCCTCATTTCTGATTTTTTTTTTCAATCTAGAGAGAAAAACTCTAAAAGTTCTCTGACCTGTTTCCTAGCTAAATTTATTTCCTTTAAGTTTTGTTTCACATTTCCTCTCCTCTTTTCCTTCAGAACATTATTACAACTTGTAAATATATATTTATTTGTGCTTATTTAGTATTTATTATCCCTATACAACCATAAGCACTGGGAAGGCAGGGATCATACAAATTTTGTTCATGTATAAATTTTTGTTTGTCCATCATCAGTGTTTGGATGAACAGCATCTGGTATGTGGGAGACATTCCATGAAAGGTACTGAATATACCATTACTTCTTATGTTATATTTTTATATATGTGTAAAGTTAATTCCTTTTTAAATATACACATGTATTTTCTATCTATAGAATATATATATGTGTGTGTGTGTGTGAGTGTGTGTGTGTGTATGTATATCCCAGAAAGCCAACATATTAGAATCCTTGCCTTTAATTTACCAACTGGTCATATTATAATAAAGAAATCTTAGCAGTTGATGGTACTCAAGGGAGTTTAATAGCTTAATCAAGTAAAAACAACTTCACAGCTATTTGTTCCCTGACATTATCTGGAACATAGACATGCCATATGGACGGCATTCTTCTGTCTGTGCTAGGCACGGTGCTACATAGAGAATATGCAATAGAAAATAGTCTTTACCCCAAAGGAGCCAGCAATTCAATGGGAAGCAGGGAAGTAAATCTTCACCGTGCATGATGAGGACTATGGCAGGGGTTGGACAACACGGGAGGAGCACTCTTGGGGATGCTTCATTCAGGAAAGGGCAGGCCAGGAATGATTACCAGATACGCTAGGGCTGAATCTTAGGGGATAGTAGGAGCTTTGGGACAGTCAAGGAAAGGACATTGCAGCCAAAGTCACGAGACATGGAAGAACATGTTTGGTTCAGTGCACCATGATCACCGTGATATTAAAAAGACAAAAAGTTGGGGCACCTGGGTGGCTCAATCGGTTGAGCATGGGACTCGGTTTCGGCTCCAGTCATGATTTCCAGGTTGTGAGATCAAGCACCCCATGGGCTCCACTCTGCCCCTTCCCCTGCTTGTGCACTCGCTCTCTCTCTCTCTCTCAAATCACTAAATAAGTATTTTTTTAAAAGATTATTTATTTATTTGAGATATATATGTATGTGTGTGTGTGTGTGTGTATATATATATATAGAGAGAGAGAGAGAGAAAGAGAGAGCACAAGCAGGAGGGAGAGGAAGAAGCAGACTTCCCGCTGAGCAGGGACCCTGATGTGGGACTCGATCCCAGGACCCTGGGATTATGACCTGAGCAGAAGGCAGATGCGAAACCAACTGAGCCACCCAGGAGCTTCATAAATATTAAATAAATGAACAAACAAACGAACAAATAAATAAAAGAACAAATAGTTGATGTAGGGGAGTGATGACAACGAAGTTAGGAAGCTTGATAAGGCACAATTAAAACATTTCAAGGGTCATACTAGGTAGTTAAGATTCTGTTTCCAAAAGCAATTGCACAGTACCAGGCATAAAATATTGATCATCACATTGCTGATGGTTGTGATGTAGAGGCTGCTCCCAATCGATCCAGAATTCAAAAGGCATGGTCACAGAATTGATGTTTGGCATTGGGACTGTTACACTGACATTTTTGCTCTGCGAGAGAAACATCAATGTTGAAACATTTAATTTTCTGCATTTTTAAAATCCAAAGATCATAGGCATGAATATGACAGGACAGCTGTATATGAAAGGAATGATGAATACAATTGGAAAGCTTGGAATAATACACATTACTACTTGTTCAGAGCCCCTCTACATTTCTAATATGCTAAATACTGATAGCCGGGGTCTAAGCTGGGAATCTATTTATCGATGAGCTTCTTGAGGTTCTCAAGACATCTTGAAATTTTAGGCAGAATTTTGAGTACAAATGCATTTATTTTCAAAAAGAGAAGGTTTTGAATTTTTAATCAGGTTCCGAAAAGTCCTTGCCTCCAAAAAGGTTAAGATCCACAGGGCCCTATTACAGGCAACTAATACAAAGAGACATAAAGCAACATTGTTTGGACATTGCATTGTGAATTATAGTGGTAATGGGAATTTCTTTCCCAGGCAATGTAGAGTTAGCAGGTAGGCCGACACCCAGTGGTCTAATAAACAATCTCCCCGAACCCAGAGACTTATAATTGTAATTGAATTCTGGCTCACCTCAAAAATCAATGCAGTCAGTGGTGGGAGGTGGGGAGGTATGGGACTGTACATCACAATGTGGTGGTGGGGGGTGTCTCCTGTATACATATCTTTAAAGATTAGGCTCCTTCCATGCTGTGGTTCTGCCACCTTCAATGTGTCACCTCAAAATCCCTGGCTCATCCAGGTGGCACAAAGGGGAGAAGTGAGAGCACATGGGGAAGGCATGCCCCTTTTAACTGCCATGATGAGGCAGTTACACATCTTTTCTCACATTTCACTTCAAAGAAGTGATCATATGATCCCACTTCTAGGTGCAAGGAAGTCAGGAAAAATGTAGTTTATGGTGCACAGGAAGCGGAAAGACATTTGGTGAATACCTAGCTAGACTCTGCCATGGGGAGTTTTAAAAAACTATTTGGAGCACCTGGCTGGCTCAGTTGGTAGAGTGTGCAACTCTTGATTTTGGGGTTGTAAGTTCAAGGCCCACATTGGGCTTAGAGGTTACTTAAAAATAAAATTAAAAAAAAAATAAAAAATCAAAAACTCTTTGGATTTTTGTTTACTCATTATGGTTTTGGTCTAGTTCTAAGTGAAAAAGGGAGATTGAATACATATCCTTTCTCAAAGACCTTCTTATGGTTGTGTATAAGGGTTTTTAAAAGTGTGTGCTTTAAAACACGTTTTGGATTGGGGCACAACCTGAAGAACTCTGTGATTCATTACTGCCCTCCAAGGTAATCACCCATTCAGTGTCTCAGGTGAAATGTAGGCTAGGAGTCTAAGACTTCAAAATGGAAAAAAAAACTTTTCTCCCTATAATCCTTTATTTACTAGAGATATCTAACCGTTTTTGAAGGGCTCGTGTAGTTTACTGTCAAATAAGATTCACTTTCTGCTCTCATTCTGATAAGCTGCCTTTTAAATCATTAGTCCAGGAGCCCTTTAACTCAGACTGCAGAGCAAGTCAATTCCAGAGGGAAACGCAGGTTCAGTGATACAGGGCATCTAAGAACTGAGGCATATTAAAATGCTTTGCTTTGAAAGACATTTTCAAGTGACTACTTTAATCATAAAGGATTTTGCTAATTAAACAGCCAGCCAATTTAAATGCCAACTCTACTAACTGTATTTTGAGCTACATTTAATCTTAATTGTTTCTGTTCTCTAAAAATATACAGAAGAACTTTTAAATTTTAATTTCACTTTTTACACAGCAGTTGACTCTCCCACACAGTCAGCTCCGGCAGTCGCAAAAGCAGAAATAAGTGCTTGCTGAGAATGTAGTTTCCCAGTTTTAAGCTTTTAAAAAATTCGTCTGTTCAACTGTTTACTAATTGATTTATTTTTGAAAGATTTTATTTTTAAGTAATCTTTCTACCCAACATGGGGCTCAAACTCACAACATAGAGATCCAGAGCCATCATCATGCTCCACTGACTGAGCCAGCCAGGTGCCCCGTGTTGAACTGTTCAGATTAAATTCTCCCCTTTATCTTACCAGTGTCACAAAAGCCAAGCAGATAGTGTGGTCAGTTTGAATGTAGTTGTAGCCAAATTTTGACTTTATAAAGTCTTTTTTTGGACTTTAAAATAGTTTCTTCTCCATTAAAAATAGTTCTGCCTCTTTGGATACATTAGGTTAAACAGAATATATTATTAAAATTAAAAAAAAAAAACCAAACAAACAAATCCTGCCTCTTCCTCTTGATTGCCAAGTCAATATTCTGGTTCTGTCTTCATTTAAAAAATAAAGAATAAAATAAAATAAATATAATACAATAAAATAAATAAAATAAAATAAAGATAAAAAAGAAAATAAATTAAAATTTGAAAAATAAAAAATATTAATAATTTGGAGGGCACCTGGGTGGTTCAGTTGGTTAAGCATCGGACTCTTGGTTTTGGCTCAGTTTGTGACCTCACGGTCGCAGGACTGAGTCCCGAGTCCGACTCTGAGCTCAGCATGGAGTCTGCTTCAGATTCCCTCCTTTTCCCTCCCGCTCACTCTCTCTCAAATAAATAAACGAAATCTTAATATATATGCATTAAAAATTTTCTACATAACCACGTGACTGTGCACAATTCACTGTGCATTACGGAACTGTAGCTTCTTTATCTCTGAGATAGGAATCGTCTCATAGGATTGTTGAGAAGACCTCAAATAGAATGATGAATAGGAAAGGGCTTTGAAACCTTTCAAGGGCAGCTGAAATACACGCTACCATTATCAATCTAACCCGAAAATCCCAAATGGGTGGATCAAGAGAAACTGAAGTTCAGAGAAAGAAAAAAGTGCCACTCGAAGAATCTCTTTGGGAGTGAGCAGTGAGAATGGGGAGGCAGGATTTGTGCTGGGATGTGGTGGACAGGGAGGAGTTAAATACGTGGAGAGGAGAGAAGTGGGCACCTGGGCAGAACTGTAAGATCTGAAAATGCACACAAGTGGGAATGAACACTCAAGCTGGCAGGCTCTGAAGCAGGTTGTTGACTCAGGTGTATTGAGGAATAAACTTAAAAAAGTAGATTTGGATCAAGTGGAGAGGGTCTTTTCATCGACAAGGACCTTGAATTTTTTATTAGGACATAGTGGGATGAGGTTGGTATCTTCAGAAGCCTCATCTGGCAAGAAGGGAGAGTGGCCAGATGTACCAAGACCAGTCAGAGGGCTGGAAATAAAAGTCTGAATTGTATGACCACAGTGGGGTAAGAAAGAACGGTATATGAGGGAAATGGAAAATCACTACTGAAGGGGCTGGGTGATGGGGTTACGGGGCGATGGACATGAAGGAGGGCATGTGATGCAATGCACACTGGGTGTTATACACAATTAATGAATCCTGAACACTCTATCAAAACTAATGATGGGGGCACCTGGGTGGCTCAGTGGGTTAAAGCCTCTGCCTTCAGCTCAGGTCATGATCTCAGGGTCCTGGTATCAAGTCCCGCATCGGGCTCTCTGCTCAGCAGGCAGCCTGCTTCCCCCTCTCTCTCTGCCTGCCTCTCTGCCTGCTTGTGATCTCTCTCTCTGTCAAATAAATAAACAAAATCTTTAAAAAAACCCAAAAACTAATGATATACTATATGTTGGCTCATTGAATTTAAATTAAAAAAAAAAAAAGAAAATCACTACTGTCATCATTGCACGACTACTGCCCCTATAGATACCACAAAAAACATGACATTGCAAGAGAGCAGCATGGATTTGGTAGGACAGCACAGGGAAGTAGCGAAGAATGATTTTGAGCTTTAGAGATTCAGTGACGAGGAAAATGACATCAAGAGCAGGTAAGATGGTGCTGTTGTGGGGAGGGAGGGAAGCAGGCTGCAGTGTTGGGTATTGTTGAGTTTGAGGTGAAAGCTGCAGATGCATGTGAAAGGGTTGGGATTTCTCAGTCTGCAACCCCTTGCTTTGAAAATGTTAGGTCCTTGTAATATTGAGTGTTGTAATATTGTTGTCTCTTTCTTGCACGCACCATACTGTCATACTTCCATGCCTTTTCTCTTGTATTACCTCTGATGAAATGACCTTCCTACCTTTATTTTTTATTACTTTTTAAGTCAGGTTTAGTAAGTGTATAATCTACATACAATAAAATCCATCCTTTCTAAGATATATGGTTTGAGTATCTACAAAATTCTACAGTCATGTAATCATCCCTACACTCAAGATAAAGAAATTTTTGTGTGTGTCTTTGGAGCCAGTTCCCTCACCCCATCCCCCAAACGCTAATCTGGTGTCTGTCGCTATAGTTTTGCCTTTTCCAGAATGTCGTATAAATGTAATCATATTTTGTATAGCCTTTGATGTCTGGCTTCTTTCCTTAGCATGATTTTGCGTTTCATTCATGTGTTGCATGTATCAGTAGTTCATGTCTTCTTATTGCTTAATAACATTCCTATGTATGGGTGTGCCATACTTTATCTATATGTTCACTACTTGAAGAACAATTGAATTATTTTTAGTTTTTGGCTATTATGCTTAAAGTTACTATAAACTTTCACATACAGGTCTTTGTATGGACATATGTTTTATTGTTTTATTTTTTAAAGATTTTATTTATTTATTTGACAGAGAGAAAGAGATCACAAGTAGGCAGAGAGGCAGGCAGAGGGAGAGGGGGAAGCAGGCTCCTCTGCTAAGCAGAGAGCCTGATGTGGGGCTCGATCCCAGGACCCTGAGATCATGACCCGAGCTGAAGGCAGAGGCTTTAACCCATGAAGCCACCCAGGCACCCCTGGACATATGTTTTAATTTCTCTTAAATAAATACCTAGGAGAGAAATTGCTAGATCATAATATAAATATATATTATATATTTAACTTCATAAGAAACAGCTAAACTGGAGCACCTGGGTGGCTCAGACGTCAAGCATCTGCCTTTGGCATAGGTCATGATCCCAGGGTCGTGGGATGGAGCCCCGCATTGGGCTCCCTGCTCAGCTTAAGCCTGCTTCTCCCTCTCCCACTCCCCCTGCTTGTGTTCCCTCTCTCGCTGTGTCTCTCTCTGTTAAATAAATAAATAAAATCTTTAAAAAAAAAAAAGAAACTCCTAAACTGTTTTCTAAAGTAATTGTACCATTTGCATTCCCACTAAAAATGTATGAGGGTTTCAGTTACTCTGTATCCTCACGGGCAGTGACTGTTTTGGGTATCTTCTCTTTTTCTCTCTCTTTCTCTCTCTGTCTCTCTCGGGGAAAGCCTGCTACCATTTGTCAGCGTCCCCAAGGAGATGTCTACGTGGTGACCTCCCTGTCCCTGCCCGTCAGCCATTGAAGAATGGAGGCAACCCCGTGAATGCCAACAACCCCGTGAATGAGTTTATGAGTGGATTCCTCACCCTGACTGAGCCTTGAGAGGATGGCAGTCCCATCTAATAGCTTGGCTACAATCTCAAGAAAGACCCTGATTCAAAACCACCCACCTAAGAGGCTTCCAGAATTCTGACCCTGAGAGACTACCTGAGATATTATGTGTTTTAAGCTGCCAAGTTGGAGGTAATTGATTACACAGCAATAGATAGTTAGGACACTGAACTAAGACACTGGCATGCAGCTCAACAATGATGCCAGGTGTGGAATAGAGATTTCATGGGAAATTATGAGAGACTAGTTTTGTGTGGACTGTGCTTGAGGTCAGAGCTTTCAACACTAGTTCTGGGACCGCATCCCGAATAGCTCTATCTTAAAGAAGATAAACAATTTTCGAAATTAAGTTAATTTTATTTAATTTATTTTAAAAAATTATTTACTTATTTGAGAGAGAGAGAAAGCCAGAGAAAGTATGAGTGGGGGGGAAGGGGGAGGGAAAGAGAAAGAAGCAGGCTCCCCGCTGAGCAGGGATTCCCCTCATGGGGTGTAATCCCTTGACCCTGAGATTATGACCTGAACTGAATGCAGATGCTTAACAGACTGAGGCACCCAGGTTCCCCCCAATAAAATTTATTTTTTAAAAAATACAGTGTTTTGGGGGGGTAAGGAGAGGGGGCCATATACTCAAATAAAGATTGTATTGTTTCAATTCTCTGAATTTTAGATGTCAACCTCCACACTGGTTTTTTTCATCTCTTCATCAACAGTTCTAATGCTATATTTTATGGCATTCTATTCTCTTGACAATTTTCAGGTATATACAATTCTTTATGTCCCATTCCTCCTCCTCCTTCTCTTTCTTCTTTTTTCCCTTGGAATCCGGCTTTAGTGCTTCAGAGAGTGATCCAAGTTAAAAGCTCTCCCATGGAATCTGATCAGGCATAGAGAAGGACGAAGTGGGGGAAATCTTGACCTCTCTTTCCAATTGGTCCCTGAATCCCAGAGAGTACATTTATCCCGAAGATGTGAGTATGGCGACTGCATGGGTATGGAGAAGGGGTGGTGGGTCATGGCCGATTCATGGTGTCTCGGAAAGGCTGGTGAAATATGGAGGCACGTTTGTGGAAGGCAGAGTCCATCAGTGAACCAGGATGGGAACCCACATCAGCCGAGATGAGTGTTTGACAGCCATAAGGGGCTGGGATTAGACAGAATCCCTCCACTCTCCAATTCAGTTTGAGCTCCAAGGTGGTTGGGTATGTGGGGAGGAGAGAGATCAAGATAATGTTTGTGACCGGGTCTCTTTTTTCCTTAAACGTGTTTTCTTTTGAAGAGCAGCCACGATTTTAGGCCAGGACAACCAGCCCCACTGACTCCTTCTTGTAGGAATAGTGGGCTTTCTGTTACCCATGCCAAAAGCACTGTCCAAAGGAATTCTCCTTTTACTTAATAAAAGTGGCTCTGATTCCCTCCCCCCAGGTTCTTCACTGTCTCTAAAGCTGCACAGGGCCGTTTATGCAGCCACTGAAGGAAGACAGACAGATTTCTAAATGTAGCACACTTACCTCTTGGCTCTCTTGCAAGAGAGCCAAGCCCTTCAGGACAGAGATGCCTTCAGCAAACTCACGTGACATCAAATTTCCCAAGATTTCCCCTGCAAAATAGGGGTAGGAAGTTCTGGGCTTCATTTGTCCCTCGCAGGGAGCACTATAAATATGACTGAACTTCCCTATCAGCCCTGTTGCTGCTTTTTTGATTCTGCACAAAACCCATTTCTCTTGTGAAGCTTTTCATTGAGAGCCCATCCCCGAAACCTTTCCGCGGTGGAAGTGGGAGGAGATCCGCACAAAGCGAAAGAAATGGGAAAATGTTAAACAAATTCCTTTTCGCCTGTGAGATTTTCCTCCCTTTTCTCTGCAGCCTTATTTGCCTAGTCTACGGATGTTTGAGACTGGAGGAAGAATATGCTTAATTGTCCCAGCAGTTTCTTTATCTCTCCGAGGGTTCAAGTGACAGAGGTTGTTAGCCTGAGAAACAGGATGTTTGCATTATTGATTAGGCCACGCTGCTTGTACTGCAATAGTGGAGAATATCCTCGGCTGCTTTGCATGTGTCAAGTCGGCTTGCTTCTTGTCCATCAATTCTGGGGAGATTTCGTTGCCGCCGCCTGTGTTAGACATCACGTCTCACGTTGTTCTTTCAGCCTGTCAGTCACCCTACCTGCTGTGCTGATTAAAAACCTTATCTTGACCAAGAAACTGTCTGCTGCTCTTTTTGTGTCTGTGACCATGGGGTAGTTGTTTGGTGCTTTGGGCTATCTTTCTGGTAGATTTCTGCTGCTGCGTGTCTCGGTTCTTTGTACAGAGGGAGGCTCACACAGCTGAAATCAATGACTTTACCATTTTCAATTTAGTTGTATGACAGGGGCAGCTGAAGATGAAAACAAACCATTTTGTTCCTTAACTATATTTCCGGCTTACGAAACGAGGCTGTACCCTCCTAGTTTTCAAGCTTTGGTACACAAAATGCAAATTTCTCAGCTCAGTGGCAGAGATTTGGATGCGGTAGGTCTCAGACGGGACCTGGGAATCTGGAGCTTAAACAGCCTGAAAATTCTGGTTATTGGTGAAAAATGGGACCTACCGCAAGAAACGTAGCCACATAGCATCAAAGACTTGAGTGGAGGTTAGGAAATCAGGATTCTGTCTTAGTTAGGAAATCAGGATTCTGTCTTCATAACAAGTCAAAGAGAATGTTGAGGGAAAATCCCAACACCTCAATTTATAGCAAACATTGTTAGCTACTGCAGGAGATGATTTACATCTAATTTCTCTTTGGTTGTTAATGTACTCCGGTTGGTACACTTTGTAGATGGTCGCTAAATAATGAAATCTACTACTCAATTACCTTAACAAATTTAGGACATCTATTATCATTTATTAAACGATTTTTATTGCTATGAGTCGCAATGGAGAACCCAAAGCTAGACGCCAAATATCTGTGAATTTAGTAGCATTTCAAATTAGTCCAGAAAAATAAAGGATTGATTATTCCTTGTATTATAACAACTGATTCACCACTTAGATTTAAGAAGAAGCTGGATTTCTACTTCACTTTTCACTCCCAAAGAAGTTTCTGCTTCACTCTTTACTCCCAAAGAATTAAAGATCTGAACTGGAAATAAAGCAGTACACATTCTAGAGTAAAAAATGAAGACTTTTCTTTAGTATCTTGGCATTACATAAAACCAACACGTCTAAAAGTTAAAGATGGATATCTTTGCTTACATAAACTATTGTATGATAAAAATATAAAAGAGTCAAAACTCAAGCTTAAAATCAAAGATGAAATTAACAACTTGGGAAAGATTTTTGAACAGGCAGTTCATAGAAAAATAACCCATAAATAAACTATAATTTATGAAATGATGTTTAACCCTGCTCAAAATTATATAAATGCAAATGAAAATAAACCAATTTTTCATCTATTTCATAAATACTGACATATTTTATAGCATTGGCTTTGAGGAATGGTGAAGAGCACTTCAGCAATCTCTACACAAGTTTAAAATACTCATATTCTTTGATCCAATTGCACTTCTAAAAATGTATTCTAGAACTATAAGTATACATGCAACCAGAACAAGGATGATAATTATAGCATTGTTTGGAATAGTAAAAAAACTGAAAATGATGCAAATGATCATTAACAGAGTGCTGGTTAAATAATTAGCGGTCCATAATATTTTGTGCGATTTAAAAAGTACGGTTAAACCTACATGTCTGCATGTGGGAAAAAACCCACCAAAATACATCATAAGGTTTAAAAAGAAGAAAGGGGTGCCTGGCTGGCTCTGTGGGAAGAGCATGTGACTCATGATCCTTGGGGTTATGAGTTTGAGCCCCATGTTGGCTGTAGAAATTATTTTGAAAAGAAAATAAGTAAGTAAATAAACTTTAAAAAATAAAAAGAAGGGGCCCCTGGGTGGCGC
The DNA here is from genome assembly GCA_028533885.1 of Nasua narica. NCBI lineage: Eukaryota > Metazoa > Chordata > Mammalia > Carnivora > Procyonidae > Nasua > Nasua narica. The sequence continues at coordinate 64,854,363 of CM052802.1, forward strand.
AGTTGGTTGAGCGACTGCCTTCGGCTCAGGTCATGATCCCGGAGTCCCGGGATCGAGTCCCACATCGGGCTCCCAGCGTCATGGGGAGTCCGCTTCTCACTCTGACCTTCTCCCTTCTCATGCTCTCTCTCACTCTCTCTCTTTCCTAATAAATAAATAAATAAAATCTTTAAAAAAATAAAAAGAAGAAGTCAGGGTACTAAACAATGTGTATAGTTCTATACAGTTGAAGGGGTTCAGTATAGGCCCCCCCTGTAGAATGTGCCATTTTGACATGGGGATTATTTTGAGCTGAAGGCACTTGAGACTCGGTGGGCTCAAGAGAAACTTTGTCCTATTAATCACATAGAAGAATCTAAATTGGAGGTCTTTCCCAGAATAAGGGTTATTCACAGAGATAAATTTTATCTGAATAACCTATATGTATGGTAGGGCAAACATCTAATTACCACATATCTGCTCTTCTTATCACCCTGTAAAGTACATTCCTCTCCTCTCAAGTCCCAAACCCCTCTCTCTGAAGTCCCAGACCCCTATCTCCCAGACCCCTATAAATTCCTTCTTAGTTCAGCATATATATTTCATTTTGCCTGTCTTTGGAGTTTCCATGTCTATATGGATTCCCCGTATGTATACCTATTAAATTTGATTTTCTTCTGTTAATCTGTGTCATGCCAATTTGGTTCTTAGTCCAGCCAAAAGAACCTTTGAAGGGACAGGAATTATTGCTCCCTGACACAGTAATACCTCAGAAAATGTGTCTATATATGTAGAAAATGTCAGAAAACATTAAGAAATTGTTAAAAATGGATTAACTGGCACGCCTGGGTGGCTCAGTTGGTTAAGCAGCTGCCTTCGGCTTGGGTTATGACCCTAGAGTCCTGGGATTGAGTCCCACATTGGGATCCTTGCTCTGCAAAGAGCCTGCTTCTCCCTCTGCCTGCTCTGCCTGCCTCTCCCCCTGCTTGTGCTCTCTCTCTCTCTCTCTCTGACAAATAATAAAATAAAATCTTTTTAAAAAATGGATTAACTTTGGGAATGGGAGTGAGGATTTTGGCATAGAAGGAAGACTTATTTTTCATTATACATACTCTTGGATTGCTTGAAAATTTAAAATCATGTCATGTATTAAAATTACTGAAGAATAAACTACTCGAGAAAGCAGGCATTTAACATGCCTCAGCTGTTTTGATTATAGCATAATGTTTGTGATAATCATACTTTGCTAGTAGAAAGATCAAATTCTGTTTAATAAAACAAATCAATTAGACATAGGAAACAGTTACAAAGGGGGTTATTTAAAAAATATTCAGTGTGTGGAAGACAAAACTTCATTAGGAAAAGTGCATGCATTTAGCCTAGCCTGTATGAAATCCACTCTGTCATACTGCTAGGCAAATGTGCCTCACACACTCTCTGTAGCGTGATATGCTTTCAGGACCTTGCCTAGTAAGAGTGACTAGTGGGCATGTCATCCCAGGGTCTTCAGCCAGTCTACCTTCTTGGCAATGGGCACTCCAAATATTAGCATCTGGGTAATAATTTAAATGAACGAGGAGTGGTTTGGATCTCTCACCCACCAGCCCTACCAGTTATCCAAGAGGAGAACGGCCAGGTATGGGATAGAATTGTTGGTAAAACAGGAAAGCAACTACATAAAACAATGAGACTTGAAAACATATTTTCAGTACCGGTACTTTACCTGGTTGTAATTGAAAATTGTTATTTCTCCTCCACTAATTAAGAATTCATTTCCCGAGTTAAAAGCAATATATGCTCCAAAAAAGTAATATATGCTCATTTTTGAAAGTATGGAGGACTGTAATTTATACTATATTAACAGAAAGAAATGCCTCTAACTTATGAGTGCAAATTTAGTTTCCTCCAACTTTTGTGTTCTGTTTATCATGTAAAAGATAATTTGGGTGGGGAGGGGGGGTTATGTATAACTTTTTATATCTACATAGGATAAATACAGAAACATGTAAAAACTAAAAATATCATTCCTTTTTTGTTGTTTCAAGTTTTTATTTAAATTCTTGTTAGTGTGGTATTGTTTTCAGGTGTAGAATGTAGCAATTCAACGTCACTCCTAAGTAGGGAAATTGGGAGTCTGGGGAGCGGGAGAGGTCACATGCCGAAGGTACTGTTTTGACATCTCCGTTGTCTAATTTATTTATTTTGCCACATTATGTTTAAAAAAGAATACAAAAACACTGTAAACTTTAAAAATACTCTAAGAACTTTCATATGAGTCCCCCATATTCCTCATTCTTATACAGAAACATGAAATAAAAAGGAAACCCTTTACTGAATCATAAACCAAATGAAAATAATTTAATAAAAGGACACAAGAAGCATCATATCTACCTAATTACACAGATAAAAAAGAACAAAAGATCAAAAGAAGGCCCAAAGGAAAAGGAGAAAATAGAACAAAATATCTGAATGGAGGGAAAGGAAGCTATCCATAAGACTAGAGAGACTTCTTTCCGCTAAAGCTATAAAGGCTCAAGATTTCCACAATAAGTTTGCTACTTTGAAAATGTACTGCTAATCCTTCAAGATGTAAATGATAGAAATTCATAAATAATGGTGACAACAATTGTCATCAGAAAAAGGTGAATGGTTAGAGTGGATCTTAAAAGAAACCATTGGAAGGAGATAATGGAAATCTGAAAAGGTGTAAGAACTGAAACAAATCAACTTATCACAGATAATAAATCACAGAACAACATTGCTTTCTTCGGTCTGTGTCTTTATGTGAAACAAGAGTTGCTTTTTGTATCGCACAGATCTTCTAAGCCCTCCCCTGGGGAGGTCCTTGGTAGTTTATTTTCAAGCCAGTTCCTACAGAAATGGCACTGAGCGGAGTAGATGGAGAGTGGAAGCTTGGAAGGATCATAATCTCTGGATAAAAGCCAGAGCTGAATCCTGAGGAGCTGGGTAGTTTTAGAGAGACATGGATTGGGAATCTTGGAGTTAAGTGTCCCCAGCTGGCAAGTTGTCACATGTATTTTTTGTTTAGGAGGAAACTGACCTTTACCGATGTGAAATTAAAAAAAAAAAAAAAAAAGGGAAAAAAGGCACACTATTGAGAACTAATCAGTCCTTCTCAGAGCCATCTCATACATTCTCTAAGCATCCTTGTCAAATCCAAATACATAGTAAAGGGTTAGAAAAATCTAAATAGGTATGTGTTTTATTTTTCTCTTTCCTACTAGGATAATGTAAGTCTGGTAATGTCCTGTATCTATTATCTGAAATTTACAGTTCCTCTCCTGTTTTAAGTAAACATCAGGTACTTAGCTAATTAAATGTAATATTAGTAGAGTCTTGTTTATAGGAAAGTGTCCACTTTCAGGATGTTGTGTATAAGTCTTGATAAAATTACGTAGAAAATGAGTGTACTCTCTTTTCATAGGCTGACCTTGAAGTCACCACTGCCTGAAAATGGCTCAAAACAAAAAATGACCTAAGGGTTGAAACAAGATAAGATCAAATTGATGTCATGGTAATTACATGAAGGACCATTCAGTCATTGGGTGGAATTTACTGTTGATCCCTGGGCTTAGATGCAGGTGGGAACATGCAGTTTTTATTACTCTGCTGGTATAAAAGACAAGTGAGGAGTTTATTAACTGTAGTTACTGAGAAATCACAAAGCAGAGCTAAAATCCCTCTTCAGATCCACAATCAACTGCCCTGAACACATCCTGCAAAAAGTCTGGAGGAAGGTAATATAAATGAAACAATTTCTGGGATTTTAATTGAGCGACGAGTAAAATATTCTATAATATAGGTCAGCTATGCATAAGCCTTCATGAGGAGAGAGACAGACATTTACACATTCTCTTTTCGGTGCTCATGATTGAATCGGGAGGAAGTCTGCAAAACTGTGGTCTGTGATCACAGGCTAAGATGTTATCTAACAGAAACCAGAAACCAAATGTCTCCTGCTGAGATCTGCAAGTGCCTGTCAGTATCTAAAAATTTTCCTCTAGAACTACTGGGTGTCATTTGAAAGACATCAGTTCGAGTGGCTTACAGGGGTCAGGTAGAAGGAGAGTAGACATTACATAAGTTGCAGATACAGTTTTACCATCAGTTTTTATTTATCTGTTTATTTATTTAAGGCTTTTTTTGTTTGTTTATTTTAGAGAGAGGGAGAGAGAAAGCATGAGCGAGTGTGTTATTTGGGGCAGGGGCAGAGGGAAAAGGAGAGGAAGAATCTCAAGCAGACTCCCTGCTGAGTGGAGAGCCAGACTCTCTGCTTGATCCAAGGACCCTGAGATGATGACCTGAGCGAAATTCGGGAGTCCGAAGCTTCACCGACTGAGCCACCCAGGGGCCCCTAATTAGTTTTTAAATGATGCATAACTATATCTTCAATCTGGCCAGTGATAAAGCAGCTCATTTGTTTACTTGAATGAATGACCATAGCTTTCGATATCTTCTAAATAGATGTTCTCTTGTAGACTTGACTATAGTCGGGCTGAAAATTTTTGGACAACATCGTTTGCATTTTCTTCTTTCATAAAATGCTACAAAAATAAGTCAGTGCTATTTCTCCAGTTATTACTGATGACCTTGTAATTCTGAATCTCTTGACCAAATTTAGTTGGTGTGTACCAATGATTGTTTCTGGAAACTTTTGTTAACCTTATATTTACATGAGCACTAGTTGAAATGGCAGCTTACTGGAAAATTGAGACTAGAAAACAAAAGTGCTGTCTTGTCCCTCTTTATTAGTGTTGAGGAACAGGATTTGGGCACATGGAAGAATTATCGGTCCCTTGGGGAGTGCAGCAGCTCCATTTAAACTTCATAGGAAATTTTATTTCCTAAGCACTTATAATCCTTTCCCCACTCAAAAATAAGATTTTTTGTATTAGATCAGAGGAATCTTTTTAACTTTCTGAAGCTATCTTTTAAATAATTACTTGACCCAACACCAAATCAGTTATTTAAAATATTGGTCATCCAAATTGCATTGTAATACTTTGTATAGTCTTGAATTATTTAAAAAAAAGATAAGAACAGTTACCATTTATGAATAGCTCATGTGCTTTCATTTCAGTTTTAACCTCAGGTTTGGTTTAAGTTTCTTCTCTCTCTCTCTCTTTTCAGTAATAGAGTTTTTGAAATTTTGAGTCATATTTCTTACCATTTCCTGCTGAAAAGGGTAGCATGTGAACAATGTTAGAAAAGCAATTGATTATGTTCCAGAACAGAGTCTCGGTTTCATTGTACATTTCTTATAAATGTGGGACTCAAATTTACACGAAAACTCAAAGTAAAGCTGGGAAATAGAAATAGCAAAATTAGAAAGTAATGTACATCTTGTCCAAAAATAGATCAAGATAATCTGCTTTCACAAAGAGAAAATGTACAGGAATCAATTAATATTTCCAGTGAGACAGTATGACCCATAGCACCAAACTGCTCTTTTTACAGATTGTGAATCCTGGAGTATTTGGAATGAATTTATGATCTTTGCAAATTCTGGTTTTGGTGTGTAACATTTCAGCATTATCCTATTGTAATGTTGCACAAAGTAATCTGGTAATTTCTTGGTTCATCAGACTCAAAGAGGACATTATAAAAATGCTCTAGCATCTAATTAAGTAATTCTGGCCCGTAAGAGTGGTACGGGTGGAAGAAACATGATTTTAGGATCAGATCAGCAATTCCCTTTAATTTTTGGAAGCATAGTTTCCCAGTCTACAAAATCGGTGCCATAACAAGGCTTTCCTCATAGAGGTGTAAAGAGAATCAAGCAAAGGAATATTATGTGAAAGCCAATGTTTCCCCCTTTCTCCCACAGTCAGAGAGTAGTCCTCATAACTCGATCAGGTGTAAAATGCCTCTTTACCCAAATGAAATGGCTTTCTTGATGCTGTTCTGAAGAGGGTGAAGTCAGATAAATATGTAAAATAAAAAGTTACATGGGCAAGTTATATTTAAGCTGGCATAACATAATGTTGCTCTAAACAAAAAATGTCAGCATCTTATTTAGGGATATATGATCTGAAAAAATCATTTAAGAACTCCATTGTAAAATATAAAGATTTGAAGGCTGTATAGCCTTCAAGTGTGGTTCAGAGCTTGGAGTTTGGAATTGTAAAGAGATATTCTAAAATCTTGGCTCCACTAGCGACAAATTTTTGTAACTTTGTCTGGGTTCCTTTGCCTCAAGAATCTCTTTAGCCAAAATGAGAGTAATACTTCACAAGATTGTCATCAGTATTGAATATGTTTATGTGTTCAAGGTGCCCAAAAGAACATCTAGCACATGCAAGTGCTCCATTAAATGTAGGAATTATCTTTAAAGCAGAGTTCTTATTATTACCAAAGCCGGTACTGCAGATACTGTGTAGAATGCTCACTCCAAGTTTTTTTCACACATTGCTACATTTCCCAAATAGAGTAACTGAATACGTGTTATATAAATAACCTCCCACAGGGGAAAAGTAAGGAGACAGTAGAAAGAGGAGAAAGCAGAAAGGCAAGATTGGGGTCCTATAGTTCAGACCCTGGAGGAAAAATTTTTGTTATAAGAGAGAGCGATAGATATTTGTTCCCGTGATCTATTGCTGAGAATCCAACTACCCCAAAACCTAGTGGGTAAAACAAGTTATTGTTCCATCACGGTTCCGTAGGTGACCCTGGGCTCACCTGGGTAGTTTTTGACTTGGGTTTCTCAGGTATTTATGGTCAGATTGTGGCTGGGGTTGGAGTCATCTGGAGGCTCAACTGGATTGTTCATCTAGGATGGCTTCTTCATTTCTTACGTCTTGGTCTTCTTTTCTCTCTCCATGTGGCTTGGCTTCTTATCATAGGGTGATCTCAGAGTAGTAGCACTTACTATCTGGCAACTGTCTTCTAAGAGACAGGAAGCAGGAACTGCCAGGTCAGGGCCTGGATACTGCCAGCAACTGGCCCAAAGCTGTTCCTGCCATCCTCTATTGGCTTCAGTAGTCGAATGGGGTACAAAAATAGACACACTGTGAGTTCTTTTTTTTTTTTTTTTTAAGATTTATTTATGTATTTGAGAGAGAGCAAGCATGAATGGGGAGCAGCAGGCAGAGGGAGAGGGAGAAACAGATTCCCCTCTGAATAGGGAGCCCGATGTGGGGCTCAGTCCCAGGACCCTGAGATCATGACCTGCACTGAAGGTAGATGCTCAACTGACTGAGCCACCCAGGCGTCCCTAGACACACTATATTTTGATGTGGAAATGGCAAGGTCATACTACAGAAGGAATGTGAGCTGAGACATATTTTTGTTGCCACCTTTGGGAAGTACAACCTACCACAGAAATGAAAACTTAGGGGCAATGAACAACAAAGGAGCTTCTCTTTGAACCCCTTCAACTGTTTTTATCACAGAAAAACAAATCCTTATAAAATAAGGTGCTAGGGAAGAGAAATCAATAATCCTGCCTGTCTATCCTATTATTGAAAAACTTCAAGGCAAATGAAATATGTTTTTATGCTTTAATGCTTTTAAATGGGAATGATGCGTGTTGTGTCAAAAGATTGCATAAAAATAGCTCAAAGAAACATAACAAAATACAATGCACAAATTTTAAAAGTTACAAGAAACACTCTTATATTACTATAATAATGCTCTGCATGAAACTTTTCTAGCCTTTGGATATTTTACTTTTCTGAGTGATAAATTGATACATCCAATGTTTTATTCCTGCCAGCATTTATTACTTCAATAATGTTAATTTTAAAAATTGGGTCTTTTTAAGCGGTAGGCATTTAAAATTCTCATTTAGAACAATATTTTGTGGTGCATAGAGTCTATCTTATCAAAATTTCTTATTGATTTAGTATGCAGACAATTTAAAAAATGCTGATGTGCTAGGACAACCAGAGGGTAATGGAAAAACCAAGATTTTAATTACATAATTAACATTGTAAAGTGCCTTTGAATAACAATTAAAGTAGAAAGTATGCATCTTATTATAAGCCCTTTAAATTTATTCAATTAAGAAAAGAAAATTCTTAAAATCTGATAGTTAAAAGAATGGTCATAAAGGGATTAAAGTCATTTCCATAAATTCATAAGCCTTTGAGTTCTCTTCTAATTACTGCTTGCTTTTTCCCTTTATTTTTAAAATAAATATTTTTTAAGATAAATATCTTGAGGTCATCTTTTGTTCGGTGCCTCTTTATGAAAGCCTCTGTTTTGTAAAGCTTAAATTGTACAAGTTGTGCTGTATATTTCTCTTGTCCATGGTACCCCTTTTTTCCATTTCCCTTCTCCCCATTTCACCTGGAAAACAAGTTGGCTCCCTTTAAAGATTTTGTGAAGACACAAAGCACTGCTGTTGTTTTTTGTAAAGCACTTTTTGGCATTTAATGGACCTCCTCCCTCCATAGGGCTTTGAGCTTTCAGGACGGAGCCCCTGCCCCCCCACCCAACCCTCCTATTCTTGTCTTGAGCTCTTCTACTGAAGACTTTGGCCTTCACCATGACAGGCTGTTCCGGGAGCTTTCCCTTCCCCAAAACTTCGCAGTGGCCGGATCACACCAACATCAATGATAGGAGCAGCCCCGGTCCTGTTTCTGGCTGCATTTCCCCCAGGCAGCTGATGGACTTGGTCCCCCAGTTTATCAAGGTTGGCAGCTGGGCAGAAGCTCTGGTTCCTCATTAAGTGGTCATGCCTCATACCAACTTTTATACCAACTTTTCCAAAGTAACCTGGGTGTGATTTGTCGAAGTTGATCCTGGGCCAATGACACATGCCACCAGCATGACCCTGGGCCCTGGGTGTTTCCGGTGCTTGCCCAAGTGGCTGTGGCTGTGGCTCACGTTCCCTGGAAGTTTCCGGATCTTCCTCAGCCTGGATGACATGTCAGCAGCCCCAGCAAAAGAGGCACAAAACACTGTTACGTGACTCATTGACAGAAATTCCATCCCAAATACCGCCCCTGAGCTGTGTGGCTTCACTTGGCCTTATTTTCCTCTGGATCCTGGGGCGCTTTGAGGCCTGCTGTTTGCCACCTGTAGCTGCTTTGTAAATTATGGGAACTACTGAATCCATGAACCCCCTGCACAAATATCGAAACACTAAAATACGTATTTACTGCTGTAGAGATTCTCTTCTGGTCAAGTAGATGCTCTTTATTCTCATTTGCTTGTCATCTCTCCTTTTCCATGTCCTCCACCCAGCGACTGCCTCAGCGTCGACAAATGCTCTCATTACAGCATTCTTCGCTTCTCATAGTTACTTGCCTTTGTATCTGGGTCAGCGAGAGCAGGAAACGTGTTCAGGTTTGTGTCACCCGTGCTTGGCACGATGCCTGGCATGTAGCAGGTGCTTATTCAAAGTCTTTAAGTCTTGCAGGGGCTCAACTTGGACCTAAAATTTTGCACTTTATGACACTGAACTCCCTCAAATTATCCCAAACTCATTTATTTATTTATTTAGAGTCTATTTTAAATTATTTTTAAAAGATTTGATTTGAGAGAGATAGCACAAGAGAAAGAGAGAGAGAGAGAGAGCATGAGTGAAGGGGGAGCTGAGGGAGAGGGAGAAGCAGACCCCCAGTGAGCACGGAGCCCCACGGGAGGCTCAGTCCCAGGACCATGGGACTGGGACCCAGGACCCAGGATCATGACCTGAGCCAAAGGCACTTAACTGACTGAGCCACCCAGGTGCACCACCTCCCCCGAACTCCTCTCTATATAAGATAGGGAAAATAGTAATTATCTATATCCAAGAGTGGATGAAATGACTGGGGACAGATTGAGGGAGCATTAACCAGTCTCTCCTTGTCCCCCAGTTGTTCAGCCACCCACATCACCACCCTCGGGAAAGCTATCAGTGAATGTGTCAATGGGTCCGAAGGTCTCTGGGGGTGCCTGGAAGCGATGTTGGAATGTCTAGAACCTAGGGGATTATTGAGGCTGGGGTTGGAGCATGGTATCATGGAAGACGCTCATTCTGGACCTGCGGTGCAGAGCACATTACAAGAACAAGATACAAACCCACTTACTGCACCCAGAGCCCATGAGCAAAGAAAAATAGTTGTCAGGGTCACTCCAAGCTGAGTTTCCTTACTACTGACCCGGGCTCTTTAAATTCGTCCTCCTGGAAACAGGCAGTCTCTCAGCAGCGGGCAGAGGTGAGCCACTGAGTGGAAGTTGCGGGATGATGGATGGCAAATATTCTACTTTCCCTTGTGACATTCTTCCTTCAAATCTTTCCTCATGGCTATTTTTTTTTCTTTAAGATTTTATTTATTTATTTGACAGAGAGAGAGATCACAAATAGGCAGAGAGGCAGGCAGAGAAAGAGGGGGAAGCAGGCTCCCCGCTGAGCAGAGAGCCCCATGCGGGGCTCCATCCCAGGACCCTGAGATCATAACCTGAACCAAAGGCAGAGGCTTTAACCCACTGAGCCACCCAGGCGCCCCTAGCCATGGCTATCTTCTGTCACCAGGCAAGGCGCAAAACTAACAGGCCTAGCCTCTGATAAACAATTATCGAATACCTGTCTCATGCCAGGCAATGTGCCAAGATTTAGAGGCTTTACCTTAAGGGTTCCCTTTCATTCCTTACTGTTCACTGAAGGCAGCTGGACTTTTCCTTTCCTTGGTAGTTAGCTGGGTTAGATGGGGCTAATGAGGTGAAGTCTTAGGTTAACTAACCCTCTAGAAGTCAGTTACATTTCTACTGTTTTGTTCACAATGAATTGTGCCTCTAATCTTAGCCAGTCATCTCAAAAGTGTGCTATGAATCAGATGGGCTTCTCGGTGTGGAGAGCATGGATGAGTCACGACTCCCATCACCACCTTTAGAAAAACTGAAAACCTAACTCTCTGGCGGGGAGGGGCATGGGGAGGGTAATGGCAGCATCTTTGCAAGTGAAGGGCAGGATGTCACATTGTACCAAGCCCTTGTAATCTTCTTGGAGCGAACTTTGATATATATGTACATCTCCATATGTGTGTGTATACATGTGTGTACAGGTATGTGCACACACGGAGACACATACATCTACCCATACATAGTATACAAAAACATATTTAATTAGCCTTGAAGTTTTTCCATACTGTGACAGGCAGGCCAGAATTGTCAATAGACAGGTTCCTAACTTTATAAGGATTTTTCCAAAGAAGGCCGCAAAAGTATATTAGACTAAATTCCCTCTGTAGTACAACGGTATGTGTGCCACTTCCACATCACAAAGTGGAGTGTCTAGTTTTGTACCCCATTTGACATACAACATGTATGTTTGTGTATGTATAGGATACTTGGTCTATCTCTCTAGCTAGTTAGCTTGTATGTATGTGTAGAATGTTTAGCTATTTCGTAAATCATTTAATTTATTAATTATATATAATCACATTGAATAATATGAAAACATACTAAATAATATATTAAATTATGATAATAATATTCTATACTTTCAGGAATGCTATTTTTTCCTCAGTCTTATCAAAATTTAGATTTGTGCACACATATAGTTTGATGTAAACTAAGAGATGAGACACCCAATTTAAACCTTGAAGCTCTTACAGATAGCTGTCATTAATGCTTTCTTTTAAATTCTTATGACTTTTATATCTCAGCACGGAGTGGCTTCTACCTGTGGCATATTTAACCCTTATAGATTCACATGTTAGTCAGCTACAAATTAGGGGACTCCGTGAGAACATAGAGTCTCCAATGAATTTATTATTTGAAATTATTTTATTTTATTAAACATTTATTCTAAGTTCCCATTCAACAGTTATCTTGTTCCTTAATGACAGCTCTACGTTAGCAACTTTGGGTTGATACTATTATTACTGTTGTAAAGTCTCAGTGCAACCTAATTGCATCTACTCTGTGCAAGACCCTAGGCGGGGGATGTGGTGGATCAGAGGGCCTTAGTTTCTACCCTTAGGAGGTTTTCACAGAAATGGAAAGACCAACATGTACATTACTGGCTAGAGTTCAGGGCAGACTGTGGAACTTCATCTAAGAATTCCAAGCAAAGCAGTAGGTGGATGCAATGGAGAGAATTATGTATTCTGGCTTTGAGGTTGTGTGAAACCTTCATGGGGAGTGGAACTGGTCCTCAAAGGACTGAGGTGGATGGACTGAGATGGAGGAGAGAGGCTTTCCCGGCCAAGTTGAGAAAACACGCATTCTCTTGGACTCACACCACTCGATGTGGCAGGTGGCGGGAGGTAAGAGCATGTTGGAGCACTGACAGGGGGGTCAGATGTGTAGAGTCTGGGATGTCTGCAAGGTACTCACTTGCAATGCCAGAAGAGGCCGAGGTCAGGAAATCTGATTTAGATTGAGCATATTTTGCAAAACAGCATAAATCCCAGCTGAACATAATTATTTTTCCTGTCCTGATTCTTAATGTTTTTCTCCCAAATTCCAAAGCAGAAAGACCTGAAGGTGATTAGAATGATAAAAAATATTTATTAAAATGTTTTCAAGACTTGAAGGTTAATTCCTTTCTGCTTGATTAATCCTATTTCCTTTTTAAAATAAAGATAAAGTCACTTCTATTACTGAAAGCTACGGCAATGGTGACTTTTGTTCTGCTTTTTCAACCTTCTCTTCGTTTTATCATGAAGCAGATTCTGAAATGTGCGTTGACTTCATGCTCTCACATTCTGCAGTCTTGTTATAAATGTTTCTCTCTGAATTAATTCTGATATAATTGTTCACTGCATAATGCTGAATTTTCATAATATATGAGCTGCAATATCAGAGCACAAAAATGATACTAGTTTAAAAAAGGAAACCAGTTTCAATTCTGAAAATTTCCTTGTGGCTTGTATATCACTTAAGCACAGGTTCTCAGACTTTTTGGTCTCAGAAACTGTTTATGCTCTTAAAAATTGTTGAAGAGTCCAAAGAATTTTGTATGAAGTTGTATTTCTAAATATTTACTGATTTAGAAATTACGTTAGAAAAAGTTTAACATATTTATTCATTTTAAGACATTAAGATCTAACCCATCACATATTAACACAAATATATATTTATAAAAAAATGATAACATGGGATAGATTCCCATCTGCATCTTTACTCCATCTGTTGCAATTGCATATGTCGTGTAGCCTCTAGAAGATTTCTCTGAACACTCATGAGAAGCTGAGTGAAAAAAGTGAATAGCATTTTAGGATTACTATGAAAATCATTTTGACCTCACCAACTCACTGAAAAGTTTTGAGAGTCCCCAGATCACACTTCGAGAACCACCAACTTGGAACAATGTTTATTCGGTGTTAATTAGGTATGGAGATAAATAAAACCCATAATTACTTATGTATAAGTATATACATCAGGGAGAAATAATAACATACCTTTGTTTAAGCCTTACCTATATTTATAGTTTGTTTTTCTCTATTATGAACTGTTAGTTCTGCTGACAATTTTTTTCTTAAAAGATGTATAGATTGATATAAACCTTTGACAAAAATATGGTCTCATTCTGTCAATCTGCATGAAAAATAACCACAAATTTTGACTCATGCAATTTTAAACCTTATTTTAGAATGCGTTTTTTTTAAAATAAATTTTCTGTTTTGAAAAATTATGGATTTAGAAGAAGCAAAAATATGTACAGAGAAGTCCTGGGTATACTTTTGCCAGTTTCTCCCAAAGATAATACTGTGCCTAGTTGTAATACCATGTGAAAACCAGGAAATTGACATTGGCACAACCCACGAGCTTAGTCAGATTTCACTGGTATTGGGTGTGTGTGTGTGTGTGTGTGTGTGTGTGTGTAGTTCCATGCAATTTTATCCCATGTGTACATTAGTACACTATCACAATCAAGATCCAGAACTGTTCCATCACCACGTGACTCCTATTATAGCCACACTTATCCCCCCTCAACTCCCTCCCCAAAACTAACTCTTTAAAACTGCTAATTTATTCGGCATTTCTCTAATTTTATTATATTATATGGAGCGTTATATAAATGGAATCACACGGCATGCAACCTTCACTCTACACGATACCCTTGAGATCCATCTGCCTTGCATGTATATCAATAATGTATTCCTTTATGTAGCTACATAGTATTAGCTTGCTAGGATGTACCATTGCTTGTATAACTATTCATCTATTGAAAGGGTTTGGACTGTTTCCAGTCTTTGTCTATTATAAATAAAGCAGCTCTGAACCTCTCTGTATTCAAGTTTTGTATGAATATAATTTTCGTTTTTTTAAGATAAATGCCTGACTACAACTGTTGGGTTGTATGGTAGATTTTATAAGAAACTCCCAAATAGGGTGCCTGGGTGGCTCAGTCAGTTAAGCATCTGCCTTTGGCTCAGGTCATGATACCAGGGTCCTGGTATCGAGCCCCACGTTAGGCTCCCTACTCAGTGGAGGGAAGATCTAGATCTGGAGGCTTCTCTCCCCCTCCCCTGGTTGATGCTTTCTCTCTCTCTTTCTCGCTTGCTCTCTCTCTCTCAAATAAATAAATAAAATCTTTTTTTTTTTAAGAGAAAACCTCCCAAATGGTCTTTCATTTGATTTTTTCCCCAGCAGTGTTTGAATTATCCTATTTCTCAGCATCCTTACCAGTGTTTGGTATTATCATTATGTTTTGTTTTAGCTATTCCGATGGGTATATACTACTTTGCTATAGTTTTAATTTGCATGTTACTAAAGGCTGATGATGTTAAACGCTTTCCATGTATGTATTTGTCATCTATATATCCTTTCTGCTGCAAAACCTATTTTCTTCTTCTTCTCTCTCTTTACTTTTTAAAAAGATTTTATTTATTTGAGGGGTAAGGGGCAGACGAGAGGGAGACAGAATCTTAAGCAGATTCCCTGCTGAGCACAGAGACTGAGGTGGAGCTCAATCTCATGACCCTGAGGCCATGACCTGAGCCGAAACTAATCGTCAGTCACCTAAAAGACAGCCATCTGGGTGCCCCTGCAACAGTGTTTTTCTTTTTTTTTTTTAATTTTTTTTTAAAGATTTTATTTATTTATTTGACAGAGAGAGAGAGAGAGATCACAAGTAGGTAGAGAGGCAGGCAGAGAGAGAGGGGGAAGCAGGCTCCCTGCCTAGCAGAGCCCGATGTGGGGCTCGATCCCAGGACCCTGAGATCATGACCTGAGCCCAAGGCAGAGGCTTTAACCCACTGAGCCACTCAGGCACCCCTCAATAGCCTTTTTCTAATTGGATTTTTTTCTACTGAGTTTTGAGAGCTTATTGTCTATTCTAGATACTAACCCTTTGTTGGATATGTGACTGGCAAATATTTTCTTCAAGTCTCTACCTTGTATTTTTATCTTCTTGACAAAGGATTAACCCATAATTTAGATGAGGTCCAATTTATTTATTTTTCTTTTATGGGTCACGTTCTGTTGTTAATCCTAAAAACTCTTAACCTAGTCCTTGGTCCCCCAATTTTTTTTTCTATTTTTTTCTAAAAATTTTATAGTTTCTCATATTACATTTGTCTATAATTCATTTCCAATGATTTTCATGCAAGGTATGAGGTTGGCATTTAATTTTTGTTTGTTTGCCTATGGATGTCCAAGTGTGCTGGCAGCCATTGTTGAAAAGGTTGAATTTTTGTTAAATTGTTTTGGCATCTTTGCCAAAAGCCAGCTGGCCATATTTGTGTAGGTCTATTTCTGGGTTCTCTGTTTTGTTCTACTGGTCTACGTATCCATCCCTCTGCCAATGTCACTCAGTTCTGATTACTGTTCCTATATACTAAGTCCTAACACTGGGAACAGCGATTCCTCCCACTTTCTTTCTTAAATTGTTTTAGCTATTCTAGATCTTTTGCCTTTCAATAATAATCTGGTCTCTGTCTACAAAAGCTATTCTGGGGTTTGGATAGGCATTTCATTCAACAAAAAGATCAATTTGGAAATAATTGATATCTTTAACATGTTGAGTCTTCCAGTTCGTAAACCTGATATGTCTCTCCATTTATTTAGGTTTTCTTTAATTTATTTCATCAGTTTTTTGTAATTTTCAGCATACGAGTCCTGTATATATTTTGGTAGATTTATACTTAAGTATTTTATTTTCTTTGGAGCAATTGTAAATGATATTGTGTTTTAAATTTGTTTTCACATTATTGTTTTTAGTATGAGGAAATGTGATTAATTTTTGTGTGTTGATCTTACATCATGCAATCTTCTTGAACTCACTAATTAGTTCCAGGACCTTTTCTGTAGGTTTCTTTTTTTTTTTTTTATCATAGATGATAATGTCATCTACATAAACCATAATTTTATTTCATTCCTTTCAATTTGTGTGTCTTTAATTTCTTTGTCTTGCCATATTTCACTGGCTAGAACTTCCAGTACTATACTGAGTAACAGGTGAGAGTGGACATCCTTGCCATGTTGCTGATCTTGGGGGGAAAACATTTGTTTTTCACCTTAAGTATGATGTCAGCTGCAGGTTTTTTGTAATTGCTCTTTATCAAGTTGAGAAAACTCTTTTGACTCTTGTTTGTGGAAACTTTTTACTATGAAAGAGTACTGAATGCTGTTAACTGATATATCAAATCATTTTTTTCTTCTTTATCTTATGATATGGTAGATTAAATGATTTTCAAATATTGAACCAACCTGGCATATGTGAATTATTCCCAGTAGGTCATATATAAATCTTCTTATGCATTGCTGAGTTCAATCTGCTATTATTTTGTTTAGAATTTTTGCATCTAATTTCATGAGGTTTAATACTCTTTCATTTTCTTTCTTTTGTTCATCCATTCTTTCTTTCATACTGAATTGGTCTAGTTTTTGTGTCAGGGTAATTGTGGCCTCACAAAATGAGTTGGGAACTATTCCTTCCTCCTCTATTTTCTAAAAGAGGTTCTGTAAAGTTGGTGCTAATTCTCCTTTAAATGTTCTGAATTATCTTTTTATTGGCAATTGATGCTCTGTTCATCTTATCTCTCATGGTTTGAATGTGAGTAATCCATAACACTTTCACTTAAAAAATAGGAATAAAAACTTCCCCATTTTATCTTAGATGAGGTTTTTGTAGGATATGTAGGGATATAATCCAATTCCCTGTTTGCCCATTCTCAGGTGTGGTGACGTCAATGCTGAATATGGTCAATCACTCAGCTGACATTGGCTAGTCTGATCTTATGCACTCAAAATGCCTAGGTAAAGCTGTATCTATAGGTATAAATAAGTCAAGAAACGCGTTTAGGAAAACTCTGATAACCATTCTCTGCTGTCTACTCTGGCCGCATTGCTGGGCTAGCATTTACTGTTGTACACTGATAATGAACCTTAGAGCTCACTGCCACCAGTGAATAAAAAGCAGGAAAGAGGGGCACCCGGGTGGCTCAGTTGGTTAGCAACTGCCTTCAGCTCAAGTCATGATCTTGGAGTCCCAGGATTGAGTCCCACATCGAGTCCCACATCGGGCTCCTGGCTCAGCGGGGAGTCTGCTTCTCCTTCTCATGCTCTTTCTCTCAAATAAATAAAATAAATCTTAAAAAAAAAAAAAAAAGCAGGAAAGACATCGACCTTTCCTTCTGTTCTGCCACCTGGGAATGTAGGAATGGGAAGGATGAACTCAAATGCTTATACATTTTATATATCATATATAAGCTTATCTATTTTGTACGTGCTTATCTCTCTCTTTCTCCCTCTCTGTCTTCTTAGACATTATCTAGTTTAAGTTTCATGTCTTACAAATAAGGACACTGGAGCTTAGCAGAATGATATATTTAAAAAGAGAATTTTTTATTAGCATCAAGTCCAATTCTATTGATTTATATGTGAAATGGAAAGATTCGATTCCCTAGGCCTTTCCTAAGGAAAAATTGTTTTCTTACTTACATGGCTCCAAAGTGTGTTTGGGGCTGTAAGCTGAGGGGCCAAGATACTGATGACTATTATTAGTAGTAATGTTAAAACTACTACTTGTTTTTATGACTGCTAAGCCAATTTTATTTTATTTTGTTTTATTTTTATTTTAGATTTTATTTATTTATTTGACAGAGAGAAAGAGATCACAAGCAGGCAGAGAGGCAGGCAGAGGGAGAGGGGGAAGCAAGCTCCCTGCTGAATAGAGAGCCTGATGTGGGGCCAGATCTCAGAGATCATGATCTGAGATCATGACCCAAGCTGAAGGCAGAGGCTTAACCCACTGAGCCACCCAGGCACCCCAGGTAAGCCAGTTTTAGAGTAACTTTGTTTTCCTTGTCTGTTTTGCAGGAGAGCCATGGATTACTACAGAAAATATGCAGCTGTCATTCTGGCCACATTGTCCGTGTTTCTGCATATTCTCCATTCCTTTCCTGATGGAGAGTTTACAATGCAGGGTATGTGACCAAATGGATTTGCAGTAATAAGAAAAACACACACTTCTAGACGACCATCAATAACTCCATTAATTACATTTCCACCTCCTTTTCAAATGTGATAAATCTTGGCTTCTGGATATATATCCAGGCACTTTTCAATTGTACACATAAAGTTAAATTAGGATCAGATAATGTATAGTGAAAATTTATCTAACGTGTCCATTTAAATAGCAGCATGTACATTTTCATCTGAAATAGATTCCTTATTATTCTTTATCTGAGTTTTATAAGCAGAAAATGCTCCTTATTTCATTAGCTCAGTTTTTTTTTTTTTTTTTTTTACATATCTCCCAGGAGATTTGAGAAGATTTTAACATTGCCTCTGTAGATGAATTTTCATATCAGTTAACAAATGAGAAAAACAAAATCATTTTATGCAGTACATTTGTTTTGCTGTATTGTTTGAAAAATCTCATAGAGTGGCTGGTATAATTCTGTATGCAATGAAACTGTGAGCTACTCTTGGATATGGTTTTTCTTCGACAATGGTAATATTTTAATCCCAGCTCTCAAGTGGATGCTCCCTATCTGATATCAGGCTCTCCACTCATCAAGCTTTCTTAATTCTGACATATTTTTCTCTGTCAATATTTGGAGTTTCCACGGGGGGAAAAACAATAGCATGTTGTAGAGGGGAAACTATTTTGCCTCTGGGCAAAATTCTCCTTTCAGATGAGCATGGTGTTTTCATCTGTCAAGTTTCGTGCTCCCTATAGGCATGCTATTAGCATTGGGATAGAGAATCTGTGGTTGAAGAGACAGAAACTACTCCTCTTTTTTTGTGTTTATGCGAGAAACTACTACTCTTGAGATCTCCCGTGCATATCTGCAAAAATTATTTCCCATGAAAATAAATATAATCAGTACAAATAGATCTTATGTACGAAAGTTAACAGCCAAAAAATGTTTGGTATTTTCCTTCTATTTCCAATGGAAAAGAGTATTTAGCATCTCATAATCAGGGAAAAATTCAGGTTATTTTCTTTTAAATTTTATTTTCAATTAAAAAAAATAAACTCTATGCCCAACGTGGGGCTCGAACTTATGATCCCAAGATCAAGAGTCTCATAAGCTTCACCACCTGAGCTAGGTGCTCCTCCTGTTTCTTTTTGAATCATTCTTGGATTATTTTACTCTTTGCCTTTTTTGGTGATAGGTTGCCCAGAATGCAAGCTAAAGGAAAACAAATACTTCTCCAAGTTGGGTGCCCCAATTTTTCAATGCATGGGCTGCTGCTTCTCCAGAGCATATCCCACTCCAGCGAGGTCCAAGAAGACAATGTTGGTCCCAAAGAACATCACCTCAGAAGCCACATGCTGTGTGGCCAAATCATTTACCAAGGTGAGAACTCAGAGGACCCCAGAAGTTTTCTAACAGTGTAACCTGAGAAATGTCCCCAGAACACATCCATGGGGTTTAATGTCAGAGGTGTCTATTGACCCATCCTTTGCTTGACATTGGTACAGGGATTTGTCCCCTTAAATCAAAAATAACCTTGTAGGGACAGGCTGGACTTATTCAGAATGCAGGGAACAGCTGTGGAAGTGATGAGGTGTGGGTTGGAAGAGAGTATAACATACATACATGGTGCAAACTTAATCTTTTAGAAGGAAATATTAGCTGAAATAGAGAATGTGCAAACGGAACAAGCATCTGTTTAGGCCCACTGGCTACAGACAATGTTATTTAACATTTTCCAGTTTTGTCCATCCATCCATCCATTGATCCATCCATCCATCCATTTTTTTTTCCCTTCCTTTTCCTTTAGGCCACAGTGATGGGAAATGCCAAAGTGGAGAACCACACGGAGTGCCACTGCAGTACTTGTTATTATCACAAATCTTAAATGTTTTGCAAAGAGCATGTTGATGACTGCTGATTTCCTGGAGTGAAAAGTTAATTTTTTCAGTGTTTATGGCCTTGTGAGATAAAACCTTCTTTTTCTTTACCATACTCCTTTTGGCGTGCTTCAGGGACGTACTGCAGCTTTATTGCCTTTCTCTTTATCCTACGGTATAATCAGAAGTCTAGTTCTTTTCATTTGGAGTGAAGTACTGCATTTAGCATAACCATAAAAAGCTGAATCTTCTGGAAATAAAGCCTTTTAAATCATCATTCTATCATTGGATTCTATTTTTTTCGTAAGGGTTTAAAGCCAGGTACTTTTGATAAGATTAATTGAAGGGAGTGAGCCAATGGGTGAGCTGGGGTCCCATGCACTCAGTGACCCCAGAGAACATGGATCCCACCAAGATCCTTCCGGTAGGATCCAGAAGTGCATCCTTTAGCCAGTGGGCTAGTTTTTTTTTTTTTTTAAAGATTTTATTTATTTATTTATTTATTTGAGAGAGAGAGAGAGAGAGAGAGAATGAGAGAGAGGAAGAGGTCAGATGGAGAAGCAGACTCCCCGCTGAGGAGGGAGCCCGATGCGGGACTCGATCCAGGGACTCCAGGATCATGACCTGAGCCGAAGGCAGTCGCCCAACAACTGAGCCACCCAGGCGCCCGCCAGTGGGCTAGTTATAAAACTATCTGTTGGGGTGAGGAAAGAAAACACAAGAACTTCTATTCATTTTTATATCAGCCCTTTGATGATTTTTATAAAAGTACATATACATCAGTATGGTAATAAATGTATAAAATTTATAAATAAATAATTGTGCATACATTGAAGACGTTTGGTCAGACACTTTCTACTGGGAGAAGTGTGCAAAATTAGGAAAAAAAACTTAGAGAACACTGTTGTAAGTTTTGAGCAAGGCAAAATCCTTCCCAGCCTGAAGTTCCTATCCACTTGGCTTATACCTAGCCAAAAAAAGAGTACATTTTATTAGTCCCTGGCATCTAGGTTATGATTGAATGGTGGCTAGGAAAAGGGCATTGTTATCCTCAACTAAAACTGGGCACTGCTTTGATATTCCAGAGGCATTGGCTCTTACAGTCCACATTCAAGCCTAGAAGGGAATGAATAAATGATGAGCAAAGTACTCACTGAGCACTCACTGTAGGCTAGGTGTGGTGCCAAGCTTTTTACTTTAGTAGAATTTTATGTGGTTATATCCAAATGCTTAAGAGCAGTGCCACATTTATTGAATATTTATACTTAAAAACAGATACAGTCCTTCTTCTGAGGATGATGGTTTTATACATTAAATTATATTAGCTATGGAAGAGATCAAAATCACTCAAAAATTCTACTCCTAAAGGAACCTGAAATTAAAAAAAATCACACTGGTCACAGATAAGGTTTTCAAAATAATTTCAGTTATCATCAATTTGTCAAGATTCCATTTCTAAGTGAAAACTAGTTCCTAACAGTTTGGTAAATACACCGGGTGTCAGGATGAAAAATAAAATGAGTACATGTACATTTTAAGAAAAAAACACATGAAGATATTACTCTATTTGTTCATTCATTCATTTATTATACATTTACTTAGTGTCTAGTAAGTGCTGGCATGTTGTTACATTATGGGGATTCAGAGATACCAAGATTTCCTGAAAGATGAGATGGAGAAAATATAATGTAGCTTAATTCAAGAGAACAGTGGAGCTGATCATTAGTTCATACAGATATTTAATAGATATTCATTGAGAATCTACTATGTGTTAGGTCTGGAGAGCTCATGGGAGAATTCAGCAGGAGAGGAGAACTACTGACCTGCCCTTGGTCAGAGTGTCCTTGTCCTTCTGGGATTGTCTAATTGACAGCGGAGAAGGGACATTCCTATGGTCATTCAGACCAGCCAGATCAACCCTGGAGAGCCGTAGGACAAAATGTCTTGGCTATATTGACTTCCTTTCTGGGCATGGGCCAGGCATGGTGCTGGACTTGGGAAGGTCAAGATGAGTGAGACACAGACCTTGCTCTGCAGCAATCCACGGTCCACTGGAGAAGAGAGACATAGACAAAGAACGACAATCTAATGGGATACATGCTATGGGAGAGGTGTGGGACTTTGGTGGCACGAAACAGGGATGGTTGACTCAGCCGGATAGGGTTTGTCATGAACAGCTTCACAGGTGATACTGGAGTTGGGTCTAAGGGTTAAGCAGAGAGATGGGGTAGGGGCTCAGTCTAGTTAGAGGAAAACTGCATTAAGTAAACATCCTGAGATGGGAACAGGTATGATGATCCCAGAACTGCAAGAAGTTCAGTGTGACTGGATTGCGGGGAGATGGATGAAGTGCCGGAAATGCAGAGACAAATGGACGCCTGTCATGGTCCTTGTATAACATGCAAAGAAAGTGCATTCCAGCTAGGACAGCAACTTCTCAAACTAGAGGGCCCGAGGGTTCTGGAAGCCGCAGAATAAAACGCCCTTTTCTGCGGGATCAATTTTGCTTGAAGATTTGGGGAAATGTTATTTTGATTTGAAAACAAAGACCGACACATTATAGAATGGAATGTGAAATTGTAAAAATCAGATTAAAAAAAGAAACTTTGTGCTGAGGGTGGGGCCCTCCAGATCCTGATCTTCTGACACCCCCCTCCAAACCTGCTAGGAGCTTGTCTTAGGAGTACTTAAATGGAGGAGGTATTATTAAATAATTAATATGGTCAGTTTTGCACTTTGGAAAAATCATTTTGGCAGCAAGTAAAGGACGATTTGAGAAAGTGAGAGACTGGACACAGGATCACACGTTGGAGTCTTTGCAATTGTCTTGCAATGAGACGGTTCTAGTCTGTTGGCAGTGAGGGTGAGAGTAAGAGAAAGAAATGGAGTTGGGAGGAATTAGGAGGAAATGAAGAGCTAATTGTGGGTGTGGCTCCTGGCTTTTTGGGTGGCTGGTGGGTGGTTGTGTCAGTAACCGGGAAATGCAAAAGGTTTGCTTGGCAGCAGAGGGGGGAATGACATTCAGTGTGGGACCTCTGAGTTGAGGCGTCTAAGGAATATCAAGTGAACTTGTCTGATAGGCAGCCTGTGCAGTGACTCGGAGCTCAGGAAAGGACCCAAAATACATGCCTGAGGGTCATCAGGGGTGGGCGAGGCCAAAAGCACAGGGGAGGCTAGGATTGCTCAGGAGGGTGTAAGGGTGTGACGAAGAGAAGATGCTGCACCACCAACGATGGGTTCTGGGCTGGCCTGACTGAGAAAATGATTATGTCTTGTGGGACCGTCCAGTTGAAAGCCCTGATGCGAGCCCTCTGGAGAACAGATTACAATCTCAACTATAAAAGCAGCGAGGTGGAAGAGAGGTAGGCATGGAGGCTGGACATTTTGTTTCAAGCCTATCTGTGAAAAATTCCTAAAAGAAAGAGATAGAACGAGCATGTGTTTGAAGGATTATTCTATCAAAAAAAATTATCTACCATTTACCTCAGCCAGAAAGCTGCCTGAAATTCTCCTATTTGAGATTCCTTCCTTAGGACTAAGACAGTCTCCCAGGCATCTTTTTTTTTTTTCTTCCCATAATAACACATCTGACTGAGGCAATACAGTTGACCATTAACACTGCAAGATAAGATAAACAGAACACCAGGTCTGTCTCTATGGGTGGCAGACCCTGGTCTTTAGGGAAAGGCAGAATGATAAAAGGATAAAACCAAGAAGCAAGATTTCCACTACTCTGTAGTTGTGTCAAGAATCCTGGAGCCAATCAGAGAGATTCAAATCAAAACCACACTGAGATACCACCTTACGCCAGTTAGAATGGCCAAAATCAACAAGACAGTAAACAAGAAATGCTGGAGAGGATGTGGAGAAAGGGGAACACTCCTCCACTGTTGGTGGGGATGCAA
>CM052802.1:64878952-64967866 GCA_028533885.1 Nasua narica
AAAAAAAAATCTTAGTTAACTGGGAACAGAATGAGACTATTGAATTGGTAAATGATATATCTCAAAATCTGACAGAAAATAATGTACCTTATGTACATATCATAACAATTAACTAAATCTTGGAAATAAAGTGAGAGAATGACTACAAAAAAAAAAAAAAAAAAAAAAAAAAAGAATCCTGGAGCCAAAACTCCTAAGTGATTATGGGAATGTCACTGATGATGAGGGCTCAATGAGACAGTCAGGGGAGAGGGGAGGCTCCTGTGACTCAGTCTGTCTCCTGAGAGTGGGAGGAAAAAGGCAGCAAAAGATGAGAGGGAAAGAGACACAGGAAAGGGAAGAGAAAGAAGAATGGAGGGGGAAGAAAAAGTTGGGGCAGGAAAAACGTGTGAGAGGTATGGGGGAAAGACAAGAAGGGGTGTTGGAGGAGTCTGTAGCTTCAGAGGTAGCTGGCCTGGATTAAAGGATAGAGAAAAAGCCATGGATCTACATGCTGCCCCCACGTCCCTCACCACTGCCGGAATCCAAGTAATCACCCAAAGTCAAGACCTCTAGTCTCTCTGAAGCCCTTGTGCAAATGGATGAAAATACCCTTTCTGGGCAAGCAGAGCACCTTAAGTAAATGGCTTCATAACTAAATGGCACAGAAAAGTAGATATCAGTCAGTCCTTAATTCCTTTATGTAGTCCACACACTGTGCAACCTTCCATGGCAGCCATGATCATGATCTCTTTATCGTAATATGACTGTGGGAGATTATGTCTTAAATTGGTGAAAATCTTAGATTCCAAATATCTCTGATTCCAATCTTAGATTCCAAATGTTGATTCCTAATATTCTTATAGTGTTGGGAGGCTTCTGGAGAAAATAATCCCCTATATAGTTTGGTTTTGTTTTTACCAACTATGGGGAAACTAGAAGAGCTGCCCATAATCTGGCCCAACAGGAAGGTAAAAACCAAAGAATCCACTTGTAAATGACCATGCAGCTGACATGAAGAAGTTGGTTAGGACCACAAACCTCAAGAGGTCCAGAGGTCCCCTTATTTGATAAAAAGTTAATGTCAAACCACTTGACATCAGTGTAGCACTTTTACTTTCTTGAAGCTTTCTGTGCTTCATGCTGGTATGTCTGACTCAGCCCTTTGCGAACTGCAAGTCAGGGCAGGTGGCACTGTCTCCATCTGACAGTTGGATAAACGGAAACACAAAGAATTTTGGTTATACAGGGACTGAGAACATACGGAACCCCGGGTCTCCCTGTGTTCAGTTTTGTGCTGCTTCTTTCAAATTCCAATATCCTCTCAAGGTATGAAGTGTTTGCTTCGACTGCAAAGAACCTATTTTCCCCTGGGACCTGAATAGGCAAACTCTCTTGGAGATTTGCTCAGGGTGAAAAGCCATTCTAGTAAAAGAAATGAAATCTGGGGTGCCTGAGTGGCTCTGTTGGTTGAGCGACTGACTTCGGCTCAGGTCATGATCCCGGAGTTCTGGGATCGAGTCCCGCATCGGGCTCCCGGCTCCATGTGGAGTCTGCTTCTCCTTCTGACCTCCTCCCCTCTCATTCTCTCTCTCTTTCAAATAAATAAATAAAATCTTTGAAAAAAAAGAAAAAAAAAAGAAATGAAGTCTGAACTATGAATTGTTCACTGGTGTTTGGTCTGGAAGCTAGAACTTCGGTTTTACCATTATGATATTTTGTTTTTGTTTTTGTTTTTATTTTTGATTCATTCAACACCTCCTTCGGACACTTTCTTTTTGAACTTCCTTAGGAGAAGCACAAAGTGAAACCTGTTCAGAACCTCTGTTCTGAAACCCAAGTAGGATTTCCATATTCTCTTCAAAACTGGGTAGCATATGGAATTGTAAATATTAAATGTTGTTTTCACAAAGAACTGAAGCCAAGTTTGAGTTTGCTTGAAGCAAAGAGAGAAGTTAATTATTGCATCAAACTTCAAAAGGGGAGACATAAAAAGGAAATAACGATTGGATTTTTTTTTTTTTTTTAATGAATTCCCCTTCAGAACCTTAGGGAAACACATGCTCTGATAAATACTTGCCTATTGAACTTGACCTCCAGAGCTCACTCATCTGAAGGGCTTGCAAGCCGAGGCTTTGGGAAGAGAGTATGGAAAGTGGGCGTCAGGGAGGAGTCTCTGAAGAAGCAGCAGGGGAGTTTGGCACACAACTGAAAGTTGGTAAGAATGTTTCCAATGGAGCTATTCCGCCATTTTAAAGCCATTTCCGTGAATGAAATGTTTGCAGAAAAGTAGGACAGTAAAGCTAGAAAGCACAGAAAACTATATCCATTTTCTCCAAATGCTCTTGATCACAAAGTGTTTGACTTACAGTCACTTATTTAGTTGTAGATTGTAACAGTAATTGATTCTCAAGAAAGTTGACAATAAGTAGAATTTCAGCATGTACAGATTTCCTTCCACATACCGTTTTCTCAACTGCAACTCCTTTTGGGGATAATTAGAAAAAGGCGGCGTCAGGGCTAGGCCTGGGAAACAGAGGGGAACTGGGAGGCAAAGCAGAAGTAGTGGTTTGCCCGAGACGGTTTCAGAGGGATGAAAGAAGAGGAAGAAAGGAAACCTGGGCTTGACCTAGAAATGCACCTGCTGCTTTGTGAAGACGGAGGAAGTGGGATGGGCATGTGGATAAGGGGGTGCTGGCAGATGATTGGGTTGACGTTATGGTGGGAGAAATTAAAGACTTAACTGAGTATTAGGGAGAGAATATCCTTTTTTTTTTTTAAGATCTTATTTATTTGAGAGAGAGGAGAGACAGACAGAGTGAGCACCAGCAGAGGGGAGGGGCAGAAGTGGAGGGAGAAGCCCCAATGCGGGGCTCGATCCCAGGACTGTGAAATCATGACCTGAGCCAAATCGACTGAGCCCCCCAGGTGCCCCCAGGGAGAGAATTTCTCAATTATTTAAATTAAATTATGGTTAGTCTAGTGACTGTGTGTCTCTGTTACTGCTCTGTGATGCGGAAGACATCTGCTTAGACAGAGTAAGCTCTGAAGGTATGCCCCGTGGTTCCTGAAGGTGAAGATACAAGTCCTCAGCACGACATTATGAAGCTGAGCCTGGCCACGGGGGGCCTCTCCCGTCTGCTCTCTCCTCTAGTCCATCGGTCAGAAGCAGAGACGCTGCACCTCGTGGACAAATGGTACCCTGAGTATTTGGAGGAGTTGGTAGGTGAGGCCGGCGAGCCTTTGTGCTTTTCCAGGGACGTCCGGCAGGTTGGGTGTAGCTGACTGTGTACATTTGTCTTCATCTTGATGCCATTCTTCTGTTCATTTGCCTCTCGTGTGCCCTTTTAGTGGCATTCAAATAGCTGCAGGGTGACAGGTTTGATGCACGGACACTCAGCAAATTATAGCTTCAACATTATTCAGAGATATTCAAGGAGCTAAAGTTAAAGCTCAACATCTATTCACATTATCACATGAATTTCAACATGACAACTGTCAATGAAAGAAAAGGAAAAGCCATCAGTTCCTTTACATAGAGTTTACACTATTATAAAGTTTTGAATGCTTGTGAAATAGTGGCTTTAAAATTCTTTTACTCCTAACATGTGCAATGTTTTCATCTGGTAAGGACTATCAAGAATTGGAAGAGATCATCATTAAAAAGACTCCATGATGATGAATTTGACATCTTTTTTTTTTTTTTTAATCGAGGCCTATATGGACATCTCGAAACACCGACCTGTTTATCCTATTTGTTTTCCTGTGTACCATGAGGTGAAAGGTTAGGAAGCAGTAGGATAGAAGGCAAGATTTTTTTTAAAAAGACAAAAAAGCCTGGTTGCTGTCTACAACAAAGCATACACAAACACATCTACTGAACATTCGGGAAAGAGAGATCCTGAAAAATGTTTAGCAAGATAAGGAACGGAAATAGAATTAATTACATAGTAACCTGTTATATAATTTAATATGTATGAAATTCCATTAACATTATCTTCATTTGGTTCACTGCCTTTATCATTTTACATTAGGGAACGTAAAAATATTTCTAAGTGCCTTCCTAGGTTCATTCTGCCAAGTCCATTTTCTCTTCTGTGGTTGGAAAAATGGCCACTAAATATTTTTTTCATCTCTCTGGGCTCATTTACTCATGTGTCTCTTTACTTGAATTTGAGAGCTGAATTTGGGTAGGATTTTGAGAATGACTTACTTTTTTTTTTTTTTTTTTAAGATTTCAGAGAGTTCTGGGCCCAGTTTACTGTAGAGATAAATTGGGACTGGTGATGCTGGCCTTTTTTTTTTTTTTAAACATATTCAATTTTAAATTAGTTTGTTCAGGAGATATTGTTGAAAACCACAATGCTTTTAATAGGCATTTGTTTCCCCCTTCCCACTTTTACTGAGATATAATTGACATATAACATTGTATTCGTCTAAGATATGCAACATAATGATTTGATATGTTTATTATGAAATCATTGCCACAAGTTAGCATCCATCACCTCATAGAGTTACAATTTTTTTCATGTGATGAGAACTTTTAAGACCCAGTCTCTTAGCAACTTTCAAATATACAATATGGTATTGTTAACTATAGTCACCATGCTGTACATGACATCCCAAGTCTTATTCAGCTCCAGAACTTTGAAGGAGAGTTTCCCTCCACCTATCCATTGTTTGCTGGAGGAGAGGTGTTGTAGCTGGACCACTTTGCTGCCCTAATTGGCCCTCCCTACCCCCTCAGGAGCATGAAGGGAAGAGAAAGAAAAGGAAGTAAAGGAGTGGTAGAGAAAGACTGAAGTTGGGCAGGTTTATGGGCTCTCTCACTGGGCACCTCACAAACTTCCCTCTCAAAGAATTCTACCCCATGTCTTTGAAGAAATTCTGTTATCAATTCCACAGTTTTCCTAAGGGCACCTCTAGTTGCATCAACCTTTGAAGTTTTTAGGCTCTTTTATTCCATATACCAGTAAGTCTTTGATTATATTTTAGAATAGAAATAATATGCTTTTACCTTTTAGCATGACCAGTTTCAATGTAAAAATGGGAAGCAGCAATTTTTGGTGAAATTTGGGGGTGGAGGACATCTTCCTGAAGGCTGATGCTTACCCCCTACACCAGAAACATTAAAATCTCTGAAATCCTCCTAGCTCTCCACACAGGCCACATTTGAGTCCTAGATGGCCCTTTTGTGTTTCAGAATTGTGCCTTAGGAAGTTTGATGAGCCTGGGAATTCAAGAGAGTTGTAGATAAAAGTTATGTTATAAAAGGACAATAAATTTATGGCCAAAGGCAGGTTAGAAGGGGGGTTGACAGTCGTTTTCTCATTTCTAGAACTTCCTATATTAGTGTTTCTCTACCTTTATGTTTCCCCCCATCACAGCTGACTCAAAGGACTGTGTGCATGCCCACTAGCAACAGATGCTCACCACTGCTTTGAAGGAGATGGTGTGGTTGAGCCCCCCCTCCCAACAGGTGATTCTGACACTCTCTCTAGGAGAATGCGCTTCTTCTCACACCTGCTCTCATACCCAGCTGTAAGATGGTAGCACATAATGTAAAACCTTACTGGCTACTTTATAGCAGCTTTTGACGTTATCCAAGGCTCCTAATCAATCTGTTTCAAAGTTCGAGGAGGAAATGAGTAGAGAGTTTTTATCAGCATAGAGTATTGTAGTATAATCTTTCTACAAGGCTGATTTTATTCAGAAAGCTGAAATCAAATCTTTAAATAAGGAACTCCATCTGATAGAGGCATGTTGAAAAGCACAGGAACCAACCTAGAAGAATTCCCAATGACCAAAGTTGGAACAATTTGAACAACAAAATAAATAGCAATAATAATGGATTAAGCCCATAATATAAATATCCATGAATCCTTGCTGTTATAAATGCTTAACTAAATGAGGACACAATATGGCTTTTCCTTATGGCAGAATCCCAATTAATAGAAGGGGAAGGAATGAGAAAAATAGCAAGTCATCACCACAGTAATAATTGTAGGATGCTGGATGCTAAAATTGGTGGGCAGAAGTTTGAGGAAAAACAGGATATTTACAACATCAAAAAGAATTTGCTCGAAGACACCTATTCATTACAAAGGTAAAAGTCATAACTTTGAACCAGGAATAATGTGTTATCAACATCAAAGCCCCCAAAATGACATGCCAAGATAGGCCAGAAATGCATCATAATCTCAATCTAATCATGAGAAATCATCAGACAAATGCAAATTGAGGGAAAACCTACAAAATAACTGACCAGTTCTTTTTAAAAAGGTCAAGGTCCTGAAAGACAAGGAGGAATGAGAAACCATCACAGTCGGGAGAAGACTAAGGAGACACACAGCTAACTGCAAAGTGGGGTTCTTAGGTCTGATCCCAGAATAGGAAAAGAACATTAGTGGAAAACTGGTGAAATCCAAATAAAATCTGTCCTTTAGTCGATAGTATTGTGCCAATGTTAATTTCTTGGTTTTGATCATTGTACTCTGGTTATGCAAGATGTTAACATTAGCAGGAGGTGACTGAAGGGTATATGGGAACTCTGTTCTACTTTCCTACTTCTCTGCAAATCTACAATAATTTCAAAATAAATTCACAGAAACCTTCCTTAGAATCATCCTCTCATATCCCCTACTCTACTATATTGAATCTTTTTATGATCATTACTAATCAGTTTATGTGCCAAATTCTATTATTTTTTTGTCTCTTTGCAGCATCTGACCCTCTGAGCCTCTTCCTCCTTAAAACTCTTTTTCCTTGCCTCACATCACACTTTCTTCTCCTGGTTTTCCTCAATTCCAGCTGCTCTGTTTGAACCCATTTCCCATCTCTGTCTCTCCACAAGGTATTTCTCAGCCTTTTGTCCTTTGCCCTCCTTCTCTTTTGCCCATATGTTTTAAGGCTGCCTTGTAAATCGAAGTCCCCACTACTTAACCATGATTATAGGCTCTTTACAGTGGGCTCCAACCCAACCCTCCTGCCTCATTGTTTCATATAATTCTGCCTACCTTCTGGCCACACCAACTTCTGTCTCACCAACATTTATATATCACTCTGGATATTCTCACCGCCTAGAAAGCTTTCCTTCTTGGCTGCCTGGAATCCTGTTCATTGTTCCAGACTCAGTTCATGTGTCGCCTTCTCTGTGATGCCTTCTTTGATCTTCTCTAACAGTATTCATTCTCTTCTTTTTCCTCAAGGCATGCTGGACCCCCTTTTACTGTATCACATATTTGTTTGTCCACCCATCTATCAAGCAACCAATATTTCAGAGCAGCTGCTCTGTGCAAGGCCCAGAGCTAGGTTTTGTGTACACATGGGTGAGTGAAATAACACAGTGCTTCCCTTGAGGAGTTTAAAAGGCAAGAGACAAAGACAGAAAATAAACAAATGAATGAATAAGTATATAACTACAAACTGTGGTAAGAGCCATAAAGAAAACCAATATCATAAAGTGACAGAGGATAATGGGGTGGGGCTGGGTAGATATTTTTAGATAATATAGAGAAAGTCTCTTTTAAAATGACTATTCATTTTATAAAAACATCCTTGTTAAAATAAGTCTATCCATATGGAAAAATACAAGAATCAGTGCAAAAATATTACTCATAATCCCACCTCATAATCCCACCACTCAGAAACAATCATCGTAAACAGATATTTTAATGCATATACACAAAGAAGGGTAAATATGCTCACTAACATGGCCCCAATGTATATGCTGTTTTAATTTAGTTTCATTTGAATTCAACCTAAGTGAAGAAGATAGAATTGTTGACTTTCAAATAAATGTGTAATAGATACTCATTCTAAGACAATGGTCTCAACCTCGGCCGCCCCTAAGAATGCCTTGAGGTGTGGGCCTTGAGGTGGGGAGGGGTGGGGTATTCATCTCTGACAGGGATAGGTCTGGGCAGGGGCCACTTTCCATGGATGGGAATATCTAAGGCAGGCATTGACCCATACACATCACCTCCAAAGGTGGAAAAGGAAATCCAAGGACACTCCAGTCAGAGGCAATGGCTGTCTCCATGCTCTGAGGCCTGCTGTGATGTGGTGTGAGAGAGGAAGTCCTCTAGTACTTTGGCTTGGTGTTTCAGGGCCATGAGCTGGGAAGCGAGGAGCCCTGGCTAAATCTGTATGGGAGGCCCGCAGGACAAAAGTGTGGCTCCTTCGTTCTCAGTTGAGTTTTGCTCTCAACCTATGTAAAGGGGTCAGTAAAAGAATTATTCATGTTTTCATTGAAAAAATTAGTAAAGAAATTCAATTAAGCTGCTTAATTGTTCTTTAATCACAGACTGTTGGGACACAATTTTCCTGACTTTTCTATCTTCTTGAACTTCTACCTAAGATACTTTTCTATGTTTATTAGAGCCCTAATTCAATGCCTTTTTGGACTCTGAAAGTCTAGCTGCTACTGGCTCCCCAGGTCTCAATTACCTCTGAATTCTTGATGAGTATGTACCCCCATGCATTCCTTACTTTGTGGATCTCCCTGGAACTGACCGTCCACTCCTCAGTAAAGCCAGACTGGACTGCTCCCAGGGCCACACCTGGGTCCCTGCCCCAATTCCTGCTCCACCGGGGGGCCATCTAATCCATGTTTCTGCCCTACCTGGAGACCAGCTGACATGTTGAAATAGAAAAAGCTGGCTAGGATGGCTGGAATGGGTGCAGTTAGACAGGGGGCCACATCACAAAGAATTTGTTTTTGTCCCAAGTACAGAGAGAAGATACATGCCAATTGTTCTCTTGTCATGCACTAACAACCTGCTCATAGCATATGAAGACCATACAAGGTTCAGAGAGTAACTTTGATAAGAGAATGTTATTATCACTTATGTGGCTGCAAATAATAGTCAATGATTATCGGTTAAGAAAATCCTAGATGTAATTTCTGCTCTGATAATGACTCTTTTCCTTGGTGGCCTGACTCAGTTTCCCTAGTTCAATAAATGGAGGAGGCATTAGTGATTGCACTGAAGAATAAAAGGCAGAATGCCATGTTCCTTTAGGTAACGGGTTCTTTTAATTTCCCAATTAAAAAAAATCATAATCTCATTTAAGACTTTAAATGTAATTACAGATTCTTGTGCCCAACCCCAGACCCAATGAATCAGTCTTCCTAGTTTTTGAGCCTAAGTATGTGTATACTTCAAAACTCAAGAGGTGTTTCTTTCCTTTTCCTTTCTTTTTTTCTGAAGCAGACTTCACACCCAAAGTAGAGCCCAACTCAGAGCTTAGAACTCATGACCCCAAGATGCCTAAACCGAGATCAAGAGTAGGACACTTAACCAACTGAGCCGCCCAGGTGCCCCCGCAGGTGTTTCCTATAGATTTCATTTCTAAGTAATCTCCACATCCAACTCCAGGTTTGAACTCACAACCGTGAGATCAAGAATTGCATGCTCTACTGACTGAGCCAGGCAGGTGCCCCTCCACAGATGTTTCTAATGTCTATCAATGATTGAAAAATGCTGTTCCAGATGATTCTATAAGTCCTATTTGGTGTAAGAATGCAAATAAGAATGGGGACTGGTGTCATCTATTTTTATTTTTGAAATCGTTTTCCTCAAGGACATTTGGTCTTAATTTTGAAGTACTGCTTGAAAATCCTTTATTTTGCATTTCCTCACCCTTAACTCTCAAATAAACGTCTTGGGCTAAGTTTTAGCAAGAGAAGGCAGCAATGATTATTGCCTTTAGTCCCTGTGGTTTTGGCTGTACTCAAATTAGAGAAATTTCCCAATAGATTCATTTGTCATGTCACTTCACATTTTTATGTGAAGAAAGCTGGTTAGGGGATTCTTACTAGCGCATAATCTTTCTCATAGGACATGGGCAATAAAAAAAATCACTGCTACCGCGAACAACTCCATGAAGTCAGAGCACAAAGGAAAATGGTAAGTTTTTAACCTTGTTCTTGATCAAATAAGTTCAAGTGTTTATTGCCTGTCCATTCTCTACTCAGAAGGGAAAAGGAAAAATGTTCCACTTAGTCACCTTCTGTGATAGTTCCATTAATCAAAATATCAAAGAAGGCCTAGATGATTATTTTAACTAAAAGAGACAGATACTGGTGGAGTTCAGAAGGAATTTAATTTCCTGATCCAGGAATTAAACATACGAAATCATCTACTTGGACCCTCTGTTCTTTCCAATGAGTTCGCTTATTTAAATAACATTGAGTTTCCTGACCCTTTTACAGACGCTGATATCCATTACAGGGAAAAGTAGATCAGTGTGTCTTGGGTAATAGCGGAATGCTAGCCAAGAAGAGGTCCGTGTATATTCCCTGCTTGCGGGTGGGTGGGGCCATGTGACCACTTCTGACCAATGAGCTATGAGGGAAAGTGGCTTTCATGTAAGTTCTCTTTGCCTCCCAGGGGAATGTTCCGGGGTTAATTTCTAGAGGATGGAGCCTCCATAAGCCTGGGTCCCTGAGTAGTTACTGTATGCAGCCGGGCTTCCCAGCCGCAATGGGCAAGTAGCATGAGTGAAACTAAGTGAAACATAAGTGAAAAACTAAGCTCAGTTCTATTGAGCTACTGAGAATTAGGATTGGCCTCTGTAGCACTACGTAGACTTGACCAATGCAAGTATTATGACCTACCAAAAAATTCCCCAAACGTGGACTGTGTTTTCTTTTTTTTGGACTGTGTTTTCTTTAGAGTGGTCAGTGTTTGGAACATCAAAATCAAACCTGTGGGGAGCGGTACACATTAAAGTAATAAAATATGTAGATAAACAAAACAAAACAAAACACAAAAAACATTTTATTTCACAAGCTTTGTGGCCAGAAGACTGTTACTTAATTAGGGACTAGCTCCATATTCAAGAATATTAAAATCGTTTAAAAAATATACTACATGTTCTTTCTTGATAATTCCTAAAATTTCCGGGTAATAGCAGCTTCTATTACATTCTTAGAGATTGCCCAAGAGTTTGGTTGACCAGAGCCTTTAAGAAAAACTAATCTGCCTGGCGCTTGGTGCCAGTGAGGTTGCTCTTCTCTCCCTTTGGAAAGTCCATCAATACTTTGTTACCTCAGGAAATGCAGAGGACCAAACACCTCACACCCACCCTCTTAGAAGCTTCCGCTTAAGCTTTCAGGCTCTCAAGACCACAAATATTGACTCCTGTTAGTCTGGGGGAGGCATTCTGTCTAGCTTCGTTCTGGTAAATAATTCCTTCAGAGCTTCTCATATACCAGCTCAGGACATTTAGCTATAGAAATTAAGTACATACAATTTCAACAGTGTCTGCCCTCATTCTGCTTATAACCTACCTGAGGAAAAAGTCATAAAAGCAAGGGTGAAATAATAAAACAATAAAACAAGTGAGTAAGCGCAGAGAAATAAATGAGTGCCCAAAAAAGAAAGCTGTGAGAATTTCTACGAGAAAACAGTGTCGTCAGGATGGCGGAAAGATGAACAAAAGTTCATCTATGTCGAAGTGGTAAGTCAATTGTTGACAAATGAAGGTGGTCGTATTGGCATGTGGAATATTGTGTACAAGGGCTCGGTATGAGGCATGACTGGAATAAAGCAAGAACTAGGGAGAGAAGCTTGGAAAGGTAGGTCGGAAGCAGATTGTTGAAAGCACTGGATAGTGGAAAGGCAGAAAACTTTAGCGTTGAGATCATGGAGAAGTATTATTATTTAATATGGGACTGTGAGGAACCTGGTGGCATTTTAGCGACACTAGTGTTGGCCAGCTGCAACATTCCTTGGAGAGGGAGGGACCTAGTAGTGCAGATGCTTCCTCCATGGACCAGCGCTCATGCGTGCAGAGAGGTGGCAGGCAGAGAGGCTGTAGTGGGAAAAAGGGTTGCACACCTAGAGATGTGGGATCGATGATGCCGATAATGGCCAACGCTTGTTAGCTTGTACAGTGGGCCAGGCAATGTCGGAAGCATTACACACGTTCATTCAGTTCGCACAACACCCTGAGCGGCTATCATTTGTGTTTCAAAGATTCAAAAATACAAGTGAGGTTAAGTCACCTCACGGTTCAGGAGATTTGGGCGATCTCCATGACTGCCATGGATGGAAACGAAAATCAGCCGAATCAAGACTCCGCTGAACAGAGGGGGTGTGGCGCTTATTCTGGGTGTAATTCCCACAGGAAGGCCGGGTCTTCCGGCAGGCACCCTCGGATCACAGTGCTGCTCGGTCGGACCAAGGAGCTGAGAGGTCGGGGCCAGCAAGGGAGCTCAGAACCCGGACTCCGTCTCTCAGGCGCAGTGCGTTAAGTAGGACACCTGAGATCTCCCTGAAATGCGCTTCTGGAAAAGGAAGAGCATGTGTTTCGGTGCAGAAATGCATCTGAGACAGGAACTGCCATTTCCTAGCTGTGTGTCCTTGCCCAAATTACTTAACCTTGCTGAGGTTTCATTTCTATACTTGCAGCGTAGAGGTGATAATAATTCCTTCCTCAGACGGTTGTTGTGAGTTTTAAAGGGAATGCGGATGCAAATCGCTCAGCACCTGGCCTGTAATAAAAGCTCCTTCAGTGTCAGCTTTTTTAATTACCCAGCACCACCAGCTATTTTGTCATTACCCAACTATATTTTGTTAAACCTGTATGGGGTAAATCAGGAGAATAAAAAGAAACTGAAAAATTGAAACAAATGTTATTACAGCTCCACACGCAAGTGTGAGAGCCAATCGAGACATGTCCGATTTCCATCTTCTCTTTGACAAAAGACCTTTCAACACCCTCTCTATAGGTAATGAAAAGCACATTATTCTTTTCTTCTCCGGTTTGCAACCCTTCCTTTCAGGAATTTGATAAAGGGGGAAAGTGCAAGTTGCCTTATCTAAAACAGCCATAATTGGTTGTCCGAAAGGCATTTTGTATTTGATGTTCCCAAAGGGGTAGATGCTGGAGCCAGACAGACCGTCTGGACCCCGAGGGCATCCCTGGCCTTCTTTGCAGGAACACATTTAACATATACGCATGAGGGAAGCACATGTCCACACGGCGTCCACACAAGAAGCCACTTCAGAAGAGGCAAATGCCTCTGTGCGAGAGAAAAAGCTGAATAAAAGAAAAATAAACAAATCTCTGTATAAGCACCCCAATTCTGTCATTACCGTAAGCTACCAATTACTGGAGATTGCACATAATGGATCTCTGAACACTGTTTCAGCAATCTCTTTTCATAGCTGGCTGGTTTTTGTTCTGTTTTTTTCTCTTCCGTAACAGAGATGGATTTTTTCTTTTTAAAGATGGCCACTTCCTTCTACCTCCTTTCTTTCAGGGTTTGTACTCATTTATGCATCAACACAAGAGAGAAAATATTTTAAACGGTTTGTGTGTGTCTGAAAACCAGTCAATGCCTGCCTGCTTTTAATTTTGTTGCTTATTGCAGCCCTAAGATATTTTTGTGGACTTGGAGCACCACCCAGTGGCCATGTGTGGCCAAAAACATTAAAAAAAAATTTGGAGATGGAAACAAGTATTAGAAACAATTATTAATTTTCTTTGAAATGAACTGAAGAAACGGATGACTCCAAAGCCAGCATACGAAGAGGTCATTGCAATCACCAT
Organism: Nasua narica; assembly: GCA_028533885.1. NCBI lineage: Eukaryota > Metazoa > Chordata > Mammalia > Carnivora > Procyonidae > Nasua > Nasua narica. Next base: position 64,892,495 of record CM052802.1, read on the forward strand.
GACTGTAATTCTTGCCTTTCTTTCTCTTTGATTTCGTTCCTTTGGTTCATGACATTTCATTTATTGTTGCTGCTATGTGTTCAAACCAAACCAAACTACCACCCCCAACCCCAAATACAAACCCGAGTTTTTGTGATAGTTTGTAGTATTTATTCCTGAGGCTGCTATTGAAATAGACACTTCAGTAGTTTAAACATTGGATCTGTATGGAGGTAATCCAAGTCTGCGTGTTCCCACTGCCACCTTATGAGGGCTTTTGAGAAGGGTCATTGACTGATGAGGAGAGAGCTTCCTTCCCTGCCTATTGCACTGGGGCCCCTCACATCATGTGCCTCTGTTGCTTCCTTTGGACACTGCCTATCTTGTCAAGTGCAGTAGTTCTCCCTTATTTGCAATTTCAGTTACACATGATCAGCTGTGGCCTAGAAGTCGATGATCCTCCTTTCAATGTATCATCAAAAGGTCAGTGGTAGCTGGATGCTACATCACAAAGCCTACGTCACTTCATCTCATGATGCAGGCATTTTATCATCTCACATCATCCCAAGAAGGGTGAGTACAGTTCATTAAGATATTTTGAGAGAGAGAGAGAGAGCACATATTCCCATAACATTTGTTACAGTATAGTGTTACAATTATTCCATTTTATTTTTAGTTATTGTTAATATCTTACGAGGCCTAGTTTATAAACTAAACTTATCAGAGGTATGTCAGTATAGGAAAAACACATAATATATATAAGGTCTTCTTGTCTGAGGTTTCAGGCATCCACTAGGGGTCTTGGGATGGACACCTGTGGATAAGGGGGACTACTGTAGCCTACATTTGCCTCTGTGATAGGGCCCTTATGTTAGCTCATCTCAAACTCAAAAAGCCACATAGGTCTTTCAGACATGACTGACTCCTAGTGCGCGGTGAGGTTCCAGTATCAGAAAGTGCAAGCATGGGACCTTTGTTCCATTCACATCAGATTTTGCCTTGTTGGTTTTGGTCCCCATGTTGTTGGGGTCCACTGAATTGTCTTATTCATCTGGTCTAGTTTTACATCATCTAGAAATGTAGTAATCATTCCATCAGTGTCTCACGCTATTGATAAACACATAGACTAGGAGATATTCAACAAGAACAGTGGCGGCACACTGGAGTTCTGTCCAGGGCTCTTTGGCAGTATTCTGTGGGTTGGGCTAGGGATTTAGTTGGCTGGTTCTTATGAAATTAAAAAAAAATCACAACAACACCAATTTATTTAGGTATTTATGTATTTTTATCTTATTTTATTTTATTATTTAAAATATTTTATTTATTTGAGAGAGTAAGAGCGAGAGAGCGAGAGAGCCCAAGCATGAGTGGGGGAGGGGCAGACGGAGAAACAGACTCCTCGCTGAGCAGGGAGCCAGACGTGGGGCTCCATCCCAGGACCCTGGAATCCTGACCTGAGCCAAAGGCACACACTTAACTGACTAAGCCACTCAGGCACCCCTTTATTTTATTTTTTTTAAAAGATTTTATTTCTTTAAGTAATCTCTACACCCAAGATGGAGCTTGAACCCACAACCATGAGATCAAGAATTGCATGCGCCACCACCTGAGCAAGTCAGGAGCCCCTCAACTACATTGTTTTGAACCATCTTTTACATCTAGGCATGTATTATTACCATGTATGATGTTGAAGGTTGTTGACATTTCTGCAAAGTAGACCTTGGAGTCCACATTATTATCCTCAGGTTTTAAGATATCAAACCGAAGAATGGAGACATTAACTGATATGCCTGTGGTTGCACCCAGCTTGGAAGTGATTGAGCTGGATTGGCACATACACCTGACTGACCTCAAGGTCTACACATTTCTGCTCTACCAAACTGCCTCATGGTTTCATCTTCTGAAGACATGGATCTTTAAAAGTAATCCGTGGTCAAAGGAAGCAGAGAAATAGAATTACAAGGCCACAAAGTTCAGTTCAAAACAATTAGTGCTGTTGGGACAATTAATTCGTGATTAAATGAGTTCGAATGCATATTTATAATTGTTCCTGGGAATATGACAAAGTCACATTGTGATGAGAACGTCGGCCTAGCTTTTGTCAATATGATAAATGGAATAAGTACCAGCTACTCATTAGTGAATTAAATGTTTTCAAATTCATAAAAACTTATATGCTTCTTATTCAGAATGAAGACTAGCAGTGACGGCGCAGCCTTGTACCTCTCCTGACCCTATTGAGGATGCTTTTAATATTCTGCTCTTACTTGAGATGCTTAATGTAGGTTTCTGTTTGATAGCTTTCATTAGAATGAAGATTTTTTTCCTATATGTAACTTGCTGAAAGTATTTTTTAAAAGCAAATGCTTTTTTAATGTCTAATAACATGGTCATATTAAATATTTTTATTGTAAAACATCACATGTAGAAAAAAGTCTATAAAATATATATGCACAGTCCAAAGAACAATATTAAAATTAATCATCTTGCATGAACCTATTTTTCAGGTAAAAAAAATGTCTCTTAGAAGCTCATCAAGAGTGGCTCAGTGGGTTAAGCATCTGCCTTCGGCTCAGGTCACAATTCTGGGACCCTAGAATGGGGCCCCATGTTGTCAGGTTCCCTGCTCAGCGGGGAGTCTTATCCTTCTCTCTCTGCCCTTCCTCCATGCTTGCACATGCACATGTGCACACACATACTCTCTCTCTCAAATAAATAGGTAAAATGTTAAAAAAAAAAAAAAAGAGGAAGAAGAAGAAGCCCACTGAGGAGTGCCTGGGTGGCTCAGTTTGTTAAGCATCTGACTCCTGCTCAGGTCATGATCTCAGGGCCTTGTCCACAGTAGGGCTCTGCACTCAGTGGGAAGTCTGCTTGTCTTTCTCCCTCTGCTCCTTCCCCTCCTTCTGCTTCTCCCTCTCCCGCTGCTTCCTCCTCTCTGCTTATACACTCTCTCTCTCTCAAATAAATAAATAAAAAATCTTAAAAGGAAGAAGCCTACCGAGATTTCCCTCCTTTCTCCCCAGAAGTAACTATTATCCTAACACTTGCATTAACGGTTTGCTTTTCTTTATGGTTTCACCATCTATGTAAATATCTTAAGAATATATAATTTAATTTTGCCTATACTTGAATTTGATAAGTAGAATTACTGTATCCCATTATTCCTCTGTGACTTCCTTTTTTGGGGTCCAACCTTGTTTGTGAGATTCATCCATGTCGTTGCATGGTAGCTATAGTCCATTCATCACTGAACAACATTCCACTGTATGCCTGTGCTGTTGTGTATTCATTTATCCTCCTGCTCATGGTCCTCTGGGCTGGTTCCAGTTTGGGGCTATTATAAACATTGTGCTACAAAGAGTTTTATATACACCCCGTAGAACACATCTGCCATTTTCCCCCTGTGGTGGCCATGGAAGTAGTTTTTCCATAGCAGAGATCTGTTGGGTTGCCTTTTTTTTTTTTTTTTTTTTGGATCAGTGATTTTTACCTTTAGATGAATTTTTGGCAAGACTTGAGCCCTTCCAAAATTCCTATCAGTTTTCTCACAGATATTCAAAGCCACTGTCTTCCTCTTACAGATTGCAGGAAGGTCTTCCCTGACTTCTCTTCTTCCTTCCCAACAAATCACAGATACAATACATTGTATGCTCTTCTAATTTGGAACTCTCTAATTCACACAAACTTCTTATGTTGTCACGGCAGGCTACATAATTTGCATGGCCCGGTACAAACAGGAAATGTGGGGCCCTTTTCCCAAAAGCGGGAAAAATATATAGCTTTTCCTTTCTTCCACAGTCTCTCTCTCCAGTTGTTACAGTGTTTTTCATTTGCCATTTAATGTCATCGTAAGTAAAGAAAAATGAAAATTTTGTATCGTCATGTTTTATCATTCATCTCTATATTGTGTGATGCTGGTTTTAAAAATGTATACGAGCATTTATCTTAGACACTTACTCACTGAAATTGCACAATTTTTATTTTGTAGTTCATACACACATATGTATTTGGTTCTCTTCAGGACAGTGGGAACACTTCACAAAACTAACTCAACTGTTTTTCTTTCCCTTTTTGACACCCATACATTCTACCAACACGTCCTGTCTTCATCTCCTAATGGGTATGGAAAGACTGAAATTAAAAAGAACCGTGAGTTACTCTTTATATCCCTTTCTTTTGACGTCATCATTTTCAGCTTAAGTGGTTCACTAATACAGAGAAGTAACAGTGAGAAAAGCTATCCTAGGTCACCGATGTTTCTTAGAATACCGCTGTCCTTCGCGTGAGGCAAGCTCCGGCTGGAACAGAACCTGGAGCCTCTGACAGCCCCCACTCACCCAATCAAAGATCAACATGCTTATTCTTAACTTGCTTTGAGTCTTGCTGAACTTCCACATATTGTGGACCTGCCAGAATTCCGTGCTCATCAGAGGACTGCTGTAGGCAAATGGAAGAGCAAGGGGTGGTGGCTACCCACTGAGTGTGATGAGTGTCTCCTCTGCTCAGGCACGTGACACATCAACCATTCGCTTTCACTCCTAAAACACAAGTTCAAAGATAAAATTCCTCAGAATTTCAAGACAGTAGGAGCACAATATTAAACCAAGCAGCAGGGGGTTAGGCTTCTGAGCATGGGACCTGAAAATGGGTTGCATGTTCATTGAACTGACCCTGGGCTGCTATTTGCCTCTGGGCTTTTGCATAGTCTGTTCTCACTGTTTGGAATATCTTCTCTTCTGCCTCTGCTTCCCCTGCTAACTCCTATGGATCCCTCAAGCCCTGGTGTGGACCCTAATGTCTCTGGAAAGCCTCTCCTGAGTCTTCTCGATGAGGTTTTGGGCTGGTCTTCTATGTTGTAATAGCGTTCTTGGCTTTTCTCTATTATTTTATGGTAATCCACTATCAGCTGTATTGCATTAAAATTAGATCAAGCCTTCCCTGTGAACAGGAACTTTGTCTCATTCATGGTTGTGTCTCAGGCAACTAGCCCACTTCTTGATACATATGAGGTGCTGAATAAGTATTCTTGAATATATCAATGAATGAATAAATTGAGCAGTTATTTTTAAAGATTTTATTTGTTTATTAGAGAGAAAGAGAGTAAATGAACAGGAGGATGGGGGAAGGGCATAGGGTGAGGAAGAAGTAGACTCGCTACTGAACAGGGAACCCGATGCAGAGCTCAATCCCAGGACCCTGAGATCATGACCTGAGACAAGGGCAGATGCTTAACTGACTGAGCCACCCAGGCGCCCTGAGCAATTCTTTCATTATAATTTGTTCTAATTTAATGATATCATGGAGCTACTGAGATGTGTAAGGTTTTGGTTTTGTTTTTTGCCTTTACATGAAATGCTGTCAGACTATTAGGCTTCTGATTTTATCTGTTTCTTCCCAAAACCCTGAACTCTTGTCTGCTATTTCTTGTGGAAATTGGTGTGTTGGCTTTTCTCCTGCTTCTAATATGTTGAGGGCTTGGAGTGGAGATGTTGCACTTGATAGAATTTTTCATAAAAGAAGAGTAAGTGGATACAGAACGGAGCATGAGTTGCTTCTCTGAGAAAGTGCGTGGAGTGTAGTAGACGAACTATATTGGCTGTTCAGTCACATTACGGGGTATTCCCACAGTTCTTACCTGTGTTTGGAATATGCGACGTGTTACTGGGTTCTCCATTGCTGTTTCCAGCTCTTCTCTCCGATATTAGCCCCCCTGGACATGTGTCGTTGCAGGCTGCCCCTGTCACTCCCTCTGCATCCCGGGCTGCCCTGCACATTCTGGTTGGAGCCCTTCTGGGGCCAATCCATGGGAAAGGCAGCCTACTCACCTGTCTTCTACTCTTGGTTCCATTTCTTCCTCTGTGTCTCAAGCAGCAAAGTGTCTTGTGAGTTTTGAAACTAGTTTGGGACAGCAGAGGCCTCCTGTAGGATGGTGGTGTGATGCTGCCTGAAGCGCCCCTCCCTTCTTGGCCCTGTGCCTCCTGGCAGCCATTCCTCCCTTTCCCCCAGCATTCCCCTCATTGTTCATCCTGCCCAATAGCTCAGCCCCTAAGCCCGCAACCTGTGCTATACTCAAAAGTGATCAGTCAGCTGAAAAACCATCCTTATCAGTGAAGATTCGTCAAGTCCTGACCCTGTTTCTCCATCTCACCCTGATTTTTAGAAGAACCCCAAATCCTTTTATTTAAAAATCCCTTTCCTGCATAATCAGTCAGCAATAGAAACTTGTATCCGATAGCCTAGACCATAGAGAAAGATCTTCTGGTCCCTCTTTGTCCTCTCTCTTTTCTTTCTTCTCCTTGGTCACAGAGCATCTCATTTTTCTGAAACCACACCCTTCCAGAGAGTTTTGAGGTGGGGCCTGTTGGTTCTGCTGTGTCTGTTTCTGAGACTGCTTGTCATTCTCAGGATCAGCCTTCTGCTGCAAATCAAGCTTCCCAGCATGAGCAAATTTACCCCATTGATTATCACCCCCTCCCTTCCAAAACCCTCAGTTTGTTTCTCAGAGTCCATAGTCTCTCGTGGTTCATCTCCCCCTCGGATTTCTCAATCTGTAAATATTTCTAAAACATTTTGTCACAGATTTTTAACCAGAAATGTCATCCTTCTTTCACATTCAGCTATCTAGAGGCAGTACTAATGTGTCCTCCTTAGGGTTTTAGAAGGTGTTAGGCTTGGACTTAGACCTCTTTGTTTTCTGTGTCACCTGACATGAGACTTGAGGACACATTTGTGGGATTCCAATCTTACCAGGTCACTTGGAGGATCGTCTTAAATGGCTCCACTTGGTGGAGGAGGTGCTGGGCATTTCTGTACTGCGTGAATCAGATTTGACCCAAATCTGGGGTATTGGAGGGAGGACAGGGTTAAGATTTCAGTATTTATTCCCTTCTAGGTAGCCATGATGACTGAGGAGGGCGATAGGGCACTATGCCAAAAACCAGGGCTCTTGATGGCAACTGTTGGGTTCTGCCACGTATAGCCAGCTCATTGCATGTCTGATACAAGACCACAGAGGCTTGGTGAATACAAGTACTCTGGCCTGTAAATCATGTACAAATCATGTTACACTGAGTAAGCCCAAAAGACATATTTGAAGCAAAGGACACCGGAGGACATGAGGCTGGGGCACATTCAGTCTTTTTAGTCAGAGTTCATATAAATATATTCAGCAATAAAAAAGGCACAAGCACCAGCCTTTCAGGGGTACCTTTTAGATGGGCTGTGCCAGATGTTAATTCTTCAGTTGTTGGATTTTGAGGAGAAGAGAAGGTGACCAGAGGAAAGAGCTAGGCAAGTGGCTATTTATGTAACAACTTCAGCTCTGCTTTTAATGACTTTAATGAGACAGCCACCACATTCACAGTACCGAGGATTGTCCAGAGAACGTACAAAGGGTGGGGAAGAAGGGCAGGGCAAATTGAGGGCAACCCCAGAATTGTGCCTACCGTACTACTAGACTTGTTCTGAGGAGTAAATGAGTAACGTATGTCACGTACTTAGCACAGTGCTTGTAGCCAATGTTATCTATTATTGTTATTTTTATTAAGCTTAGTTTACTTAGTTTAGTTTATTTAGTTTATTTAATTTAGTTTATTAAGTTTAATAAAACTTAATTTTATTAAGTTTATTATTAAGTTATTAATTTATTCGAGCCTTGATTTTTTTCATCTGTGAAATGGAGATGAAAATAACAGATATTATAAAGATTAAATACAGTAAGTGAATACATTTTTAAAGTCATGAAGAGTTATGCAAACATTAATCATATCTGTCTTCACGTAGGGCAGAAGGTGAGTGGAGGGAGAGAAACAATGTCCTCAAGGATTTTGAGATGACTTTGAGCCCTTAAGGACTGAGTGAGCCCGGGGGGAAGGGAAGATGGGGGAAAGGTTACCATGTAACTCTGTGTAAACTGAGTTATTTATCTACTACTTCTATATCTACGTTCTTTCCCTTAGCTTGTGACAAGGAACACATGATTCTGCTTTACTATATGTTTTTAAATAATAGTAAGTCGATTTCAATTTAATAAATAAAGAAAATAAAGTCTTAATTTAAAAAGTCTTTAAACTGCAAAGGAAAAATATATATATATATTTTTATTTATTCATTTAACAGAGAGAGAACACAAGCAGGCAGAGAGGCAGGCAGAGGCAGAGAGAGGAGCAGGCTCCCTGCGGAGCAAGGAGCCCAATGCGGGACTCGATCCCAAGACGCCCGGACCATGACCTGAGCCAAAGGCAGTCGCCCAACCAACTGAGCCACCCAGGCGTCCCCAGGAAAAATATTTTTTTAAATTTACAACCAGTACACGAATGTAGATGTGGGCCGACTGTCCTCATTGTGATGTTAGGATATGATAACAGTGGTGGCCACACTTGTTGCTCAACATACATGTAAGATAAATACCGTGATTATAGGTGATACTTGGGCATGAGAGGATTGTAAATACAAGTCCAAACACAGGTACTGAGTTACACGGCAGTCTTGCTAATAAGGCAGCTGATTATCCAGATGACTCAAAATATGCTTTGTAAAAAAGATCATGACTAAAATAAGACAACAACATTAACTTTCTCATAGAAAGTTACCCTTGGGTACTCTTGGGAATGTATCTGTGGATTCAACTCGGAGAAACATGGATTCAGTCTAATCTATTTGCTGCACTGCCGGGAAAATGCCTGTTTCCGTGTGGGGCCAGGGATATTAACCTTGGCTTAGTTTTTTCTTTGATCTCAGAGGTTGGTTGGTTGTTTTAAAGACACTGGAGCCCCAGAATACTTTTTCTTTTGAATATACTTGATCAAGCATCTGATCACACTCCCCTATAGAGTGGACACCCTCTGACAACCTCAGTTTTTCAGAGCACAGCCGTGAAGCACGAGGTTTGCTGGGTGGTTAAAAGATGACTTGAGGTCCACATACTAAAGCTATTTCCTCAGGCTCTTTGATTAAAATGTCAAATGTGTCCTCTTTCCCCCTCTTCTTCTGGAGCCCAGCTATTGATTTACTATGCAGAAATCGGAATTCATGTTAACTCTTTGGACTTGATTATGTGTAAACCTCCCACAGCACAGCAGTGTGCAGCTGAAGGGCACACGTTCGGGAGCGTGGTTGAGTTCAACTCCAGGCTTGTCCACTCAAGTTGCTTATCAAAAACTAATGCTGGGGGCACCCAGGTGGCTCAGTGGGTTAAAGCCTCTGCCTTTGGCTAGGGTCATGATCTCAGGGTAAAGCCTCTGCCTTCGGCTAGGGTCATGATCTCAGGGTCCTGGGATCGAGCCCCGCATCGGGCTCTCTGCTCAGCGGGGAGTCTGCTTCCCCCTCTCCCTCTCTGCCTGCCTCTCTGCCTACTTGTGATCTTTCTCTCTGTCAAATAAATAAATAAATAAAATCTTTAAAAAAAAAACTAATGCTGTACTGTACAGTGGCTAACTGAACGTAATAAAAAATTGCTTAGTCACTGTAGGCAAAGTTACCTCGCTTCTTTGAGCTGCAGTGTCCATGTAAGACAGGGATAGTGGTAAAACCTACCCCTTAGGATGGAGATGATAAACTGAATAAAATATGCAGAACTGTGCCTGGCATAGAGTAAACATTCAATAAATATTTACTCTTCTTATGCTTTGCAGAACCCAAGATGTGAATTTATCTAAAGGGTGCAAAGAAGAACTCACACCCTTAGCATAAGAGACAGATACAGCATCCCTATTGCCAAGCTCTGTTTCAGAATGAGTTGGCTCACACATTTAATAGACAAGTATATGTTTAGGAAAGAGAATTTATACAGAGATGCTTGTTAAAATTTCTGTTGATTTTATTTTTGGCGTAATGATCTCCTGTCCCCATTATTCCTCTTAGATTCTTAGGAGGTGGTGTGGAGAACCTTGAACTTCTGGCCCACGGTAGCTCCAATTATAATCAATTGGGAGAAGCTCTGGTCAGGAATACTTTTATGATCCTTTAAATCAGCCAAGGTTGAGAATCACTGAGTTACATGATCTAGACATGCAGATCATTATTAGCAAAACTGATATAACCTTTCTTGACTTCAGTCTTTATGTCTGTAACATAGAAACATTGGATGAAATACTCTCTATTTTTTTCAATTCAAGCACCCTAAGTTTGGCCAGCAACCATTACTCTTCCATGCATGAACATTTTAACAAAATCCTTAAAAAATTTTTTAAAAAATTTTTAATTTTTTTATTTATTTGACAGAGATTATAAGTAGGCAGGGGATAGGGGCATAGGGGGAAGCAGGCTCCCCGCTGAGCAGAGAGCCTGATACGGGGCTTGATCCCAGGACCCTGAGATCATGACCTGAGCTGAAAGCAGAGGCTTTAACCCACTGAGCCACCCAGGCGCCCCTCCTTAAAAATTATATAAGTAGTTCAGCCTCATTGTAGAAAAATTAGAAAGAAAGAGTAGCAGCACAGGGGAAAAGCCACTTATTGACATTTTTATACACTTTCCATACTTTCAGAGTGGGTATATGTGTGTATGTTAAATTTAACATTATTATTAGTTGTTTGAGAGACATTTTTATTTTTTTATTTTTATTTTAAGATTTTATTTATTTATTTGACAGAGAGAGAGAGAGAACACAAGCAGGTAGAGAGGCAGGCAGAGAGAGAGGGGGGTGCAGGGTCCCTGCTGAGCAGAGAGCCCGATGGCTGGGCTTGATCCAAGGACCCTGAGATCATGACCTGAGCCGAAGGCAGAGGCTTTAACCCACTGAGCCACCCAGGCGCCCCTTGAGAGACATTTTTAAAAGTATTGTTTATTTATGTATTTTTAGGCAAGGGGAGAAGCAGAAAGAGGAGAGAAAGAAACTCAAGCAGACTCCCTGATGAACACGGAGTCCCATGTGGGGCTCCATCTCACCACCTATGAGATCATGACTGAAATCAGGAGTCAGATGCTTAACTGACTGAGCCACCCACACACCCCAAGAGACATTTTTAACAATACCCACCTGATAAATTAGCTGAAAAACTGAGCAGAATAACAGATCAATAGTTCACCTTGCACTGTTAGTGGGAATATAAATTGGTGCAACCACTATGGAAAAGACTATGAAGGGTCTTCAAAAAATTAAAAATAGAAATACCGTGTCATCCAGCTATTCTAATTCTGGGAATATGTCAAAAAAGTAACAGAAATACTAACTTGAAAAGATATCCATACTTCCATGTTTATTGCAGCATTGCACTATTCACAATAGCCAAGACATGGAAACAACCTAAATATCCATGGATGAATGAATGGGTAAAAAAATATATGTATACATGTATAATCATGTATAATGCTATTTGGCTATAAAGGAGGAGGAAATCCTGCCCTTTGCTACAAAATGAATGTACCCCGAGGGCACTATGGTAAGTGAAATAAATCAGACAGGGAAAGATAAATACCATGTGATCTCATTTATATGTGGAATCATAAAAAACCAACCAACCAACAAAAAATAAACTCGAAGATACACAGCGAACAGATATCTAGTTGCCGGAGGCAGTGGGGATGGGGGTGGTGAAATGGGTAAATGTAGTCAAAAGGTACAAATTTTCAGTTATAAAATAAATAAGTCCTGGAGGTGTAGTGTGTAGCGTGGTGACTATGGTTAATACTAGTATGTTTATATTTGGAAATTGCTAAGAGAGTAAATGTTAAAAGTTTTCATCACAAGAAAAAACATAACTATGTGTGGCGATGGATATTAACTAGACTTGTGATGGCGATGTGTGGCGATGGATATTAAGTAGACTTGTGATGATCACTTTGCAATGTATACAAATATTGAATCTGTATGTTGTACACCTGAAACTAATATAATGGTACATGTTAATATACCCCAATTTATAAAAGTCCCTCTCCCAAATAGTTTATCTTGTTTTTTTTTTTTTAATTTAATTTTATTTTTTCAGTGTTCCAGGATTCATTGTTCATGCACCACACCCAGCGCTCCATGCAATACGTGCCCTCCTCAATACCCACCGCCAGGCTCACCCAACCCTCCATCCCTGCCCCTCCAAAACCCTCAGTTTGTTGTTTTTAATGTCAGTTTTCCTCCAAAGATTGCATAATAGTGACTTATATTTGTAATTATTTGGTTTACTATGAATCAGAGCAAATGATTTGCAGCCTTATAAATGATATCTTTTTTTCACCCTCATTTATCACATGCTTTTGTTTCCTTGAGGATAAAGTTTCCACTTTGATTGTATTCCTCACCTTACTCATTAGGATTTTCTCTCCTCACACACACTCTACTATGTGAGGTTTCTAGCTAACGTACTACAAATACAATTTCATTCTTCTGTGCATTTTCTAAATGGGTGAGAATGTTTACTCTGAATTTTAGAGGTGTTTCAATCTGTAATCAAATTGCTGTACATGAGGCAAGATTGGTGAAGCACTGAGAAATCTAATTTAACTCTACTTTATGAAAAAGGAGTATTGTACACTTTTTAATGGCCTGAGGCCTGAGATACTTCAAGGGAATTCACAAGTGTTTATTCACAAAACTCAGTGGAGTGAAACTATGAACATTATCTCTTACAATATTTTCTTTTTCTTTTTCTTTCATGTTTGATCACCATCTAGCATGCCATTCTCACATGAAGTCATCTTCTACCAAAATCTGGCACATTGGATTGCATTATTTCCTGGGCTATTATTCTTCCTGCCACTGCTCTCTTTTTACATATAGATCAGTTTAGAAAACTGACTTAAAAGCCAGTTGGCTCTTTGATTAAAATGCCATATAGTAGTGCCATCTGTCGGATGACATATATTTTCCCCTCAGTGCCTACCTAGGAACTTGCAAACATTATTTGAGTTTAAGTTAAGGATCTGGGCTAGAATTCATGTAATTTTGCTTCACTATTTAACACAGTCATCAACTGAGATCTTATAGGTACAATTGTAAAAGATAATCATTTACCAGTTTAAGAAGACCACTGTGTTCTCAACTCCTGTCATTTGTTAGCATTTTGATTTGATGAGGAAAGGCCTTGCTAGAAAGTGTTATAATGTGAAAATCATACCTACTTTTAGCAAACAAATATCTACCAAGACCCAGCAAGTATTAAATATGAGATGAAGATGTCTTTCATCTCTTGCTAATGACAATGAAAAAACTTGATCTAAAAAATAAAATAATTGCTAACAATCCAAATGTAAATATAATCCCAGTTTTAAGAAATATATCACTTCCTTTTTAATTTTTTAAAAATTGAGAAATTTATTTTTAAAAATAATTTTTGGTTATTTTATGTCACTTCCTTTTTCAGATGCTGTTCACAAATCTGTGCTGTTTATATTTTTAAATCGTATTTTATGCCATCCACATGACCACAGTTTCTCTTATTGAGGTCACCAATTATGTCCACCTCCTTAAATCCGCTGGAAAATTCCAAGTCTTCATCTCATCTTTTCAGCAGCGTTTGGCAGAGTTGATCATTCCTCACTCGAGAAATATTTTTTTCATTTGACATCCAAGATGCCACTTTCTGTTGTTTCTCTTCCTGTCTCATTGGATACATTTTCTCAATTTCTTTTTGCTTCTCCTGTCTTCCCAATATTTCAACTTTGGAGTTCCTCTTGGTAAAATCCTTGAGCTGCTTCTCTCCATTAACCTCCACTCACCTCATTAATGGTGTTATCCAGTTCCATACTTTCAAATGCCAACCATATACTTACAATTCCTAAATTTATATCTCTACTCTGGACTTCTCTCTTGAACGCCAACCTGGTGTAGCCATCTCTTATCTTAGCTACTTGGAAGTCTAGTAGACCTGTCCAAAATCAAACTCCTGACTTACCACTTCTACTCCCAATCTTACCTGGTTCCTCTCATGGTTTTCTGTCTCAGTGAATAGAATTCCATCTTTCAAGTTGCTTAGTCAAAAATCCTTAGTTATCCTTGATCTCTTTCTTTCTCATGTACACTGTATGTAATCCCTCAGCAAATCTCATTGCTCTATCTTAAAAATATATACTTTTCTAATCACTTGTCATCACTAGTTCCCTGGTCCCAGTCCATGACACTATTATTTCTTGCTTAGACTATTGTAGTAGGCTCCTAACTCATCTTGTTCCCCTACACTTTACTCTTAACACAGGAATGATCGTTCTGTTTTGTTTTGTTTTTTAAAAGATTTTATTTATCTATTTGACAGGGAGAGAGATCACAAGTACGCAGAGAGGCAGCAGAGAGAGACAGGGAAGCAGGCTGCCTGCTGAGCAGAGAGCCTGATGTGGGGCTCGATCCCAGGACCCTGAGATCATGACCTGAGCCGAAGTCAGAGGCTTTAACCCACTGAGACACCCAGGCGCCCCAAGGAAGGATCTTTCTGTTAAAGCATTAAGTCAGATCATGGAACTTTTGTTTGTTTGATTGTTTATTATTTGACAGAGAGAGAGAGAAAGTGGGGGTGGGGCAGAGGGCGAAGGGGAGAGAACATCCCAGGCAGACTCCCTGCTGAGTGCGGAGTCTGATGCGGGGCTCATCTCATGACCCTGAGGTCATGACTTGAGTCAAAATCAGGAGTCGGACGCTCAACTGACTAAGCCACCCATGCACCCCAGATCATGGTGCTTTTAAAAAGAACTTTCCAATGGCTTTCCCATTATCCTCAGAGTGAAATTTCAGTAAAAATTATAATAGGCAGCAAGGCCTTATGCGACCTGACCCCCATAATCTCTAAAGCCTCATCTCTTACTCTTCTGTTCTCACCCTCCCTGACCCTGCCCTTTACTCCTCATCGATCACTCTGGTTTCCTTGTTGTTCTTGAGTAGGTTGGGGATGATCCCTCCTTAGTGTATTCCTTTTTTTTTAAAATTAAGATTTATTTATGCATTTGAGAGAGAGGAGAGCATGAGCAGGAGGGGCAGAGGGAGAGGGAGACAGACTCTCAAGCAGACTCTGCGCTGACTTGGGCTCCATCTCCAGACCCTGAGATCATGACCTGAGCTGAAACCAAGGCTTGGTCGCTTAACTGATTGTGCCACACAGGCGCCCCTCCTCAGTGCATTCTTCTTGTTCCTCTGCCTGGATTGCTCTTCCTCAGACATCCACATGGCTCTCTTTCTTACATCTTTCAAGTCTTTTCTCCAGTGCTACGTTGTCCTTCAGACCTTCCCTGACCACACTATTTAACATTTAATGTACTCTCTGCTCGATGCTAAGGCAGTCCATCCCACTTTCATATTTTGATTTTCCTCTGTAGTATTTCTTCTAATCTTCTAACATAGTTATATTTAATCCATTTGTTTTGTCCAGTATCTGTTTCCCTATATGTAAACTCTATGAGAGCAGAGAATTTTTTCCCCTTGACCTAGCCCCAGTATCTCAAACCATGCATAGCAAATGGTAGGTTCCCAAAAAATGTTTACTTGAATACATGAATGAATATGGCAAGGTATGTGCTAATAATGGGCTAGAAATAAAAATACTTAATTTTTTAGAAAAATTAAAATTCATTTTTGAAGGTGTCATCTGGGATAGCAGATGAAGGGAGACAGAAAACAAAAGTATTTTAAAGGTCTCATTTTATTAGCAGAGGTCAGGAGCCAGGGACTTAAACAACATTGGAACAAATGGAAATGCATGCCTTTTTACTGGATTGAAAAAACAGTATCATAAAAGGTCAATTCTTACAAAATTAACAAATGCATTTGAGACAATCCCAAATAGAATGCCAAAGGAACTTGGGAGGGAGGAAGAATTGGAAGATTGAATAAAATGACTTAATTTTTTAAAGGAAAAATAAATGCTCCAAACCCCCCAAATAAATATATTGGGGGAAAGAAAAGGATGGTAAGGGAGGACTTGCCCTAATAGATATCAAATGCTATTGACCTAAGAATAAACAAATAGATTAATGGGACAGAATAGAACAGAACAGAATGTAAAACTATATTCCATTATATGTAAGAATTAATAAATAAAAAACTAGTAGATATATCAATTCAGTGTGAAAGAATTAATTATTTAAAAAATGGTGTTTGTGGGCGCCTGGGTGGCGCAGTTGGTTGAGCAACTGCCTTTGGCTCAGGTCATGATCCCGGAGTCCCGGGATCGAGTCCCATATCAGACTCCCAGCCCTGCGGGAAGTCTGCTTCTCCCTTTGACCTTCTCCCCTCTCATTCTCAGTCTCTCGCTCTCTAATAAATAAATAAAAATCTTTAAAAAAAGTGGTGTTTGTGTAACTGGCTGTTAATATAAAAAAGTAAATGTGTGCTCCCACTTTTATTCCCACTTTAAATCATAAAATATTTTCAATGGATTAAAAGCTTTCTGTAAAAATTTTAATACTGCGGAAGAAAATCTATGTAACTATGAAAAATCTAGGTGCTGGAGACAGATTAACCTTTACTGGGAACCGGGAAACTATTAAGTAAAAGACAGAATATCAGATTATATCAATAGGGCAAAAAATACTGTAAACTAAGTCAAAATACAAATGAAAGCCTTGGGAAAAATTTATAATACAGACAGCAGACAGAGGGTTAATGCTTACAAAATTCAAAGACCTCTTACAAATTATCAAAAGATCTCAGTAGAGCTAAAATCTAAAGACATGAATAATTCACGGAAGAGAAAATTCGGATGGGCAGCAAGCATATGAAAAGATTCTCACACTCACTAGTGATCCAGCAATGCAAGTTAAAGCAATACCAAGATACCGTTTTAGAACTCCCAGACAAATGGACATGAAAAAGCCATTGCTGGTGAGGATGTGGAGCAAAGGCTTCTCACATTCACAGCAGGTGCAAATAGGCATTGTTATAGCATTTTGGTAATATAACACCTAGCAACAGTTTTAAAATTACAAATCCATATACACCCTGACCCAGAAACTTCACTCTAGGAAATGGATCCCTTATAAATAAAATCACCACTACATAAAATATCTGTGCAATTATGTTTATTGTAGCATGGTTTATTAGTAGAGAAAAATCTAGAACCAAAGTGAATTCTATCATGTGAGAGTGTGGACTTTTCTGCAGCCATGACCAAGAATGAATTAGATTTACCTCTTCCAGTTGATTTGGAGGGATTTTCATGAGTGAGAAAATCAAGTTGCCAAAGACGGCATAAAATAATCCAGTTTTTAAAGAACTGTCACAAACTTCTGTGTGGGTACATGATTAATGGAGTTCTCACATGCACATGGAAGAAAGGAGAAAATTATGGTAGACGACATTGTTCACATGGGTTGCCTGAGGCAAAAAGGGGAGTAGAATAGAGAGAGAGAACTAAACAAAGAAGAAGGTTAACATAAAATAAAAGTATGTTGATAGTTACACTTGTGGTTGGAGGGTGGCCAGCTCTGTGGCACAAATTTATATTCCTCAATCACGTTTGGCAAGAGCAGAGAGAATATTCACCTCTTTACAGGAGCTCTATTTTACTAACCTGTTTTCTTTCTTTCTTATCCACTCAACTACAGCAAAGCACCTGAGTGGACTCTTCTGTATCATGATCAATAATCACTTACTTGCTCCTGGAAACAATGTATTATTTCTTCTGTTTGTTCCTGAGTGCTTTTCCATATGCAATAAACTCAGCTGACATATGGTTCCACTGATTAAGAGTGTTGAAGCTTAGCGACAGAGGGTGCATAGGGAAAATAGCGCTCAAGGTCAGGTCTAATATTCTGCCTGGTTTGTTAGTAGTGCAAATCAACTGTTTTTGGTTTGTCTTTATGGACCAAGAACACCAGTTAAATGGGAATTATAGCCATAAAACCAAGGGTCTCCCAGTTTCCTCATTGCTACTTCTTTTGTTACCGGGAAGGTACTGGTTAAGAATGTAGTTGTTGGCAAAACTCTTCTTTGGGCCAAATCCTGAATTAAATATTTGTAAGCTCTATGATCATGGGCAAGCTATCTTAACTCCTTGGCCTCAATTTTCTTACTTATCTGCCGGGGTTGTTTGTGAAGATTAAGTGAGATAAGGCATGGAGAGCACATAATACAGTGTCAGTAGCTATGGAAAGTTTGGAGGAGGTTATACTTGCTGTAATAAATTCACACCCACCCAAAGAGTTGCTTTTCTATCAACCTAATTACTAGATTCCAAATAAAGTGGTTAAAATTATTCATTACTTGTGAAGCGTCCTGAGGGAATCAGTTCACTCGTGTATAATGTAAAACAATGGAAATCCCAGGTTGAACAAACCAGGCCTTCTCTTTTCCCTCTAATTCAGAAAGGTGTTCTCTCATGAAAAAGGGTCACTGGGTTATTCATTTTTATAACATGAACCGAAGCCTGTGATCATGTACCGCCCAGGTTGCTATCTAAGTGACAGGAAGTTAGAGTGTTTTAACGGTAGAAAAGCCAGGGTACAATTTTCAACAACTTCCTCTTATAAATGTCAGTATCTGTTTCTAATAATCATGAAATTAATCTTAGTCTGTTCCCCCAGGTTATAATAAGCTATTAAATAATATCTAATCATTTGATGATGGAGAAAGAAATCCATTTCTCACTTTCGTTAAGTCTATACCTTCAGCGACTTTTCCTCATCCGGCACACAAGTAAAATTATCACTGTTTTAACCTAAAGATTTGAGTCTGTTCAACTTGAGAATGTCAACTCTGTTTTATTCTACCAAGCCTCTAGTTTCTAAAAAAATAAAAAAAATTTAAAAAATCCTGTAACCGATCTGCCTGTCAGATACCTGCATTGTGAAGGGAGTGTTTCTTACTTGAGTTCATTTTAGCATGACATGAGCAGGCTTTCTGAAACCCTGGTGAAATATATTCTTCAGAGAAGGAGAGGTCCAGTATCTCAATCAAAATTCCCTTCAGCATGTTAAAGCTCCCCCCAAATGCAACAAGAATAAAGATGGAAGAAAAAAAAACTCAAGAAGTAATAATACTGTCTGGAGACTTAAGTCTGCGAGTGTTACAAAGGTCCTCCCTGGTATATTTGTTTGTGATGAGTCTCTACTTCAGTTGTCAGTTTTTGCCTGCTCATTGGCAGGTGAGAAAAATAATTCAGAATAACTTTTGGCCTGGAGAAATTGATGGAAAAACCCATCCAATGTCCTAAAGTTAAGCAAGAATAGTTATCAAGAAAAAAAAATAGTTATCAAGTATGTAAAATTTAAAAATACCATATTATGTCATAGGAATCAGAAAAAAATAGGTGCCATAACTGCAATTGCAATAGCATGAAAACAGAATGACTTTGATCGGTGACAAATTAATGGTTTATTTTGGATGTGCTACAATTTACTTTTATCATTCACGCTTGGTTCAATTTTGAAATCTCTAACCAGTACAAAAACTACAGATATCTGAGGCTTTGATCCATGTTTAATCCAAATAACTGTCCAGTTCTGTTCTGATGGATTGAAATTGGAATGCTTTTTTGTGTGTGTGGCTATAGGATGCCATATGCCACCTGGTTTCCATATTGAAAAAAGACAAAGGAAAACTGTTGTTTTGCTTAAAGGCATTCATTGTTTCACTAGGTTTCAAATTACTTTCCAAGTAAAAGATGCTGGCCTTGTTGTGTGTATTTCAGCCATTTGGAATATATTGCTTAGATAGGACAGCTGAAAATGAGTCAAACCCAGCTGGTGAAAACTATTACACTCCCACATTCCCTTTTATGAGATAATCTCTCAAATCTCTGAGTTGGTTTCTGGACTGCAATCCCATAATCCCACTGTGTAGGAAAAATAAAAGATCTCACAATGACCAGTTAAAACAAGGGATCATAGGGGTTGAAGTCAAAGCTGAGGGGAATGGTAGACTTTTGTTTGAAATCTCATGGTGTGTCAGTTAGCTTTTACTGAATAACAAACCACCTCAAAACTTAGGAGTTTAAAACAAGAGCCATTATTTTTTTTAAAGATTTTATTTATTTATTTGACAGAGAGAGAGAGATCACAGGTGGGCAGAGAGGCAGGCAGAGAGGGGGGAAACAGGCTCCCCATGCGGGGCTCGATTCTAGGACCCTGAGATCATGAGCCGAAGGCAGAGGCTTTAACCCACTGAGCCACCCAGGAGCCCTATAAACACCATTATTTAGCTCACACTTCTTTGCATCGGCACTTGCAGGGAGAGGAGGCGCGTGTGGCTATTTTTCCAACCTGCTGCATAGGGATTTTTGAGTAAGATTAACCACTGAATCAAGTAAGGAATCCTGGTTGTATAATTTTGGTACAACCCAAAAGCTTTCATTTAAAGAAATATTTCAGAGATGGATCAAAGACAGGCTTGATGCTGGATTGTAGGCAGTTCTACTTTTTTGAGGAACCTCCGCACTGCATGTTAACTATATGGTAATTAAAAAAAAAAAAAGACAGGCTTAATGCAAATTTATGTTCATCTAAAATCAATGCTTTGTCTGAAACCTTTTGGGAATGCTGCTTGGAATATCAGAATTCATGGACTTCAGGAAGAGGGAATTATGAGCTCTCTCTGCCTGGAGTTATAGTACTGTAGTCTGCATTAGAAAGTGCTGAGAATCTTTGCTTAGGTTCTAGAATGGATATCTTAGGCAATTCAGTGCCATCTATCCTATCCTTTTTTGTCTAAAGTTTTAGTAAAAGTATGTATTTTTAGTTTATATGCTTCAAGTGTGTATATAGTTATATCATGGATGACTTTTAGTGGAGTGTAGTTGTAAAGACAAGTTAGAGTAAGAGATGCAATTTGAAAGGGTTGAAAATTACTGATTCACAGAGTTGCAAGAGGCAATTTTTCATCACTGCCTCATGTTACGATGAGGCCAGAATGTGACCCCTGTAGCTTTTTCTTTTGGAAAGGGGTAGAAGTTGCTCTTAGGTGATGAATTCATCTGAGAAAAAAAAAATGGAATCACTACCTCCTAGCCCCGTCCTACCCCAGCCCACTCTACCCAAAACTTTGCTTTAGTATTTCAGAAAATTCAAGAGGTTTGCATTTATTTGGTCTTAAGAAATTAATTTTATTTGGGGTGCTTGGGTGGCTCATTAAGCCTCTGCCTTCGGCTCAGGTCATGATCTCAGGGTTCTGGGATCGAGCCCTGCATTGTGCTCTCTGCTTAGCGGGGAGTCTGGTTCCTTCTCTCTCTGCCTGCCTCTCTGCCTACTTGTGATCTCTCTCTCTCTCTGTCAAATAAATAGTCTTTAAAAAAAGAAAAGAAATTAATTTTATTCTTATCATCTAAATAATTCACACCAATACATGTAAGCTAACACTAAATTGTTTTCCCATTTAGTATTTCAAATATGAACTTTTCTTTCTATATTAAAACTTTCCCAGGTAACATTACTTGACTACTGCTCAGTGATTCTACCTCTTTTAAAAAAATTGCAATTTTCAGAGCTCCTTTATGTTTCTTTCTAGATATCACAGACTTTTTGCTCCAGAATTTGTTTGAGATGTCAAGCATGAATAAAATGCCAGATGCAGCACAGCCTCAGTAATTAACATCATTTGGGAAGATTGATTTGAAGGAGTGAAAAGTTTGAACTCAAGGTACTTTGAAGAGAAAAATATTTACTGCATTGTGTTTCCACTTTGTGTTGAGCCCTTTGGATGTTTAAAAAACATTAAAAGTCAATAGTACCTGGCTTGAAAGAATTCACAATTATTTAAAGACTCGCTTAGGAAAAATAAGCAGCAAGAAGAACTATATGGCATAGCCAGAGGGAGTGGAATGGATCTGGAAATTTAGAGAAGAGTGATTCTGTAGAAATTAAATGACTATCCAAGTGAGAATCTTGGGTATGATTTATAAATACATGAGGAGCTCAGAAAATTCTTTTAAGTTAACATATAATGTATTATTTGTTTCAGGGGTACAGGTCTGTGATTCATCAGTCTTTTTTTTTAAATTTTATTTATTTATTTGACAGAGAGAGAGAGAGAGATCACAAGTAGGCAGAGAGGCAGGCAGAGGTAGAAGGGGAAGCAGGCTCCCCACTGAGCAGAGAGTTCCATGCGGGGCTTGATCCCAGGACCCTGAGATCATGCCCCGAGCTGAAGGCAGAGATTTTAGCCCACTGAGCCACCTGGGTGCCCCTGTGATTCATCAGTCTTACACAATTCATAGCACTCAACATAGTACATACCTTTCCCAATGTCCATCACCCAGCCACCCCATCCCTCCTACCCCCTCCATTCCAGCAACCCTCAGTTTGTTTCCTGAGATTAAGAGTCTCTTATGGTTTGTTTTCCTCTCTGTTTCGTCCTGTTTCAGTTTTTCCTCCCTTCCGCTATGATCCTCTGTCTTGCTTCTCAAATTTCTCATCTTAGTGAGATCATATGATAACTGTCCTTCTCTGATTGACTTATTTCGCTTAGCATAATACCCTCTAGTTCCATCCACATTGTAGCAAATGGCAAGATTTCGTTTTTTTGATGGCTGCATAGCAGCATAGCATTCCATTGTGTGTGTGTGTGTATATATAGATATAGATATATAGATATAGATATATCTATACCACAACTTCTTCATTCGTTCATCTGTTGATGAACATCAGGTTCTTTCCATAGTTTGGCTGTTGTGGACATTGCTGCTATAAACATTCACGTGCACTTGCCCCTTTGGATCACTACATTTGTATCTTTAGGGTAAATACCCAGTAGTGCAATTGCTGGGTTGTAGGGTAGCTCTATTTTCAACTTTTTGAGGAATTTCCATACTGTTTTCCAGAGTGGCTGCACCAGCTTTCATTCCCATCAGCAACATAGGAGAGCTCCCCTTTCTCCACATCCTCACCAACACCTGTCATTTCCTGATTTGTTAATTTTGGCCATTCTGACTAGGTAGTATCTCATTGTGTTGTTGTTTTTTTTTTATCGTTGTTGTTTTGATGCTGAGTGATGTTGAGCACTTTTTCAGGGGTCTGTTGGCCATTTGGATGTCTTCTTTGAAGAAATCTCTGTTCATGTCTTCTTCTGCCCATTTCTTGATTGTATTATTTGTTCTTTCAGTGTTGAGTTTGATAAGTTTTTTAGGTCTAAAATAAGTTTCTTGCACACAGCATATTGATGGGTCTTGGTTTTTTTTTTTTTTTATCCATTCTGATACCCTGTGTCTTTTGGTTGTGGCATTTAGCCCATTTACATTTGGGGTAACTATTAAAAGATATGAATTTAGTGCCATTGTATTGCCTGTAAGGTTACTGTTACTGTATATTGTCCCTGTTCCTTTCTGGTCTATTACTTTTAGGCTCTCTTTGCTTAGAGGACCCCCTTAGAGGTGTGTGCAAATTCTTTCAGTTTTTGTTTGTCCTGGAAGCTTTTTATCTCTCCTTCTATTTTCAATGGCAGCCTAGCTGGATATAGTATTCTTGGCTGCATATTTTTCTCGTTTAATGCTCTATTTCAGACCAGTCCTTTTAGGCCTTCCAGGTCTCTGTGGATAGGTCTGCTGCCAATATAATATTTCTACCATTCTAGGTTACAGACCTCTTGTCCCAAGCTGCTTTCAGGGTTTTCTCTTTGTCTCTGAGACTTGTAAGTTTTCCTATTAGATGACAGGGTGTTGACCTATTTTTATGGATTTTGAGGGGGGGTTCTCTGTGCCTCCTGGATTTTGATGCCTGTTTCATTCCCCAAATTAGGGAAGTTCTCTTCTATAATTCACTCCAATATACCTTCTGCTCCCTCTTTTTTCTTCTTCTAGGATCCCAATTATTCTAATATTGTTTTGTCTTATGGCATCACCTATCTCTTGAATTCTCCCCTCATGATCCAGTAGTTCTTTATCTCTCTGTTTCTCAGCTTCTTTATTCTCCATCATTTGGTCTTCTATATCACTTTCTCTCTTCTGCCTCATTTATTCTAGCAGTAAGATCCTCCCTTTTTTAATTGCACCTCATTAATAGCTTTTTTGATTTCAACTTGGTAAGATTTTAGTTCTTTTATTTCTCCAGAAAGGGATTCTCTAGTATCATCTATGCTTTTTTCAAGCCCAGAGAGCATCTTTATAATCATCATTCTGAACTCTAGTTCTGACATCTTACTAACGTTCATATTGATTAGGTCCCTAGCTGTCAGCACTGCCTCTTGTTCTTTTATTTGGGGTGAGTTTTTCCACCTTGTCATTTTCTCCAGAGAAGAATAGATGAATGAGAGAACAAAATGCTAAAAGGGTAACAACAACCCCTGAAAAATATATACTAACCAAATCAGAAGAGACCCAAAATCACAGAGAGAAGAAAGGAAGAAAAAAAAATATGATAAGGCTGGTGAATAGAACAGAGCCTCACACTTGATTTTGGGTGTATTTTCGTCGGTTAGAAGGAACTGCCTCCCAAAATTTTAAGGAAAGAAAAACATATATGTATTAAAATAAGAGTAAACACAATGAAGGGATGGAATATGACTATAAAGATGACAATTAAAAAAGTTTTTAAAAAGGAATTGATAAGATAAGCAGGTAGTTGAAGAAAGAATAAAAAAAGGAGAGACTATGATCAGGCTGGAGATTAGAACAAAGTCATAGGCTAGATTTAGGGTCTATTTTGTTCTGTTAGAAAAAACTGTATCCCAAAATTTTAAAGAAAGGAAAACTTATATGTATACCAAACTTATATGTATAACTTATATGTATAACCAAAATAAGGTTAAATACAATGAAGGGATAGAACATGACTATAAAAATGAAAATTTAAAAAGATTTTTTAAAAGGTATTGATAAGATAAAATAGTTAAAATAGGTTAAAATAGGAAAGAGGAAAAATAAAAAAATAGAAAAAAATAACTGAAATTAAAAAAAATTTAACTTTGAAAGACTAAAGAATCATGGGGAAAAAGCCATGAATTCTATGTGCTGTATTCCGCTAGCACTGGTTCTCATTTTGCAGTTCTCATTGATCGGTGAACTTGGTCTTGGCTGGATATTCTTGCTGATCTTCAGGGGGAGGAGCCTGCTGCAGTGATTCTCGCAGGTCTTTCCAGTGGCAGAATTGTACCGCCCTTGCCAGGGGCGGGGCTGAGTAATCCGCTTGGTTTCGCTCTGGGGAGCTTTTGTTCCCTGAACGCTTTCCGTACAGCTTTGGAGGATGGGAATGAAGATGGCGGCCTCCCAGTCTCCGGTCCCGGAGGAGCTGAGAGCTCAGGGTCCCACTCCTCAGTGCACCCTCGGAGAAAAGCAGTCAATTCCTCCCGTCTCCCTCGTCTCCAGCCGCGCTCCGAGCTCACCCAGCCTGTGACGGAGGGTTTCTATCTCTGGCGCACGGCCCCGTTTGGAGTCTCCAAACCCAGCCAATTCCTGCAGCATGTTCCCGAGCCGCTCCTCCTGGAGGAGGAAGGAGGGGGACTCCCTGGATTTGCCACTTGTGGGGTGCCTGCTCAAAGAGCAGTGGCCCAACCGTGCCTCAGATCATGGTTTATGGCAACCCCAAGCTGAGAGCACTTCTGGGCTTTGTCTTTGGAGCCGTCTTCCCCACTCTGATACCTGGGGGCTTTGCTGCACTGAGATACCGCCAGTCTTTCTGTGACCCCGCGGGTCCAGAGACCACACTGACCCAGCAAGGGCTCCACCCTGTGCTTAGCCTCTGGAGCAATGTCCCTCTGTGAAGCAGACTTCTAAACATTCCGATTTTGTCCTCTGCTGATCTCACTTGCCAGGAGCCAGCTGACCCCTGTGGTCTATCTTCCTGTATATCATCTCCGATTCACTTCTCCGCATGTCCTACTTTCCAGAAAGTGGTCTCTTTTCTGTTCAAAGGATTGCTGCTATTCTTCTCTGCAATCTCCTGTTGAGTTTTTAGGTGTTCAGAATAGTTTGATAAACATCTAGCAGAATTTCTGGGACCAGGAGAAATTCAGATCTCCTACTTCTCCAGCGTTTTGCTCCTTCCCACCAGAGCTCAGAAACTCTTGAAAAGACATATTTTTGAAGAGTAGAGCAGTGAAGATTGCTTGACTAAAGATAAGTAGGAAGCACTGAAAGAAGAGAAGGCCAACCTGCTTTCGTGGCAAGAAAAGGGTAAGTAGAAACCTGCTCATTACTTACATACCAATGGCAGTGAGTGAAATTTATTCTGTCTTGGTTCCTCAATTCTTCTGTAATCTCTTGAACTCTTGCAATTGCCTCGGTAATTACTTTGGCCTCTGTGATACAAGTGGAAGCTTCAGATTATCCAGTGTGAATTTCAAATTAGTGGTGTCTGAATCAATAAAGCGTTACTTTGGTTGAATAGTCAGTCTTAGGATTCTCACATGCTAGAGTCCAGGATTAATGTTTATACTTCCATCTCCACATTAACCACCCTGATTTCTGCTCTTATTGCCAAAAAGGGAGTGTAATGGACTGAATTCTGTCATAATTCCCCCACCCCATGTTCATATACCATGGAAGGCTTAACCCCAGTGTGACTGTTTTGGAGACAAGGCCTTTGAGGAGGCAGTTAAGGTTAAATGAGGTCATAAGGGTGGGGCCCTAATCCAACAGAATTGGTAATTTTGTAAGAGAAAAAGACACCTGACAGCTCTCACCTGAAAGCACAGAGGGAAGGTCATTGAGGACCAAATGAAAAGGTGGCCATCTATAAGCCAGGGAGAGACCTCACCAGAAAGTGAATTTTCCTACACCTTGATGTTGGATTTCCAGCCTCCAGAATGGTGAGAAAATCAATTTCTGTTGTTTAAGCCACACAGTCTGTGGTACTTTGTTATGGCAGCCCTAGAGATCTAACCCAGGTAGCAACCCTCAAGATGAATGACATAAGGGCCTGTGGGCTGTGGCTTATGGCTGCTTAGCCTGCCTCTTGTCCATCCTAGGCCTGGGGAGTATCTAGGCTTGCAGGTTTCTATTAGAATTACCATAGAGAGTGTGCGGCACTAGATCCTGACTTTGTCATCATCACGTACCTACAGTGCTCAAGTGTTAGGGGATCATATTTTGACAATACCTTGGTAAGGCCTATTGTAAATTTTGGTCATGGGTGAGAAATCCATGAGAAAATTTCCCTGAGGAAATCTATCCTTTTGTGTGGATGAAAGTAGTTATCCTTAAACCAGAGTATTGATTCACAGTCTCTCATTGAAGTTGGTGAGTGACTGATTTCTTAACAATAGCAGGGACTGACATATTTGTTTGTGTAGCAAGTAGATTGTCATTTGGTTGATGGGCATTATTTGATACTATGCTAACAAACTCTTTCTCTTGAACAAATCTGTGTTGCAATTTGTATTTGTATAATAGTTGGTTTCCAGGCAGAATCAATATGGTCTTGAAAGGTGAGTCTCACCTGTGTTTTTCACATCAGGTTACCCATTCCCTTAAAAATCAATTTGTGTGATTCTAAGGTAAAGCCTGATCTGCCAGAAACTATTTATTTTGTGCCAGAGGATGCATAATAATAATATCACCTCCTTCCCTCGTTCCCTCTGTCCCTTCAAAACTGCTACTTGTTTTTATTTAGTTTTAAAAGATTTTATTTATTTATTTGACATAGAGAGAGAGAGATCACAAGTAGGCAGAGAGGCAGGCAGAGAGAGAGGGGGAAGCAGGCTCCCTGCTGAGCAGAGAGCCCGATGGCGGGGCTCGATCCCAGGACCCTGAGATCATGACCTGAGCCGAAGGCAGAGGCTGTAACCCACTGAGCCACCCAGGCAACACTGCTACTTGTTTTTAATCTCTTAGCCATAAACAGTAAATTAACTCAAGCATGACCTATTAAGATTTCTTGTCTTTCTGTTTTATAACATTTTTATTTTAGTAGGACAGTTACTGTAATTTCAAATCAGTTCTGATCATTTGGAATGGAAGCAATTTGGCCTTGCCTGGTATGATGGTAATCTAGAACTGGTGGTTTCTGTGGCTCATGCCCAAATGCTAGCTCTTTCTCTGGTGCAGTTTTTCATTGGTTTTTCAGACATCCCTCCCACTCTCTGGCCAAGAGCCTTCAACATTTCTCTGAAGCTGGCTTTGTGTTCACTGGCTAGTCCCCTTGCAATGTTCTCTCTTGTCTGTGCCATGCAGTGTCTTTCTGTGTGGCTCAGCTCACCTCTCTAACAGTCCTTGGGGCAGGGTTCCTCCCAGGTCACTCAAACCTGATTCTCTTCTGCTTGGCCCACTATGAGTGTAAATGCCACGTTTTCTCTTTACCCCATCCAGTCAAAAGTCATTCCAGCCAGCCTCTCACGTAAGCTTTTCGAGATAATAACAGGTCCCAGAATGTTCACTTTCCAACCCCAGAGGACACAGGTTAAAACTCTGTTCCATGGTTACACAGGCCCCGTGCTCAGTAATGTTCTCCTGGGGCTCCCGTCCTCATTGTCCATCCTTCATTTTCCCAGCAAACACCTCTGTTTCTCTCTGAGCAGTTTCTGAACGCCCTCTCCTTAGGCTAGTGGCAGGGGGCGGCAGTCCTCTAGTGGGGTTGAGGTGGAAATGCGTAACACTCAGAGTTCTGTTCAAGGACTCACCAAAAGCAACCTTAAATCACTTATTGGCTTGCTTTCCTGTATCCTGGAGACTGGTGAGATGCTAAGGATTGTAGTTTTCTTTTTGGGGGAATGCTTCTTAGCCAGTCTTGTATGGGTATTTTGCCACCTCTCTTTCGAACATTAGGGTTAAGTGACACCTATTAGTTTTTTTCAGCTGAGATTCAGAAATGTCCCACTTAACATCCTATTTGAAGAAGAATGATTGGAATTGAGAAGGGGAGGAAAATGTTATAGGATTAGTCAAAATGAAATCTGAATATAAATCACAAACAACTTATAATCAAATTAGAATAGCGTAACAGAAAGGTATGTTTTAGAATTGTGAGCCTTGGGCGCCTGGGTGGCGCAGTTGGTTAAGCAACTGCCTTCGGCTCAGGTCATGATCCCGGAGTCCCGAGATCGAGTCCCACATCGGGCTCCCAGCTCCATGGGGAGTCCGCTTCTCACTCTGACCTTCTCCCTTCTCATGCTCTCTCTCACTCTCTCTTTCCTAATAAATAAATAAATAAATCTTTAAAAAAAAAAAAAGAATTGTGAGCCTTGCGATGCAGCTTACTGAGGACAGTTAGAGATAGATCGTAAGTATACCATATGCTATCTTAGGCATGGATTTTATTATGAGAACTTTTTATAGGATATGCACATAAAGTGCCAAACTACAGGGAACATATTAGAGAGTACATCTTGCAGAGCATTTACATTAATGGTGCAGCATTCAATTCTTGGATTTATTAAGTGTTACGCCTAAGAATAATGTGATTGTTAATTGGGTTTACGATGAAATATATGTAAATGAATGATGAAATGCACCAAAATGTTGTAAACAGCTGTGAAAATTTGATAGAACAGTAGCAGGTATTCTTCTTGATTCTTTTAAAATAAATGTTTATTTTAGAACAGTTTCAGATTCACAAAAGAGTTGCAAAGGTAGCACAGGTCATTGTGGTATACCGTGTGCTGAGTTTCTTTTATGGCTAATGTTTTACATTTGAATGCTACATTAGTCACAACTAATGTGTATATAATGTATATAATTGTTACATACATTATTATAAGCTAAGGTCAATGCTTTATTCATATTTTGGTGGTTTTTAATCCAAAGTTCTTTTTCTGTCCCAGATGCCACATTACATTTGGTCGTCATGTCTCCTTAGGCTCCTCTGCTGTGACAGTTTCTCAGACTTTCTTTGCTTTTGGTGACCTTGGCAGGTTTGAGGATTATCGCTCAGATGTTTTGTAGAATGTTACTCAATTTGGATTTCTCCCGGTTAGATGGGACATATGGGTTTTGGGGAGGATGACTGTGGAAGTAGAGTGCCGTTCTCATCACATCATATTAAGGGTACATGACTTATCATCATGACTCGTCACTGTTAATGTTAACCTTGATCACCCGGATGAAGTACTATTTGTCAGGTACAGTTACTTTTTGTTCCCCTTTCTGTACTGTACTCTTTGGGAGGGAATCGCTATGCATGGTCTACATGTAAGTGATGGGGAGTTAGGCTCTATCTCTTTCAGGGGACACTATTTATATAGATGATTTGGAATTCTATATGGTAGTTTTCCTATTCTCTCTCATTTTTAACGTAGTCAATATTTTATTTATATCATTATGGATTTATGGATATTTATTTTATACATTGGGCTATAATCCAAAACTACATTATTTACTTTGTTCCTAAAATTGTTCCAGCTTAAGCAATTGGAAGCTCGGTCAGTAGTAGTGGACTACTGTGTCATCCCTATCACTGTGTTTTTTGAGGACACCCTTGCTTTCTGGAACTACAAGATGCTTTAAATTCATCTTGTATATTTCCTGCCCCAGCCTTAGAATCAGCCATTTTTCTAAGGAGCCCCAGTTCCTTTAATTGGAGAATGATCTTGGAAACCAAGATCTGGGCACTGAAAATGCTTATTGTTCCTGGGGGCTGGTTGTATTTTTAAACTTTGGAATTTCCATGGTATCAGGAACAAGTAAACAGTTGTGATCTGTGTAGATACTAGATCAAGGAAGAAATTTCCAGCAACCTTGGTACCTGGAACACACAATCTTAGAGAGGTTTTAGATTATAGGTTGAAGCTCTTCCGGGCAATTAGGATTGACTTTCTGGGTTGGGGGTGAAGACTTTTGTTTTGAGAAGTAGGAAATGTTCCAAACTTTAGGAGATGAATTTCCTGAGATTGGGAAGGCATAGATGTACCCATTTCCATGAGTATTAGAGTCCTGTGTCCTATTTGTATATAGTCCTTAAGAGGTGGCAGAACCTTGTACGATGCCTCTGTGGGCACCCTACTATGTGGTGCTATGGGGAACTTGGGTGCCTCAGAAGTCCCCATGGCAGTGGACACCAGGAAAATACAGTGACAGTGGAACAAGACATCTTCGGTGGTCCATATCATCTGGGAAGGGAGATTGGCCCAAGAATAAGGGCTTTCTCTCATGTTTTTCTGGAGTTCATAAGCCCTGAGTTCACTTATGCTTCTCTGTGTGTTTATTCCAAACAGCAATATTTATTTCTTTTTAAAAAGTACAAACGAGTCAGCCTAAATTTTAGGAAGTGTGTGTTCCACCAGTTTCCTGTGTTATGTGTGCCTTTTTTGGGGAAGCGTGTCTAACAAACATCGAAACCACAGTTGAATGTGATTACTAGAATATTCCCATGTTAAGCCAACTGGGACAAGGTCAGGAGCTTGGGTAATGAGAGAAATTAAAACTGAATGGAGTCATGGTCTGGTTACTATCGCTGCATAAGAAACTACCTCAAAACACACTGGCTCAAAACACCGTTTTATTTGCTCACAGTTTGGGGACAAATTCTTCAAGAAGGACTCAGGGAGGCAGTTTTTGCTTGGAGTGTCTCACGCATTTGCTTTCAGGTGTCAGCGAGGACTGCAGCCCCTTGAGACCCAAGTCGACTGGACACACGATGGCTCACTCTCAGGGCAGCTGAAGCTAGCTGTCAGCAGGGAGTCATGGGGAGCTGTCAGCTGGAGCACTGGCGCCGAGTTCTCTCTCCTGCATGGTGATCTCAGAGGTGGTAGATTTCTTACACACGGTGGCTAGCTTCGCCAGAGTGAGCATCCCAAAAGGACCAGGTAGAGAACTGATGGTCTTTTCTGACTCAGCCGAGGAAGTCAGAGTACAATTTATTCCTGCTTTATTGATCTAGGCCATCACAGACACATCTAGATTTATAGAGAGAGGACGTGTACCCCACCTTGAGGTGGGAATAGTATCTTATGATCTGGAGACTGGGTTCTAAAATCACCATAAGCAATAAGTGTTTCCAACTTTAGATATATTTCTTACCCTAGTCTATGTCAGTGTGTCTATCTACTGTTTGAATTTTGATCTTGAATGTCATAGAACTATTTTCACTTGTCTCATATCTTTGAAGCATGGGTTCAGGGTGAGTCATAAGAGAGAAAGCAGTAGATGGCGTGGCAGGCGTAACTCAGGGGGTGTGCACAAGGCACGGCAGTGCCTGCGACTTGGTGAGGAGCACGGGTTTGGGTGAGCCCCAGCTCTGCCAGTTGCTGGCTATATGACAATGAGCAAGTGACTTAATGTCTAGAAGCTGACATTCTTCTTATCTGTAAAATGAGGACAATTATAGTCTTCATTCATTAATTTATCCAGGCAATTTTCAAGCATCTATTTTGCACCAAATTTATAGCATTGTAGTGAGAATTATGCATGAGAAGCACTTGTAACAGTGCCTGGAACATGGCTGCAACTCAATAAATGTTTTAATTATTATTGTTATTATAGGCGGTAGTAATATTTTGGCAACACGATACAGATGAGAAAGTAGATGAACCTGTGATTCAGCCTGACACTCACCCAGTAGGCCAGAGGAACCAGCATAATGGTCAACATGGAACTGATAGGAACCATAGGAACTGATCCTAAGGTTGATAAAATTCTGTTTCAGGGAAGGAGAAAGCTAGTCTTAAGGCTATCTGGATGTTTAGTACATTCATTCATACTTTTCTATTTCTTGCACTTCTAAACATGGTATCTCTTAACATTTGATAAATTAAATTTTTTAAGAGCCTCATTTATTTACTCTTTGGCCGGGGGAAGTGATGGAGCCAGGGGAGAAGCAGAGGAGAGGGAGAGAGACAATCTCAAGGAGACTTCTGCTCAGTGTGGAGCTTGATGTGGGGCTTGATCCTACAATCTGAGCTCAACCCAAGAGTGAAGAGTGGGCTGCTCAACCGACTGAGCCACCCAGGAATCCTGATAATTTAATTTTAACAACTCTGTTTTTCTGTGTCAAATTCAGTAATATATTGTTTTATAGACCATCCTTAGGGAATCTAGTGCAGTCGGAATATGTAAATTAAGAGCAAAATTCACAGCCTAGTTATATTACTTTGTAGAGCAAAATTAGATATAATTAGTTGATGTCATAATTTCTTAGCATTCCAAATGTTAATTCCAGTGATGGCTTGTTTCTGGTTTATTTCATTGCCTCAATGTTTTTGATACATTCTTATATACTGTATATTCCTTTATTTACTTATTTTTATTCCCAAAGTCAACCTTTCTAGTGTTCAGGCATATTACAAAGTAGATCACTAGGCTAGGCAGAAATAATTCACAGTGCACATTGGATAATAATATTATGGCCAGTAGAGGGCATCAAGGAATTGTCCCAAGTACAGGTTTTGCTAAGACAAAAATATTGGTGTTTTAATTGTAGAACATTTTCAGCTAAAGCTTCTATACAAAAATGACTCCATGATGTAAATATGTTCAAAACATCGTGGTTATATTACTAAGTGATAATTTGGGTTTTGATCACTATAGATGTGCTTTAGTTATATATTTTGAAGTAAGAGTAGCTCTTACTCATGTCAAAATGAAAACTGTTGGATTTTGACATTCTTAGGAAAAATAATAAAAGATTAAAGTTCAAAATAAATAGTGTAATTTCTAACTTTGAAAATAAGTATATACAGCACCTTTGTGTCTTCCTATCCTCATCTTTTAAATATGGGAGATTGAGGAAGTACTCTCCAAGGTCTTTTCTAGTTATATCGTAATGTGTCGGTTAGTTTTTATTCATCGGGAGCACCAGCTCCAAAGGAAGAATTCAGATGTATCCTTATCGCTCAGCCACTGGAGGGCTCCCAACATCAGACCAGAACTTGGATTAAAAGTATTATGTGGTTTGTGGACATTATGTGTCTGATTTCTTAGCATTCTTATCAAAATAGAGCCCTCAGTGCATTGCATTATGTTAGGCAGTTTTAGAGATTTTTCTGATTTAATTTCCCATCCCGTTCAATCTTTTTCTTCTTCTCCCTCCTTCTCTTCCTCTCTCCCTCTTTCTTCTTTCTCGGGCTTTGTGGCTCACCAAGCACTGTTCTGAGTATTATGTCATTTAACTCTCAGCACAAGCAGGTGGAGGAGCAGAGGGAAAGGAAGGAGCAGATTCCCGGCTGAGCAGGGAGCCTGACTCCGGGCTGGATTCAGGGACTCAGGATCATGACCTGAGCTGAAGGCAGACGCTTAATGGACTGAGCCACCCAGGTGCCCTTTACCCTCATTTTTATAGATGAAGAAACTGAGGCTCTGAGAGGTTAAACAACTTCCTTGTGTCACTCATTAATTTTGGGATGGAAATTTAAAACCAGGCTTTCTTACCCCATGTTCAATATTCTTTTCACTCTACCAGAATAAGCCCACACTTAATTCCAAATATGTTGTTTGCTAGGAGTAACTTACTAAACTACAATTACTCATGAATATATTGTCAAGAAAATAAGATTTTAGAGGCGGAAGGAATTAGCTGTTCTAATTCCTCATTAGCAAAAAAAGCTGATGGCTCTGTGCATATCTCTTTCCTTCATTTCATCTTCTCTCTTGTGTTGGTCTCATTAGCTCAGGCTCCTCCATGTAGCAGAGAATATGGCCACTGGGTTCCTATGTTTACAATTCTCAGGGACTGAATATAACTCCTAGGAAAGGACTTTGGCTTCCTGGAGCCACATGAAATGGGGAAAAGGGAGGATTCTCCAAGCTCCTTCAGGAGCTATTTCCAGAGGAACAGAGAGATAAATGGTTTCAGAGCATGGGCTGTTGGCCCAGTGTGGGTGCCTCAGGGAAGATCTGTGGGAAGCTCCTTTAGGGGGGCAGGTCAATAAAGAGCAAGTGTAGGCAAGGTCTAAAGAATCTAATGGTGTTAAGGATTGATCTTCAAAGGTATTCTACAAGACATATTTTGGTTACCAATATAACAAAAGCCAAGGAAAAGTATGCAAAACCATGATTCCTGGCTTTTCTTGACAGGCATGATGTACCTCCTACCTTCGGCTCATCCCCTGCACTGAGGAGCTTACCAGGACACACAGCGCTCAGAAGTACAGCTTTCTGGAAGGGAACAGGCTCACTGAATATGGTTTCATAGAGCTCTGGAAGCTAGGCAAGCCATTTGTTAGGATGCTGACTTAGGCAGACATTTAAATGTTTTCTGCTAATGATACAGGTATAAATTTTGGACCTTAAAGACATGTTTTATTTTATTTTATTATTTTTTAAAAGATTTTATTTATTTATTTGACAGAGAGAGAGAGAGAGATCACAAGTAGGCAGAGAGGCAGGCAGAGGTAGAAGGGGAAGCAGGCTCCCCGCTGAGCAGAGAGCCTGATGTGGGGCTCGATCCCAGGACCCTGAGATCATGATCTGAGCCGAAGGCAGAGGCTTTAACCCACTGAGCCACCCAGGCGCCCCTAAAGACACATTTTAGATGTTATATTGTATTAAAATGTAAAGTAAAGAGCATTTCCTTGGGGAAGAAGTTTTCATTGATATCTCCAGATTTCCCGTTTTATGTTTCTGTGTCTCGCTGTTGCATTTGTTAGGATTCTGTGTTTGCAATATCCAATATTGTCAGATGCGAAGCAGGCTAACTAAATAAACAGGAGCGACTTCCTTCCTTTTTTCCATTTCCTTTCCATTTCTCTTGGCCTATTTATTTATTTAACAATTTATTCATTTATTTGAGAGAGAGAGTGTGAGCAGGGAGAGGGGCAAAGGGAGAGAGAGAGAGAATCCCAAGTGGACTCCCCGATGAGCATGGAGCTGGATGCGGGGCTCCATCCCACAACCCTGAGATCACGACCTGAGCCAAAAATCAGGGGTCTGACACTTGACTGACTGAGCTGCCCAGGCACCCCACTTTCGGTCTCTTAACATAAGGAGTAGTTGCGGAGATAGGAGCCCGTGGGATAAAGTGCATTTATTTACAGGGTGGTCAATGTAAGCATAAAAGCACACAGAAAATCATTTAAAAAGTACTGGTATAACTTAATTTGGGGCCACGTGTTAAGTATGAATTCCTCTGTAGTGTGCTGGGATCAAAGAAATGAAAGCCTGAGAGATGAGGGAAGTACCCTGTCCTGGCTCTTGTTCCCTACACTCTCGTAGCTCAGCTTCTACATTTCCGCTTGAGGTCCCAAGCACTCTCCTCCTCATTATCTTCTGTCCCAACTTGCTCAAAGATCAACTGAGATTTTATGCTTCAATCCCATCAGAATTCTGCAGATCTGCGTGTATGGTGCTTGTTATTTCTTTTTCTGTTCTTTTTTTTTTTTTTTTAAAGATTTTTATGTATTTATTTGAGAGAGAAAGAGAGAGGGAGAGAGAGAGAGAGAAAAAGCAAGAATGAGGGGGGAGAAGGTCAGAGGGAGAAGCAGATATCTCTGCAAGATAAGATCTAACGTCCTTAGTGAGGTATTTGAGGTCCTTCATGGACATGCCTGGACCACAAGCCTCCTTTCCTGCCTTTCTCTTTCCTACCTCATACACTGGTTACTGCAGGCCACTTCTCATTCCCTGAACACCATTTGTATCTCTGTGTCTCCATACTTTTATTCATGCTGTTTATTAGAAGGAATTGTCAGTCTACTGAATTCTTATAACATGTTCCAGTTCAAAGTTTTAGTGAAGGCTCCTCTCCTCTATCTCGCACAGAACTGATAATTTTTTCCTCTGTGTGCACATAACAGATTGTATATATCTCTACAATGCAATGTATCCTACTCTATTGTTTACTTGGCTTTCTCTTCTAAAAGTTCATGTTTTTCTTAGGGACTGGGCTTGTATCTCATTGACAAGACAATATATTGCAAAACTTGACACAAAGATGTTAATAAGTATGTGTCGAATGAACTTTATCTTCAAATTATTATTTAGTAGACTAAATTTCACACACACCCCCTTGCTGGATTTTAGTAATTGCTTCTGGTTATTTTTATTAAGAAGGTGCTCATATCACTGGAAATATGCCCATTTGCTGGACTATATTCAGATCTACATTTTGTAAGTTTCCAAGAGGTGATTCTATCCCCCAGGATGCTTGTGACTGAGTTAAGCCTGGTTGAGTACATAGTGGTCTTTAATGTCATGACTCAGCTCCCCTGTAGGGAGGCCAATGACAGGCTGCCCCAGGAGGGACCACGATGGCATATTGGTTTTAAATGAAAGTTATTTAAGAGACAGCTTGAGCAAGAAGGACACTCAGACCCTTCTCTGTCCCCCTGAAAGCAGGAACTAAGTCTCCCATGTGAAAGGTACCCCCTCCCCGTACCAGGACATAAAGAGACATCTTTTAATAGAGATGGGAAATTTAAAGCCAAGAAGACTGTATACACAACCCTTGTTACTTTTTACTAATTTATGGCCCCAGTCCAGATTCTCTCTAGAACTTCTTGCAAATTGGGGCACCTGGGTGGCTTATTCAGTAGAGTATGCTACTCTTGATCTTGGGATTGTGGGCTCCAGCCCCATGTTGGGTGTAGGGACCACATTAAAAAAAAAACCCTTTAGGATTTTTTACTAATTGAAGCTCCCAAAGTTAAATTTTCTTTGTCTTGTCAATTCCTCAAAGGTTTATTGTCTCATTGTCTAAAAAGAATAAAAGCTGTCTGTCTTGGTCACTTTTTAATGTCTCAATTTCATTATTGGGCCTCCATGTGCCCATAATAAAACTTTGGTTTTTTTTTTTTAACCTCCTGTTTCTCTGTCTCAGGTAAATTTAATTCTTAGTCCAGTTGGAAGACCTTGAGGGTAGAGGAAGAATATTTCCTTCCTTCCTTCAAAGCCCTCAAAACATCTGTTGAGGGGGCGCCTGGGTGGCTCAGTGGGTTAAAGCCTCTGCCTTCTGCTCAGGTCATGATCTCAGGGTCTTGGGATCGAGCCCCACATCAGGCTCTCTGCTCAGCAGGGAGCCTGCTTCTCCCTCTCTCTCTGCCTGCCTCTTTGCCTACCTGTGATCTCTCTCTCTCTCTCTCTCTCTCTGTCGAATAAATAAATAAAATCTTTTAAAAAAATCTGTTGAGGATGCAAGTGTAACTGGTTCACAAACCCTCTAAAGATGACAGTTAGTACTTGTCATGAAATGAATATTATGTCTCCCCCAAATTCATATATCAACCTTCCTCAGCATTCTATGAGCAAGAAGAGGGTCTTTACCAGAACCCAACCATGCTAGAATCTTGAGCTCAGATTTTCAGCCTTCAGAATTGTGAGAAATAAATTTCTGTCGTTTCGAAGCCAACTGGTCTATGGCATTTTCATTATAGCAGCTCAAACCGACGAAGACAGTACTTTGGTCTCTCTGCCCACTGCCCCTCCCACCCTGTCCTTTCTATTCCTTCCCACTCCCAAGGCTAAGAATTAAGGAAATCAAAATCAGTTGCTCCTTGGGCAAAGGTAGGTTACTATATCCTGGGAACCAAAGCAAAAACAAGTAACAACAACTTAAGAATAAAAAAACAACCTATGCGGAGTAGAATTGAAATTCATGGAGTAAAAACTAACTGGAAAAAATTAGTTTCAGAAGACAACTGAGACATATCAGGGTAATGGAAACTAGGTACATTTCTATGCTTGAAATGTCAATGGGAATGAAAAGACTTGACTCTTGTCCAATTGCCCTTCTTGTCTGAATGGAGCCAGGGTGCTTGTTCCGGAAGCTTATGGTTCAGAGACCTAGGAACTCTGTATGTTCAGAATCCTTCCATTGGAAGAGAGAGAATAACGCGAGTTACCTAAGGTATTGGTGGTCGATTGTAGTGGTAACTGTTGCAATAAGGGAGAAAGGAGTCTCTGGCATATTCTCACAGATAAACCTCAAGGACCTGGAGCAGAATTTGGGAACTGGAAGGTTGTCTGGGATTGTAAAAGGCAACTCTAAAGGACAGGCAACATTGTTAGTTTCTCAGCAGCAGGAATTAATTGAGCTTCATTCTTCTGCTTTGCCATGGATGCCAGTTGGCTACTTTTTTTGTTTTAGCCTCATTTTGCTTATCTTTCTCGTTCTTCTTTCACTGACAATAGTAGGACTCTGTATTTTTTGTTCAAATTCTTGAGCGGTAAGAATGTCATCATTGGGGTGCCTGGGTGGCTCAGTTGGTCAAGTATCTGACTGTCAATTTCAGCTTGGGTTGTGATCTCAGGATTGTGAGACTGAGCCCTACCTCAGGTTCTAGGATTCTCTCTCTCCCTCTCCTCTCCCCTATATCCTAAAGGAAGAGAGAGAGAGAGAGAGAGAGAGAGAAAGAGAGAGAATGTCATTATCCCAAGCAATCACCTTATATGTGGGGGGGAGCTTTTACCACCAGACCACCTCTTAGCCCATGGCCAGCATATAGATCTGCTGTTCTTGGGTCAGATGCCCAACTGCCCTAACTAATCAGCTGCAGATAGGAGAGCTCAGGACAGGCAGGGGATGTCACATGGTGCCACATAGTGAGTTATGCTTAACCACTTAGAATTTCTTTACTTAGAGGGGCTATGTCTTGTAGGAGACAAGACATGTCTTGTATGTCTCCTTAGTAGGAGCTATGTCTTGTAACACAGTTAGAAGGAGTTTATAGGCAAGACAGGCATTCTAAGGCAAGATCTCTCTATTATAGACATATCTTGGAAGCTCTGATCGTGATTCTTCCAACGTATTACCAATGAAGTTGTTATCTTTTTATCCTCCTATTCCAGTTTGTAGAATACCCAATTATTATACATGAAATGACATGGCATTCATTTCTATTTATTTATTTATTTAAAAAAAGATTTTATCTATTTACGTAGAGAGAGAGAGTGCAAGAGAGCTCGAGCAAGGGGAGGGTTAGAAGGAGAAGCAGGCTTCCCACTGAGCAGGCTTCCCCGACATGGGACTCAGTCATAGGACTCTGGGATCAGGACCTGAGCAGAAGGCAGATGCTTACCAACTGAGCTACCCAATCACCCCCTGGCATTTGTTTCTAATGGGGCTCCTGTAACAGTTCCACCAATGACATCTGCCTGCATCAAACTTGTCTTTTCTTTCCTTATTAGAGTTGAAGATGTTGCTTTTATTTCCAGATGTAAGTGTGTGTGATTAGAAAGGGCAGTTAGGCCTTAGTTTTTTGTTAGTGAGACACAGATAAATAAGAAGTAATCAGGTAAAGTTGTCGGGTATCACTATTTACACTGTGGTCATGCTTATTGTTCTTTATGAAATACCTCTTCTCTACCCATCCCCTCCAAAGTGCTGAAATAGAGGATAACTGATGGTTTAGCGTTTTTATATCACTGCTTCATACCTCTGAATCCATATTTTATTGACATCTTTCTTACAGACTTACCCAGATACTTTTTTTTAAAAGAAAGATTTTATTTATTTGGACATGGGGCTGGAAGTGGGGCTGGTTCCCAAGACCTGAGATCATGACCTTAGCTGAAGTTAGATGCTTAACTGACTGAGCCACCGAGACGCCCACACAGATACCTTTTTTTTTAAATTTAATTTAATTTTAATTTTATTTTTGTTATATCACCAAGTTGTTCTCCTTTGCCATCCAAATGTTAATACAGGCTTGATGGCTTAACTGAGTAATTCATTTATTCATTTCCCAATCCATTCCTGAGTGCTTAACCATGAACCAGAAACACCTGGGGTCACTGGTCTGCTTATTATAAGACTACTTATAAATCTACATTTTTCTCAGAGCTCTGTTTCCATCTTCATTCCTTTGGATGTCTTTATAAATTAGCTTTTCTTGAATCATCCTT
Organism: Nasua narica; assembly: GCA_028533885.1. Taxonomy (NCBI): domain Eukaryota; kingdom Metazoa; phylum Chordata; class Mammalia; order Carnivora; family Procyonidae; genus Nasua; species Nasua narica. The sequence goes on from CM052802.1 coordinate 64,932,958, forward strand.
TGATGTACCAACTGCTTGATACCATGCAAACTGGAAACACATGCCCTTAAGACCTTATTTCTTGTATCCATGTTGTTTATACACTTTCTTTGAAGAAACATCTGTTCTCCTCCATTTTTCAGAGTTTTTGGTATCACCTTCCTTTTCCCTAAGATTCAGATGTGCAAAATGCTCTCCTTTGTCTTCTTTCTCCCACACTCCCTTAGGCAAAGGAAATGTTTATAACTCCCTCTGAAATGCTGTTTTATCCAAATAGAAAGTAAATATAATCAGCTTTCTACAAGTCTGCTCTTAAGGTTGGGGACTTGTAGTAGTTTTCCACCTGAATCATCTGCTCTCTTCCTCTTTTCCTCCCTTTCTTTCCTTACAGTGATCCCAGTGCCTAGTAAAAGGCCAAACTCACTGCAGGGGCTCACTTGATGTTTGTGGACCTCAAACCACCACCAACATTACCTCCCCAACTTTGCTCTATTCATTGCTGTGTTCTTGCTTTCTCATACCATTGCTCTTATACCGCTTTTTCTTTTTCAATGAAAAACTTTTATAACCTACTCAAACTCATAGCAGATGGTTAATTTTTTTTATTGCCTAAGACTCTGCCGATACTATCTCCAAACTCCTCCTGTTGCTGTTTCTTTTGTATCATCATTGTCCTGATACCCCCTTTCCTTAAAAAAAAAAATTAAATATTTGACAACTCCATATGAGGACATTCCCTTCTTAACCACAACGTAGTTCCACTTTTAAATGTCTTGAGTTCATTTAACTTAAATTCAGCAGACATGTAAGCTATGTAAATTGAACGCCACCGTGCATCACCCTGTGTGGTAGGTGCTAGGAGATTCCAGGGAGCTGACAGATTACTTTGCTGAAACAATTCTCTCCTCCTAGTAATTCTCTTCTATTCTGAAGGATATAATTTCAAACCATATTCGCAGCAAGGTTGAAACCTACTGTGTATTCTCCAAGGTGGAGTTTATGGGGAGGGGGGAGGGCCCTGGGATAATTTAAGGGTCCCAGGAACATTCAGGGTCATCCTTACTCTGAAGTGATTTAGGTGAGACTATGTTTAACTTCTGAAAGCCTTTCCATCAAATATGGATCTGAGGGCACCAATACCACCTCCTTGCTTGTAGACATTGTATTGTGTTCCTTTTCTCAATGATCTCTGCCAATGTCATGGGAGACTCTCTAATCAATGTGCTGTCTATATTTGTTGGCCTGACCTTCACTTTGATATTGAACAGATTCAAACTGGCCTTGAACCTCTGCAATCCTCCAAAGCTTGCAGTAAAAGTTCATAGCAGCGCTTTTGCGATGCTTAGTCTTCTAAATTCTCAAATAGTCCCTAGCCAACACCTGAATTAACATTAGGCTTCTGAGCATCCCGTGCTGATGCTGGTACTCTGGAGTTTTTTTAGCAGATAGCGATATTGATATTTTGAGTGTGGCAGTTCTTTATGAGTGGGACTTTTTTTTTTTTTATTTGCAGGATTTAGCCTCTGTGTCTCCTACTACAAAATACCATTACTGTTCTCTACTGAGATAACTAGACATGTCCATACATACTCCCAAACACCTTTTAGAACTACAGTGTGGTGCTCAGACTTCTTCCCATCTCATTAATCACTTTTCCTTGTTTCCTGCTGATTATAGTCAATAATTTAGGCACACTGCTTTTCCACGTGTTGCATATGGTTGTCCTTGAATATTGAACAAGATTCGATCCCATTCTCATATGCAATGCTTGTTGTTTTCTCATAACTTTTAATTTAAAAAATTGCCTTTGCTTGTATTTCCTCTGTAGTCATATGCTCCTTTTCACTAATTTTTTTCTGATGCTCTTACTGTGTTTACAAACACTGTGTGTATAGAATTAGAAGTTGTTGTGCATAGAAGACCTTAAAAACTAAGCAAACACAGCAAACACACAGTAGACTGAGACCAGCATGATGCTGGATATCGTGTGCTGATAGTCAGAACAGTTGCTGAACCTCACTCTGGAACTTCCCTTGTACATATGTATCAGAGTCTGCAAACTGAAATTCATAAGTATAGGAGGCTATACAGTTATCCGAAGCAGACAGTGGTGGCAATGCTCATAGGAGTTCTTATTGCTACTAGTTATAACCAAACACCTACCAGGTATCCAAGCGAGTGACCTATATCCAAGAATTCTTTCACCCGTACACAAATCAGGAAGCCTTAATTTATTAGTTAATGAGGGTGTTTGAAATGTCACTGCTGGGGGTTACTTTTAATCCTCTAATATTTGCACTAGAAAAACTAACCATATTGGAAGGAACCGTTATTCAAGTTTTAATTGAGAGCAGCAATGGTGGTCAATACCAGCTAGTACTACTGGTTAAATGAGTAAACCAAACAACAAATTTCCCTCCCCCCTAATGGATTTGATTTATACTGGGAAATAGATACAGATTCTTCTTTGCTAAGGGCAAAGGTAGGTGTGAGAGAGTTGCATTTAATTAGGACTTATCTAGTAAATGGTGAATGTGTTAGTAAAAATGAGTAAGTGAAAATTACTTGTGCATCTGCTTTTTGTTTTTTATTTACTTAGACTCTTAACATTTTAAAATGCTTTAAATTGCCAAGAATTTTCAATGATGATATGTGGAAGATGATGGAAAAGCAAGTGAATTACTCATGTAACTTCTAAATATTAGAGATATAGTCATAATAAATATTGGATTTTCAGCATACGCACGATCTCAGTCCAGTCACCCGTAATTTAAATCTCAATATCCTCATACATAGATCATCAGGAGCTGGGTAGCCAATTGACTTGCCTGAGATATAGGATCTTTACATACAGAAACCAATATCCCTTTGAGGTAGACTGTTCATTGTTCCCTTGTAGTCATTCTCCCTTTCTTCCTTATTTTTTTTTATAATATCCTCAATTTAACAAGGCATGAGGCTGCCCAGCTAGAGATTTACTCTTCTATTCTCTTTTACAACTTGGTGTGGCCATGTGACAAATTATTGCCAATGGAGTACAAGCAGAAGTAATGTGATCCACATAACTTCCTTAGAAGGAAACGGCTCTCTACCTCTGTCTCTTAATTCCTATGGACTGGACTGTGGATGTGTTGGTGAGTCAGCTTTGCCCATGCAGATGAAAACGAGCCTTGGGAGGAAGGAAGCACCACCTTGTCTTGGATAATGTTGTGGAGCAGAGTCTCCTACTCACTCTGGGCTGCCCTCCTACCTCTTTACTATCATGCGAGAGAGGAAGAAACTATCTCGTTTGAACTACTATATTTGGGGGGGCCCTTCTTTGAGAGCAGCTTAGCCTTTATCCTATTGAATAAAGTATATTAATTCATATTCAACAGGCAATCCTTTTTCTTTCCACGTGGAAGCTTTTTCTAGCACTTTTTGGAACAAGTTTGGGAAGTGGCAGAGTAAGTTTTTGGGAAAAAGAAAATATTGTACCATGGGATTTTAGAAGTTTGGTTTTCTCATTGGGAGAAGATGGCACATTGACATTTTCTCTTCCAGGGACATAATTCCATTCACATTAACAGACATTTATTGAGTGCCTACTTTGTGCAAAACACTGTAGGAGTCCTTAGGGATACAGAGATGAAACAGACATTGTTCCTGCCCTCAAGGAGCTCACAATCTATTAGGGCAGACAGCAGAAATACATAAACAATGCACTCTAAGATAGGGTGCATATAATAATAGCGATAGAAATGGGGTTCTATGGGAGCACAGACCTGGGTGAGAGGACTTTCATAGTGATAGAGAAGGAAGAAGGATCTTGGAAAGACTTTACAGAAGAGATTGCATTTGTGCTGCAAGATTGCTTGAAGAACTGGAAGAAGAAGAAAGGAAAACTATAGGGTCAGTTTTCTGAAGCAGTGGGATCAACTGTTAGGGGAGCTCAGAAAACCCAGAAAATATCCAGACTTTTCTGGAGTATGAGGTGGGTGAGAAGAAGTGGTGAGACACAACTCTGGAAAGGTAGTTTAAAGTCACATAGTGAAGGAGCCTTGAATATTATACTAAGGAATCTTTATTTTAAACTGAAGGAGATATAGTAGAGGATTATGAGTACTATAATTAAAAACCTGTGGTATTCTTGAGGATAGTGATTCTCAAACCAGAATCTCCTAGAGGGCTTATTAAAATGGAAGTTTTACTCTCCAAATTTGTGATTCAGTACGTCTTCAGTGGGGCCCTAGACATTGCATTTTTAACAACTTCCCAGGTGATGCAAACATTGCTGCCACTCTGAAGACCACTGTTCTAGAAGATGTATTTGATAGGTGTGCAGGTTTGTAGGGGTGGAGTTGCAGATGAAGGACTCCAGAGGTAGGTGGATCAGAAAAGAAGTTTTGGAGTAGATGAGGGGACCAACTTATTGGAGAAGAAGGGGGCATATTCAAATAGTTCTGTAGAGGTAAATGGAGAAGACTTTAAGACTATCTCAATGTGAGAGACAAGTCACGAAGGGAGATGATCACATTTATCTAATAGAAATGATTAAAAAAAACAAGGTAATACTGTTATCTGAGACTGAGAAGGTGGAAGGAGGAGAAAGTTTGAGTGTGGGAAAATGATCATGAGTTCAGTATGGAAAAGTTGTGTTTGAGGAACCAACAGGCTATTCATAGGGACATGTTCACTGGAGGTAGTTCATGGGTCTGGAGTTTGAGAAAGACAGAAATCAGAACTAAAGATGCAAATTGAAAAGCCACAGGCATGTGATGGGATGGAACAGAGTATGAGGTATGGAGATTCAGGAGGTAAGAGCTGAGGACAATGCCCCAGGAGGAAGAAAAGGAGACAAAGAATGAGGAGGTAGTTGGAGAACCAGGGGAGTAATGTATTTTGGAAGTCATGGGAATAAACAAGAAAGGGAGGCTTAGCTATTTTAACTGATGAGAGATTGGAAAGTAGGTAAGAACAGAGGGAAAGCCATTATATTTGCCTACTGGCAAGTCACCAAAGACCTTTGGGAGATCTGTTTCAAGAGAGCTAGGAAGGACACACTCAGATGGCACAAGATAGGAAAGTCAGTGGAAGGTGAGAGGTGAGCAGAATGAAGGATTGATGAGTGGAGAAACTCAAGTGGGAGAGCCAGGAGAGAGATGAAGCAGGCTCTTGAGTGGGAAGTAGGGCCAGAAGTAATGTACACCAGTGTCCAAGAGACATGAGCAAACTGATAAGTGCGATTAAAGAAGAGAGGAAGGGGGTGGGAGAAAGGGAGGGGAGAAAGGAGGAAGAGAGAGAGAGGGTGGAGAGAGGAGGGGGTAGTGGGGGAGAGGAGTCAGGGCTAAGGAGAAACGTGCAAGATTACAGAAAAGATTAGAGGGTATAGATTTAAGGGTAAAACATGGAGGTGGAGAGGGAGCAAATTCATGTCTTCTCAGTGAACAAAGAAGAGAGATGCCCTGTGGAGAGTCAAGGGAGGGGAGAAGCTGTGGATGAGATAGGAGAAGAGGTATAAAATAGTCACTGATTTGAGAATGTACACAAATTTGCAAACTTTCATTTCCTTCTGTCATCACTCTTGATTTAGTGGTAAGCTCCTCCACGTGACTTCCACGAGTGACCTCCACGAGTCACCCCAGGTCAGGCAAGGCACTGCGACCTTAGGTCAGGTCCCCTGCAGCTTCCTGGCCACAAGGGACAGTCTGGCATGGAAACCACTGAGATCCCAGGGGACACAATTTCATGCTCATTTCTTCGATGGGTGACCTTTGCGGTAAATAATAGATTTTCAACTTTTAATGGTTTTTCCAAGAGCACAGCTGATAATTTAATGAGTAACATTCTCCAACAAAGTTCTTCAGATAATATATTCCTTCATTTGATCACTCCACCCTGTTAAGCTGCTTGTACTCCCACCCGAATCCTGCTAGAGTGAGGGAGAGTGTGCAAGGCTCAGCGGGACCCTTCTCAGAGTGGGAGGAGGTCCAATGTTCCTGTCAGGTAATATGGCAATACATGGACCAATGGAGATTTAGATTATCTTGTATTTGTTTATGTTGCATATTCATAGCTAAAGACCTAGGAAAGTGCCGGAGTATTCATTCCAGGTTCTTTTTAGAGAATGAGGAAGCATATTTAATCATGAACTATAAAAGACACATCAGCTGTACTATTTGTGCCTAAAAGGAGTGGGCTATGTAGTCACAGTAAATGATTTTAGCTCAGGTCTGCAAGCAGATGACAGCGCATCACTTTTTTTTTTTTAATTATTAATGCTTTATGTAGTCATGCAATTCCCACTAAAATTTGCACGCATATGGAGCCATGACCTCAGATTTAATGGCACACAAGGGCAAGTTATCAGGTATTTGATTTATAAGTAATAAGAAATTCTGCAAATGAAGATTTATTTTGGCATTCTTTAATTGCAGGATTAACTGAAATGGCTAAAAAAAAGTTACTATTTCACCTTATTATTATGTCTATGAAATTTCTGTCTTTATAGGTTGTTTATTTGAAATCATGTACCACAAATAAAGCTAGAGGTAGAAAACGGCACACCAGATAACAGAACTCAAACAAAACAGAACAAACAAACAAACAAGAAGACCACAGTACCTTACAAACTTTTCTGAACCAACTATGTTCAAGACTTAATAAGTTGAACCCCTTTCCTCTGTCCACTCACAAGGCTGGTAAAAACAATGCCTTTTGGCTTTTTGCAATCTACGAGTGTTCTCGGCACTTAATCAGCTTTTTAAAAGCCAGCTTAAAGTCTTCGTTAAAGCTTGTGTAGAGCAGAGGGTTGATCAGAGAATTAACATAACCAAGCCACGTCAAAAAATCAGCCACTTCAGAGGACACTGTGTAGATACTCAGACCTACAATCAACTCTTTGATGAAAAATGGCAGCCACGACAAAATGAATGCCCCCAAAATCAGTCCTAGGATGCGTGCCGCCTTGCGTTCCCTGGTACTAGAGATCTGCTGACGCTCTCCTGGGTGATCTAGATCATTATCGAAGGAAGGGATCCTGATGGAGGTGTGGATCTTTTCAAACTCGGCGGTTGGGTCTGAGGTGGAGAAATCGGATACACAGAAAGTCTGTGTAAGTTTACAACTCGCAAAAGAATTTTGGCTGTCCGTGCTTCTGTTGCTTAAGTGCCGGCTTGATCCTCTTTTCTGGTAAAGGCTCTTGGCTGCATGGTAAATCCGGTAATACAGAATAAGTATCAAAGTCAAGGGGATATAAAATGCCCCAAGCGTGGAATAAATGGTGTAGATGACATGGTCATGCTGGATGGTGCACTGACTAGGAGGCGGGCTGAGTTGGCGGTGGCTCCTCCAGAACAGAGGGGGCATGGAGATGAAGATGGAGATGGTCCAGACGGTGAGGATCATCAGCCCAGCCCTCTTGGCGGTCCTCTTCCTGGCATACTCAATAGCGTTGGTGATGGCCCAGTACCTGTCTAGGGCAATCACACAGAGATGGAGGATGGAGCAGGTGCAGCAGGTCATGTCCACACTCAGCCACACCTCGCAGATGAAGTACCCTAGTTTCCAGCTGTCCATGACAATGTACATGACGCTCAGTGGCATGACGAGCACTGCCACCAGGAGATCTGTCACAGCCAGGGAACAGATCAGGTAGTTGGCAGGTTGGTGGAGCTTCTTGGTGGTACAGATGGCCATGATCACGGCCAAGTTCAGCAACATGGTCAGGGTAGTGATGATCACCAGAGTCATGGAGATGAGCATCTTCTCAGTGATGGTCTTGGGTCTCGCAGCCACACTGGCTTCTGTGGTACAGTTAGTGATATTCATGTTTTCCCTGTTTCAATCTACACTGTGGAGAAGCTGTTGGTTATTTTCCCTCAGCTGGAAATTACTTAGACTTCAAAGCCTCTCATTTATAAGAAGACTGTAGTTTCTTCAGCTGTGTAGTTCCTTATGTTCCATTTTGTATGGGCGAAAGGAAGCACAACATCATTTCTTCTGAGGGTCCCTGGAAGATAGTATGCTACTGGTTAATGAATGAAAGTCATATCCCCCCCCGCCCCGGAAAATGTTATCATATTTCAGTACTCATAAATTCTTTACACATTTTTGATATAATTTTCTTTTTTTTCTCTGAGTATGAAGTTCACTTTTACATTGCTCTTCAAAAGATACTTTTTAAAAATTGAGGTAGAGTTGACACACAATATACATATCAGGTATGCAACATAGTGATTCACAAATCTAATCCTTATGCTGTGCTAACTACAAATGTAGCCACCAAAAAGATACTTTTTAAAAAAGATTTTATTTATTTATTTGACAGAGAGAGAGAGAGATATCAAAAGTAGGCAGAGAGGCAGGCAGAGAGAGAGAGGGGGAAGAAGGCTCCCCGCCGAGCAGAGAGCCTGATGCAGGGCTCGATTCCAGGACCCTGAGATCATGACCCGAGCTGAAGGCATAGGCTTTAACCCACTGAGCCACTCAGGTGCCCCAAGATACTTTTTAAAAAGTTAAGTTCCCAAACTCTTTCTCATGAAGACATTACCAGCTTTAAAGTCTATCTTGCCACCTGACTTACTTTCTTATTTATATTTATTAATATATATATTTAAACATAAATTATTTTTTATTTGGAAACATATATTCACCTTGCATCATACTTTAGAAATTCTGGGACAGTACAGAAAAAAATTATATTGTTTATAATCAGACTCCAAAGCAGTTTTAAAGTTTCATAGCAAATGCTCAACTCCAAAGATATTTTAGTGTCACAATGAAATTGTGCGATTTTTGTCTAATTATTTCTGACATTTTTACATACCCCACTGTGCTTTTCTTTGGAGAAAAGAGAGAAAAAAACACATAACATTACTTTGATGTTTATGGCAAATTGTTCTCAGAATAATACAGTAAATTGACTGTGAAACAGCATCATCACCAAGCTCAAAGAACTCCACATTTTTTAAAAAAAAGTGTTTAGTTTTGGTTAACATTTATGTTCCTTCAATTTCTATCTTTATCTATCTATCTGTCTGTCTGTCTATCATCTATCTATCAATTACCTCTCTCTCTCTCTCTCTCTCTCTACCAACCATCTATGATCTGTCTCTTGGATAGCTGTGATTATATTGGGTAATCAGTGAGATAGCCACATTTATTGAATGCATGGTTGTAGGGAATTTAAAAAAAAAAAAAGGTGCAACAGTCCCCCTTATCTGTAGTTTGGCTTTCCACACTTTTTGGTTACTATAGTCTATAAGCTGATGATCCTCTTTCTGATGAATCCTCAGGTCAATAGTAGCCTAACGCTACGTCGCAAAACCTGCGTCATTCCCCTTATTTCATCTCATCAGGTAGGCATTTTATCCTCTCACATCATAACAAGAAAGGTGAGTACAGTAAGATAATTTGAGAGACTACATTCATATAAAGTTTATTACAGTATACCGTGTGCTATTTTAAGACTTTATTTATTTATTTATTTGAGAGAGAAAGCAAGAGACCGAGCCTAAGTGGGGGTGAGGGGCAAAGGGAAAGGCAGAAGCAGACCTCCCTGGGATCATGACCAGAACAGCAGGCAGATGTTTAACTGACTGAGCCACCCATGCACCCCTATAGTATACTGTTATAATTGCTCTACTTTTTTATTAGTTATTGTTGTTAATCTTTTATTGTACCTAACTGATAAACTTTGTGACAGGTTTGTAAGTATAGAAAAAATATATAGTACACACAGGTTTCAGTACTATCTGTGGTTTCAGGTATTCAGTCTTAGAATGCATCTTCTGCAGATAAGGGGGGCTATTGTGGACACAAATATGAATGTATATTCATGAAAACAACACAATCAAAATCCACATAGGAATATTCACAGCCAATGGCTGCTTGTCAGAACATTGATCAAATTATCTCATTTGTCTCTGTGGGATTAGGTCCAGGAAAACTTCAAAGACAACTGGTATTTTGGCGGTAAGAAGGGACATAGATTGATGTGGATTAGGCTTAACAGACATTGTTTAATGAGGGCAGGAGCAGGTGAGGCTTATATGAAGTGGAGAATGGAGTGGGTGAGAGTCTTTGGGTAGACTGGGGACTGGAAGTTAGAGGGCAGAAATAAACATCTCCAGCCAGGGTGAGAGCTATTTAGCTCTGGATTTAATTTCTTCTGCCCATTGGGCAAAAATCAAGAAGACTGGGGGATGGTTACCATTTATTCTTTAGATACAGAAAGTAAAAGAAAATGATTTCACTAAAGACCAAAAAATGGGACAATTGTTTTTAAAAGTCTTTATCTTTTTGCAGTGAAATGAGAATCATTCTGCCTCTTTGTTTTCATTATGCTTTTATAGCACTTCTGTAGATATACCCTCTTGAAATTCATGTTTCCCTACTTCTTCTATGGGACTTGCTCCACCAACAATACATTTTTTCTTGTAAATTAAATGTTTCTTCTCCCTTGGGTATTTTCCCTTCTGTTGTAGTCAGTTTAAACTTGCATTTATATCTGAGACAGGCTGTAACATTGAACGTGTATGGGCTTTGGAATCAGAGACCTGGGTTGCTCCTGAGCCATCTATTAGCTTGGGGCAAAATCTCTACATCTCTCCCTGTGGCCAGCATGTTTATTTCTCTATTTTGATCCGTTTCTCCTTAATTACATGAAATAAAGTTCCTTTTTTCCCCGCAAACATTAATCCTAAGTTATGTTTTTCTTGGGTTCTTGAAGTTTGTTGGAAAAGTGGTTTTGTTTTGTTTATTTTTTAAAAAGATTTTATTATTTATTTATTTGACAGAGAGAGATCACAAGTAGGCAGAGAGGCAGGCAGAGAGAGAGGGGGAAGCAGGCTCCCCACTGAGCAGAGAGCCCGATGCAGGGCTCGATGCAGGGCTCGATGCAGGGCTCGATGCAGGGCTCGATCCCAGGACCCCGAGATCATGACCTGAGCTGAAGGCATAGGCTTTAACCCACTGAGCCACTCAGGCGCCCCTCTTTTGTTTTGTTTAAAATAGTCTCCATGTCCAGTGTGGAGCCCAATGAGGGGTTGGAACTCACAGATAAGACCTGAGCTGAGATCAAGAGTCAGATGCTGGGCGCCTGGGTGGCTTGGTTGGTTAAGCGACTGCCTTTGGCTCGGGTCATGGTCCCAGAGTCCTGGGATCGAGTCCCACATCAGGCTCCCAGCTCCCTGGGGAGTTTGCTTCTCTCTCTGACCTTCTCTCCTCTCCTGAGCTCTCTCAATCTCTCTCTCTCTCTAATAAATAAACAAAATCTTAAAAAAAAAAAAGTCAGATGCTTAACTAGCTGAGATACCCAGGCACCCCCATAGACTAGCTCTAAATAGAAAAGCTTTTCCACTCTTATTGGAAGATTGAGAATATAGAGAATAGCATGGATAAGAGACAGAAAACTTTAGAAGTTTTAGTTTGATAATAGAGACAATTAGGAAATGTTATTTTAAAAACATGAAGTTAAAAAAGTAAAAAAAAATTCAGCTTCAACAGGCTTGTAAAAGCTGCTCTTTTTCTGAGCTCCCATACATCCTAGTTCTCATTTCTCTGGTGACACCATCTTCTTCCTTATTTTGTATCTATTTTTCATCCCCCTCCCCTACAGCTAACTATACATTTCTGGAGGATGAGATGTATGTCTGAATCATCTTTTTAACTGCCTCCAGTTAAATTAGCAAAAACATTACCGGCTAGGACTACATCGCCAGCTCCTTAATTTGTCTTTCTGGTTTATTTCATGCCCAAGCCTTTCAGAATAGGAGTTAAGTTTTGTATCCCTGTGTTGCTAGCCCCTCCAAACTCCTGCACACATCCAGCTTGCCATCTTTTATCTTGAAGTGTGTTCCATAACACCACGTGGAACATAATCTTTTGAATAGTTGGGTGAGATGAACTGGGGAGCAATTATGGATTGAACTAGTCTGAGAACTGGGTCCTGGAGCTCTTCGCTAATCAAGGATTAGGAAGAAAAGGAGGAACTAGTAAGGCAGAGGAGAAAAGCTATTCAGGTAGAGGAGAATGATGAGAGATAATTCCATCCCAAGACCTGATGAAAAGAGTGTATGAAATAAGAGTGATCAGCTGTATAAGTAATGCTGACAGGCAGTGGGCGATGAGAACTTGACCTTTGGGCTGGGTAATGTGGATGACACCAATGACCTTCACAAGACCCGTTTGGTGCTGTGGTGGACATTGAAGGCTGAATGTGGTGGTTCAAGAAAGAATGAGAAGAAAGGAAATAGAGGCATTGAATAAGAACAAGTATTTAAAGAGTTTTGCTGAAAAGGGGGAGCAGAGAAATAAGGTAGCTGTGGAGGGAGAGGTGGGATCAAGGTTGTTTTCTTTTTAGGATGAGAGATTGTCTTTTTAAACTGGACTGTTTGGATTTTTCTTTACTGCTATACTCTGTATCCTTTATATTAGCACCCAGAGCACTTCTGGAGTGAGTGAAATGTAAAAGAGGAAGCAGGAAAGCAATAATGGAAGAAGCTGGGCGTCCGTGGGGCTGGGGGCACCAGGAACGTAGAATTTTTTGATCAATTTAAGGGATTATACTGGGGACTGTGAAGAAGACAAAGTAGCCATACTCAGGAAATGATCCTTAACTCCAATTATCTTGGGTTCCTTTATCTTCTTAAGAAAATAATGCATGGTTTTATAATCACCACCAACTCCTTAGGAGGTAGTATGATTTCTAATTAGAACACTGTTAGCGGGGCACCTGGGTGGCTCAGAGGGTTAAGCCTCTGCCTTCGGCTCAGGTCATTCCAGAGTTCTGGGATCGAGCCCCACATCGGGCTCTCTGCTCAGCGAGGAGCCTGCTTCCCCCTCTCTCTCTGCCTGCCTCTCTGCCTACTTGTGATCTCTCTCTGTCAAATAAATAAATAAAATCTTAAACAAACAAACACACACACACAGTGCTAGCTAAGCAGCACCTGAAAATTTAAGTCTCTTTAGCTTTTTGCATAGTAGGGGAGGAGGAACTACAACACTTAACTCAAACACACTCTGCAGAACTAGTCCAAACACCAATATCAATATACCAAACTTCCATTAGTCCACTGGAATGGAAAATTAACTACAATAATCATAGCTAAAAATAGAAATATCCTATGAGGAGTTAATGCAGGCCCTTCTTTGGGGGTTTGTAACTTTTTGTTTCTGCTCTGATTATGACATGGAAAATACCAGTGCAGTCCAAAGCCATATTTAAATGGTTTTTCATTGAAATCACAAACAGGAGAGAATCACTATAAACCAAATGTTTGCTGCTCTCACTTACTGAGATGCTTCAGAACCTCTGATCTGTACTACCCAAGTGACAGAACACCAGGGACAAGAGGTCATGAACACACTCATTTTTAATTTCACCATCTTATCTAGTCTTTTATTGGTTTTCAATAACTTTTGATAATTTATCATAAATATCCTTTCATCTCTTCTTTGGTCACTTTCATTTTGCCCAAATTTCTTCAAATAATTTAAAAAATCTTTAATATAGGATCTAAGAAATAAAACAAAACAAAAACACACTCATAAGTCTCATAAATACAGAGAGCAAACTGGTGGTTGCCAGAGGGAAGATTGGGAGGATGGATGAAATAGGTGAAGGGGATTAAGAGATACAAACTTGCAGTAATAATATGAATAAGTCATGGGGATGTGAAGTATAACATAGGGAATATAGTCAATATTACTGTAATAACTATGTATGGTGTTATATGGGAATTAGACTTACCATGGTGATCACTTCTTAATGTATATAAATATGGAATCACTGTTGCATACCTGAAACTAATATAATACTGTATGTCATCTACACTTCAGTTAAAAAAAGGAAGAGGGGCGCCTGGGTGGCTCAGTGGGTTAAAACCTCTGCCTTCGGCTCAGGTCATGGTCTCGGGGTCCTGGGATCACATCAGGCTCTCTGCTCAGCAGGGAGCCTGCTTCCCCCCCTCTCTCTACCTGCCTCTCTGCCTACTTGTAATCTCTGTCAAATAAATAAATAAAATCTTTAAAAATTAAAAAAAAAGGAAGAAAAGATCTTCAATATGTGCCAGTTTCCTTTTTCCTTTTTTTTTTTAATTTGAGGAGCAGCTGCTTGCCCTCATATTGCTAATTTTATCTCTCCAATTGTTCATTAAATTCACTTTCTCAGCCTTCATAATTTTCTTGGCCCGTCTACAGGAAAGAAAGGGTGGATAGTAGTTTGTTTCTTATTTGGTCTTCACTGGGGGCAAAGGAAGATGTAGAGGAGATACTGGAGTGTAGGATACTTTATTCTCTTCTTCTTACTTATTTAAATTGTGACATGTGGTCATTATGAGGTTATTATATTCATAATAACAGGAAAATATTATCATTGTAAAAATCAAACAAAACAGAGTACATAGAGCTTTAGGAGATGTTTATGTATTCTGGACACATGTCTTTTGTCAAAACAACGTTTTGTGAACAATTTCTTCTACTCTATGCTTTTGTATGTTTTAATGATATCTTTTGAAAAGCAGAATATTTTAATTTTGATGAAGTTTAAGTTACCTATTTTTCTTTACGATTGGAGTTTCCCGTGTCCCAAGAAATGACTTTGAGGTCACAAAGATATTTTTTGTATTTTCTTCTAGAAGCTTAATACCTTTAGCTTTCATATTGGAAGAGGTCATCAGGGAGACACACTGGTGTCCTGTAAGCTGGACCCAGACAATCAGAGGCATCTTACCACCTACAGTCCCCCATCCTTTGGAAGGTGTGCTTGGCCTGCCATTCCTCCAGTGGGAGCCATTTTCAAGGATGCAGCCTTGAAAGAGCAATGTGTTGGTGAGACTATCTGGATGGTATACATTACTGAACACAGGGAAGTCTTCTATATAAACTTTAGAGATTCTGGAGGGTGGGTGTGGAGAGCTAATCATCAGGTGGCCACCCAAGACAAGCCTCCTGTGTAGTTTCACTTGGTTTTATTAAACCTGCCACTTACCAGTCTGGAGTGGTCTGTCTCTTAGACTCTCCTTGCCCTCCATGTTCAGGGGCCAATTTCAGATTTCACCCGAGAAATTCCCTAATTTGTAAACCAACAGTTCATGATCCATCTTGAATAAATTTTTGCACTTGGATATGAGGTTGGTGTTCAGGTTTGTCTTTTTTCCTCCATGTGGATGTCTAATTATTTCAGCAAATTTTGTAGGAAAGACTTTCTTTCCCTACTGAAATGCTTTGGTGTCTTTGTGAAAAATCAATTAATTATATGCGTCAGTTTATTTCTATGCTCTCTCCTGTTCCTTGATCTACCTTTGTGTCAATATAATGCTGTCTTTATTACTGTAGCTTTTAAAGTAAGTCTTGAAATCAGGTGGTGTGAGTCCAATTTTGTTCTTTTTTTTTTTTCAACCTTGTTTTGGCTATTCCAGGTTCAACGAATTTCCAAACAAATTTTGGAATCAAATTATCAGTTTCTACAAAAATCTGCTGGAATTTTAGTTGGCATTGTGTAAAAACTATAGAGTTAGGAGAATTAAAATTTATCAATATTGTGTGTTCTCCAATTCAAGAAAAAAGAAGCATTCTCTACTTGTTTTGTTATTTCTTAGTTTCTCCCAGTAATATTTGTAATTTTCAGTGTAGAGGTTTCATACATATTTCTTTAAATTTATCCCTATGTATTTTTAAATTTAGTTTTATATTTGAGTAGAGTTGACATGCAATGTTACATTAGTTTCAGGTATACAATGTAGTGATTTGACAAGCTTATGTATTATGCTATGCTCACTACAAATGTAGCTACTATCTGCCACCATACAATGCTATTGCAGTGTCCTTGGCTGTATTCCTTATACTGTGCCTTTTATTCCCATGGCTTATTTATTTCATAACTAAAAGCTGTATCTGTCACTCATTCATCCATTTTGTCCATCCCATGCACTGACTTTCCCTCTGGAAATCATCAGTTTTTCCTCTGTATTTTAGGTCTGATTCTGCTTTTTGTTTGTTCATTTGTTTCGTTTTTTTTAGATTCCATATATGAGTGAAATCATATGGTATTTGTCTTTCTCAGTCTGACTTATTTTACTTATGGTAATACCCTCGAGGTCCATCCATGTTGTCACAAATGGCAAAAATGGCAAAACAAACAAACCCCTCAACCTTTTTTATGGTTGTGTAATATTCCTGCACGCACACATGTGTTAATCTATACCACATATTTTTTTTAAGTATTCATGTATAAGTGGACGCTTGAGCTGTTTCTAGATCTTAGCTATTGTAAAAAAAATGATGCAATAAACATAGGGGTGCATAAATTGGTAGTGTTTTTATGAACTAATAATGAAGTAGCAGAAAGAGCAATCTCCCTAAGTATTTTAATATTTTTGATGTTTTTATAAGTGGTACTTGTATTTCAATTTCCATTTTTATTCCTTGTATAGAGAAATATAATGTATTTCCAGATATTGATTTTGAATCTGTGATCACTTATCTCTTATTGATCCTAGTAGATATTTTATAGACTCTTAAGATTTTTCTGTACAATCATATCATTTGCAGAGACAGTTTTATTTCTTTTCTAATTTTATTGCTTTTATTTCTTTGTCTTGCCATGTCATCCTGACTAGAACTCTAGTAAAATGCTAAATAGAAGTGGTGAGGGCAGACATTCTTATCTTTTTCCTTATCAGATGGGGGAAATGTTAATCATTCACTATTAATATATTAGCTATAAGTTTTTCTTAGATCCTGTTTATTAGTTTGAGGAAATTTTCTTCTATTCCTAAATCTCTGATAGTTTTTATAAGTGGGCATTTTATCAAATGTATCTTTTTCAATTACTGAGATAGTTTTATGACATCATGTGGTGAATCATAGTAACTGATTTTTGGATGTTAAACCAATCTTGCAGTCTCAGGAAAACTTCAGTTAGTTATGATGTATTTTTTAATATATATTGCTGAGTTTGATTGGCTAATATTTTTTTTTAAGATTTTATTTATTTATCTGAGAGACAGAGAAAGTGAGAGAGAGCATGAGAGAAGGTCAAAGAAAGAAGCAGACTCCCCGTGGAGCTGGGAGCCCGATGTGGGACTCGACCCCGGAACTCAAGGATCATGACCTGAGCCGAAGGCAGTTGCTCAACCATCTGAGCCACCCAGGCGCCCTTGATTGGCTAATATTTTATTCAGGAGTTTGTATTATGTTCAGGAGAGATTGTCTGAAAATTTATTTTCCTCTATTGATTTGTGAGTTTATGTGTCAAGGCTATGATGGCTTTAAAAAATGAGTTTAAAAATTTTCTGAAGGAGTTTGAGAAATATCAACGTCATTTCTTTTGAGAATATTTAATGGAATATACCTTTGGATCCCTTTGGATCTTGTTTTCTTTGTGGAGAGATTTTTCTCTTTTTAAATATTTATTTATTTGAGAGAGAGAGAGAAAGAGAGAGAGAGAGGGAGGCAGGGTGGGGGCAAGGCAGAGGGAGAGGGAGAGAGAGTCTTAAGCAGACTCTGTGCTGAGTGCAGAGCCTGATGTGGCTCGGTTTCACTACCCTGAGATCATGACCTGAGCTGAAACCAAGAGTCAGACGCTTAACCAAATGTGCCATGCAGGTGCCCCTTATGGGGAGATTTTTAACTGTAAATTCAGTTTCTTCACCATACTTCAACTAAAAAAAAATCCATCAACAACACTGCCGCCAAAATCTCATATATTGGGGTTTTTAGAATTTCTTTTTTTTCTTTTATCACTTTGGTAATTTATATCCTTTAAGGAATTTGTTCATTTAAGCTAAGTTGTCAAATTCATAGTCATAAAATTAGTCATAACATTCCTTTCATATCCTTTTATTGCCTGTAATATCTATGTGGTATTCTTTCATTCTTGATATTGGTAATTTTATATTTTCCTCTTGATCAGTCTAGGTAAGGATTTTTACATTTTATTGATCTTTACAAAGAATCAGCTTCTTAATGACTTGATTTCCTCTATTATCTATTCTTTGTTTAGTTACTTTCAGCTTTTATATTTATTATTTCCTTCCTTTATTTACTTTGGCTTAACTCACTCTTTTTTTTCTAGTCTCTTAACGTAGAAGCGAAGATAATTAGTTTAAAACTTTTTTTCACCAACAACAGAAGCATTTAGAATTATAAATTTTGCTCTAAGCACTATTTTAGCTGCATTCTATAAATTTTAATATTTGTATTCTCATTATCATTCAGTCAAATATTTTCTAATTCCTTCATGGTTCTTATTTGACTTATGTAACATTTAGAAGTCCATTTCTTAACTTCAAAAATATTTAAGGATTTCATATATTCTTTTAAAACTGACTTTTAATGTCATCATACCCAGGCTCACAAAACACAAGTCTTATGACTTCAATCATTTGAAATTTATTAGAACTTATTTTATGACCCAGTTTGTAGTCTATCTTGGTGATGTTGTATGTATGTTTAAAGAGAATGTGTTTTCTGTGATTGTTCCATATAACTCACTTAATAGTATTGTTCAAATTTTCTATACCTTTACCAATGTTTTTGTCAACTCATTCTATCAATTGTTGGGAGAAGGGAGTTAAAATCTCTATAATTTTAGATATGCCAATCTCCCCCTTTGGTTAGGTCAATTTTTGAGTCATGTATTTTGAAACTCAGTTATTCAGTGTATACTCATTTAGAATTGCTATGTCTTATTGGGGTGCCTGGTGGCTCAGTCAGTTAAGCATCTGCCTTTGGCTCAGGTCATAATCCCAGGTCCTAGGATTGAGCCCCACATCAGGCTCCCTGCTCCAGGGGGAGCCTGCTTCTCTCTCTCCCTCTGCCAATCCCCCTGCTAGTGCGCGCGCGCTCTCTGTCAATTAAATAAATAAAATCTTAAAAAAAAATAGACTTGCTATATCTTCTTGATGAATTGACTGTTATATCATTATGTAATGTCTCTGTGTGTCCCTGATATTTATGTTCTGATGTTTACTTTATACGATATTAATATAGCCACCCCAGCTTTCTTTTAACTGATGTTTACATGTTATATCTTTTTTCCTTTTACTTTTAGCCTGTCTAGATTTTTATATTAAATGGGTTTCTTATAGACAGCCTCTAGTTGGATCTTGCATTTTTGTTCAGTCTGACTTTCTCTGCCTTTTAATTAAGATGTTTAAATTATTTACACATGTAATTATTGATGTGCTTGCTTTTAAATCTACCATCTTTGTATTTACTTTTTACTTTTTTTATTCAAGTATCCTTTTATTTATTTCTTTAGCATTTTGTGATTTTTCAGCATATAAGTCTGGCGCATGTGGTGGTAGATGTATACAGAAGTGTCTTATTCTTTTTTTTTTGGAGGGATTATAAATCAGATTGTGTCTTTAATTTCAGTTTTCGTATGTTTATTTTTAGGATACAGAAATGTATCTGTTGATACACAATCAATGTGGTTGATTTTGTGTTTTGATCTTGTTTAACTCATCTATTGATTATAGGACTTTTTGGGCAGACTCCAGAGTTTTCTACATAGATGATCATGTCATTTGCAAATAGGAACACTTTCTTTTCTTCTTTTTTTTTTTTAAGATTTTATTTATTTATTTGAGATAGAGACAGTGAGAGAGAGCGTGAGAGGGGAGAAGGTCAGAGGGAGAAGCAGACTCCCCATGGAGCTGGGAGCCCGATGCAGGACTCAATCCCAGGACTCTGGGATCATGACCTGAGCTGAAGGCAGTTGCCTAACCAACTGAGCCACCCAGGCGCCCTCTTCTTTCTTATCTGTATGACTTTTCTTGTCTTATCGAAGTAGCCAGACCTTCCAGTACTATGCTGATTATCAGTAGTGAGAGCATACTTCCTTAGCTTATTCCCTATCTTAGGGAGAAAGCATTCATTCTTTCCCTATTAACAGAAGAGGGATCATTTTTGGAGAATGGAATACAAGCCTAAATGTATGTGTCTCTTCTAGGCCTAGTCTACAAAAACTTTTAATGTACTAGCCTTGCTTTCAATCTCCATCCACCAGTGGACAGATGGAAATAACCTCGGGGGGGGGGCGGGGATGATCTCTGAATAACCAGGTGGGGCAGAATAAAACCCCTTCCCCTTCTGAATGGCATTAGATGGTAATATGAATAAGAAACAGCATTTTATTGTGTTAAACCACTGATATTTTGGGGTTTATCAGTTAAAGCAACTAATTATTTACTGTAAATAATATACCTTTCGGTGATTTAATCATTGGATGCTTGGTTTTACAATTTGAAAAGTGAGGATAATTATATTGATCCTATATATTTATAGAAAAAAATTAAATGAGACAGCATTTACTAAAGTGTTGGCACATTTCCTGACACCTAAGAGGTACTCAATAAACATTTGTTTAGTCTATTGTTTGCTGAGCATGCTCATATGCAGATATACTAATGTATTTGTTATCTTCATATTGAACTAAGAAGTATTTACTTGTTTTTTGTCCTTGAATATTTAATCCATCCCTTTAAAATATATTCTTCAGCTGGGGTACCCAGGTGGCTCAGTCAGTTGAGCATCTGACACTTAATTTTGTCTCTGGTCATGATCTCAGGGTCCTGGGATGGAGCCCTTGCTTGCATCAGGCTCCCTGCTCAGTGGGGAGTCTGTGTGTTTCCCTCTCCCTCTGCCTCTCCCACCAGCTTGTGCATGCTCTCTTTCTAAAATAAATAAATACTAAAGATTAAAATGTATTCTTCAACAATGAAAGTGATGAAACAAAATGTAAGCTTCATATATGTTGATCAAAATATTATGCATTTATCAGTCTCCCTGTCATGGTTTCTTTGTAAACAGTCTTAGTTGAATTTGACTTTAAGGGCTATTTTTAAGAAAATTCATACCACATGTATTATAAGTCATGCCCATGACTTTCTTGTATCTTTTGGAAACATGATTGTATGTTTCTATGCACAAATGAGGAGAAAAAGAGCAAGGTAGTTTTCCTCATCTACATAAAGTTTATGTAGAAAGCAGATATACGCCTTTTTTAATCCATTAAGTCACTTCTATTCACTCACAGTCATTTTTTAATTTAAAATCAGTTAACATATAATGTAGTGCTAAGTTCAGAGGTAGAGTTTAGTGATTCATCAGTTTCACATAACATCCAGTGCTCTTTGCATCAAGTGTCCTCTTTAATGCTCATCACCCAGTTACCCCATCCCTTCACCCACCTCCCCTCCAGAAACCCTCAGTTTTGGTTCCCTAATGTTAAGAGTCTCTTATGGCTTATCCCCCTGTTTCTGTCTTATTTTATTTTTTCCTCCATTCCTGTAAGTTCATCTATTTTGTTTCTTAAATTCCACATATGAGTGAAATATATGGTAATTGTCTTTCTCTGATTGATGTTATGTTCCTTAGCATAATATCCTCTAGGTCTATCCACATCATTGGTCTATCCACATCATTGCAAATAGTAAGATTTCATTTTCTTGGTGGCTGAGTAATGTTCCATTGTGTGTGTGTGTGTGTGTGTGTGTGTGTGTGTGTATCTATATATATCTATATATATCACATCTTCTTTATCCTTTCATCTGTTGATGAACCTCAATGTTTATAGCAGCAATGTTCATAATAGCCAAAATATGGAAAGAGCCCAGTTGTCATCCATCCATTCACAGTCATTTTGAAGGGACTATTATTTAAAAGATTAATCCAAAAATGTGTCAAAAGCAAGAGATGGGATTTAGTTGGGACTTGGGAATGGGAGTGCAGGTTGGGGAGTTTGGGTTGGGGCTGAAACCTTCATGGTTGAAAGCTGAGGATGGCCTGAGTGGGAAAAGGAAATAATTTAGAGAGCTGGGTGGCAGGAAGGAGATATAATTTATTGGCAAAATAGTTTTACTACTTTGGAAATGATAATATAAATGTCAGATAGTATTATAATATCCTAGATAACTTATAAAGAGAATTTAGAGAAATTTCTCAAATTTGAAGGGTTTGTCTAAAACTTATGTTTTTAATTTGAGTCTTTTATACTATTAAACACAGGCATTATTGGATAGTCAACACACTTTGGTTTCTTTGAAATCTGGTTAGTTTATTGGTTTGGGCTTTTATCTTATTACTTTTCCTGACCTGTAAAGGAGAGCCTCAATTTTTGTTATGTTCAGAATATGTTCTGCTTCTCAGATTACTACACAAATAATACTCAGGTTATTCAGTGAAGAATAAACATTGCTTTTCCTTTTATTGTGAAATGTGATGTTGCTACTCCATTCCTGACTTTTAAACTCATTTAGCTTCCCCAAGCCTTCTTTAACTGTGCTTCTTGGATTGGGCAAGGCATTAGCCATAGAATTCTGCCATGCTCCAGGCAGGAGAACACAATGAGATGAATTTGTACCATCTATTTTTTTAAATAAACTTGTTGTTTTGGAACAATTTTAAATTTATAGAGAAGTTGTGAAGATAGTACAGAGAATATATCTACCACTCAGCTTTACCCATTATTAACATCTTACATTACAGAGCACTTTTATCAAAACTAAGAAAGCAACATTATTCATCACTATTAACTAAACTCCAGAAATTATTTGGATTTAACCAGCTTTTCCATTAATGCCTTCTTTCTGTTTCATTGAAGGATGCCACACTGTAGTTAGTCGTCACATTTTCCTCTGGTCTCAGTCTCCTCTGGTCTGTGACAATTTCTCACTCCACGTGTTTTTCATGACCTCGAAGGTTCTTGGGGAGTACTGGCTAAATATTTTATAGAATGTCTCCTGATCTCTTGGTTTGTCTGATGTTTTTCTCATGAATAGACTAGGGTTATGAGATTTGGAAAGAATACCATGGAGTTGAAATGCCCTTCTTGTTCCCTCACATCAGAGTACATCATATCCACGTGACATCACTGGCAATGTTAGCCTTCATCACTTGGTTAAGGCAGCTCTTGTCAGGACTCTCCACTGCAAAGGGACTATTTTTCCCTTTCCCCTATCTTTTGGAAGAGAGTCCCTAAGTGTAGCCCACCTTCAAGGATAGGCAATTAAAAGTTCCACTTCCTGGAGGTGGGAACATGTATATATATTTTTCAGAATTCTTCTGTAAGGAAGATTTGTCTGTCCTCTATTATTTGCTTATTTATTCAATAATTTGTACTTATATACATCTATACATTTATGATTCAGTCCCAAGGAAACAGTAGATTCTATTTTGGGGAAAATTAACTTTATAAAAGTGCTATTGATGCTTATTTACATTATTTGTTTATCAATATGGACTCATGAATATTCATTTTATTCTTTGGGTTATACTCAAAACTGCATTATTTGATTTTGCTCAAATTGTTAAAGGTTAGACCATTGAGAGCTCTTTCAGTTGGCTGGTGTTGCATCATCTCTTTTATCACACTGTTTTCCTTTGCGCAGAATGGACTGGTTATACCTCTTTGAAAGGTGTTGGGGAAAAACAATCTGCTCTGTGAAGTATAGATAAGGTTTTTGTCAATAGAGAGTCTCTATTGCCAGCAAATAAAGCCTTTTAATATGAAGGACACCTGTAGAAGTGTTATTTACTTTTCAGCTGAGAATAATAAAAATGAACTTTATGAAGTGCCTGTCATTGAAGTGAGCTGGTGCTCGAGGTTATATTACCATATTTAAAAAAATAAATGACTTTTTTTTTGGACCCAGCTTTAATGATACCACTCAACTCTTCAGAGAAGATCTGGTCTCCTTCCTGTGCTGTGCACACATTTTTTTTTGTATATTCTACAAGAGGGACATTTGGAGGTATTTAATTTTTTGGGCTCAATCCACTTCAAGTTGAGAAAGATGAGATAGGGTGTTAAAATGAAACGAAGGGATCAAGAGCAGAGACATCAGTGAATGCATCTCAGATATATAGATGGTTGGTTATGTGGCCCTGAAAAAGACACTCTATGCCTGTGGGTCTCAATTTCCCTGTCTGTGTAATTAGGACTTCATTATTTCTGAGCATCCTTCAGGTCTAACATCCTATGATTTTTATGCTACAATTTCATGGTGACTGGAAGAGGGGTACTTGCATATATTTACAATTAAGTTCTGAGAGTGAAGTAGCCTCTAATTTGGGGGAAATTATATTTATAAATGTACTATTGATTCTCAATAAAAATGCCAACATTTCCTGACATTTATATAACACTATTATTTTCCAAATTTACTTTCACCTTAATTTTCTTGTTTCAACATTTATTTTCTGTTTATAACTTTGGATGCATAATCTTTCTATCAACACACACATTTATCTGTACACTTTGACTCTGATGTTAATATTTAGACATCTCTCTCTTTTCTTTGCTGGTTTTCTCCCAGTTTGTCACTTGTCATGGGTGGTGTGTGGTCTCTCATGTTTATGCAAGTCTTGGGATTGCCTTTGTTCCCGACTATTTTGAGGATATTTACACAGAGAATAATCTTGAAAGGTAGAGATTGGGTAAGGGAGGCATGCTTATTGTCTAGTATGATAAAGATAATGCCTCTTTTTGGGGTAATGGGCAGGATACTTACTGCCCATTATAAAATATTTGGGTTCCCTAAGCTCAGTAGGCAACCTGTAATGCACTCACTGCATGTGCAAGAGTCATCTGACTTTTTTGCATCACTGTGTGAGTTTGGGCTTGGGAAATTGGTACAAGAAAATGCTAAAACTCTGGCTGCTGCTATTGATATAATAAAATCCTCCTCTCTGACTCAGGAATCTCCTAACTTCTGATGGCTTTCATGAAACCGTGGCATACTTATTTGTTAGCTTACAAGTAGGATAAGATTTCAGATTTTTGACAGTTAGTTCTTTGTAGTGTACTTCCTATTGTGAACTTTTAGTGGGTCACTAGTTTTGGGCGGTTGTCCTCTCTTGATTCATACTTACCTTGAGCTTGATATGGTACCATAGAAAGAATTGAGAATTTGAATTCCCAGAGTTGAGAAATTGAAATCCACTTGAGAATGGGATTCAAGTATGCTTTTGGTCACCTTCCAGTTTTGTAATGTTGGCAAGTCGTTTAATATGTCTGTACTTCTGTAATTCCTTCTCTTTTTAGTGGAGAGAACTGCTTTACCAGGTTATTGGTAAATAAGATTCAATATACCTGTGCTATCCAATATGGCAGCCATTGATGACTATTTAAGTTAAAATTAAATTATATTAAAAATCAGTTCCTTGATTATACTAGTGCCATTTTTCAAACGCTCAGTAGGGGACTTTGTTAGGTTTCTTTTTACCTTGATGAACCCTCTTAGTTGCTAAGCTATTATCAGCTGTAGTCCTTCTAGAATATAGTTAATTAGATTTCACTATTTTCTGCAAAATGTTGAAGGAGTCTATAGGGATTAGTGGCACTAATCAGAATTTGAAAGAGCACTGATATCCCTATTAATATTATAGGATTATATTTATTTTTTCTTTTTAAACTGCTACAGGTGAGGTACTTCAGATGTAATAGGAAAGGCAAGTAGTTTCACCTCATATAAACTCCAGCTTATGAGTCTTGAGTAATGGAGTGCTGGGCTGAGGATTCAGAGGTGGTGTCTAGACTCAGAAGAAGGGAATTATGACTGATTAGTGATCATTCACTAGCAACTAGCCTAGATTGGTACCTGAAAAGCTAAAATATTTTATTTTCTTAGAAATAAAAAAAGTCATTATCCTTCTAAATGGCAGCAAAAGTCTTGAGGACAGTCATCTTGATTCAATCTAATTTCAATTTCAGTTCTGCCTAGAGAAAAACCAATTCTTCCAGTCACCATGCTTATGAATTGAAGCTCTTATCTGAAAACCGGTAGGATTGTGACCCGTCATACTACTTTTTATTTTTTATAAGACTTACAGCTAGGAAGTGATACAACTTTCTTCCCTTCTCCACAACATCACAAATAGTGAATCACAACAGTAGTGGTTACAAAATACATGCATGTAAAACATAAAATTGTCTTCTAGCCGGAAAGGTGATATAATTCTACTCCCACTTGGAAGTTCAAGACTCTGAGTCATTTTTCACAAAATGCAGTCAAGTGTATTCATGTTCTGCAATTTGAGCTTGTTGATAAACAGTAAGTAAACACTTTATGGCCCAGCACAGATTAATTATGTTTCTACATTTAGTGGAAAGTAAACTAACAAGCAACTCCATATTGGGATTCCTGTTGAATGAAGACTGATGAAAAAATACAACTAAGAGAATAATATAATGTCTGTTCCTGAGTCTGATATTAGTGCTTTTGGCACAACTGCTAACTCTGTGAACAGAGGATTTCTTACCCTGTTAAAAAACATAATGAGTACTTACTGGGTAATAGAAATACATCAAAGTCAGAATGAGTCAAATTTTAAATATGCAGTTGTGAGATAAAGTATAATTACAATTTTTTCCTTTCCTTTTTGTTGTTTACCCCATCCCTTAACTTGGCTCTGAAAGAAATAGTTTGAATGATATGTTTTCAGCACATCTGACAAGAAATTTTGGGAAAAAGAGAATTTGGTTAGGGCATGAAAGCATTTCCAGAAGAGCATTCAAGGGTTTGACTTCTAGAATGTTTGCCTTTCAGCGTTCATCAAACTTGTTGGAGGTCAAGGTTTCCAGTGTCGTGTGGAGTGAATATGATATGCACTTTGTGGTCAGAATGCTAGGGTTCAAGGTTTGTCTTTGCTACTTGCCAGTTCCTTGCCTTTGAGGAAAAAAACCAAGCCTACGTGGTCCTTAGTTTCCCTCATTTGGCTGCTAGAGGTGCTGGGGATAGGATGGACTGGAACACTCATTTTCTTGCCTGCACTTTCCCATGGAGGCGTGGGGGAGATCTACCTTACTTCCCAGAAGAGAGCAGCAGCATTTTCCACCTACTGGAGGAACTTGAGACAGAGTGTGAGATTGGGGTAAAGCCTGGCATTTGTGCCCACCCTCCCTCTGCTCACAGTCCTGCCTGGGAGCGGGGAAGGCTGGAGCTCATACCCTCAGGCTGTCAGCAAACATGAGCCTGTTCCAGCTACACCTCAGTTCTCTCTGTTCCAGCCTTATAGCATGACACCGGGTGGAAAAGCCAGCACAGTCATTCCCAGCTTATCTTCGGTGCAGGAGAGAGGGACAGAAAAATGCCTTTTTTTTTTTTTTTTTTTTTTTAGCAGGTGGAAAGTGAATTTGCCGACCAACTTGAATAAAGCAGATGCCTCTATTCCCATTTGGAGATTCGTGATGGCTGGAGGAGTAACTGAGCTAACATGTGAAGGCATATAGGTCACACTTGGCACATAAATAAATCCTGTTTAGGTGTTAGCGCTGATGAGTATGTTCATGATTATCATTATTGTTTTCAACTGGTTAGATTGCAAAAAATTGGCATTAGTATTCCCAAACTTCCAACATGATTCAGTACTGTTACCTGATTCACAAGGTTGTCATGCTCATCAATTTAGATAATATGTACCAATTTGCTTTGTAAAGTTTAAGGCACATTATATAATAGTGATGATACTGGAGTATTTAAGGTTTTTTTTTTTTAAAGATTTTATTTATTTATTTGAGAGACAGAGAAAGTGAGAGAGAGCATGAGAGGAGTGAAGGTTAGAGGAAGAAGCAGACTCCCCGTGGAGCTGGGAGCCTGATGTGGGACTCGATCCCAGAACTCAAGGATCATGACCTGAGCCGAGGGCAGTTGCTCAATCAACTGAGCCACCCAGGCACCCCTATTTAAGGTTTTTATGTGACTCCATGAGGTCATATTTCTTCCAAGTTCTCACTTCTCTCCTGGCTTTTCCAGGACCATTTCAATCTCTTGGTCAAATAACACAGTTAAGCATTACAACTGAATCAGTAAGTATTTTGTTGATTTCCCAGCATGAATAATTCATGGTAAAGATATTTCATAAACAGGCCATCTCTTAACTCTCTGGTGAAACAAAGCTGTCATGGTTCTGGGCTTACGCCCGTTGTGCTATTTTAAAAGAATTCAGAACATTTATGTAAGAACCCAAGATTGTGAATAGAATTTGGACAGATGTCAATAGTGTTTTAATGTTAACCCAAACCTGGATTGAATTCCCCTTGCTTTAAATATCTGCTAGTTCTCTTTCTAAGGCAAAGTATATTCACTGAATGGCCAGGACCATTCCTTGTTCTTAGTATTGTCTTATAGTCCTCACTAACCTTGTCCTAATTTATTAATTCAGCAGACAGTTATGAGCACCTACTTTGTGCAGTTACTGTTGCACCTGTTGGGGTTATGGTGTAAATAAAACAAATAAAAAAACTATACTTTCTACAAGTTTATATACTGCTCCTAGCATAATTTATCTAAATTATTACTTATTAAAATATTAAGTTAATATTAAAATAAAAATATTAAATTAATATTAAAATATTAATTATGTCTCCCTTAGAGACAAACCTAAAAGTACATTTTATATAATTCCCAGGACACTGTAACTTCTGGGAAATGTCTTAAATATATATATACATGTAAACCTTACGTGTTTATTGAGTTATTAATTTAATTCATCAGATTAACCTATCAGCATTATTGGCATATTTATTATATAATCTCCCATTAGGAGAAAGGTACAGTTGTTTTCAGCATAGATTATACTACTGATAGTATAGTCAAATATCAAATCATAGTATAGTCAAATATTAAGTATCAAGTCAAATTTATTTATTTCAAAGATTTTATTTACTTCTTTGTCAGAGAGAGAGAGCAAGCACAGGTAGGGGGAGTGTCAGGCAGAGGGAGAAGCAGGCTCCCCACTGAGCAGGGAGCCTGACGAGGGACTTGATCCCAGGACCCTGAGATCATGACCTGAGCCAAAGGCAGATGCTTAACCAACTGAGCCACCCAGGCATCCCTTGACTTGATACTTCTAAATAAGAGCTTTATATTTTCCTCAACATCTTTCAATCACTAAAACCTCCTTATTCTAGAACTTAAAATATATACATATTTTGGAAAACTATCTTTAAAGTCTGACTGGAAGAACCTAGCAATAAGGATATGTATGTTCCTAAATCAACAGCTCTTAAATCAACATGTTGTAGAAATTAATTATGTTTTAGGAAGGAATTTTCTTTCTGGGTCTTGCTAAATTCAATTGAAACAACAAAGAATTACATGTTAAATTAGATCTGAAAAATGGTTCTCTGTGTTACGAATTGTAAATGGCTCAAGTCCAGGAAAGAAAAAAGGGAAAAATATTCTTACCAATAGTTTATTGGTAACTATTGGCTTATTTATATACTGGCTTATTTATAGAAAACAAAAGATGAATTTGCATCACTTCTTTCACGTATTAAAGATGTTTCTGAATTTGCAATGCAGTCTGCTGTCCTCAACTAAGCTTCTCTTTTGCATGGCCTCTTCCTTTCTCTTTCTGCTTTCTCTAATCAGATAACGTAGACTTCACACTGGGAGGTTTAGGGTGTGAAAACTTCATGGTAAGTAGAATATAATTAAATTATGTGATCTGATAATGAATCAGTAATATGCTATATTCCATACAGATTTGACTGGCTTTTATTCAAATTACCTAGTTCAGGCTATTATTTTTAGAACTTTCATATTTCATAATCTTTTCTTTATTCCATTTATTTTCCCAGGAGAGAAAGCTCAGGATCTTTTAAATTCTGCATCGTCAGATTTCAGACTGGTCTTTAGAACCTTAAAAACCCTTTGTCTGAAAGAGAAACAGATAATTAAACTGAAGACACAAATTAGGTCCCTCAGTCTGACAGAGTTTAGGGCATTCCATGCTGCCCCATCCCAGACCCCTTTCCAGGGCTGACCCATCCCTGGGTCCTCCTTTCCTCAATCCTTTTCTCACTTCTTTGCAGGTGTATCTCCTGAGAGCACTTTCCAACCAACATTATGCACACAATTCTTCATCTCAGAATGTTTTCAGGACATCCAGTCTAAGACAGGAGTGGAGTGGTCTGGGGCAGTGCCTCCCATCTTTCTTTATTTCTTAAAGATTAGTAAAGGTAAAAGAAAAAAATTCTAAAGCACATTTAGAAGATAGATGTCTTCTAGAGAGAATTGGAGTTGGGAAAATTGGGTAATTATAGTGGAAGGAGAGAGGAGGTAAATACTTAAGAAAAAATGTGGTCTATAATTAAGAAGAGAGAAAAGAGAGAGGGCTTTTCATGCCTGAAGACATGCTACATTGATATGTCAATTGACCCTGTTCCAGGACTTGAGAACACTGATATTTGAGGCCAAGCCTATCTCATTCTCATTCCTGAGGGATGGCGGATGTTGCTGAAGGGACATGTGGTGAGCAGAGGCATTACTCAAGGGAGAAAGAAAAATTAGGTGATCAGTTTCATTATCTTTGAAAAACAATGACGTACTTGAGATGTAGTGAATGTGTCTGGCCAGCATTGCCAGACATTGGAGTAACAAGAATGAAGGTATTGGCTTTAGAATCTTAGGTTCAAATCCTGACTCTGTCCCCTACTAGCTGTTGTCTCTGGTTAAGTTACTTGACTTCTCTAAGACCAGAAAATTGGAGACGATGTCAAAAGACAGTTGGGAGAATTAAACAATATATATAGTACACTTAATACAGTGTATAGTAGGTATTAAATACATAGGAATTCATACAGTGCAGTAGTGTTTTTGAATACCTATCTGACAGCTTGCGTGGAATACTTCAGCCTTCACAGTGAACAAATAGCTCTTTCCTTTGTTTTTAGGACACTGGAGAAGATATTAAGGAGATTAAGGAGAGTTTCTTCAATGGAGCTGAATTACAAAGTACATTTCTATTCTAAGGCATAATTTATCATCTTCATTTCTCATAGCTTTGTGGAATCATTACTTAGGCATGTAAATATTTACCTGTGAAATGGTAAACATAATTTTTGCAATTCAGGAAAATGTTAAGGTTCATGGGAAGCTGTAATTGTTAGACTCAAAAAGTCACTGAGGATTTGCTGTGTTTTAATGTCATCTGCTAGTTTCTTTATCTAAATTTTAATTTTAAATAGCATATTTAGCATTCTCTATGTCAGTTTGACAAAGGCCCTTTCAAACTAAAGCAATCAAGAAGCAGCAAAACTGATGGTTCCTATTAGGCATGATAATTAGGTAAGTGCATGAGAACCACAGAATTTTAAAGCTGGAAGTGACATCAGAGACTCTGTGCCTCAACTGCTTTTAGGGAAATAAAAGAGAAGCTGGTGACGGAACTTGCCAGAGTCCTACAGCTCCTTAATGAAGAGACTGATCATAGTCAGTGGCTCCAAACCTAAAGTCCAGAACACTTTTCCTTTGTACCACACAACCTAATTAATCAGTTCCTGAAAAGACAGACTTGATGAGCTGGTGGTGGCATCTGGGATCATCTGTGTACGTGGACTTTCCATTGGTCAGATCAGTAAGCCATACCTACACACTTACCCACACTCCACACATAACTTACGCTCGTAACAACTCAAAAGAGAAATATGAGTCCATTGTGAAAGAGTGTAGTTTGGAGGTGGAGTCAAAGCAAATTGTCTTAAGTTTACATAAACACTTCACTCTTTGACAGTAATAAAATAGTGCCAGGTTTATGGAACTAGAAGGGTATTTTTGCTTGAGGGAAAAAGGATTGGATTTACTGTGAGAAAGTTAATGATCATGAAATATGTTTATATTCAAAAGTTGTCAACATGAAGTATAATGACTAAAAACTAACATTAACAAAATGGAAAGGATTCAAAAATATACATCTTAGCCCCAAATGTGTGCCAAAGCTGTTGCAGAACCAAAAGTCTCCATCTTTTAATGAGTCCCTGCTGTGTCGTTTTTTGGGCGGTGTCTGCGTTGGGGGTATCTGTTTGCCCTGTCAGATTCTTTTTCCACCCTTGACCCTGTTTGGGGCCTCTGGGTCTGGCCTCTTCAGACAGGATAATCTAGCTCCTCTTTGTTCAGTTTTTGTGTGGATTTAGTCAACAGAAGTCTTTGGCAAGGAGGTCAGAGGATGGGGAGAGAATGAGGATGGTGTGTGTATTTTCCTGGCCCCTTTCCTGTAGGGCTGCAGTTTGGGAGTTTCTGTACCCCTTACCTAAGGTCAGAGCTTCTGCCAGGTACGCTTGTCTCACTAGTTTAGCTTCTGAGAAAACGCCCTCCTTTGGCCTCTTCCTGTTTAGGAGTGTAAATAGCATTTTTATTGTCAGTCCTAGGCTCCTTCATCAGCCCTGTGGCTTCACTTAATCCTGTCTGCTTTTCTTGTAAATATAGGTGATCCCTGATTTACGATGGTCGGACTTAGGAATTCTTCAATTTAACGATGGCATAAAAGCAATACTCATTCATAGGAAATTGTACTCCGATTTTTGAGTTTTGATCTTTACTCTTTTGATCTTTCCTGGATGAGGATCTTTCCTGTGGTCCAGTCCTCTCTCCTGATGCTAGGCAGTGGCGGTGGCAGCCACAGCCCCCAGCCAGCCATGCGATCATGAGGGGAACAACTCGTACACTCACAGCCCCTCCATTTTTCACTTTCAGTACAGCACTGAATCAAGCACACGAGATATTCAACACTTTATTACAAAACAGGTTTTGTGTTAGATGATCTTGCTCAGCTGTAGGCTAACGTAAGTGTTCTGAGCCTGTTTAAAGGAGGCTAAGCTAGGCTATGATGTTGGGTAGGATAGGTATATTAAGCACATTTTTGACTAAGGATAGTTTCAATTTAGGATGGGTTTATCTGGACATAACACCATTGTAAGTTGAGGAGGAGTCTGCATTCCTTTTGTTTAAATTTCTTCAATTATCCTTTTTGATGTGTCTTAGTTTCCTGCCAAGACTCTGACCCACAGATACACATCTAATTTGTACATGCATCACAACAGATTGTCATCAAATATCTTAAAGTGGCTTTCTGTGTGGCTTCCTCTACGTTTGTTGTGTTTCCCACAACAAACTGTAACAGATTCAAATGTGTATACAGCCACTTGCCCTATGCAGCAGGCACTTTCTTTGTATCTGTCCTTCCTTAGATTTACCATGACAAAACTTCAAAAATACATCTTATTTTATTCCTTCTATCTCCTTTCCCTTTTCATGATAATTTCTCTGACCACCTATAGTTATTATTCAGTCTCCAGCAATAATTTTAACTTTTTGAGTCATGAGTCCTTTGTGAATTAGACGAAAATAGAATTTTTCTCCCCAGAACAGTATATAAAACATATATATAACAAATTTGTATATGACTTATTTTACTAAATGGAAAATTGATTTTTCTTTTTTTTTTTTGGAAAATTAATTTTTCTTAAAGATTTTATTTATTTATTTGGCAGAGAGAGTGAGAGCAAGCATGGGGGGAGGGGAGGCACAGGGAAATGCTGAGTAGAGAGTGGGACAGGGAGGGGACTCGGTCTCAGGACTCATGAGATCATGACCAGAGCTGAAGGCAGACACTTTGCTTAGCTGACTGAGCCCCAGGAGTCCTAAATTGGAAATTGATTTTGATCACATAATATTTATTTATGGAAAAGATTGCATAAAATCTAATAGTGATTTTTCTGGAAATAATTGAAATAAATCTAATTGGTATAAAAAATCCCCCAAACTCACAAAGTAAATATTAACTCTGCCTAAATTAAGGTATCTGATGTTAAACTTGAAAAAGAGGTTGTCATAGCAACATGAAAGTTATCTTGGGCCCTAAGTTGACTTTGACATTTTAATTTTGATGGCAGCCAGTGCTTAAAAACTATAACTCAAAGGTAGGTTGTTATCAAAGAACATCAGAATTTTTTAGGACTCTTTCAGGTTGAATTTATATAGCATCATTTCCTTTATCCTCAAATCATTAAGTTTACCTTTGCAAAGCTGGCATTATTGATTTCCTCTATGCCAAGAAAGAAAGGACATATTTAAGTTTTAAAGTTGCCTAAATAGAAGGAATCTGTGAGAGAATTCTCCAGTGCTTCTAATTATTTGCAGATTTCTTTCTGCAGGGAAACTGAGAAGGCCTTGTAACTCTTGACTTTAACCTATAAAAGCACTTTTCCCAGCACTGTAAGGTTGGCATCCATGTCTCCCTGCATTTCTGGCTTTCATACTGGAGCTTAGACATGGTTTGATCAACTAGGATGTTTTTGGCTGCAAATACAAAATCCCAAATCAAGAAAAAATTACGTAGTAAAAAAGTTCATTACCTTATATAACAGAAAGTTCAGAAGTAGAATTAATTCTGGTCAGGGTGGTGACTCAATAATTCAATGATGGTCATCAAGAATCCATATTCTTCCTATATTTCTGCTCTGTAATCCTATAATCTGTAATTTAGACTTGATATTCTTATGGTTATAAAATACTTACAGCACTATCTGATGCAACATACATTCCTATTCACATCCTAAATGAGAGAAAATCCTTTCCCTCAACTATAATCGGACCAATGAAGACCATGTGACTTCTCTCCTTACAGGGGCCAAAGCAATGCCACGTGCTGACTGTTTTCAAGAAAGCAGGAACAACTTGACAGTGAGGTCTGTTATCCCTCAGTCACTGGGTTGGGGTGGGTGGTGGGGGAGAGGGCAGCACTATCCAAACAAAATCAGGATTCTATTAGGAAGGAAGAAAGAGAAATCGGTGTTGGGAAGGTAACTAAATAAAAGATCTATTGATCTTTTCAGTAGTATCTATAATAGCACCTAAAATTATATAAAGAGATTTACCTCAGCTAAAAATATCTGCCAAATAATGTAAAGAATTAACTCTCTATTGAGTTACTTTGAGAATGAGTATTCCTTTTCTCTAAAAGTTTTGCCTTAAGTCTTACTGTCTTTCAAGAATACTTTTTAGAAATCCAGCAACCATATGTGTAATAGAGAAAAACTTTATCTTCTGTTATACTTTTTAGAAAGGAATGGTTTAATACCCTGGTTTTGACAAGAACCACAACACTAGGCAAGATGTCTTTCTGATGGTTGGTAAGGGATTGAATCTGAGACATTGAC